>JAWHQI010000009.1:12400000-13600000 GCA_033032865.1 Dactylorhiza incarnata | reverse complement strand
AAAATCAAAGCAGGGTAAACCAAACATGATATGCCTATAATTATGCTAAAACACATGCACAAATTGTAGAACTCGAGAATTAATGGACGATTCACAATATTCTCTTATAATTTTCCTTAGGTAACTGATATTGGTGATTATCATTTGGTCTCTTCATTCATTTCTTGGCTATTAAAACATCGATCAATATTAATATATTTTCTTGGGTGTGGGGAGAACCACTTAAAATTTGTTGATGTATAACCTTTACTTAAAGGTAAACCATCATGTTAAGTTTAAAAGTGCAGAGAAATGAAAAAAAATATTCTTTTAAGTTTATTCTTTCCAATTAGGGGTATATATAAAAGTGTACAAACAACCAATACATAAATAGACAATGTTAGACTATTAAAAAATACCCATCTTAAATTTACATATAATTCAACTCTTCCTCTTAAGTTGGGAGTATATATCGATCATTACCAACTTAGAGAAGCATTGTATAAAGGTGGCATAATTCAAGCTTTAATGAAGATGCCTGCAAGCTAATCTTGTGATTGAACATATAGTGTGCATATAGTTCCTTTCTCCAAATTCTCCTTGATGAAGTGTATCAATTTCAACATATTTTGTTATATCATGTTGGACATAGTTATGAGCAATGTTGATAGTTGCTTTGTTATCACAATAGGGAAGCATATGTTTCTCATATTTGAACCCAATTCCTGCATAACAAATTGCAGCTATAATCCCTCGCATATTCCTTATGAATAACCCTATATTTAACCTTTACACATGATCTAGCCACCACAATTTGTTTCTTACCCTTCCAGGCTACTAGATTTCTCCTAACAAAGGAACAATACCTATTTGTAGATTTGATGTCATCTTGGCATCCGACCCAATCAACATTTGTGAAATACTTCAATATTGAAGTATTTATTTTTGGAGAACATAACTCCCTAGCCAAAAGATTTCTTGAGATACCTTATAATACACACACGACTGCTTCTTGATGCCTTAATTTGAGAGAGTTTATATATCTGTTCAATATTCCTACGACAAAGGTTGAGTATTTGAGAGATATATGAGTCTATCAACTAATCTCTTTCAGCTAGAGGAGTTAAATTTTATCATTGTCTTTATTGATTTTACAATTTGTCTCAATAGAAGTATCTCAAGAAATATTTCTAAGAAACATCGCAACTTCAATTTTAAAGAAATATTTTAGTTTCTTATATCCTTAACTTCAAATTCCTGACACATTCTTTCCTTTAGTCATGTGATTTCTTCCAAGTAATGTCATCCATATAAACGATGAGAAATGACACTCTTCTTTCCTTTTAACAAACAAGGTGTAATTTATGCAAGCTCTAAAAATTAAAATATAAATAAATTAAGCACACAACTATATTAGCAAAATGCGAGCTTGAGAGAAGAGGGATACCATGGATTCATTATCCCTGTGATGAATTCGCAAGCAAAATTAAAATCCATGGATGTTGGTAGAGGGAGGTCAGACTGACACCAAACATGGATCCTAAACTTGGACGATGTCTGTGAGGTTTTGGTTAGTATGTGAATGGACAACAATGATAGACAGAGACTTCGAGAGGGGGATGGTATCGAGTAGGGGTGGAAAACTTGGTTGGTGGCTTAGGAGGCGAGGTTAATTGATTGGAGGTGGGGGGAGGCTGGGTCGAGACGAAGGGGAAATATGGAGATTGTTATAGTGGTTGGAGAGTCGATATGTGCAATGGAGAACTTATCTTTGACGATTTTGGCATTTAGTTCCCTGCAATCAACACAAAAGCGCCAGGTGCCATCCTTCTTCTGCACCAACAAGGACGATGATGAGAATGGGTAAAAGCTGCATTAAATGATCCCATGTTGCAACATCACAAAGCACTGATGTTCGATCTCATCCTTCAGAAGGGATAATGGTATGGTCGAATGACCAAGGGCATTGTGCCCGAAAGAAAGTAGATGTGGTGGTCCTGGATGCTGGCTGGTGGAAGTCAAATCGTTGGAGAGAGAGTGTCTCCAAAATCTCGAATGAGCAATTGATGGTCAGGGGGTTCCTCATCAAGAACGTTCTCGACTGGTAATATCGGCCATTGAATGATGAAAGATGGGCTTACCATTCAATTATCTGTGTGCCCTAATGTCAGCACATCATGAGACGGTCAAAATCCCAAGTCAATGGGTCCAAAGTACGATGACAAAATTCCTTGTAAGTATACAACTAGAAAGTCAACCTGGAAATGGTGGTCCACCACCACAATTGGATCCTTGTGGTATACCCCTAGGCAATCCATCCTTTGTCTTCGTCCACAGAAAACATGCATACAATGATTGTGAGTGATGGATAGATGAAAGCGTGTGGCGACAACTTAATTGTTAAAATTGTGTGTGATTGTCGAGTCCATGAAGGCTAGGAAGAACTAGCTGGCTAGAGCAATGTGCATCTGAATTTTATGGCCCTCCTGTGCACCAGAAATGGCGTGGAGTGAAATATCTTGAACTCCCATGTCAATATCCTCCTCATCGTTGTTAGAAGGGTCATCCAACTCCACCCAGAAAAGGCGTTTGTATCGGTACCCCGAGCCAAAGGACTCGTCGCAATTGAAACATGGATAGCTGGCAACATAAGGGGGCGACTGAGCTCTTTTCCCTTGGAATAGTTGAGGATGGTTGGTGCAGTTGTGCTCCCCTTGAAGGAACCCGACAGTTTATGACGATCGAGTTGGGGATGGTCGAGGAGGAGTCGTTTCTTGTAAGTCCGTGTGATGCTCATCGCGGTGGTGAGATCTGGTGGGTCTTGAAACTCTACATCCAAGCAAAGGTGCTCATGGAGCATTATAGTGAAAATTGGAACTTGTTCCAGACGGACAGAGGGCTAATGGGCTAACAGGATTTGAAAGCGCTCCAAGTAATCAAGAGACCCCAACTAGCGGGGGCTGACGAGGTTCCTTAGAGTCTTCTTCCGAGTGGTGATCCGAAGCGGAGCATTCATGCCGCCTTGAACTTGTCCATTGTAGGTAGAGTCATTCCCGATGTAGTTGTGTAAACCACAACTAATCAGGCCTCCATGAGATGAAATAAGGCAAGGCCGAGCCGGTCGTCCCATGGTGTGCATTGATTGGGAAAAAAGAATTCACATTGAATGTGCCATGTGAGGGGTGTTGGGAAATACCTCTTGATTTGGTATATCAAATTAAATATGTGATTTAGGAATGCATTATAAATTGTATAGAAAGGCTTTTATTTTTTATAAACATGGAAAACTTACAATATTAATGGCCGAATAAAGTTAAGGAAAAACATCGACAAAAGGCTCTGTACGTCAAGAAGTATTTGACGTACATCAAAGATATAAGACAGTTTGCATCCAGTTCTATGGAGGCTTGTTCAGAAGAAGTTGAGGTTAAGAATAAATTTAAGTCAGCATACGCCGATTTCTACATACATAGAAATCGACGAACATCGAGAAGTATTCAACGTTTTGTCTAACTTACATCGATTTGTCTCTGAATAACAGATAAAACAGTGAGCAGATTAAGACTGTGATTGTTTCTTAGATCTAGCCGTTGGTGCTCCTCTTATAGAAACAAATAATATCGAATCAGAGATGAGAAGAAAACTATTGATTCAGATGTCTTCCATATATAAAGATGATTCGAAATGTGAATGGATCAATAAATAGATTCAACATGATTAAAATAAAGATCATCTTCTTCTCTTCTCACTTACGATCTCAAGAAGAACTCATCTTCTCTCCGAGTCTCATTCAAATTTTGATTCATCTTCATCTTCTCTTTAAATCTGAAAAGGGCATTATGCTACAGGCCCTCAAGAAAGAAAAGAAAGTTGCTGATCATTATTCTGTCTTCTTCTCCTTAACAAGAAAAACTGATCATATTCATCTCATCTACATCTTCCCTAACCATTTAGATCAAAAGAGTTTTAAGAATCCCTCTGCAAATGATTCAATGATAGAGTTTTAAAAATCCATCTTTAAAGGATTTAGTGATAGAATTTTAAGAATCTCTCTTTAAAGGATTCAATGATAAAGTTTTAAGAATCTCTCTTTAAAGGATTCTGTAATAGAGTCTTAAGAATCCATCTTTAAAAGAATTCAGTGGTTCTAAGAATCTCCTTATCAAAAGATTTATTAGTGGTTCTAAGAGTCTCCTTATCAAAAGACTCAGCATTGTTTAGTGAATTTCTATCAATGGGTAGAAGAGATGACATACCCAAATTTGTGGAACCTCTATAAAACATTTGTTGTCTTGTTGATTTACTTTATAAACATGTCAGAGGCCTCCATGTAAAGCTTAACCATTTGCTTCCGTATACAAAAATTTTCCTTCCTGCAGATAGGAAGCTTCATAGATCTTAATTCCTTATAGCTCTCTCCAGAAGACATTATGTATTTAGACTTTTAACCCTTAAAGAATCTTGTTCAACTGTGAGGCATTTATGAACAACGTACCTCTGATACCACTTGAAAGATTAATGTTGTTGTCTAATCACATAGAAGGGGGTGGGTGGGATGAATATGTGTTTTAAGATTTTGGTGCTTTTTTTAAATATCTTCTTTTAAGCACAACAAAGCAACACAGAAGCACAATCCACAACACAGTACACCAAGATGTTTAGTGGTTTCCCAATTATGGTTACATCCACTTTCCCCCTTCACCTATCTAGCCGAGTGTCAGCTTAGGCCAACTTCTCCCAATTTCTCAGATCATATGATCTTACACTCATAGTCCTTGACTCCTACAACTTAGGAACAACAATCCCCTACCTCAGACCTATAACACAAGATCCTACAACTCAGATCTTAAAACACAAGATCCTACACTCAGGCCAAAAGCAACCCTACCTCAATCTCTCCAACAAGAGATCTACACTCAGATCTTATCAAAGACCCTACCTCAGATCACAATGATCCCACAGCTCATATTACCACTAGAATCCTACAACAAACTCAGATCCAAAAAGGATCCTACAATTACTAAGAATTTATAGAGATTTAACTCAACCAACAATACTTGAGTCTTCAATAGATGCACTGTGAAATCTTCTTCTTCCTTAATCAACCTTTGAATATTTTTGCTTGAAATCAATTTGGCTAGATCAAGAAGACTTACTCCAGTGAGAAATGTTCTTCAGAAAGAGAATAGTTATGTTGAGCCTTGGAAGAAATCTCTCTCAGGATTGCAGTGGCTGTAGACTTGACAGAATTCTATAGCTTGACCATTGCAAAATTCTTACACATAAAATCTTCTTAAATGTATGCATGTGTGCATTCTTGTAAATGTATGTATGTGTATCTTGTTCAATTTTCATATCCCTTTATATAGAATACCAGATCAGCAGAGGCCTTGTTTCTGAAAAAGGAATGCTTCAACGACTAGAAATTTTCCCTAAGGAAAGTCCTTTAAATGATAACAATCTGAAATCAATGAGTATAATCTATTTCCTCTTAAAGCACTTTGATTATTGCAGCAGAAAGTGGAATTCAAATCAATTTGAATGACTGCACAATTTGTGGCTTGATTTCAGCATAGAGCTGTTAGAACACGCTTCATGCTAACAAAATAATTCATGTAGTCGATAAAGTCCTTCAGCACTTGTATTTGATAAAATCCTTCAGTACTTATAGACATGATGCAGTCGACAACCTTCACATTAAAGGCATAACTCGGTACAATCCTTACTTGAGCAATCAATCTTGGAAAGATCCTTCTGTCACAGTCTGGACGAAGTAGTCTATAAATCAAGTAGTCTTCCAATCGATGCAGTTGAAAAATTACTTAACTGACTAGTCGATGCAGTCGACAAATTACTTAACTATCCAGTCGATGCAGTCGACAAATGACTTAGCTTCCAGTCGATGCAGTTCATATTTTCCTTATTCATCCAGGTGATGCAGTCGACATTTGACTTAAACTAATATTTGCTGCTTCCTTTAATTTCTTTTATCTTTGCTGCTTTTCCTCATGATAGTGACATGTCTAATATAGGATTAGATCATAGATCAACATGAGTTTTGCACCTTAAGGGATTATTAGGGAAAAACCCTATTTGAGTGATCATAAGTCTAACATTATATTAGCCATTATATTAGCCAAGCATTTCTGTTGTACATATCACATCAAAACTCATACATGCATCAAATACAAGATGTTTATTTTCATCTTAAGGCCTTACTCAAATTAGGAATCTTGTGGACAATATTCCCAATAATCTCCCTCTATTTGAAGAAGTCAGAACCTCATATAACAATAGACATATAGACATAAAATGATAATAAAACAGAAATACTTAGAGAGAAAGAGCAAGATTATATAAATGAATAGGTTCAGACATCATAGAGTTCAACAATAAGATAAATAAGTGTAAATTCAACAAAATTGTAAGGAAAGCTATAATGTTTTTCAGCTTTCTCCAGCAGCTTTCCTCTTCTGTCTTTGGAAATAACCCAGGGGCTTTGGAATATATCTTGGAGGAGGAGGTTGAAAGTGCAATTGAATATCAGTTGAAGGTGATTAATATAATCAGCCTTGCTTTGATACCAATTGAAAGGGAGTTTAGTTCTTAATATCTTTTTAGGTTGTTTCAAATTAATGATATATATATATATGTAGTGCTTAGTGTGTAATAACAACAAACACTAAGAAGGCACAGCAACACAGCACATCAAAAAGAAATAGAACATAAAACAAGAAAACCAGAAGACACAAGAAATATAATAGTTCCCCAATCAACCTGGGTACATCTACTCTTCTACCCACTGGTAGGAATCCACTACAGGTTTTTGATCAGGTGCCCTGCCACCATATGAGCTTTTGATCAGGTAACTCAAAAACCAAATCACAGGTTTTTGCTAAGGGTGCCATGTCACCGAGAGTTAACTTTTGAAGGGAGTTATAACCCTTTGTACAGGAAGGAATAAAGAAAACAAAAGATATAGTGTTCTTCTCTTTTCTGAGAAGACTCTTGATGATCCTGATGGGTTGTTGAGTTTGGATCTTGATGATGTTGAAGAGCTCCCCCTGTCTGATTGAGATTAGATGACAGTTTGAGTAAGCTTCTTCTTTAGGATGTAGCACTCCTTTCTTCTTCTTCTGCAGTTAAGATCCTGAGCAAATGATCTTGATGGGTGTCTCAGGATGAAGAAGATCTGCAGAGAAGAGTCAAAACAAACAAGATAGAATAATATGTTGTTCTATGTTTATGCTGTATCTGTGTGTTCTTCTCGTTGCTTTTCTTTTCTCTGTCTTTATATAATATGAAGAGCTTCTCTCTTATTTTGAATTCCTCTTTGGGAAAGGGAAAGAGATAAAGTCTCTTTAATTATCTTGACTCCTCGAGAAGATAAACTGTTGTCTTTAAGCTTTTCTGCAATGGCTATAATATTTAGTGCTGCAACGACTATAATGTTAATGCAGTAATATATAGCAATATATAAATAGGAATGATAAAATATTGCTTTAATAAATCTGACAACATATATAATTTTAGTCGAGCTGAGAAAGGAGAATTTATATAGCTGATAATATTTCGTCGAGCTCAGCTTCAAGTTCGTCGATCTGAACATTTCATTCGTCGTTCTGAGCTTCTGTTGAAGATTCGTCGAACGCAGACTTGAGTTCGTCGAACGCAGCTTTTCATCGACCGCTGAGACGGGATCTGTTCGTCGACCACTGAACCGCTGAGACGGGATCGTCGAGCGCTGAGATAGCTGGATTTAGTCGAGCGCAGAATGAACATCTTTCATCGACCGCAGAGCGTCGTTTGTCGAATGCAGATAGCCGTTTGTCGAACGCAGAGAACCTATGTTATTTTCTTATATTATTTTCTCTGATTCGATCGCATTATATTTATATTACTTTCTTACATTATTTTCTTAGTTTTAAGGGAATTTGATCTAAGTTATAAGATGTGTTATGATAGAAACTTAAATCATAGAGATGGATCCTAACTCAAATCAAAACTAAGGTTCCAACAATCTCCCCCTATTTGAGTTGGGATCCTAATCCAAATCAAGACTAGGTGTTCTAACAGAGGTGGTCCATTAGGATGATTCCTCCTGTGAATACTCCTTTTTGCCTTTTGTTTTTCATATTTGTCACACTTTACTATAATATAGTATGGGGGGTAGTGATGCCTAACTTTCCAAAGTGCTCCCATGTGTACACGATGATGGTCTTGGACTAGGGCTCCAAACTTCATAAGCATGTAAGTTTTGTATTTCTACCTTCCTTCTTTGTATGACCATCATTTCTTCTTCAGTGGGGAAAGTCTTCCTCTTATGAGATGAAGATGGCCCTGCTTGATCAACTGGAAGAGAGTAGACATAATCATTCCAATATTCTTCATAATTAGCTGGAGGAATGTAATCATAAGTAGCTGGTGCTAATTCTGGTTCTAGGGAGTAAGTTTTTGGTGATAAATCTAGGGTCTCCCTAGTGGCATTGGACACGCATATTGCTTGTTGAGCAATTTGGTGAGTGATAGTCTTCTCCCCTTTTTGATTTCTTCAAATACATGTTTGCATTTAACTTCTTGAGAATCAGATATCTTCTGTTCCAACATGTTCACCCATGCAGTCATGGTATTCTTGGTTTGCAGCAGATGCTCATCCAACTATTGACTACATAAGTCCATTCTATTCATTATATTTGTCCTATATTCTGCCATGTGGTTAAATGTTTCTTGAAAATCTAAATGAAGATGTTCTCTAGTCGCAAGTTGATTTTCAACTACTACTTGCAGGCTTGGTGAATCATGTCTTTTTGCTATGTAGTGGCATCTACAACATTTGTAACTTTCATGAAGAAATGGAGTGTTTGAGCATTCAGATGGTGCATTTCTTCTTGTAGATTTGTAATCTTTGCATTCATCTCAGTCCTCAGTTCTTGGACTATTGTGTGCACAAAGCCTTCTATTTAACTCCTTTGATTGTCCATCGGGACTTTTTTTGAGCTAGTAATGAATCATGAGGTACTTCACTTGGTAGTGGAGATTGAAGCTATGGATCTTATGCAACAACGCCATATGATGGACCTGTATGAGGCTCATAGTCCTCATAGAGGCAATCAGGAGTAAAAGTTTGAGAGTTGAGCTTGGGAGTGTCTGGCTCTTCTAGCACACTCTTACTTTTCCATAGAACTATCTCCATCCCTGTGGAGACTAGTTCTTCTGATTCTTCCTCTACAATTTTCTTGACAAACCGGTTAACTTCATCCAGGTCAAGGTCATTCTGGGCAGAGTCTTGTTGATGAGATGAGACCGCCCCCCCCCCCCCCCCCCCCCCCCCTCAATCACCTCAGTGATTGACCTCTCACCTTCTTCCAACATCTCAGTCTCTTGGGTAGAGTTTTGTAGGAAGAACTCCCCCTCAACTATTGCAATGCCTTGGGCAACAGATTCTTGGTGAACTTCCTTTTCTTCCACTATTTCAGTATGTTGAGTAGAGAATTCTTGTTGATCTTCTCCTAGATCCACAATTTCAATATACTGAGGAGCAAGTTCTAGATGAACTTCTCCCATATTCTCAATTTTTTTCCAGCAGCTACCCTAGACACTTCCATAGGTGCTGAGCTTTCTTCATCTTCTGGGACTATATATAGGTTAGTTTCCCCTGCATGCTCCCCCTCAACATGTCTGGGGGATTGGATGGGACTTGGGACATGTTCTTTCTTCTTCATTCTTCTCTTCTTGTCTCCCAACTTTCTTTAAGGACTGCCTTCACTTTTCTTTTTCTCTGCTTGACGGGGCTTGGAGCTTTCTCTAGCTTTTTCTGATTTGGTAAAGGGCTTTTCCCACCTCTCTATTGTTTTGTAGTCTATTCTTTTTAGATAGTGCAGAGGTACCTCATATGACTCATTGAGCTGGTATCCTAGGCATTTATAGAGGTATATGGAAATAATTCTCCCCATGTTGGGGACTGTTAAGCAATCTTTTAATTTCTTGAAGATGATCTGACTCTAGTCAATCTTCTTGGTGAGAATGATTGCAGTCATAAGGTTGAACATTTCCTTTGAGATTCTGTCATGTGAGCCTGACTTGCATAAGTGTACCTTGCCCACAATGTCAGCTAATAATTTTCCTGGAGGGTTCATGTTGCTCCTTTCTAGAGATCCATATACTGTTGCTGAATAGTCACACCATTCTAGGGCTGCTTCATGATCTTCCCTAGAAAGTTCATCTTCTTCTTCTCCTTCAGAGATGGCTGGTAAGTCAAGCAGCCGGCTCAAAATTCTGGGTGTTATCCTCAAATTATTCCCAATGACTGAAGTTTTGATGTTACTCCCTGATGCACCGACCTCTGATCTTTTGAAGAACTCTTCTAGACATTCTTGCACGATCCTTATAGGATATGATAGTAATGTTTCAAGCCCTGCGACACTGAGAAGGAATACAACATTCTGTATCTCTTCTCGACAATTTTTGAAGCTGCCCCTTACTACTTCACTGTCAATATTGATTTTGTCTGAAGAATTTGGCTTTGGCTCCATAGGAGATGTAGAAGGTTTTTGGAGAGGAAGAGGAGAAAGCTTTTACGGGAAGGAGAGAGCGTGAAAGCTTTGGTGCCGACTTTTGTGGTTTTACGGCCTATTTATCCTAATATTTTTCCGTAATTTCTGATTTATTTATATAAAAGGAAGTTGAATAGGCGCATATCTTGTTAAGTAATATATTTGAGAATATCCTTTTATGTGGTGTGCCGATATCCTTCCTTGTATATGACAATTTGTTTTTGTGCTTCCCCATCAAGATGATATTCTTCCTTTTTGGGCCTATCTTCTGTAATCTTCATTGAGTGCCTAATATCTACTAATTTACACAGTATGATATTTGTGTAGCAAATAATTTAATAGAACCAAAGGCATGAAAACAAATAATTTGTTGGACTAAAATATGATAGATAATATGTCAGCTAGGATATGCATGAAAATTATTCTAAATTTAACATGCCAAATCAATTTTGAAGATATTGAATTTTTGCTCATCTATAGGCTTGGTGAAAATATATGTCACTTGTTTGTCAGTGAGGACAAACTCAAAACAAATATCTTCTTTCTCAACATGCTCTCTGATGAAGTGATATCTAATCTCAATATGCTTGGTCCTACTGTGTGCCACAGGATTTTTAGCAGTTGAGATTGCACTTGATGAATCACAGAATAATGGAGTTTTACTTAGCTAAATGTTGTAATCTTGTAGTTGATGTTGCAGCCAAAGTAATTGGGCACAACAACTTCCAGCAGAGATATATTCTGATTCAACTGTTGATATAGCCACACTAGTTTGCTTTTTGTTGCTCCATGAAATTAGCCTTCTCCCAAGGAATTGGCATGTCCCTGAGGTGTTTTTACTGTCTTTCTTGCATCCTACAAAATTTGTATTTGAGAATCCTGGTACCACAAGCCAAGAGTTGGTATACCCTTAAGGTATCTTAAAATCCTTTTGATAGAGGAGTAGTGAGATTCCTTGTGGTTCAGTTGATATCTGGCACAACACGGGTAGAAAACATAGTGTCTGGTCTACTTGCATTTAGGTAGAGCATAGATCCAATGATGTATCTATACTTGGTTTCATCAAAAGGTTTCCCTTTCTCATCCATGTCCAGATACACATTGGAGCACATTGGAGTCTTCATTGAGGTTGCATCCTCCATTCCAAACTTTTTTATTAGTTCTTTTGTGAACTTGGTCTGATAGATGAATATAACATCATCAGATTGTTTCACTTGAAGTCTTAAGAAGTATTTGAGCTCTCTCATGCTGCTCATTTCAAACTTCCCTTGCACAAGATTGGCAAATATTTTACAAAGGTCGTCATTTGTAAATCCAAAGATTATGTCATCTACTTATATCTGGACCAGCAAAGTCTTGCCTCTTATTTCCCTTAAGAATAATGTTTTATCTATCTTTCCCCTTGAAATTTTGTTTTCAATTAGAAAATTTGACATGGTCTCATACCAGGCTCTAGGTGCCTGTTTTAGGCCACATAAAGCTTTCTTTAAATAAAAAACATGACTAGGGTAAGATGAATTGACAAAACCTGGAGGTTGTTCTACATATACTTCCTCTTTCAAATCTCCATTGAGGAAGACAGACTTTACATCCATTTGATATACTTTGAATCTGTTGTGTGCTGCATATGTTAAAACAACCTTATTGCCTCCAATCTTGCTACAGGTGCAAAGGTTTGAACAAAATCATTTCCTTCTTCTTGTATATATCCCTTTGCAACCAGACTTGCTTTATTATTGATGATAACTCCTTGCCCATCCATCTTGTTTCAAAAAACCCACTTTGTTTCAATGATATTGTGGTCATGGGGCCTTGGGACCAGCTTCCAAACTTTACACCTCTTAAACTGGTTCAACTCTTCTTGCATAGCCAAGATCCAAGATGGATCAAAGTTGGATTCTTCAAATTTCTTGGGTTCTACATGAGAGAGAAAGTTCAGGTTAAGTACTTCATTTATAGTGCTTCTACTTGTTTGAACTCCCTGACCCATGTAGCCAATAATCTAATTTTGTGGATGATTTCTCAAGTGTCTTGTAGCTATTGGCATTCTTCCTGCAATCTTTTTGTGCTCTAGGTTCATCTTGTTCCTCATCTTACTGTGTTCTTTCTACATTTTCCTGTACATCTTCTGTTTGACTGCATCTAGTGAGGTTATCTTACTTTCTTCTTGCTTGTCATTGATGGACAACTTTTCCAGTCTTTGTTCGGTACCTGCAACACTAAGAGAACTAGGCCAGCCTTTATAGATTATGCTGGTCTCATCAAATACAACATGAATGGATTTTTCAACTATTTGAGTTTTTATGTTGAATATTCTGTATGCTCTACAGTAGGAGCTATATCCAACAAAAACACCCTCAAAAGTCTTTTCAACAAACTTGGTTAGACAGTGCTTCACATTGTTTAGTACATAACACTTACTTCCAAAGATCTTGAAGTAGACTAGAGTTGGTTTTCTACCTTTCACATGCTTATAGGGAGTCTTATTGTAATTCTTGTTGATTAATGCCCTATTTTGCACATTGCAAGCTGTGTTGATATCCTCATCCCAGGAGTATTCTGAAAGTGTGGAGTCACTCAACATAGTTCTACTAGCTTCAATAAGGGTTCTATTCATTCTCTCTGCAACTCCATTTTGTTGAGGAGTTCTAGGAGAGGAAAACTCCTGAAAGATACCTAGGCTTTCACAGAGCTTGGTCATGACTCCTTATTGAAATTCAATTTCATGGTCACTTCTGATTTTGGCAATGGAACTGCCCATTTCATTCTGTATTTGCTTGACAAATTTAGTGAATATATCTAGAGTATCTGACTTTTCTTAAGAGAGATTACCCATGTGAACTTAGAATAATCATCAACAATTACAAATGTATACTTTCCCTCCTAAGCTGTGAATGGGAATAGGACCAAACAAGTCAATATGAAGTAAGTATAAGCATCTAGTGGAATCCTTAACCCCAATTGGTTTGAATGAAGCCTTTGTTTGCTTACCCATTTGGCATGCATGAAAAGGGCTTTCCTGAACACATTTCCATTTGGGGCTAGCTCTAACCAAATTTTCTGATAAAAGCTTGTTGATAGTCTTATAGTTAATGTGAGCTAATCTATTATGACATTGCACACAGAGGCTTTCTATATTCTCATCCATAAGACATATAGAAGAATCTGAATTTCCACATAGGAAATTAAGACAATAAATATTTCCACTCCTAGTGCCAGTTAGTATAATCTCTTCAGATTTCTTAATTAGGCACTCATCCTTGTGGAATACAATCACATAGCCAAGATCACACAGTTGACTTACGCTGATTAAATTGTGCTGCAATCCTTCTATATAAGCTACCCTTGTGATGATGACTATGTCATTTCAGATCTTACCATAGCCTTTAGTCTTTCCTCTGTCAGATCCTCCAAAAATGACTTTTGGACCATCTTCTACTGAGGAATATTCATTTAATAGGCTTCTTGTTCCAGTCATGTGCCTGGAACATCTACTATTCAAATACCAGATAGGAGTGTGGTTGGTCTTTGGACATACATGTAAAAATAAAATCACTTCTTCTTAGGCACCCAAATCTTGTTGGGTCATAGATTCTTGTTAGAATAAAAAACTTACTGCATCTTATGACCAATCTGGAATGTATTATGTACTATTCCAGGTTTGGATGTTGGCTTGCCATTAGTTGCCCTTGGAACTGTTGGATTGTACCAGCAGTCAATGGAAAAGTGGCCAACGTTTCCACAACACCAACATTCAAACTTGTTGCACCTTCATTTTGGGCTCACAACAGGAATTGGACAGCTTTTCCTATAGTTAGAAGGATATCTGAATGGTACTACATATGAATATTTGCATGACATGCGGTCATGTGCTGATTATTTCTTAGGTTGCATAGCCACTGCCTTACCTTTCCTTGCAAATCTCCTTTCAGAAGCATTTTCTATGCCCTTGGTTTTGGTGTTGGCACCAAACACAAAAGGGTCATGCTCTTTTAATTCAATTTCTTCATGAGCTCCTTTGAAGGCACTTTTTCCAATGTGCACTTCTTTTGTTTCACTTGTGGAGCATTCAGTTTTCGAGTGTCCATAGACATTGTCTTGGTCATAGCTATTTGTGGCTAGTAGAACCTTTTGAAAGATGGTTAGTTGAATTTGTGCTTTTCCCTTGTCATCAACCTTCTCTCCTCCCTTTCTCTCATTTTCTACACCACTTCTATATGGTGCTTAGATGCTATCAATAATTGGAAGGATGGTCCGCGGATTAGAAAACTTAGCCACTAGCTTCCTGTTGGGTATTGTAGCCACAATTACCTTGATTTGAAGAAGTGTTCCTTTGAACTAAGTTGAATTGAGTTGTATTTGATGTTATTTTCAGTTATGTGTTTGCAGGTTCTAAATGGTTAAGTACAAACTAATGTCAGGTTTCAATAAGTTGTTAAACACAGGACTGTACTATGTAATTTCTCATGGTATAGACCAAAATGTTAAATTATGTGAAATCTCTCTATTGGGATGTATTTCATATTTAAACACAAAGGAAAGGCTAAGAGAAAGTTGCTGCTAAGAGAAAGTTGGTGGAAGAAAGAAGGAAGAAATATTTTTCTTATAAGTATTTAGCATTTCGTCGAACGCAAGATTTCGTCGAACGCAAGAATTCGTCGAACGCCGTTCGACGAAGTAAATATACTTCGTCGTTCCCTGTTTGCTGAAGGGTGAAGTTATTTCGTCGATCTCCGTTCGACGAAATGAAGAAGTTCGTCGATCTCTGTTTTAATGCAGCTGAAGTATTTCTTCAATCTCTGTTCGTCGATCGCCGTTCGACGAACTTAAGTGTTTCGTCGAACGCAGTTTATCAGCATTTCTTCGAGCGCTGTTTGGTTATAATTCGTCGATCGCTGTTATTATTCGATCTCAGGTGTGCTGATAGCTGAACAGATTTCGTCGGCCACCGTTCGACTAAATTATTTAAATTTCATCGAACACTAGCCCGTTCGACGAAATCTTCCCAGATCGACATTTTGCATGGCGCTGTTTATATATATATTTCGTCGATCACGCTAGTCGATCTCCGTTCGACGAAAGGAAGGAAGTTCGTCGATCGCTGTTCCGTTCGACGAAATTTTAACAGATTACAGAAATTGCTTTGCGCTGTTTCAAATTTCAAATTGCTGATTTCTCCGCGTACAGTATATTTGGAATATCTTCCTTATTTATTGCAGACAGCCGTTGGAATTGATTTAATTCCTTATCTATTGAATCTTGATTATAGCCGTTTGAGAAGGAATATCTTCCTTAAATCATGCATACAGCCGTTGGAAATTTATCAGCCTTAATTTCTTGGAGGTAGCCTTTGAAAATATAATCTTCCTTGTTTATTTTATTTAGCCGTTGGAGAGGAGCTGTCAATATATATATTCCCTCTGATTTTTTAATCAGAGTTAATCGTGAAAAGGGAGTGCAAATATTATATACAGGTTTTATTTCTCTCTTGTTCTGTTGGCTGATATTACTTCTCACGCAAGTTCTTCTTCTCCAACAAGAAAGTGGTTTGCGATTCTTCATCGCCAAAGAGCAGTCGACAAGATCAACACAAATAAAAGATTCATTCTCATTTTGATCCAGTCGACTCTAAGTTTCAGATCAAGCTTTCAAGAAAATGTTTCTTCTTCCTCTCTCTAGATCCAGATTTTCTATTCTTTCAAGGAAGAAGTTCTATCATTTTCAGATCTGATCAAGTCAAGTCTCTAGAAGATTTCAAGAAGATTGTTTTTCAATCTAAAGTTTTGTAAAAATCTTTTACATATTCTTGTAGGAGGTTTTCCTCCGAGTTTTTGTAGGAGTTGTTTTGCTCCGAGTTTTTGTAGGAGTTGTTTTGCTTTGAGTTTTTAGTAGGAGTGCTTTGCTCTGAGTTTTTGTAGGAGTTGTTTTGCTCCGAGCTTGTTGGAGTGGTGACTCCGAGTTGTAGGATTGTTTTTAATCCGAGAATAGTGAAGTAGCCTAGTCTAGCCGGTCGCGCTAGATAGGTGAGGTGCAAAGTGGACTACCCAAGTACGGGGAACCACTATAAATCCTTGTGTGTACTGTGCTCTTTGGTTTTCTGTGTGCTTTTATTCATATAATTTTAATTCCGCAAAAAGACATAGAAACCACCTATTCACCCCCTCTAGGTGATTTAGGTCGCAACCAGATACTTTCAATTGGTATCAGAGCCAGGTTGTTGGCTAAAAGGCTAACACCTTGAACAAAACCTCCAAATCTAGTTGCAAGAGACAGTATGTCTGGAATGGATAAATCGAAGGATTCCGTCAAGTTGCCAGTCTGCACTAAAGAAAATTTTTCGATGTGGAAAGAAAGAGTAAAATTCTTCATGGAAGCTGCAGATCCAAGAATTTTTCAGATTGTGGAAGAAGGCCCTCATGTCCCCATGAAACCTTCTTCAATTAATTCTAATATTCAAATAGCCAAGAAAATGCTGGAATTGACCAAGGATGAGATTGCTCTCGTCTCTTTGGATAAAAAGACCAAGAACATCATTGTCGGTGCAGTGGATGATTCTATGTTGCAAAATCTGATACATTGCAAATCTGCAAAAAAAATGTGGGATTCCCTAGTGGTTCTCATGGAAGGTACAGAAGAAGTGCGAGATGATCGACGATCTTTGCTGAATCAAGAATATGAAGCATTTAAGCAAGATCCGAGAGACTCCATCTCAGACACTTATGAAAAGTTCTTCAAGATCGTAAACGGTCTTAGAAATTATGATCGGGAATTCACCGCCGGAGAATTGAATGACAAGTTCTTGAGATCCCTGACGAAAGAATGGAATACCAAGGCAATTGCCATCCGGGAATTCAGAAAGTTGGCTACTATGGAGCCACAAATATTGTTTGGCAAGCTCCTATCACATGAGCTAAAGCTGAGTATTAGAAAAGCTAAAGAAGAAGGATGCTCGACCTCTGGAAGAGAGAAGTCTGTGGCACTGAAGGCCAAAGAGGCAAGAAGAGGTAAAGCTAGATCATCTGAAAGGTCACAGTCGTCAGATGAAGACGATGAGTCTGTGGCTTGCTCATCAAGCTCAGACATGTCCGATGGAGAGTTCTCTTCACTCTCTAAGAAATTCAAGAAATTGCTAAGAAAAGGGAGCCAAAGGAAAAGTCAGTCCTCATCTGATCATAGAAGATCAAGACGTGATGATGAACATCACAAGAAGGAACACAACAACGACAGGTATAAAACTAAACCAAACAAACATATTTCTACTGATATTATTTGTTATTGTTGTAATAAGCCAGGACATATAAGTACAGAATGTCCTTACAAAAAGAAGAAAGAGAAGAAATCCTTCAAAGGAAAAAGGTAAGAAGAAAAGAGCTTCTTCGCAAAGAAGACTAAGACTCTTAGCGACAGTGACTCAGGGAAGTCAAGCTCAGATGAAGAAGCCTATTTTGGGCTTATGTCACATTCAGATGAGGAAGTAAGCCTCTCCTCATACAAAGGGAAGGTAAACTCGCACACTCCTCTTTCTGCATCTGAAAATGACTCAAATGCAAATGAAGGCTATTCCTCAGAGGGAGATTTAGATCTAATAACTTAGTATAAAGTCGTTTTGGAAGGATTTAACAAATGCTGCAAGGTAGTCAAATCTCAGTCAAAAGAGATTGCATCTCTCAAGATGGTGGAATCAGATTTGAGGGAGGAAAATAAAAAATTAACTCCTCTCAAAGATGAAATCCAAATCTTGAAAGACGAACTTAAAAGCTCCATTGAATTATTAAATCTAAAGGAGAAGTTTATAAATGAACTAGAAGATAAGTTAATGGTGGAAAAGAAGCTCGTAGAAAGCTTCTCGAAGACAAAGACTATTCTTCCACTCATTGACAAATTTTCTGCTCCTGCGAAGGGTAGTGGCCTTGGTCATGAGGCTGAAAGTAGTAAGGCCGCTGAGAAGAGAGCTGTGAAAGGAAAAGGAAAGGCTGATCAAAGCCAACCTTCATTCAGGAAGGTAGTGTTCTCTGCAAACACTTATGATTTTGAGTCCATGTATGGTCACTTTACAAGACCAACTCATGTTGAGTCAAGTAAGGGGAACCAAGGATGGAGCCATCCCCGAAGCCTCGAAACAACTACTTTCAAGGCACCTTATGAAGAAGTAATCATCAAGGATCATGGTTCATTTGTACATGGATCAGTTGCTAAGAAAGCACCAAAGATCCAATCTATTGTTGCTAAATCTCTTGAAGAGAAGGAGTCATGTGTGTGTTGCAACCACGAGGCTTCTACTTCTAAGAATGTTGCTCCTGCTAAACTCCCCGTTCAAAAGTTAAAACAGGAAAACAAGAGAAGATACAATCGATTTGATTGTTGGTGTTGTGGCAAGGTTGGTCACTTCGCCATAGATTGCTGGTTTAACCTCATAAATTATAAGACTCCACGGGTTAACAATGTAAGAATGACCCCTTGCAATGTTAACACTCCAAGTGGTGTTGATCTAACCAGAAACCTAGGACCCAAATCCTTTTGGGTTCCTAAGGGAAATTAATCTGTGTTTGCAGGTATGTCCAAAGGCCAACCAAAACTCTAATCAGGCATTTGGACAGTGGATGTTCATGGTACATGACCAGAACAAAGAAATATAGTAAGGTTGCTGAAAAGCTTAGGAAATCAGTCCAGACACTGAAATTCTAAGGGGGAGATAAGACTAAGGGGGAGAAAAGATTGAGGGGGAGCTGATTCTACATATTCAAAATATACTCCCAAATGTGTACTCCTATGCAGTTGCTGAGGGAAAGCTTTGAGCTCTCATGCTTTTTTTTCCTATCTGAAGTAGTCAGAAAGGGGGAGAGAAGTTGAAATTGGAAGAGAATTTGAAGTTGGGAGGAATTGACAAAGTTAGAATTGACAAAGTTGAAAGAGAAAATTGAAAGAGAGAGAAAGTTGAAAAAACTAAGTTTTTAACTCTCCTTATCTATTTGATATATATTTATCTAAGTGCAATTCAACTCAGTACATAGGTTCTGACTTCTTCAAATAGGGGGAGATTGTTGGGTATTGTAGCCACAATTACCTTGATTTGAAGAAGTGTTCCTTTGAACTAAGTTGAATTGAGTTGTATTTGATGTTATTTTCAGTTATGTGTTTGCAGGTTCTAAATGGTTAAGTACAAACCAATGTCAGGTTTCAATAAGTTGTTAAACACAGGACTATACTATGTAATTCCTCATGGTATAGACCAAAGTGTTAACTTATGTGAAATCTCTCTATTGGGATGTATTTCATATTCAAACACAAAGGAAAGGCTAAGAGAAAGTTGCTGCTAAGAGAAAGTTGCTGGAAGAAAGAAGGAAGAAATATTTTTCTTCTAAGTATTTAGCATTTCGTCGAACGCAAGATTTCGTCGAACACAAGAATTCGTCGAACGCCGTTCGACGAACTAAATATACTTCGTCGTTCTCTGTTTGCTGAAGGGTGAAGTTATTTCGTCGATCTCCGTTCGACGAAATGAAGAAGTTCGTCGATCTCTGTTTTAATGCAGCTGAAGTATTTCTTCAATCTATGTTCGTCGATCGTCGTTCGACGAACTTCCCAGATCGCAGTTTTTCAGCATTTCTTCGAGCGCTGTTTGGTTATAATTCGTCGATCGCTGTTACTATTCGATCTCAGGTGTGCTGATAGTTGAACAGATTTCGTCGACCACCGTTCGACTAAATTATTTAAATTTCGTCGAACACTGGCCCGTTCGACGAAATCTTCCCAGATCGACATTTTGCATGGCGCTATTTATATATATATTTCGTCGATAACGCTAGTCGATCTCCGTTCGACGAAAGGAAGGAAGTTCGTCGATCGTTGTACCGTTCGACAAAATTTTAACAGATTACAGAAATTGCTTTGCGCTGTTTCAAATTTCAAATTGCTGATTTCTCCGCGTACAGTATATTTGGAATATCTTCCTTATATATTGCAGACAGCCGTTGGAATTGATTTAATTCCTTATCTATTGAATCTTGATTATAGCCGTTTGAGAAGGAATATCTTCCTTAAATCATGCATACAGCCGTTGGAAATTTATCAGCCTTAATTTCTTGGAGATAGCCTTTGAAAATATAATCTTCCTTGTTTATTTTATTTAGTCGTTGGAGAGGAGCTGTCAATATATATATATTCCCTCTGATTTTTTAATCAGAGTTAATCGTGAAAAGGGAGTGCAAATATTATATACAGGTTTTCTTTCTCTCTTGTTCTGTTGGCTGATATTACTTCTCACGCAAGTTCTTCTTCTCCAACAAGAAAGTGGTTTGCGATTCTTCATCGCCAAGAGCAGTCGACAAGATCAACACAAATAAAAGATTGATTCTCATTTTGATCCAGTCGACTCTAAGTTTCAGATCAAGCTTTCAAGAAAAGGTTTCTTCTTCCTCTCTCTAGATCCATATTTTCTATTCTTTCAAGGAAGAAGAAGTTCTATCATTTTCAGATCTGATCAAGTCAAGTCTCCAGAGGATTTCAAGAAGATTGTTTTTCAATCTAAAGTTTTGTAAAAATCTTTTACATATTCTTGTAGGAGGTTTTCCTCCGAGTTTTTGTAGGAGTTGTTTTGCTCCGAGTTTTTGTAGGAGTTGTTTTGCTCCGAGTTTTTAGTAGGAGTGGTTTGCTCCGAGTTTTTGTAGGAGTTGTTTTGCTCTGAGCTTGTAGGAGTGGTGACTCCGAGTTGTAGGATTATTTTTAATCCGAGAATAGTGAAGTAGCCTAGTCTAGCCGGTCGTGCTAGATGGGTGAGGTGCAAAGTGGACTACCCAAGTACGACAAACCACTATAAATCCTTGTGTGTACTGTGCTCTTTGGTTTTCTGTGTGCTTTTATTCATATAATTTTAATTCCGCAAAAAGACATAGAAACCACCTATTCACCCCCCTCTAGGTGATTTAGGTTGCAACCAAATACTTTCAATTGGTATCAGAGCCAGGTTGTTCGCTAAAAGGCTAACACCTTGAACAAAACCTCCAAATCTAGTTGCAAGAGACAATATGTCTGGAATGGATAAATCGAAGGATTCCGTCAAGTTGCCAGTCTGCACTAAAGAAAATTTTTCGATGTGGAAAGAAAGAGTAAAATTCTTCATGGAAGCTGCAGATCCAAGAATTTTTCAGATTGTGGAAGAAGTCCCTCATGTCCCCATGATACCTTCTTCAATTAATTCTAATATTCAAATAGCCAAGAAAGTGCTGGAATTGACCAAGGATGAGATTGATCTCATCTCTTTGGATAAAAATGCCAAGAACATCATTGTCGGTGCAGTGGATGATTCTATGTTGCAAAATCTGATACATTGCAAATCTGCAAAAGAAATGTGGGATTCCCTAGTGGTTCTCATGGAAGGTACAGAAGAAGTGCGAGATGATCGATGATCTTTGCTGAATCAAGAATATGAATCATTTAAGCAAGATCCGAGAGACTCCATCTTAGACACTTATGAAAAGGTCTTCAAGATCGTAAACGGTCTTAGAAATTATGATCGGGAATTCACCGTCGGAGAATTGAATGACAAGTTCTTGAGATCCCTGACGAAAGAATGGGATACCAAGGCAATTGCCATCCGGGAATTCATAAAGTTGGCTACTATGGAGCCACAAATATTGTTTGGCAAGCTCCTATCACATGAGCTAAAGCTGAGTATTAGAAAAGCTAAAGAAGAAGGATGCTCGACCTCTGGAAGAGAGAAGTCCGTGGCACTGAAGGCCAAAGAGGCAAGAAGAGGTAGATCTAGATCATCTGAAAGGTCACAGTCGTCAGATGAAGACGATGAGTCTGTGGCTTGCTCATCAAGCTCAGACATGTCCGATGGAGAGTTCTCTTCACTCTCTAAGAAATTCAAGAAATTGCTAAGAAAAGGGAGCCAAAGGAAAAGTCAGTCCTCATCTGATCATAGAAGATCAAGACGTGATGATGAACATCACAAGAAGGAACACAACAACGATATGTATAAAACTAAACCAAACAAACATATTTCGACTGGTATTATTTGTTATTGTTGTAATAAGCCAGGACATATAAGTACGGAATGTCCTTACAAAAAGAAGAAAGAGACGAAATCCTTCAAAGGAAAAAGGAAAGGAGAAAAGAGCTTCTTCGCAAATAAGACTAAGACTCTTAGCGACAGTGACTTAAGGAAGTCAAGCTCAGATGAAGAAGCCTATTTTGGGCTTATGACACATTCAGATGAGGAAGTAAGCGACTCCTCATACAAAGGGAAGGTAAACTCGCACACTCCTCTTTCTGTATCTGAAACTGACTCAAATGCAAATGAAGGCTATTCCTCAGAGGAAGACTTAGATCTAATAACTCAGTATAAAGCCGTTTTGGAAGGATTTGACAAATGCCGCAAGGTAGTCAAATCTCAGTCAAAAGAGATTGCATCTCTCAAGATGGTGGAATCAGATTTGAGGGAGGAAATTAAAAAATTAACTCCTCTCAAAGATGAAATCCAAATATTGAAAGACAAACTTAAAAGCTCCACTGAATTATTAAATCTAAAGGAGAAGTTTATAAATGAACTAGAAGACAAGTTAATGGTGGAAAAGAAGCTTGTAGAAAGCTTCTCGAAGCCAAAGACTATTCTTCCACTCATTGACAAATTTTCTGCTCCTGCGAAGGGTAGTGGCCTTGGTCATGAGGCTGAAAGTAGTAAGGCCGCTGAGAAGAGAGCTGTGAAAGGAAAAGGAAAGGCTGATCAAAGTCAACCTTCATTCAGGAAGGTAGTGTTCTCTACAAACACTTATGATTTTGAGTCCATGTATGGTCACTTTACAAGACCAACTCATGTTGAGTCAAGTAAGGGGAACCAAGGATGGAGCCATCCCCGAAGCCTCGAAACAACTGCTTTCAAGGAACCTTATGAAGAAGTAATCCTCAAGGATCATGGTTCATTTGTACATGGATCAGTTGCTAAGAAAGCACCAAAGATCCAATCTATTGTTGCTAAATCTCTTGAAGAGAAGGAGTCATGTGTGTGTTGCAACCACGAGGCTTCTACTTCTAAGAATGTTTCTCCTGCTAAACTCCCCGTTCAAAAGTTAAAACAGGAAAACAAGAGAAGATACAATCAATTTGATCGTTGGTGTTGTGGCAAGGTTGGTCACTTCGCCATAGATTGCTGGTTTAACCCCAGAAATTATAAGACTCCACAGGTTAACAATGTAAGAATGACCCCTTGCAATGTTAACACTCCGAGTGGTGTTGATCTAACCAGAAACCTAGGACCCAAATCCTTTTGGGTTCCTAAGGAAAATTAATCTGTGTTTGCAGGTATGTCCAAAGGCCAACCAAAACTCAATCAGGCATTTGGACAGTGGATGTTCATGGTACATGACCAGAACAAAGAAATATAGTAAGGTTGCTGAAAAGCTTAGGAAATCAGTCCAGACACTAAAATTCTATGGGGGAGATAAGACTAAGGGGGAGAAAATATTGAGGGGGAGCTGATTCTACATATTCAAAATATACTCCCAAATGTGTACTCCTATGCAGTTGCTGAGGGAATGCTTTGAGCTCTCATGCTTTTTTTCCTATCTGAAGTAGTCAGAAAGGGGGAGAGAAGTTGAAATTGGAAGAGAATTTGAAGTTGGGAGGAATTGACAAAGTTAGAATTGACAAAGTTGAAAGAGAAAATTGAAAGGGAGAGAAAGTTGAAAAAGCTAAGTTTTTAACTCTCCTTATCTATTTGATATATATTTATCTAAGTGCAATTCAACTCAGTACATAGGTTCTGACTTCTTCAAATAGGGGGAGATTGTTGGGTATTGTAGCCACAATTACCTTGATTTGAAGATGTGTTCCTTTGAACTAAGTTGAATTGAGTTGTATTTGATGTTATTTTCAGTTATGTGTTTGCAGGTTCTAAATGGTTAAGTACAAACCAATGTCAGGTTTCAATAAGTTGTTAAACACAGGACTATACTATGCAATTCCTCATGGTATAGACCAAAGTGTTAACTTATGTGAAATCTCTCTATTGGGATGTATTTCATATTCAAACACAAAGGAAATGCTAAGAGAAAGTTGCTGCTAAGAGAAAGTTGCTGGAAGAAAGAAGGAAGAAATATTTTTCTTCTAAGTATTTAGCATTTCGTCGAATGCAAGAATTCATTGAACGCTGTTCGACGAAGTAAATATACTTCGTCGTTCTCTGTTTGCTGAAGGGTGAAGTTATTTCGTCGATCTCCGTTCGGCGAAATGAAGAAGTTCGTCGATCTTTGTTTTAATGCAGCTGAAGTATTTCTTCAATCTCTGATCGTCCATCGTCGTTCGACGAACTTAAGTGTTTCGTCGAACGCGGTTTATCAGCATTTCTTCGAGCGCTGTTTGGTTATAATTCGTCGATCGCTGTTATTATTCGATCTCAGGTGTGCTGATAGCTGAACAGATTTCGTCGACCACCGTTCGACTAAATTATTTAAATTTCGTCGAACACTGGCCGGTTCGACGAAATCTTCCCATATCGACATTTTGCATGGCGCTGTTTATATATATTTTGTCGATCACGCTAGTCGATCTCCGTTCGACGAAAGGAAGGAAGTTCGTCGATCGCTGTTCCATTCGACGAAATTTTAACAGATTACAGAAATTGCTTTGCGTTGTTTCAAATTTCAAATTGTTGATTTCTCCGCGTACAGTATATTTGGAATATCTTACTTATTTATTGCAGACAGCCGTTGGAATTGATTTAATTCCTTATCTATTGAATCTTGATTATAGTCGTTTGAGAAGGAATATCTTCCTTAAATCATGCATACAACCGTTGGAAATTTATCTTCCTTAATTTCTTGGAGATAGCCTTTGAAAATATAATCTTCCTTATTTATTTTATTTAGCCGTTGGAGAGGAGCTGTCAATATATATATTCCCTCTGATTTTTTAATCAGAGTTAATCGTGAAAAGGGAGTGCAAATATTATATACAAGTTTTCTTTCTCTCTTGTTCTGTTGGCTGATATTACTTCTCACGTAAGTTCTTCTTCTCCAACAAGAAAGTGGTTTGCGATTCTTCATCGCCAAGATCAGTCGACAAGATCAACACAAATAAAAGATTCATTCTCATTTTGATCCAGTCGATCCTAAGTTTCAGATCAAGCTTTCAAGAAAAGGTTTCTTCTTCCTCTCTCTAGATCCAGATTTTCTATTCTTTCAAGGAAGAAGAAGTTCTATCATTTTCAGATCTGATCAAGTTAAGTCTCCAGAAGATTTCAAGAAGATTGTTTTTCAATCTAAAGTTTTGTAAAATCTTTTACATATTCTTGTAGGAGGTTTTCCTCTGAGTTTTTGCAGGAGTTGTTTTGCTCCGAGTTTTTGTAGGAGTTGTTTTGCTCCGAGTTTTTAGTATGAGTGGTTTGCTCCGAGTTTTTGTAGGAGTTGTTTTGCTCCGAGCTTGTAGGAGTGGTGTCTCCGAGTTGTAGGATTATTTTTAATCCGAGAATAGTGAAGTAGCCTAGTCTAGCCGGTCGTGCTAGATATGTGAGGTGCAAAGTGGACTACCCAAGTACGCGGAACCACTATAAATCCTTGTGTGTACTGTGCTCTTTGGTTTTCTGTGTGCTTTTATTCATATAATTTTAATTCCGCAAAAAGACATAGAAACCACCTATTCACCCCCCTCTAGGTGATTTAGGTCGCAACCAGATACTTTCACTTCCTCTCTTTGTGGAGCTCTGATGGCGCAAATCTCACACACCGCTATAGGCGGTAGCTTGACTGCGACACGAAACGGCAGTGTACCGATCGTTCAAGTAATAAATGTTGGGAATAAATCCCCGAGTGTCGGTCTCTTGAGGAACACAATAAGGTGGAGTTTACTATTGAGGCAAGACTTGAGATCGAAGTCCTTAAATCGGATGGATTGCGGGGGAGTTGGGTTGGCTTTTGGAAAACAAAATAAAAGCTAACAACTACTCCTATGCAATGCCGCTATGCAAAGCTTCGCTTGGCGGGATGGAAACTAGGCAGGCCTTGAGCGCGCTGCGTCGCAAGGGCGGATGGACGAGAAGGCTAATGGAATCGAACTATGCAGGCCTTGAGCGCGCTGCTTCGATAGGCGAATGGATTACGGGCCGCGATGCCACGCTTCGGTAGGCGAATGGGCGAGTAGGCTAGTGGAATGAGGGTCGCAAGCACCTCTTCGACAAGCACGCCACTAGCAATTGCTAGTGCGGCACCGGACACGATGGTGGGATGGAGGATGGAATGGGGCGCACCTCAAGCAACTCAAATAACAAGCATTTCACAAATACAAGAAATATATGGAAATACAAATTAGTTCAAGTGCAACTTCATCAAAATATACAAGATCTAACTATTACAACAATCAATAAAAGGAGAACAAGGCAAGAAATCGACCGAATCCGAAGGCTCGTTGAAGATTCACGGTTGGAATCGCCGGGTTGTCAATCCGCGTCCAAGCTCGGTCCACAACTACGTCCGGGGTAGAGAGAGCTGTCACTACTCTCCAATGGACCCGTCTTCTTCGTGTCACGATCCGGTAGAGGTTGCAAACTTCCTCTTGCTTGACGGTAATGGCGGCTAGGTCTTCCTTTGGAGCTCTTGGATGAAGGAGGAGGCCGAGAGGAAACTCCGGCGAAGATTTGGCGTTGAAAGCTTGCCCGGAGATCCTCCCTAAGGTGGGCGACGATGGAGGGGCGAAGTCGGACCAAACCAGGCGGAAAACGGCGGAAGAAAGCGGGGGATCCGACCTAAATCGCGAGCAGCGGATTTTATAGGCGCTGGAATTAAACAGTGCGCACGGTCAGTGGCGCACGACCAGTGGTCGTGCGCACTAGAATCCTGTGATCGTGCGCTCTGCCTGGACGGAACCTGCAAAGACAGAAATTATAAAATAAAATGTTCGCACGACCAGTGGCGCACGACCGGTGGTCGTGCGCACTAGCGTCAGTGGTCGTGCGCAATAGATGAAACAGAACTCAGAAATTTAATGGTCAATGCGCACGAGCAGTGGCGCACGACCGGTGGTCGTGCGCACTGGCATTGGTGGTCGTGCGCACTGCACCAAACAGAACTCGTGAAAAAGGCGTTAAGTGCACACGATCAGTGGCGCACGACCAGTGGTCGTGCGCAATAGAACCAGTGATCGTGCGCAGTGTTCCTGTGCAGAATTGCACCGGAAACACCTGCACGACTCCTGTTCTAGCGTACAACCACAAATCCAGCCACTAAAAGTGGCACCTAACAGTGCATGAAAACCACTAATGAAAATAAACATGAAATCACACCAAAATGGGCCAAAAGGTGCACCTAGCATGGATTAACAAATATGAACTAAAACAGGGCTAAAGTGCAGTGAAATGACTAACTAAACGGCCCAGATGAGTCCATAAAAGTGTATATGATCAGGACTCATCACACCCCCAGACTTAACTGTTTGCGCGTCCCGAGCAAACAAATTCTAAGCGAACTAGGAAAGAACAGTAGATGGCTTAAAACTACAATACAGAGTACCATGCGAAGTCGCATGCTCACGTGCATAAGAAGAATAGTAGAGAAGATTTCTGATTATATAAACAGTTTATATATTTCTAAGAGAGTAAAAGCATATTACAACTACTCAAAATGGTGAACAGCGGTGAATCGTTCGGTCATGCATACGGAGAAAGTAAGCTAAACGCTGAGACGAGCATTGCCCAAGATCGGGATGCGGGAAAAACTCCACTGAAATCCATCAGTGTCGGTGACCATAGGCTTGCCCGGTCACATTCTCTCCACGGCACTGGTTTGACTCAAATGCGTGAATCAATAGGACTTTAGGTTTTAAATGGGGCTTGGGTTTAGGTGAGGTATACAATGATAAAGACGATGGTTCAAATACTAAACCCAAATGAGCAAATGCATAACATTATCCAAGTGGCCACAAAACACGCGGATGCACCACACCCCCAGACTTAGACTTAGACGCATGGGTGTGTGCACCGCCTACTCCCAAATATAAATCTCAAACAGATTTTTTTCAATTAAACTTTTCATTCTTTTTTTTTTCTTTTCAAATCTTTTTCTTCTTTTCTTTATCTTTCTTTAACAATTTCAGCAACTTTTCAAAGATGCACAACCACATTTTCACAATGTACTACCACAATCAACACCACCAATTTGAAATTGAAACAAAATGCTTGCTTTTTGGGTGTGCGACTAGGATTGGAGTTTAGGCTTTGGTGAACAATAGTGGGGCTGAACCAAAAGAATGGGGTAGGCACAATTGGGCTAGCGAGGAAATGATGATAGGAATGGCACAAAGGCTCAACCGGGCCAAGATGATGGCCTATATCACATTCACGCAATTGACTAACCGTATACCCATGCTTCAAGAATCGCTTGGGGCAAGTTCTAGCCACCGAGAAAGATTCTCCTTTCTCCCGACTCAAGCAATACGAATCTAGCGATCGTTTACACACATCCCTACGCTACCGTTTGATTCACACCAGATTCACCATTTGAGTAGAGTAAACAACATTTACACGAATAGAAAAAAATATATAAAACCATAAGTATAAAGAGAAATCTAATCTACACAAATTTCTATGCAACCGAGCACTCGACTAGGAGCACTGCTAGAGTCAACATTTTACTCTGCTACATAATCCTAAGCCATCACCTAGACTTTCCCAAATAAGCAGAAGAATTAAATTCACAACAGAGCAGGCAAACAGATGAGTACGCGCTCAAGTGGGTGATGTGGTGTGCAATGAAAATAAACAAAACATTTTAAATGGAATCTTCTAGCATGCAGTGCAATAGTGCGCGTGAGCGGGTAAACAAAACTACTCTCCCCCAGACTTAAACTAAACAATCCACAAAACATATGACATGAAAATCAGCATAGGGCTAGGGGAAGAGAGTACCCAATGCTCAGCAAGTGAGCATACCAGAAGATTGGCGTTTAAACCCAGACTAAGCTGCAGCATCCGCCATCCAGAGAAGATACCTGCAGGGATCAGCTCCGCAAAAACAAAAGAAACAGAAAAAGATAAACTACAATAAACTATAGCTAACTAAACAGGATGGATTAAAATAAAATGCATGAAAAGTAAGATAACTACTGGGGTTATTGTCATCCCAGCACGACTTATTTGAAAACATAAAAGTTCTAGCTAATGGGCCTATGGAAGGATAAGTGGACAGGTAACTGGCCTAATATCCGTGTCGGTAGCGGGTACCTATACGGAGAAAGAACAGTCACGCCTCTACCTGAATAAAGATAAAACCTGCCCATCACAGGTAAAGGGAAAAGGAAGTAAGAAGAGGAGGAGGCCTGGTCCTCACTCATCCCACCAAAACTACCCTTGCCCAGCAAGGTATCGTCCACAGCAGGTCCGCAGGAGGAGAAGGCAATGAGTGGAGCTTCCTCTACGGAGGGGGAATGAACCTCCTCACATGAGAGGATGCTCTCATCATTGACTTGAGCAAAAAGCTCCAAGTCCTCCTGGGGTACCTGTAAAGACTCAACCTGCACAGGCTCGGAAGAAGAAGGGGGGTCCAGAAATAAAGAAGACGAAGAACATAAATAAACATCAATCGGGGGAGTGATCCCGGTCTCACTCCCATCAGGTTGGGGAAGTAAAATAATGTTTGCATTGTCATCAATGCTACAAGATTCGGCGGGATCAACAGTGGCCAAGCTAGAGATTTGGGCTTCCTCCACCGGTGCTGAGGAAAACTCCTCCTCACCTAGAAGGTTGTCCTCCTCCATAGGAATAGGCACAATGCTCAGATCAACCGCCTCCTCCTGCGACACATCATCAACAATGTTGTCAGAGACGAGTGTAGTATGCACAATAGGGAGAGGAATAGTGCTCGGATAAAAGTCGAGCACCGATTCCTCACAAAGAATCGAATCCACTAGAGGTGGTGGATGCACTGGGAGAATGGGCTCAGCAATATCGGTGCCCAGATCAGCCACACATCTGGTGACTGTGTCAACGCCATACCCTTCAAGATGTGAAGGGGGCAAAGACACAAAACCGGATGTTGAAGGTGTGCCGCCAGAGTTAGGAGTTGGGACGATCCGGATATCCGCCTCATCATCCTCATCCAATTGGCGACGAAAAGCAGCACAATCCTTCAGGGCATGATCTGTGCTCCGACAAAACTGGCACTGCCTAGCGGGCTTCTTTGGCACAGCGGGGGCTGGAGCCGAAAAGAAGTATGACGGTAAAGGCTCAGCAGAGTAGCCATAAGACTTACGCGCACCATATGGAGTACCAGACGATGTCGGTGCTCCATATGCTGGGCTATAAGAATTATGCCTACTATTCTCCGTAGGGCATTCATCACTAGAATGGGAGGTAGCTCCACACCAATGGCAACGGAAATTGAGATGTGCCCACATAGTGCGAAGATAAAACGATTCAAAATAAAAATGCTATTGTGCAAATACTAAACCAAATAGAAATTACTAAAGCAACCTGATATAAAACAAGAAAAAGGAATAAAAAGAACAGAAATAAAATAAGAGATGCAATTTACAAATGGAAGGGCTTCTCTCTCAGACTCTCCCTCTCCAGAAAACTCACACGTCTGTGTTCCCCGGCAACGGCGCCAAAAACTTGATGGCGCAAATCTCACACACCGCTATAGGCGGTAGCTTGACTGCGACACGAAACGGCAGTGTACCGATCGTTCAAGTAATAAATGTTGGGAATAAATCCCCGAGTGTCGGTCTCTTGAGGAACACAATAAGGTGGAGTTTACTATTGAGGCAGGACTTGAGATCGAAGTCCTTAAATCGGATGGATTGCGGGGGAGTTGGGTTGGCTTTTGGAAAACAAAATAAAAGCTAACAACTACTCCTATGCAATGCCGCTATGCAAAGCTTCGCTTGGCGGGATGGAAACTAGGCAGGCCTTGAGCGCGCTGCGTCGCAAGGGCGGATGGACGAGAAGGCTAATGGAATCGAACTATGCAGGCCTTGAGCGCGCTGCTTCTATAGGCGAATGGATTACGGGCCGCGATGCCACGCTTCGGTAGGCGAATGGGCGAGTAGGCTAGTGGAATGAGGGTCGCAAGCACCTCTTCGACAAGCACGCCACTAGCAATTGCTAGTGCGGCACCGGACACGATGGTGGGATGGAGGATGGAATGGGGCGCACCTCAAGCAACTCAAATAACAAGCATTTCACAAATACAAGAAATATATGGAAATACAAATTAGTTCAAGTGCAACTTCATCAAAATATACAAGATCTAACTATTACAACAATCAATAAAAGGAGAACAAGGCAAGAAATCGACCGAATCCGAAGGCTCGTTGAAGATTCACGGTTGGAATCGCCGGGTTGTCAATCCGCGTCCAAGCTCGGTCCACAACTACGTCCGGGGTAGAGAGAGCTGTCACTACTCTCCAATGGACCCGTCTTCTTCGTGTCACGATCCGGTAGAGGTTGCAAACTTCCTCTTGCTTGACGGTAATGGCGGCTAGGTCTTCCTTTGGAGCTCTTGGATGAAGGAGGAGGCCGAGAGGAAACTCCGGCGAAGATTTGGCGTTGAAAGCTTGCCCGGAGATCCTCCCTAAGGTGGGCGACGATGGAGGGGCGAAGTCGGACCAAACCAGGCGGAAAACGGCGGAAGAAAGCGGGGGATCCGACCTAAATCGCGAGCAGCGGATTTTATAGGCGCTGGAATTAAACAGTGCGCACGGTCAGTGGCGCACGACCAGTGGTCGTGCGCACTAGAATCCTGTGATCGTGCGCTCTGCCTGGACGGAACCTGCAAAGACAGAAATTATAAAATAAAATGTTCGCACGACCAGTGGCGCACGACCGGTGGTCGTGCGCACTAGCGTCAGTGGTCGTGCGCAATAGATGAAACAGAACTCAGAAATTTAATGGTCAATGCGCACGAGCAGTGGCGCACGACCGGTGGTCGTGCGCACTGGCATTGGTGGTCGTGCGCACTGCACCAAACAGAACTCGTGAAAAAGGCGTTAAGTGCACACGATCAGTGGCGCACGACCAGTGGTCGTGCGCAATAGAACCAGTGATCGTGCGCAGTGTTCCTGTGCAGAATTGCACCGGAAACACCTGCACGACTCCTGTTCTAGCGTACAACCACAAATCCAGCCACTAAAAGTGGCACCTAACAGTGCATGAAAATCACTAATGAAAATAAACATGAAATCACACCAAAATGGGCCAAAAGGTGCACCTAGCATGGATTAACAAATATGAACTAAAACAGGGCTAAAGTGCAGTGAAATGACTAACTAAACGGCCCAGATGAGTCCATAAAAGTGTATATGATCAGGACTCATCAAGCTCTCCTTCCAATTTCTTAATGGTCCTTTCTTTTGAACCAATAGGTCAACTTGAAAATCAGTTATTTTCTTGAACTCAATTATGTTAGAGTTCATCTGATTGATTTTGTCTAGCTTCTCATCAAGTTTAGACTTTAGGGGTTTGAGATGCTCATTCTCCTTAGCCTGCTTCTTAGCAAGCTTTTTGCTTCTCTTTAATGCCTCAAGGAGAACACTGTACTTCTCAACCATCTCATCAAACTTGTTCTCAGATTCAGAGTCATTCTTATCAATGAGTGATGAGTCTGCATCTGACTCAAACTCAGTCACATAATCAGATAATGTAAAAGTTGTTTTTATTTTTACTCCCGTCCTGATCTTCCCCTTCAGTCATAGCCATAAGCCCACATTTGTCATCATTTTCTTCAGTGTCATAATCAGATAGTGACAGTGGTGCTCTGATGCTTATCCTGACATCAGTTTGGTCTATTTCTTCTCTTAGTGCAGTCAGCACAACACAGGCTTCCTCTTCAATCGACTCATAAGATCTCGAGACACTGTCACTCAAGGTCTTTTCCTTCTTTGCCAAGAGGCTCTTCTCAAACTTTTTGTTATGAGTGATACCTCTTCTCCTCGGACTTGTTACTGCCCTTTCTTTTTGATGGGCAGTCGACAATCATGTGTCCTGATTTTCTACACCCAAAGCAAATTGTCTCATCAGAAATGGACTTATTCTGTTTAGATTCATACATATCCCTCTTAGGGTTCTTCTTGATTTGTCTGAATTGTTATAATGTTTTCTGGAGCTTGTCACAACCCGCATTTTCTCCGAATTTAGGAATATCAGAGTAAGAGAAAATACGCGTCATGAAGCCACGTCATGCAGGAGACAACTGCAGACGCTCAGGCGGGAACCTATTACTTATTTAATCAAAACATGTTTACATAATATATCATCATTTGAAATCATTTATGATGGTTTGGGGTAAGAACAGTGTCTCTCAGTTCGTGGATCAACTAGTCCACTGAGACAATATATGTAATTGCAGCGGAAAATACTTGATTTAGTTCACTTAAGGTCCTAAATGCACGTGATGACATGACATAAAGTAAATGATATGCACATATCTAGGCGTAGTATAAGTATAGAAAATATCTTTAGGCGACCTTAAAGATAAGGATTTCAGTTAAAAGGAATGCAATGAGGATGAAAGAAAAGCCATTTTATAACTATAATGTACCTAGACATAAATCATTCCCAGAGAGCAAGATACACAAGATCTAAAAGTAGTGGCATTTAACTGGCAAGTAAGCTATAAAGTATCAAAAGGGCACAATGGGCGTCAACAACCTGACACTAACCTGTTGGCTCCAAACTAGCATGTCTGAACACAAGAAGGAAACTAACAACAACTACCTCGCAGCAGCGGGGTAAAACAACAACTAAAACTCCCGAAGACTCCGGGCTACACTTCTATCCGCTACGGCTCAGAACCTGAGGCATTCAATAAAACAAAGAATGCCTCAGCAAGGAATTTACAAGTGACAGAAAAATAAGAAGTAAAGTAAATAAGGCATAAGGGGTACCAACCCAAGCCCAACACTTACAGGAAAGGAAGCTCCAAGCACAGAACTAAACAATGCACCAAGTGCACCAAATACCAAAAAGAGATACAAGTAAAGTCCATTTATATTGTTAAATTTATTTAAAGAGACTGATCAGCTCAAATTAAGCGGGGGCGGTCCTTTATCCTCTGCCACCCAAAGACAAAAACGGGTGGGGGTTTCACTATCCCCAACCACCCAAACACGGCCCACGGGACCATAGGCCAATCCTGCGGTTCACCACTAAAATGGCCACCGTGCAAGGCTACAACAATTCCCCACTGCCCCCCCCCCCCCAAAACACGACTCACCGTGTAAGGACAAAGGTAATGGTTCTTATTAATTAATTTCTTTAATTATGGCACGGGACGAAGACCGAGAAAACAATCACCAGGATACCCTAAGGATAGGGTCACAAATGAAGTAAACACTGCATAAGACGATTCATAAGAGAAGACATAAGTTATTTAACCACAACGGGTATGAGATTTCGAAGAGGAGAAGTAATCGGAGGCATAACTCAAGTACTAAGAAATAGAGGGCATTCCTCGAGAATCTAAAGGATAAGAACATAGTTCTCGAGAAATCAAGGAGTGAGGTCATAAAGTTCTAGGGAAAACAAGGGCAAGAACAAACACTTCTCGAGAAATCCCAAACAGGAACTATGATTTCTCGAGAAATTATATGCAGGGATCAAGCTGCTTCTCGAGAAATTAAAGGCAGGGGTAAAGCTGTTCTCAAGAAATCAAGGTAGGGGTAAAGTTTCTCGAGAAATGAAGGGTGGGGATCAGGATTCTCGAAAAAAAAGCGCAACAATCAAATGCCCGGCCGTTCACCGAATGCAAGGTCGTTCGTCGAACGCGTCGTTCGACGAATGCAAGGCCATTTGTCGAGCGCAAGTCCGTTCGACGAACGCAAGTCCGTTCGACGAACGCGAAGCCGTTCGTCAGGAAAAGAAGAGTTCGACGAACGTCAGGAAAGAAGAGTTTGATGAACGTCAGGAAAGAAGAGTTCGACGAACGTCAGGAAAAGAAGAGTTCGACGAACGTCAGGAATGAAGAGTTCGACGAACGTCAGGAAAAGAAGATTTCGACGAACGTCAGGCAATTCGTCGAATGCGCCGTTTGACAAACGTCAGGCCGTTCGATGAACGTCGGGAATCGAAGAGTTCGACGAATGTCAGGCCGTTCGTCGAACGCGCCGTTCGACGAACGTCGGGCCGTTCGACGAATGTCAGGAATCGACTGATATCTCGCGAAATTGAAGGTTGCATGCAAAAAGAAACCAGGGCAAATGATTTCCGGAGAAATCCAAGGCTGCAGGCAAAAAGAAACCAAGGCAAAAAATTTCCCGAGAAATCCAAGGCTGCAAGCAAAAAAAGAAACCAAGGCTGCATGCAAAAAGAAACCAAGGCTGCAGGCAAAAGAAACAAGGGCAACAAACAAGAAGAAAGGAGGAAAATAGCCACTTGCCTTAAACCTTGCTAAACTCGAAGACCTCCGCTCCAAAAGCTATGGATCGGAAAGAACTCATTCAAGCACAACAACCTAAAACTTTTCGGATCAAAAAGGAGGAGTTAGGACACTACCTTAACTCCAAAAATTCCACAAAACGGGAAAAGCTTACCACTAGGACGAAGATCTCGCCGAGAACTTTCCGAATCCACTCTCCAATCACAATTCTGAATACTACAACCTTCGAATCGTCGGCCGAAAGCTCCACGACACTTCACTCTCGCTCAGCGGCTGGTTTTGATCGACGAAGGAAGAAGAAGGATAGGGAGAGAATTTTAGGTTTTATAATTGATGAATAGTAAATTATACATATTTTTAGTATAGTTTTTAGCATAATTTTGGGTAATATTGTACGTATTTCATGTATAATATTAAATAAAATGGTTTGTTTTATCTAATGTATATAAATATATATTTATATGTAAAAAGGATCTATTTAAGTATGAAACAATATAGAAAAATATTCTTTGTAAATATATTTATCTAAGTATAAATTTTTGAAATTATATATTTCTATGTCCATATAAATAACTAAATGAATAAAACCATAATTAATAAATAAAGATGCATATATAAGTAAAAATATTATATATGTAAATATAACAAATAAAAACAATATATAGATATTTAAGTAAAAATAAATATATGTAAATATAATAAATAATGATATATTTATATGTAAATATGATGTAAAGATATAATAATACGAATATACATATAATATAGCAGTATAATATAATAATATATAATGAAATATATATGTATATATAAATGTATATATAATAAATAATAATAATATATATGTCTGCAGGTGTTCGACGAAAGGCGCGCTGCGTTCGACGAACTCTCCACGAGCTGCGTTCGACGAACTCTCCACGAGCTGCGTTTGACGAACTCTCCCCGCGCTGCGTTCGACGAACTCTCCCCGAGCTACGTTCGACGAACCCCGTGCTGCGTTCGACGAACCCCGTGTTGCGTTCGACGATTCCCTCTCAGTCGAGGCGTTCAACGATCTTTAATTATTATTATATATATATTATATAAACATATAAATAACTTTCTCTGCAGGCGTTCGACGATTCCCTCTTAGTCCAGGCGTTCGACGAACTCTCCGCTGCGTTCGATGAACAGTCCTGCCCGCTGAGACTCAGCCCGAACCGCTGAGACGAGCCTGTCGTTCGACGAACTCTCTGCGTTCGACGATTCCCTCTCAGTCCAGGCGTTCGACGAATCTCAATCCAGAATCGCCAGCTGCTACCTTCTACCTGCTATTCGCACACCAACCCGCCAGCTCTCCTAAAAGCAAGCCTGTCCAGCACACCCTCCTTCTAGAACCTCCAGCTGCTTCCCATTAAATCCATAAATATTTTTTTTTACTAATATCAACCCACCTTCTTGTCTATAAATAAGGGGGCTCCTCCCTTGTTTGAGAGGTTCATATATTTTAGAACCTAAGTAAGTTTTCTTTTTTTTTTGAATGTTCTGTGAGTTTTGTTTGAGTGTTTGTGAGTTTGTTTGTGTGTTTTCTAAGTCCTAGTTTGGGCTCTTTTTGTGCTCTAAGTTTAGACTTTCTTGCAAAAAGTTATTATATATATATAATTATATTGTTTTGTTATTGTTCTTCTTTTGTTCATGTTGAGTGTGTGAGTGTAAATTTTAATGTTTTTTTTATTTTATTTTTTATTTATTTATGAAAGTGTGTGTGTGTATGAGATTAATTTTATTGCTTTCATAATTTAGATTTAATGCTTTAATTTTAATGCTTTCATAACTTAGATTTTAATGCTTTCATAATTAGATTTTAAAGCTTTCGTAACTTAGTTTTATTGCTTTCTTTAATTTCCGTAGAGTACGTGCGTATATGAGATTGCTTTTCTGCTTTATTTCAATTAAGTCATTTAAATTTCCGTAGAGTGCGTGAGTTTTTCATTTAGTGTGTTCTTTTCTTTTCTATCGCTTTTCTTGGTTTTTGCTACATGCACACCAAGCCCGCGATTATCGTCATTTTTGCTTTCTAAATTATTGCAAACGTAAAAATCAATCGATCTTTTCGATAAAATAATAACGTATTTCTAAAGTAACAATAATCGACACGACCTTGGAAAAATACGACCTTGATATTTTCTAAAAATTTATCCTATACTATACGCGATAGGTATACTTGCCTTTTCGAATGATTAGTTTGGATAATAACGATACGAAAACTTCGCAAAAACTCTCCCTTTCTAAATAAAATTAATTGAATTCGGCGCTGCCGTCGCCGCGTGGTCGTCGATATTCAGAAAGAAGGAAAGACTATTACTTCTATCATCTCGATAGGTAGGATAATGGTTAGTTCCTCGTAGTAGGAGTACTCGCGAGACGCCTCGAACGCGCCCGCCGAATTCTACCCGCACCCCGGAAAGCTTTTGCGGCGCTCTCAAATAAAATTTTAATCATCAAGTTTTTGGCGCCATTGCCGGGGAGAGTGTCGTTATTTCGAAAAGAAATCGCTATTAATTTTATCATTATTTTTTTGTTTGTTCTTCAAAAATTTTCTATAAAATCTAAAAAAAAATTCAAAAAAAAACTCCTAAATTACAAAAAAAAAATCTGTTCTGTTTTGTATATACATTTTCATAACAAAACAATTTTACAAAATCCAAAAAAATATAATAACCCCTAAAAAAAAAACCTTATTGTGTAAATAACATTTTCATAAAAATAAAATTTACCTTATTTTTGTACATAATGATAGTTTTTTGATAAAAAAAACACCAAAATATAATAAAAACTTACTTTGCAAATAAATAAATAAATAACTAAAAAAAACAACAATAAGTCCTTTTTTTTATTTAAAAAAGATTTAGGCAGCGTCGCCCGGGAGCTTCTCCCGATAATTCAAAAGAAGGAAAAACTATTACTTATATCATCTCGATAGGTAGGATAATGGTTAGTCCCTCGAAGTAGAATTACTCGCGAGACTCCTCAAAAATGCCCGCTTAAATCTAATCCATTACCCGGGCTTAAGTAACAATCTAAAAAAATCAAAAAAAAAAAAATCAAAAACCCCCCCAAAAAAAAAAAAATCTTTCTTTTTCTTCCTCTTATTTATACTTTCATACTAAAATAAACGACCCAAGGAAGCTCTTACCCATTTTGATTTTCGCTTCCACATACTTGAAATACAACATTGAGGACAATGTTGGGTTTTAAGTATGGGGGTATTTTCCACATTTCCCTATTTTCAAAAACATCAAAAATCCAAAAAAATTAAAACCCAAAACCCCAAAAATCTAATTATTTTGTACACAATTATTTCAAAAAAAAAATATATAAAAAAAATATAAAAACCACAAAACCAAAAATTTATTAATAATATAATTTGTTTCATATCTTAAATAGCTTAGAAAAATAAAACAAATTGTTAAAAAAAAAACCAAAAATCCAATTTATTATTTCATACTTTGTAAATAATATTAGAAAAATTCAAAAAATTCAAAAAAAAACCCCCAAAATCCAAAAAATAAAATTAAACCCCTACTTAGTTTTTTTATTTTCTCAAAACTAGTTTAAGTTTATTTATAAGAATTTTCATTATTTTTGATTTGCCAAAACTCTTATTCGTATCATGGTTTGTAAGATTTAGATTCATGGAATTTTAGTTGTAAATAATATATTGTGTTTTTAATTTAATTTGAGAACAAATTTTTTAGCACTACTTCAAGTTTACCCTAAATAGCTTCTTGTTGTATTATTTTGGCAGACCATCTTTAGACTTTAATTATTCCTACTCCAAACTTGTGAAACTTTAGGAATGTTTTTAAACCTACTAAAACTTGCTCTCAAAATTTTTCTTAATTTATAAAATCTAGAAATTTCTAAACCCTTACTTCCCCTTTCTTGATATTTTATTTTAAAAGATCTTATGTCAATGGGAATAAGATTTCATTCCGTAAACATAGGCACCCAATTTAATTAAAAGATTATATGGCATGGGAATAAGATTTTCGTTCCCCAAACAAATTCATTGAGTTATTTTTGAAGTTTGAAAATGTTCACTTTGGGAATAAAACTTTCATTCCCTAATCAAAAGCAAAAAAAAAATTGAGTAGGGTGAGAGGATAAAATCCATCACCCCCAAACCAAAAGTCTCTTCTCCTATCAAGCTCCCCCTACCCCCAGCCAATCAAATTGAAAACTAGATATAAATAAAAAAATTGAGAGAGCATAACTAGTAAGTTCTAATTATTCTAAAAAATTTCTTTAAAAAGTTAAAGTTCTTATAATTCTATTCTAATCATGGTGCTAATTATTACAATTATTTAGGTCGCTACTTAGCTAACTTTAGAAGTCTTGTTGGCTAAAACTTTTTTGCTCTTTTTAAATCATCATCACGATGTAGGACTTACCTCTTTTAATCTCCTAAATTTATTTCAAGCTTACTTTTGATTAAATAAAATTTTGGTAAATTAAAATTCTATTAGTGTCTTATAAGTATCTCTTACTTTTGCTTTGAAATAGCAAAAGCTTAAGTATGGGGGTATTTGATGAATAGTAAATTATACATATTTTTAGTATAGTTTTTAGCATAATTTTGGGTAATATTGTACGTGTTTCATGTATAATATTAAATAAAATGGTTTGTTTTATCCAATGTATATAAATATATATATTTATATGTAAAAAGGATCTATTTAAGTATGAAACAATATAGAGAAATATTCTTTGTAAATATATTTATCTAAGTATAATTTTTTGAAATTATTTATTTCTATGTACATATAAATAACTAAATGAATAAAACCATAATTAATAAATAAAGATGCATATATAAGTAAAAATATTATATATGTAAATCTAACAAATAAAAATAATATATAGATATATAAGTAAAAATAAATATATGTAAATATAATAAATAATGATATATTTATATGTAAATATGATATAAAGATATAATAATACGAATATACATATAATATTGTAGTATAGTATAATAATAACATAGTAATAATAATGTATATAAATATAACGAAATATATATGTATATATAATAAATAATAATAATATTATATATGTCTGCAGGTGTTCGACGAAAGGCGAGCTGCGTTCGACGAACTCTCCACGAGTTGCGTTCGACGAACTCTCCCCGAGCTGCGTTCGACGAACTCTCCACGAGCTGCGTTAAACGAACTCTCCACGAGCTGCGTTCAACGAACTCTCCCCGAGCTACGTTCGACGAACACTCCACGAGCTGCGTTCGACGAACTCTCCTCGCGTTGCGTTCGACGAACTCTCCCCGAGCTGCGTTCGACGAATCCCGTGCTGCGTTCGAGAACCCCGTGCTGCGTTCGATGATTCCCTCTCAGTCCAGGCGTTCAGCGATCTTTAATTAATATGTATATATTATAGTATATAAACATATAAATAACTTTATCTGCAGGCGTTCGACGATTCCCTCTCAGTCTAGGCGTTCGACGAACTCTCCGCTGTGTTCGACGAACAGTCCTGCTAGCTGAGACTCAGCCCAAACCGCTGAGACGAGCCTGCCGTTCGACGAACTCTCTGCGTTCGACGATTCCCTCTCAGTCCAGGCGTTCGACGAATCTCAATCCAGAATCGCCAGCTGCTACCTGTTACCTACTCGCACACCATCCCGCCAACTCTCCTTCCAGCAAGCCTGTCCAGCACACCCTCCTTCTAGAACCTCCAGCTTCTTCCCATTAAATCCATAAATATCTTTTTTTACTAATTGCAGCCCACCTTCTTGTCTATAAATAAGGGGGCTCCTCCATTGTTTGAGAGGTTCATATATTTTAGAACCTAAGTAAGTTTTTTTTTAGTGTTCTGTGAGTTTTGTTTGAGTGTTTGTGAGTTTGTTTGTGTGTTTTCTAAGCCCTAGTTTGGGCTCTTTTTGTCCTCTAAGTTTAGACTTTCTTGCAAAAAGTTGTTATATATATAATAAATATATTGTTTTGTTCTTGTTCTTCTTGCTCTTCTTGTTCTTCTTTTGTTCATGTTGAGTGTGTGAGTGTATGAGTGTAAATTTTAATGTTTTTATTTTTATTTTAGTTTTATTTATTTATGAAAGTGTGTGTGTGTGTGTATGAGATTAATTTTATTGCTTTCATAATTTAGATTTAATGCTTTCATAACTTAGATTTTAATGCTTTCATAATTAGATTTTAAAGCTTTCATAGCTTAGCTTTATTGCTTTCTTTAATATCCGTAGAGTGCGTGCGTATATGAGATATCTTTTCTGCTTTATTTCAATTAAGTCATTTAAATTTCTGTAGAGTGCGTGAGTTTTTCATTTAGTGTGTTCTTTTCTTTTCTATCGCTTTTCTTGGTTTTTGCTACATGCACACCAAGCCCGCGATTATCATCATTTTTGCTTTCTAAATTATTGCAAACGTAAAAATCAATCGATCTTTTCGATAAAATAATAGCGTATTTCTAAAGTAACAATAATCGACACGACCTTGGAAAAATACGACCTTGATATTTTCTAAAAATTTATCGTATACTATACGCGATAAGGTATACTTGCCTTTTCGAATGATTAGTTTGGATAATAACGATACGAAAACTTCGCAAAAACTCGCCCTTTCTAAATAAAATTAATTGAATTCGGCGCCGCCGCCGCGACGTGGTCGTCGATATTCCAAAAGAAGGAAAGACTATTACTTCTATCATCTCGATAGGTAGGATAATGGTTAGTTCCTCGAAGTAGGAGTACTCGCGAGACGCCTCGAACGTGCCCGCCGAATTCTACCCGCACCCCGGAAAGCTTTTGCGGCACTCTCAAATAAAATTTTAATCATCAATAATAAACCCTTTTTCTTGAATTGCGAGGGCGACCAAAACACCTCGGATTTTCATGAAAATCGCACCTAAACTGAAAATCGGAGCTACAAATCCAACTGCGAAGTCAGAATTCAATTCCGACGAGCCAAACTCGGGATAAAGCCTCTCGAAGCTAAGATCTTAATAACTACACAAAATCTTCTCTATAGCTCAAAACGACGTGAAATCTCGCACGCTCGATCTAAATTACATACTTTAGCTAGGGTAAGGCCCAAAACTAAACCTGACGGGCTAACGTAATGCCCTTACGCCAAAATTACATCACAACGGCTACACAAAATAATTAACGAAAATCAGGGGCGTTACAGTCACTCCCCCTAAAAAGAAGTTTCGTCCCGAAACTTGAAATCCAAAGATCAAGGAAGATACAGAATCAAATCCAAAGGTTACCTGACAGAAGATTTACCCGAAATCTAAGAGAAGAGGCTAGGATGAGTCTCTCTCATGGCAGACTTCAGCTCCCATGTTGCGCTTTCGACACCCTGATTATTCCAAAGAACCATAACCATCGGGATCGTCTTCCTCCGCAACACACGCTCCTGAGTCTCCAAGATTCGGACAGGCTCTTCAACATGCGAAAGATTGTGCTGCAATACGTGCACTGAATCAAGAACAAGCCGATCACTACGCAAACAGTTCCTCAGCTGGCTCACATGAAACACAACGTGAACATTAGGGAAGGAAGCAGGCAAATCTAATCTATAAGCTGACACTCTGACACGCTCAACAACCTGGAAAGGTCCCACATACCGGGGATCCAACTTGTGGTTCCTTCCAAATCTCTTAACGCCCGGCCTTGGAGAAACTTTCAAGAACACTAAGTCTCCTACGGCAAACTCAAGATCCACCCTTCTCCGATTGGCATACTTCTCATACCGCTCATGAGCAATACGAAACTTCTCGTGGATATGAGTCACGATAACGCTCATCTCTTCCAAAGCCTCTGGGCCTAACAACGGCCTCTCACCAACCTCGGTCCAAAACAAGGGAGTTCGGTAACGCCTCCCATACAGAGCCTTAAAGGGGGCCATCTGCAGGCTTTCCTGATAACTGTTATTGTAGGTAAATTACATCAATCCAAGACGCTTATCCCAAGCTCCATCATTATCCAAAATATAGCACCTTATCATATCTTCCAAAATTTGATTTACTCTTTCTGTCTGACCATTGGTCTGAGGATGGTAAGCGGTAGAGTATCTGAGGTCAGTGCCCAAGGCTCCTTGCAAGCTTCGCCAGAAATGAGACATATATCTGGAATCCAAATCCGACACAATGCTCACGGGCACACCATGCAATCTGATGACTTCATTCAAATAAAGCTCTGTTATCTTCTCCATAGAATAGTCAGTCTTAAGAGACACAAAGTGAGCACACTTTGTCAATCTGTCAACTAAGACCCATACCAAATCGTGTCCTCCGGGAGATCTCGGTAAACCAGTAATGAAGTCCATTGAAATACTCTCCCACTTCCAGCTTGGAATATCCAAAGGGTTCAGTTTACCTCCAGGCCTCTTATGATCTGCCTTAACGCGTTGGCAAGTAAAACATTCTGAAACATACTTAGCTATATCGCTCTTCATACCTGACCACCAAACGATCTGCTTCAGGTCTTTGTACATTTTCGTGGAACCAGGATGATAGGAAACACTTGAGTCATGCGCTTCACTACATATCTTTGCTCGAATATCTTTCGATGCGGGAATGCAATACATACCTCGGTACTTCAGAGTATCTTTATCATCGATCGAAAAATCTAGTAATTCTCCTTTTTCAGTCCTGCTTCGAAGATGCTGCAAGTCAGGATCTTCCTTCTGGTGCTGCCTCGTAAGGGAAATCCAAGAAGGCTCTTCAGCTTCAAGACTCGAAGGCACGGTACTACTACCGACTGAGATATCCATCAGCATAAACTCCTCTACTAAGGATTGCACGGAAAGATTGAAGACATGCGCGGTCTTTCTACTCAGGGCATCGACCACCACATTAGCCTTACCCGGATGATACAAGATATCAACTTCATAATCTGCAACATACTCCAACCACCTACGCTGGCGCAAATTCAGCTCTTTCTGGGTAAAGACATACCTCAGACTCTTGTGATCCATATAAATCTTGCATGACACTCCATAAAGAAGATGTCTCCAAAGCTTTAAAACGTAAATCACTGTCGCAAATTCTAAGTCATGCGTAGGGTAATTCCTTTCATGAACTTTCAGTTGTCTAGACCCATAGGCAACCACCTTTCCTTCTTGCATCAAAACACACCCTAGACCAATGTGAAATGCGTCCTCATAAACATCATACTCTATTCCTTTGATCGGCAAGGCCAACACAGGAGCACTGCACAAACACCTTTTTAATTCCTGAAAGGCTTCTTCGCACTTATCGCTCCAAACAAAAGCGGTATTCTTCTGGGTAAGCTTAGTTAAAGGGGTCGACAGCACTGAGAATCCTTGAACAAATCTCCTGTAGTACCCAACCAACCATAAGAAACTCCTTATCTCCTTAGGCGTTGAAGGCATCTTCCAATCCAACACAGCAGAAATCTTAGCCGGGTCTACAGTAATTCCATCCTTGTTCACTACATGACCCAGAAAGGACACCTGAGAAAGCCAGAACTCACACTTGCTCAGCTTCACATACAACTTGTTCTCTCTAAGGGTATACAATACTAAGCGCAAATGCGTAGCATGCTCCTCAGCACTTCTGGAATACACCAACACATCATCGATGAAGACTACAACAAAATGATCCAAAAAATCCTTGAACACGCGGTTCATCATGTCCATAAACGCAGAGGGTGCATTCGTCAAACTGAAAGACATAACTTAAAACTCAAAATGGCCATAACGGGAACGAAAGGCAGTCCGGGGAACGTCCGACTCACGGATCCTCAACTGGTGGTAGCCTGATCAAAGGTCAATCTTCGAAAACACCGTGCTACCACGCAACTGATCAAACAGATCATCTATCCTCGGCACCGGATACCTGTTCTTGATGGTCACTTTGTTTAACTCTCTATAATCTATGCACAACCTCATAGAACCGTCCTTCTTTTTCACGAACAAAACTGGAGCACCCCGGGGCGAAGAACTTGGCCTAATAAATCCACAATGCAACAACTCATATAACTGAGTTCGCAACTCTTCTAGCTCACGCGGGGCCATACGGTATGGTGCCTTAGCGATAGGACGAGTACCAGGCTCAAGATCAATAACAAACTTCACATCTCTATCAGGCGGGAGACCAGGAAGACTGACAGGAAAGACATCAGGAAACTCTCGCACCACTGAAAGACCCTCAAAACACGGCGAACCACTAACAGTTTCCAACACCGAAACTAGGTAAGCCAAGCAACTGGAATTTAACAGTTTCCGAACACACACCGCAGAAATTATCGGGGAACCCTGGCACGGAGATCCAAAAATGCTCATGGGATGACCGTTGTCCATCACAAAGTCCAGATGCTTTTCCTTGTATCTGATGACAACATCATAACTGAACAACCAGTCCATACCCAATATCACGTCAAAGTCTTCTAGGTCCAACACCTTGAGATCAGCAACAACCAAGAAATCTCCTAATAGAACGGGGCAACTTCGGACGCACTGGTTCGAGGATACCAAATCACCAGAAGGAAACTTAACGAGGAACGAATCCTTGCCCAGCTCAGGGGTCAAACGGTGACGCTCGACGAAAGCCCTTGCTACAAACGAATTGGTAGCACCCGAATCAAACAGAACACGCGCCCAACGATTCTTTACCTTAAATCTCCCTATAAGCGCGAAAAAGAAACGAGTCTAATATGTACAACCCCGATAGTGTACAACCCCGATATTCCCCTAGTGGGTGAGCAAAGACGGAGGAATAACCAACAAGTAAAAGTAATGCGGGTGGGATATACATTAATAGGCAGAAAATAAGAGAAAGAACAAAATTGACATATGCTCCCTGCGAATGACGAACGGCGCTCTGCGAATGTCGAACGGCGATCGACGAATTACATTCTAACAGCGGTCGACGAATGAAGAAATATATCAGCGATCGACGAACAGAGCGGTTCATCGCTCGACGCTTGTACCCCAGCTCGGCGGTCGACGAAATCCTGAGTTCGACGAACCCCGCTGTCCGTTCGACGAATTCGCTTCCCACAGGAGGGAGCACGAGACCCGGTGTCGATGGACGTCGTCGGCAAGAACGCGAGTGAGGTCTTCACAGGTCGCTCGCCCAAAAGGGGGTTTTAAATCCAACAGAAGAAGAAAGAATGTTAGGAGGCGAACCAGAGCTATCGAAGGCTACTCGCGGGAAGGGGCGCGAGCCGTGTCCCTGCAGGCCCGAGCTTCAGGATCAACTCGTGAGAAGGCGAGCGAGCCAGGTACTCGCCGGCTACTCGCAAGAAGGTCGGCGAGCCGGGTACTCGCCGGCTGTTCGCGAGAGGGCAAGCAAATCAGATTCTTTCGAAATCTTAGGGTTTGGCAGAACGCCGAAGTGCGTTCGACGAATGTCGAGTATTTGTCGGGGTCGCTGAACCGAGTTCAGCGTTCGACGGATTTCGTTCTCCGTTCGACGAAGCCCGTTCGACAAACTCGTTTTCCCGTTAGACGAATTCACCCCTGGTGGGGTTACTCCTTTGCCCCTGATGGTCTGCAGGTAGCCGCTCCAAACAGCGGAGTTTGGCTGTTAGCAGGCCCAATTGGGGTGTGTTTAGTAAAACCGAAAGGCAGAATTCCGCTATTGACAGACCATGAGTAAAAAACTATAAATAGACCTTAAAGGGCACCTTGGGAGAGGATTCCATTCTCAGATCTCTGAGCTTCTTTTTCCCTTGGTTACTTTGGTTTAGCTCTCTATCTCTCCAAGGTGCCCGAGTCTCAGCTTTGGCTTGGGAGGGGAAGCGCTCAACGATCCTCCGGGTTAGTGGAAGGACCTCCTCGTTGTGACTAAGGTTTTAGTCATTTTCCTAGTCTTCAGTCTACCTTCTCTGAGGGATCAGTAAGGGCTAGCTGCCCCTCATTTCGGTGAGGGCCCCGAGCTCCACAAGAGGTCGAGAAATCGGTTTCAACATTTTTGGTGCGGTGAGCGTGGAGCGTGGCTGGTCCAAGAAAATTCCAAGGAGGAGATGGCAGGAGACGAAGATCAAGGAGAGGGGTTCAGCGGGTCACCCCAGGTGGTGACGCAGAGGATGTTCGCGGATTTCAAGAGGGAGGTGCTTGACACCTTCGGGCTCACCGTCGCGGCACTACAAAGTGAGTTCGCGACCCCAGCACCTCAGGCAACCCCACCCCTAGCAACGGTCGGCGAGAATGCCCCGGGGGGAAGGGTCGGAAAGGAAGTCGTCGGAGGATTAGTGCATGACCTGGAGGGGCGAGTGTTGTTCGCCAGCCCGGCGAGCTCTGTGCTGGAAAGCTTGGTGCCGACGAGCACGGCGCAGGCGAGCGCGCGCCCGGAGGATGCGGCGACTGTGGGGGTGGTTCAGGCGAACGCCGCTCTCGCGAGCGCATTCCCCCGTGAGCCCAAGTCTGGCGAGGGAGCTTGGGGGCGTGTGGAGCGAGAAAGGGTCGCTGGAGGAGGAAGTCCTTTCTGCAAGCTGGTGCTTTCTGCGCCCGTCCCGGTAGGATTTGGGGAGTGGGATAGGGTGTACTACAACGACAGGGATGACCCTGTCCCGCACCTCCAGTCTTTTGAGGACTCGGTCTCTATCAGGCCGATGTCAGATGCTTTCAAGTGTCGGCTATTCGCCGTCACCCTTAAGGAGAAGGCCAGGGACTGGTTCCATCAACTCCCTACAGGGTCGATATACGCTTTTGAGGATCTGCGCCGAAGTTTCTTGTTGCGATTCTCAACTTCAAAGAAGAGGAAGAAGGACGCTGAGTCTCTCTTCAAAGTTAAGCAGGAGCCAATGGAGTCGTTGGCTCGCTACGTAGACCGGTTCTAGGAAGAGGTGCTGCTCACTCAGGAGATGCATGGGTTTGCACTCCAGCTCGCCTTCACGGTCGGGCAGAGGGAAAGTTTCTTCAAAATGGCTCTGAAGAGGAAAGACCCCGTCTCCTACGAGGAGCTGATGGAGAGGGTGGCGGAGGAAATTGAGAGTGAGGAGGCCAACCCGGAACTCACCAAGAGGCTAGCAAAGCTCAGTGATCCGGAGGTCTGACAGCAGGAGGTGAGGAGAAGGGAAGAGCCCTGGGCCCCAGAGGGAGAATGGAGGCAACAGGGCAGAGAAATGTAAGGCCAGGGAAGGGGTTACGCCCCGGGGAGGGGTAACTTCTATGGGGGTCAAGGAAGACCCCATCAGTTGGGATGGAGGCAGGGTCCGAGGCCGATGCCTCCTCCGCCCCAGCAAGCTATGACAATCATGCGGGGAAGGGGAGGAAGAGGAAGAAGGGAAGATGTGAGAGAAGAAGTGGGAGCAGGAAGGAGATGAAGGAATAGGATGGCGAAGGCCGAGACGGGGGTGGTGACGCTGCCTTACTGTGACTTCCATGATGAGGAAGGTCATGCGACGACCACTTGTCCGGAGTTCCTGGAGACAAAAAGGGCCCGAGCGCCCACCCCGCGACAGCAGCCGGTGAGGATTGAAGAGGTCCTGCCTCGAGAGGAGGAGGATAGGTGCGAGGACCGGGCCGATTTGGGGACCCGGGGGGGGGGGGGGGATCGGAGTGATCGATGGAGGGGTAGGGATTGAAGCGACTCGAAAGGCGAGCCTCCATACTATCTATCGACGTAGCGTGGCTTCGACGTCCTTAGCCCCGACTACGACAGAGAAGATTTCCTTCACCCAGAGAGACATGACGGGCTACGAGGACCCGTTCTGCGATGCGCTGGTTATCCAAACAGCGATAGAGAACTTCACCGTCTCTCGAATCCTTGTGGATAACGGAAGCTCGGTCAACGTTATTTTCAAGAAAGCGTTCGATGGAATGGAGGTGGAGCCGCGAAGGGTGTTGGCCTCGGATGGTCCGTTGTTCGGATTCTCCGGGGAAAGGAAGGAGGTAGAAGGGGAGTAGGACTCCATGTGACCTGGGGGGGCAGTCTAGGAACTGCCGCTTTGTCATAGTAGATGCCCCCACCAGCTATAGCGTCATCTTCGGACGGCCACTCATCAGCGCATTTCGTTGTGTCCCCTCCACCTTCCACCAGTGCCTCAAGTTCAATGACGCAGGAGTCCAGGTTCGGATCAGGGGGATCCAAAGGTAGCCAGGCAGTGCTACGTCACAGCAGTCAACACCATCTCCTGGATGTCCAAAGCCGAGAGATGGGACCAGGAGGTGGGAGAGCCGGCGAGACTCGGAGGAGAGGGAGAGGAGCAGAGAAGGGAAGAAAGTTCGAAGGAGCCGAGGGCGGAGGAGATGGAAGAAGTGGAGATTGAGGCCCAGGGAGAAGGGGCGAATGAGGCAATGGAAGAAGCGGTCGAAGTAGGAGGAGAGGAGAGGTCGGAAGAAAAGATAGCTGAAGGAGTAGTTCATGCCCGGGAAGGGGTCGATGAAGGACCCAGGGCGAAGGAAGGAGAAGAGGGAAAGAAAGAAGAGAAGACCCCAGAGGAAGGGGGGAGGAGTTGATGGAGGTTGAAGAGGGAGAGATAGGGGAAGAAGCCAAAGCACTCACTGTTGGATCGGTCGGCGCCCTTAGAGGGGGTGGGGGGTGAATAAGGGTTATCAAAAACTTTAGATTTATTTAGAAAAACTTCAGAATATTGCAATATTAAAACAAGAAGTCAAGTAAAACAAAAGGAGAGACAAGTTTTATTGATATTAAATAAGTTTTACAAAACTTGATCTCAATGACGCTAGAGATCGGGGGCGAATAATAAAAGCTCTTTTCGTTTTCTATCCCGACTCGCTTCCCCACGAACCGGTGGCCCTAGCCTTCTCCTTCCCGGATTCGGCCTCAAGCCGCTCTAGCCAATCCTTCCCCGGATGTGGCCTCGAGCACCCCCTAGACCTAGCCTAGATCTAGTCGCCAACACGAGGCGAATTTCAGCCCTAAGTCCTACCCCAGACCTAGTCGCCAACACGAGGCAATTTCACTACCGTTTACAAAGAAAGATAAATTAAATAATAAAAACTTCCCTTAAGATGAACTTCTGAAGATGGAGGCGAAGATCCGCTGTAGAATCAGCGCATGTCGAAGCGGACTTCGTTTGGATTCGACGTGATGGAATTCTCCTTCAGAAATTGGCAGAGCTTCGCTGGGACCTCAAATTTCGGCTAAGACAAGCCTCTGGAATTCTAGCACTCTCTCTCTGAGGTGTATGCAATAGGTGTACAAAAACAAGAGGAAAGGGGGTCCTTTTATAGCCAAAGCGCTACCGCCGGCGCTACCGCTACCGCTGGCGCTATCCCTGATTAAGTAACATTTTGCGCGGCAGGATCTTCAATCCGCGGCAACATTTTGCTCTATGCCTCTTATGCGCCATGCTACCGCCAGCGCTAGTAGCTACCGCCGGGCGCTAGCTCCTTCTAAAAATACTGCCAGAATCGCGCTAAACATCGCTAGCGCCGGGCGCTATCGCTACCGCCGGCGCTAGTGGCCATGTTGGAATTCTGGCCTCAATTTTGGGGACAACCATCCTTGAGTCATGTGGACTTTAATTTCCTGCACACTTAAACACACAAGATCAAATACACATAGGATTTGTTATTCTCAAACCTAGGAGATGCGGAAGACCATGTTCCAACAAACTCCCCCTTTTGATAATAACAAATTCATTAATGATAAATCAAAACATTAATAAATAAGCATGATGAAACTATACTTGTGTGTGTGTGTGGGAGTGATGACTTAGGATAATTATTGATTTTAGCATTTAGAATTTCTCCCCCTAAATACATGCTCCCCTTAAGTGAATGCTTCCCTAATATGTAAGCTATCATCTTAATTGGTCATGGTGGGTTTTTTATAGCGGTTTATATTTATCATGTTAGTTCTCCACCTTTGTTATTAGCAAAAGTGGGTAGGGAAACAAAGCACTAAAAAATGTGTAAATAAAAGAGAAGGCATGATCGAGCTTTTTAAGTAAATGATAAGGAGTTTTAGAATTGTTTTTCATTGAAATAGATCAGAGTTATGAGCATTACAAAATTTTCAGAGTTTGTAGCATAAAAGATTTTTATGTTTGAAGTAACCAATAAAAAGTGTTCCAAGTAAATCTATCACTTAATGAAAGATAGGAATTTTTAAGAATAAGTGATGATGTAAAGAATACAAGATATTAAGTAAGCATGAAAGCGCAAGGTAAAACACTTATATGGTTAAGATGCGGAAGACTTATAGCAATACAAAAAAACATCAAATAGTAATGATAATCCAAAAAAAATATGAGTTAAAGTTCACAAAAAATGATGTTTTTGTAAATCATTTTTTTATTAGATCTTTAAATTTGATAAAAAAACAAGCATGAAATAATGTTTATCAAAAAGAGATTACCACAATGTTACTTTAATTCATAATTTCAAAAACATACAAAACATTGTAGAACACATGCTAGGTTATCTAGTGCATTTCATAAATAAAAAGTAATATAGAATTAGCATTAGGATCCAATGCTCATGAGAAGAAGTGTTATGGAAGATAATGATGCGCACATAAGTGTATTTTCGAGTAATGTAAACAAGTGTTTTAATCAAAAATACAAGATATAGGTAAAGTATGAGCACAATAAAACACAAATAAGATTACTTCCACACACTTTAATGCACAATAAAAAGTACAACTACCAAGGTGCTCTGCACACACAATGCTCATCAAGACTTATCAGGGTGCAAAGTAGTGCTTGGGGGATCACATAATTTTATTCTTCTAGATTGATTTTTATTGTGATCCGGTGTACTTAAGAATAAGTGGTTTTTCTTATTTTTGAAAGAAGGATTTGATTTGCACAAGACACTTTACTTATTCTTTCCAAGGTGCTCAACCTCACAATGCTTATTAAGACTTATCAGGAGGTTCAAGTAGTGCTTGGTGGAGATATCTTTGTCATTTATTTTATAATTTTGTTTTGTACAAAGTTCTCCGAATACACTTGTTTTGCAAATCAATAGAATTTATGAAAAACATAACCACTTTTCTTAATTTTTAAGAGTGCAAAATAAGGAGTGTAGGTAAGATACTTGTGCAATTTTAATCCATTGTACTAATACAAAACATACACAAGCATTCTTAGATTAAAAACATATGTAGACAATGCCAAAAAAGGTGTGTGAATAAATATCATTATCAAACATAAAACATTTCTCATACTTAGAGGCATGCTAAGCTTGATCCTACAGAACTTTTAAACTATAATTGATGCACATGTGAATAGATATATCAAAGCATGAAGAAAGACAATGTCCAAAGTAGTTTGAAAAGATAAATTGCAACATTGTAGAATTCCTAAATAATAGATTAAATCATGCTTTCACAAAAATCATACAGTTTTTTTTTATAGTTTTAAAGTTTTATATTTTTGTATTTGATTTTAGCAAATAAAAGCATATTTTTGTAATTTTTGCTTTTGTAATTTTTATATTTGATTTTTGCATAAAGATGAACTTTAAACAAAGGAAACAACACAAGCGAAAAAAGAAAAACATATTTTTTGTAATTTGTTTTTTGTTGTTTTGTATTTGATTTTTCAAAAAATAAAGAAACACAGAAGTGCAAAACTAAGTAGAAAATATAGATTAATATATTTTTAGAAATTTGTCGAAATTTAAAAAATACAGAAAATTGAACATGGACGCTAGCGCCTGCGGTAGCGCTAGCGCGGGAGACAGTGAACAATTTTGTAGGATTTTGGAAATTTTAATTTTGGATCTTGATTAAGTGTCCCAATAGTAGTTCCATGCTGAAGTTGCAGATTTTTAGGAGATGTTTTGGATGGTTACAAATAAAGAAAATTGTATTTGTGAGCATGTTTTAACTTGAAAGATCTAGGGAAACTAATTCAAGTCGTAATAATCGAAATCTTGCATCGGGAAGGGGTTTAGTAAATATGTCAGCAAGTTGAGAGTCCGTCCTAATGAAGCTTACTTTTACATTTTCTTTCTTAATGTGATCCCTAATGAAATGATGACGAACGTCGATGTGTTTGGATCTAGAATGGTGTACGGGATTATATGTGAGTTCTATTGCACTTTTGTTGTCACATTTAAGATCTATGTTTTTGAGATGAAATCCAAAGTCCTCTAGTGTTTGGCTTATCCATAACGCTTATGCACAATAACTACAAAGTGCAATATATTCGGCCTCCGTGGTGGAGAGTGCAACCGAAGATTGTTTTCTACTAGACCAAGCAACTAAAGAGGGTCCTAAAAAGTGACATGTACCGCTAGTGCTTTTTCTATCAAGTGAGCATCCGGCGTAGTCCGAATTAGAATAGCTGTGGAGCGTGAAAGAGTCATTGTGTGGGTACCATAATCCTAATTTAGATGACCGTATTAGATAACGAAAAATCCATTTTACCGCTTTTAAATGAGATTCTTTTGGATCGGCTTGAAAGCGAGCACATAAACATACGACAAACATTATATCTGGTATAGATGCACTTAAATAAAGAAGAGATCCTATCATTCCACTATATAGCGTTTGATCAATGGAAATTCTAGATTCATCTTTTCCTAGTTTTAGAGAAGTACTCATAGGAGTGGAAGCTTGTTTAAGATTTTCAAATCCAAATCGTTTAAGCATATCGTGAACATATTTTGATTGACAAATAAAAATACCATCAGTTCTTTGTGAAATTTGAAAACCAAGAAAATATGATAGTTCTCCTACAAGACTCATTTCAAATTCATTTTTCATTATTAAGACTACTTCATTACACAACTCTTCATTAGTGGCTCCAAAAATGATGTCATCAACATATATTTGTAGAATAATTAATTCGTTATTTTTATGCTTAATGAAGAGTGTGTTGTCTGCACTTCCCATAACATAACCGTGCTCTAACAAAAACGATGTAAGACGATCATACCATGCACGGGGTGCTTGTTTTAAACCATAAAGCGCTTTTTCTAATTTGTAAACATGATTTGGAAATTTTTCATTTATGAAACTGGGGGGGTTGTTCTACATAAACTTCTTCTTTAATAAACCCATTTAAAAAGACACTTTTAACATCCATTTGAAATAATTTTATTCTTTTAAAACTCGCAAATGCCAAAAATATTCGTATAGATTCTAAGCGAGCTACGGGTGCAAAAGTTTCTTCAAAATCTACCCCCTCGATTTGTGAATAGCCTTGAGCAACTAAGCGTGCTTTATTTCTTACAATCCTAGATTCACCATCAAGCTTATTTTTAAAAAATCCATTTTACGCCAATAATTGGATGATTAGATGGTCTTTGTACTAAATTCCAAACTTTATTTCTTTCAAATTGTCCTAACTCTTCATTCATTGCCAAAAACCAAAATTCGTCATTTAAAGCGGTGGAAACGTTTTTAGGTTCAATTTCAGACACAAAGCAAATATTTGAAAATGTTTCATGAAGAGAGGACCGAGTTCTTACCCCAGTAGAAGGTTCCCCAATGACTAGCTCCTTTGGATGATTTTTGGAGAAGTTTAGAATGCTTGGAGGTACATATTCATCTTCTTTGGACTTCTCCTCCTCTTCTTTGGACGGTTCTTCTTCGTCGTGCTCCAAGGATGGCAAAGGTTCATCATCTGTACCTGTAGGGAGCTTCTCTGCACATGGAATAAACTCATCAAATCTAACATTTATTGATTCTTCAACTTTACTTGATCTTTTATTAAATATTCTATATGCTTTACTAGTTGAAGAATAACCAAGAAATATTCCTTCATCGCATTTTTCGTCAAATTTTCCTAAAGAATCTTTTATATTAAGAATGAAGCATTTACATCCAAATACTTTAAAATACGATACGTTAGGTTTCTTTTGATAGTAGAGTTCATATGGTGTGAGAGTTAATGATGGGCGAAGCATAACTCTATTCATTACATAGCATGCAGTGCTTATGGCTTCTGCCCAAAAATACTTAGGTAATTTATATTCAGATAGCATTGTGCGTGCAAGTTCTTGTATTGTCCTATTTTTCCGTTCTACAACATTGTTTTGTTGAGGTGTGCGTGGAGCGAAGAACTCATGCTTAATACCTAACATGTCACAAAAAGATTTAAAATTTTCATTTTCAAATTCACCTCCATGATCTAAGCGAATGCATTTTATTTTTAAATCTAATTCATTTTGAATGCGAGTACATAATTTTGAAAATTCGCAAAACGCATCAGATTTGGAGGAGAAAAATAAAGTCCAACAATATCTAGAATAGTCATCTATGAGAACATAAGTGTATAATCTACCACCAAGACTCGCAGTGGTAACGGGACCAAAGAAATCCATATGAATTAGTTGCAGTGGTTTTGATGTAGAAATTTCGTTTTTGCTTTTAAAAGATGACTTTGTAAATTTGCCTTTTTGGCATGGAGAGCATAATGAAGATAAATTTCCATTTAGTTTAGGCAATCCTCTAATCAATTCTCTTTTTGCTAGTTTTAAGATGAGTTTTGTACTAGCGTGGCCTAAGCGTCTGTGCCATAATTCTAATTCATCATTTTTCGTTATAAAACATTTTATAGAAGATTTAGAAAGATCATGAAATGAAACTATGTAAACATTATGAATTTTAGGTGCAGTTAATAACACATCTTTTGTTTTAGGATTAACAATCTTGCAAAGGTTAGTGGAAGATTCAAAAAGTATGTCTAATCCTTTATCACACAGTTGACTTATAGATATTAGGTCATGTTTTAATCCTTTCACATAAAGTACATTTGAAATAAGAAAAGATGCGCTACCCACTGTACCAACTCCCATGATCCTTCCTTTACAGTTATCGTCAAATGTCACTATTCCTCCTTTCTTCTTTTCTAGGCTAAGGAATTTTGCTTTATTGCCCGTCATGTGTTTGGAGCAGCCTGAGTCCAAATACCACACGTCTTCTGTTTCCTTAGCCTTCCTGCAAATCTAGAAAGAGGATGAGAGTAAAGACCCAGATACCCAAGAGGTACCACCCATAGAGTAAGTGGATTTCTTAGGTACCCAGATTTGTTTTAATGATCGTTGATTTATTTTCTTGCAAGAGCCAGACGTGTGTCCAAATTTAAGACAATTAGCACACGAAATAAAGGGGGTTGAGACCATTCTCTGAGTTTCTATGTTGCTCTTGATGGATGATGTTTGAATATTTGAAAGAGTAGAAGATGTTTTAACATTAGAGCTACCGCCGGCGTTAGCAGCTAGCGCCGGGCGGTAGTGTTCACTTTTATATCCAAGTTCGATTTTTCCAGACCCAAAGCATTGACTACCCAGAAGCATATCCAGGGATTTTTGACCAATCCCGAATTTGTTTATGGCTAAATTGAGATTTTGATTTTTTTTAAGAGATGTATTTTCTTGAACAATCATAACACATTTATTTTCAAATCCTTTTTTGTTCTTTTCAATTTGTAATATATAAGTTTTCAATTTTCTCTCTAAGTCCCTTTTTTCTTTTGCAATGATTTTGTTTTGTGAAAGGGCATTAGAGAGAGAAACTTCAAGTTCTTTTATCTTAAATAAAGAGTGCTCACATTCTTGACATGAAACTATTCTTTTTTCAAGAGAGACTAATTTTTTTGTGAGCTTACGATTTTCTTTTATAATAGATTCATTTTCATGATTTAATAAAACAAATTTATCATAAAGTTCTTCAAAGGTAGGAGGAGATACCTCAGTGTCGCTAAGAACACTGGTGTCGTCATCGTTGCTTTTGGCCATTAAGCACAAGTTTGCTTCCTCCTCGCTACTTGACTCAGAACTGTTTGACTCTTCAGAGGAAGAGTCATCCCAAGTAGCGGCCTTCAACACTTTCTTCCTCTCTTTTGCTTTCTTTTGTTCTTTCCTCTCCTTTTGGTATTTTGGGCACTGGCTCCGAATGTGCCCGGTTTTTCTGCAGTGATAGCATTCTGGAGGCGGCCTTTCTTCTTCGTCATCGCTTCCTTTTTCTTTCTTCGATGAAGAGGAGGATCCCTTTCGTCGAGTATCTTTTTGGAAGAATTTTTGGAATGTGTTCCTTCTCTCTGGATTTCTGATGAACTTCTTGAAATTCTTCACCAAGAGTCCTTCTTCATCATCATCATCCTCTTCGATGCACTCCTTCTTTGATGTCAGCGCCAACGCCTTTTTATTCGGCTCCTTGTTGTATTCATCATGTTGACTTTGTAGTTCTACCTCATGGGTCTTGAGATTCCCAATGAGATTCTCGATCTGGAGCGTTCTTAAGTTATGCGACTCTGAGATGGCCGTCACCTTCGGATTGAACCTTGGAGGTAAGGAACGAAGAATTTTCCTCACCAAGTCCCCGTCGGAGTAGGTCTTTCCAAGCGCCTTTGATGCGTTGACAATCTTTGTGAAGCGAGTGTACATTGAGTTGATGTCCTCTTCCGTGTCCATCCTGAATTTTTCGTATTCAGATACCAGTTGAAACAGCTTGGCATCTTTCACCTGCGATGTACCTTCGTGAGTAACTTCCAATTGATTCCAAATATCATAAGCAGTTGTGCATGCAGAAATTCTATTAAACTCAGTCCTATTTAAAGCGCAATATAAAGAGTTCATTGCTTTAGCATTATTTTTACACCTTAGTTTATCGCTGTCATCCCATTTATCTTTAGGTTTTGCTAATGTCGCCTCTCCTACTACAGTTGTAGGCGGAGAGTATCGTACTTCTACCATGTTCCATACTTCTACATCCATGGTCATAAGAAAACACATCATTCGATTTTTCCAGTAGTTAAAATCTGACCCAGTAAAGAGAGGTGGTCGACTAACCCCTTGACCCTCAGGAAAAGCGAGATCATGAGACGCCATTGTTCCCGGTTGTTAAGCCGATTGGAACAAAACCTGGCTCTGATACCACTTGTTGGATCGGTCGGCGCCCTTAGAGGGGGGTGAATCAGGGTTTTCAAAAACTTTAGATTTATTTTGAAAAACTTCGGAATATTGCAATATTAAAACAAGAAGTCAAGTAAAACAAAAGGAGAGACAAGCTTTATTGATATTAAATAAGTTTTACAAAACTTGATCTCAATGACGCTAGAGATCGAGGGCGAATAATAAAAGCTCTTTTCATTTTCTATCCCGACTCGCTTCCCCACAAACCGGTGGCCCTAGCCTTCTCCTTCCCGGATTCGGCCTCAAGACGCTCTAGCCAATCCTTCCCCGGATGTGGCCTCGAGCACCCCCTAGACCTAGCCTAGATCTAGTCGCCAACACGAGGCGAATTTCAGCCCTAAGTCCTACCCGAGACCTAGTCGCCAACACGAGGCGATTTCACTACCGTTTACAAAGAAAGATAAATAAAATAATAAAAACTTCCCTTAAGATGAACTTCTGAAGATGGAGGCGAAGATCCGCTATAGAATCAGCGTTTGTCGAAGCGGACTTCGTCTGGATTCGGCGTGATGGAATTCTCCTTCAGAAATTGGCAGAGCTTCGCTGGGACCTCAAATTTCGGCTAAGACAAGCCTCTGGAATTCTAGCACTCTCTCTCTGAGGTGTATGCAATAGGTGTACGAAAACAAGAGGAGAGGGGGTCCTTTTATAGCCAAAGCGCTACCGCTACCGCCGCCGGTATCCCTGATTAAGTAACATTTTGCGCGGCAGGATCTTCAATCCGCGGTAACATTTTGCTCTATGCCTCTTGTGCGCCATGCTACCGCCAGCGCTTGTAGCTACCGCCGGGCACTAGATTCTTCTAAAAATACTGCCGGAATCGCGCTAATCATCGCTAGCGTCGGGCGCTATCGCTACCGCCGGCGCTAGTGGCCATGTTGGAATTCTGTCCTCAATTTTGGGGACAACCATCCTTGAGTCATGTGGACTTTGATTTCCTGCACACTTAAACACACAAGATCAAATACACATAGGATTTGTTATTCTCAAACCTAGGAGATGCGGAAGACCATGTTCCAACACTCGCTTGTGGTGAAGAGGAGGACAGCATCTGGGGGGAGCAATCCAGGCTGGAGGCTGTGGAAGAAGTGGTGGAGGTGGAGGTCACCACCAAGGCTAGAGCAATCAAGAAGATCAGGATCAGCGGGGAGCTCAGCCCCGAGGATCGGGAGAAGATCTCAGCTTGCGTCCAGAACAATGTGGATTTCTTCGCATGGAGTGCCGCGGAGATGCCAGGGATCGATGCGGATGTGGCGTGCCACCGCCTCAACCTCGACCCGGGCACTCGCCCCATCCGTCAAAAGAAGAGGGCCACGATGGACAAGCTGGAGGGACCCATCCGCGAGGAGGTGGGAAAACTCCTACAAGCAGGTTTTGTGTCAGAGATCCAGTATCCAGGCTGGGTCTCCAATGTAGTCATGGTAAAGAAGGGGGGAGTTAAGTGGCGCATGTGTGTTGATTTTCACTACTTAATAAATCATGCCCCAAGGATTGCTACCCCTTGCCTAGAATCAATGCGCTGGTTGACTCAGCCGTCGGTTTCTCTATGATGTCTTTCTTAGATGCTTTTTCAGGTTATCACCAAATTCGCATACACCCTCCCGACATCAAGGATGTATCCTTTATTACTGGGGATGGGTGCTATTGTTACAAAATGATGCCATTCCATCGAGGAAGGGAGAGTGTTCCGGCCTTCCATCAAGGAGGGAGAACTGATGGAGGTGGATCAGCGAGCGTCGTAGATGGACCCCTTCATCACCTTCCTCGCTTTGTGGAAATTCCCTGAAGGGGACGGAGATAAGCGACACTTCAGGTACAAGTCGGCTTATTATTTCTTACATGCAGGAGGGCTGCACAGAAAGACGCTCTCGGGTCTCCTAGCCCGTTGCGTATCGGAAGAAGAAGCCCCAAGGGTCCTGGAACAGATACACTCGGGGGAGTGTGGCAGCCACTCCGGAAGCCGAACCCTGGAAGGGAGAGTGTTGAGGCAAGGCTATTTTTGGCCTACCCTCAGCAAGGATGCGGCAGAGTTCGCAAGAAGATGTTCGAAGTGTCAACTCTATGCGCCGCTCCAACTCCTCCTCGCCCAGAGGCTCCAGACCATCACGGCCCCTTGGCCTTTCGCCATATGGGGGTTAGACCTAGTTGGCCCTTTCCCTCAAGCTAGTGGCCAGAGAAAGTTCTTATTAGTCATGATCGATTACTTCTCCAAATGGGTAGAAGTGAAGGCGCTAGCCAAGGTAACATCTCAAGTTGTAAGGAATTTTGTGTGGGGAGAGATAATTTGCAGGCACGGGCTCCCCCAGGCTATAGTGATGGATAATGGGCCGCAATTTTCTAGCGAGGAGTTTGTTGGCTTCTGCACCCAACTCGGCATCGACCTCAGGTTCGCATCGGTTCACCATCCGAGAAGCAAACGACCAGGTGGAGGCGGCGAACAAGATATTTGTCAACCTATTAAAGAAGAATGTAGAGAACCTCCGGGGGAACTGGGTGGAGCAGCTACCATCCGTCCTATGGGCCCTGAGGACTACTCCAAACACCACCACCGGGGAGACCCCGTTCAAACTTTCTCATGGATCTGAAGCAGTCCTTCCCATAGAGTTCGAAGTAAAGACCCCCAGGGTGATCGCTGCGGGTGAGGGAAATGAAGAATGGCTAGCAGCAAATGATGCAGAGCATAGGCTGTCCCTGGACCTGGTAGAGGAAGTTCGGGACCTGGCCACCATCAGGCAGGAGGAAATCAAACGACGAATTGCCCGATACTTTGACAAGTACATCCGAATAAAACACTTTCAGAAAGGAGGTCTGGTCCTAAAGAAGGTCGACGCGGCCGGAAGAGGAACCACAGTGGGTAAACTTAATCCCAATTGGAAGGGCCCATACATTGTAAGCGAAGCGCTCAAGTCGGGGGGGTATCACCTCCGGGATGTGGAAGGGGTACCCCTCGGCCGAGCCAGAAGTGGAGATGATCTGAAGCGGTTCTACCCTTGAAAGTTTCTTGCTATATCATTTGTTGAATGTTATTTCTTTGTGTGATGGTTATAACTGTTGTGCGAAGATAACAAAGATGACAAGTTTTGGTGCTGGAATGCCCCAGATCGATTCCGCTCCCGGGCTCTCACTAGACGGGGGGTTCAGGTTGATCTCTGGAGAGGCTGGCAAGGTGACAAGTTTTGGTGCTGGAATGCCCCAGATCGATCCCGCTCCCGGGCTCTCACTAGACGGGGGGTTCAGGTTGATCTCTGGAGAGGCTGGCAAGGTGACAAGTTTTGGTGCTGGAATGCCCCAGATCGATTCCGCTCCCGAGCTCTCACTAGACGGGGGCTCAGGTTGATCTCTGGAGGCTGGCAAGGTGACAAGTTTTGGTGCTGGAATGCCCAAGATCGATTCTGCTCCCGGGCTCTCACTAGACGGGGGGTTCAGGTTGATCGCTGGAGAGGCTGGCAAGGTGATAAGTTTTGGTGCTGGAATGCCCCAGATCGATTCCGCTCCCGGGCTCTCACTAGACGGGGGGTTCAGGTTGATCTCTGGATAGGCTGGCATGGTGACAAGTTTTGGTGCTGGAATGCCCCAGATCGATTCCGCTCCCGGGCTCTCACTAGACGGGGGGTTCAGGATGATCTCTGGAGAGGCTGGCAAGGTGACAAGTTTTGGTGTTGGAATGCCCCAGATCGATTCCGCTCCCGGGCTCTCACTAGACGGGGGGTTCAGGTTGATCTCTGGAGAGGCTGGCAAGGTGACAAGTTTTGGTGCTGGAATGCCCCAGATCGATTCCGCTCCCGCGCTCTCACTAGACGGGGGTTCAGGTTGATCTCTGGAGAGGCTGGCAAGGTGACAAGTTTTGGTGCTGGAATGCCCCAGATCGATTCCGCTCCCGGGCTCTCACTAGACGGGGGGTTCAGGTTGATCTCTGGAGAGGCTGGCAAGGTGACAAGTTTTGGTGCTGGAATGTCCCAGATCGATTCCGCTCCCGGGCTCTCACTAGACGGGGGGTTCAGGTTGGTCTCCGGAGAGGCTGGCAAAGTTACAAGTGGTCTGGGCAGGTAAATAAGTTACTCATAACAAGAGGTTTGGCTCGCAAGCGACCTCAAGACCCGGGCGAGGCGATACCGAGGGTCCGCTCGAATATAAGATTCAATCGCGGCAGGGCCATAGAGTCGGCGGTTCGCAAAGTCACCCACGAATTTTAGCAGAGCGAGTAAAGACGGCGAGCCGGGGAGGGCCCGTTTTCGCGGTGATCCGGGGATAACGGTAAGAGCTCGCAAAAGGCGGGTGCGAACAAGGCAGGCTAATATTGATCCCTCCCGCAAGGTTCCCCAACGAGGTGCGTCCCGAACAGGGATAAGATCCTACAGCTTGAGTCCCAGCGTCGCCGCAGAAGAAAGGTAGGCGAGAGCGACCTAGATATAACATAACGAGGAAAAAGCTGTCAATAAAAGAGATGCTGGCGCGAACGGTAAGCGAAAGTCTAAGGACACGAACATAAGAAAATTGGGATCGCGCGAGCACGAAAGAAAAGATCACATGCGAATAATAATTAAAGTGATAATATGGGAAAGATAGACAAAGTATTTCCTTTCATTCCTCACAATAATCATAGTCCAACGGCGGTCTCGCCAGAAAAAAGAAAAAAGTTTTTACATTATCAACGACAAAAAATTAAGGCGGCTCGCCAGGCAGCTCTTTAGTCTCTCTCGCGGTCTTCCGCCTCGGAGATAGGCGTGGACAAATCCGGTACGACGTCTTCCGCAGTGAACTCCATGGCGTCGGGGACGATCATGTCCGCCCCTTTGAGGGTATCAAGGACGAGCTCCGCGATCTCCATTGACCTTTTGCGGTCGGCTTCTTTCTCTTCTCGCGACTGACCGCGAGTCCCAGCCGAGATCAGGTCGTGGACCTGGGCCTTGAGGCAGGTGTTCTCCATCTCCAAGTCAGCGATCCGCGTGTGAAGCTGGCTGACGGACTCGGCGTCCTCCAAAAAAGTGGGTTAGCAAAGGAAAAGCGGAGCTGAACCGGAAAAGGATTTCGAAAGGCAGTGTAGCTCGACGTTCAGCTCCCTGATCTCCCTATCCACTGTAAAATACTGGCGGCCCACCATGTGGGTAAGCTCCATCGCCCGGAATTGGGATCGCATAGCTTCGTATGCGACCCCCTTCGGCGTAAAGGACCGAAAGAGGGAGGCATCCTCGCGACCATAAAGGCCGAAGGCGAGGGCGAACGCCTTACCCCCAGCCTTGTCGTCCTCTACCCAGGAAGGGAGTAGAGAGGAGCAGATGACCTTGTTCTGCTCGGGGTCCCATGCGAGCACCGGCTCACCAACCGCGTCCGCAAGCTTCATACTGAGCCCGAAGTTAGTGTGGCTCAACGGTTTGGGCTTAGCTGCCGTCTCCCCCGGCTCGCCACCCTCTTTGGCGAGCTCCTGACCTGCGGCGGAAGGAGAGGGGAGATCGGGTTCAGATAGGTCCACAACCTCCTTCGCCTTGGCAGTGGAGGGCCTTCTTGGTCTTCTTCGCCGCCCCCTGCGAGGCGGGCCGACGTAGGGGAGGAGGACGCTTCTTTCCCGATGAGGAGATCGGGAAGTCGCGGCAGGCCTCGACGACCACGCGCACAAGCGAGCCAGAAGTGAGGGAAGAAGGAGGCGCGTGAGGAGGGTTGAGTGGGAGTTCACGCTCTCCTGCAAAGACAACGGGGCGCGTTAGACATTCGAAGGAGAAGGGAGTGAGGAAGTCGGCAAGTGCGAGTCAAACCTTCTCCCGGGGGGACATGCGGCAAGAGGTCCACTCGCTCTCGGAGGAAGGCGACCTCAAAGTTTTTTCCCTTGAGGTATTGGTACAAGACCGCATCACAACCCCCTAGCAAGGCCGGAGGGCGGTAAGCAGCCTCGTCTCGCTGGGTGGGAGTGTAGGAGACGTTGCCGAAAGGACCCTTCACCAGGACGAACTTCTGCGTCCAATAATGAGACTTACTCGTCATCTCGCAGAAGTTGACATGCTGGCTCGCGAAGTGAGCCGTCCCGTCCTTGTGGAAGACGAGCAGACTAAACTCGATCTTCTCTGCACTGAGGTAACTGGCGAACGCGACCACCACGGCGATCACGTTCGGCGTTAGCTGGCTCGGCAGAACGCCGAAGTACTTGAGCACCTAGAAAGGTCAACAAGGTTTAAGCGCCATTCGCAAAGCGAGTCAGGAATGTGAGGGTTGAGAAATAAACATACTTGGCGCACTTCCGGCCAAAGTGGGAGTCGCAACCCATTTTAAAAATGGGCGATGGGGATGGCGAGCTCATCGGGATGCGGGTCGCTGATGGTGTCCCTCTCGGTAGGGCAGCGAGCCACAAAACCGGAGTGAATGTACTGATCAGCGGTAGCCTGGTACTCCTCCTTCGTAAGGTCGGCGCAAAAGAAAAGGCCATCGAGGAAGGCCCCGGAACACTTGGACCGCCCCTCAGCCTCCGTCTCGCCGACCATGATGTCTGGGATCCGCGAAATCGCAAAAGCAGTGGTTGGAAAGGAAAAGGGTCGACTATTTATAGAAATGAAAAAGGCGGGAATAAGCCGAAGCGTCGGTATCTGCTGATAGCGGATTCGCGCGGTACTCTTCCGCCTCTAGGAGTCCTATTCGCTCCCGGCGAGTCGGCACCCTGTCAAAACTTCCTCCCATTAATCATCGGCGAGCTAGTGTTAAATAATAAAAAGTAAAAAGCGGGGGCAGTGCGCGAGTGCGAGTAATAGAAACACAAACAAAACCGACGCAGCGACGAGCCGGGCAAGGCGGAAGAAGAAATAATAAAGAGGGAAAGTAGGGGCTCGCAAGCGAGTCAAAGTATCATTATTACAGACTTATAAAAATTGTTCACGACCCCTCCCATCAAAGTGGAGGGGGAAGAAAAACAATAAAGAGCAATGCAAGGATCCTTAATATCGCAGCCACTTCCAGCGACCGCGACCCCGGACACCAGAGCGAGGGGGGACTCGCGGGTAGTGATACTCGTGAAGTGACCGGTTCGCCTGGCTCGTCAGCCGCATGTAATAATCAATTCGAGCAATGTACACCCCGGGGGAGGTCGCGTCGCCATGATCGGTTGACCGTATCTCGGCGAGGGAACGCGCGTTCGTGTCCTCCATCGCGGCAAACCTTTCCTCATTGGCGAGCCGATCCAGCCTATTCTGCTCATGTAGATCCCTCAGCAGGACGGTATGCTTTTGGAATATCTCGGTGACCCGCCTCTTCATTCGCTCTGGATCGCTGGGGTCCCCCAGAAAGTCTGCGACCTGACTCGGCGAGGGGGGGGTGGAGATATCTCCAATGCTCCAGACTTCGACTTGGAGAGCGGGGTCACGGAGTTACCTGCAAAGTAGGAATCAACGACAAGGTGAAAAGTAACACTCAATGGCGACAGTCTAACCTAGTGGAGGAATTTGAGTACTGGGCCACTGGCGGGAGGTGCCCAGCTGGCCTCGGAATGCTTCAACAAAGGCAGGGGTGAGGGCCTTACCCAGAGCAGGAGCGAGCGAGGATCCAGAGCCAAGCCCGGGCTCGACAATCAACGTCCCTCCCGGACTCCTTTGGCCCAGGAAGACGAATCCAGGAGTAGGGATAGTCTGGTTCGGCAGGGTGGGAGAGTCCACCGGAGGAGGAACTTGTTCCTCTATGGCCGCGAGAGGGGACACTGCATAAAGAGTAGGTGTGATTTGATGAGTCGAGAGACGTGAAGGGAGACAAGGTAAATCACTCACCTCGTTGCGAAGGCGAGTCCCGTCGGCCGACGGCCCTCGCGTCCACGAGAAGAGCGTCAGCTCCATCCATAGAAGGGAGGTGGGTCTCTGTGATTGGCCTTCCCGAGGCGCTCTCATCTGGGGGATCATTCTGCGAATAAGATAAGTAAGGTTGAAAGGAAAGAACATCAAACCAGCGAGCTTGGCGATAATACCTGCGAGGCGAGCCCGTCATCAGGAGAGTGCGACGAAGAAGAAGACCCACCCCCGCCGGCCGCGTGCCGAACGGCCTTTGCCATTTTTAGGGAGGGCGGAGGCAAAGAGCGCCGCGGAGAAATCCAAGAGGCGATGGCGGCGGCTTTCCCCTTCTGGGCCGCTTGCGAGGTCTTTAGGCGAGCCAACATTTCGTCTTTTTTCGACATCACGTTGGGGCTCACAGCGAGTAAAAAAAGAGAGAGAAGAATAAAAAGTTCGAATGACGACCGGGGAGAGTGGTATTTATAGTGGTGGGCATGGGGCCCACCGAAAGATTCTCGCCACGTCACCAAGGGACCGGCGAATACCAGGGGTTGGATGATTCTTCGTGAGCCTAAAGAGCCTCGCGAAGAGCAGGGATTATGTACAACCCTGATATTCGCCTAGTGGGTGAGCAAAGACGGAGGAATAACCAACAAGTAAAAGTAATGCGGGTGGGATATACATTAATAGGTAGAAAATAAGAGAAAGAACAAAATTGACATATGCGCCCTGCGAATGACGAACGACACTCTGCGAATGTCGAATGGCGATCGACGAATTACATTATAACAGCGGTCGATGAATGAAGCAATATATCAGCAATCGACGAACAGAGCGGTTCAGCGCTCGACGCTTGTACCCCAGCTCAGTGGTCGACGAAATCCTGAGTTCGACGAACCCCGCTGTCCGTTCGACGAATTCGCTTTCCACAGGAGAGAGCACGAGACCCGGTGTCGATGGACGTCGTCGGCAAGAACGCGAGCGAGGTCTTCACAGGTCGCTCGCCCAAAAGGGGGTTTTAAATCCAACAGAAGAAGAAAGAATGTTAGGAGGCGAACCAGAGCTATCGAAGGCTACTCGCGGGAAGGGGCGCGAGCCGTGTCCCTGCGGGCCCGAGCTTCAGGATCAACTCGCGAGAAGGCGAGCGATCAATGTACTCGCCGCTGCTCGCAAGAAGGTCGGCGAGCTGGGTACTCGCCGGCTGTTCGCGAGAGGGCAAGCGAATCAGATTCTTTCCAAATCTTAGGGTTCAGCAGAACGCCGAATTGCGTTCGACGAATGCCGAGCATTTGTCGGGGTCGCTGAACCCAGTTCAGCGTTCGACGGATTTCGTTCTCCGTTCGACGAAGCCCGTTCGACGAACTCGTTTTCCCGTTCTACGAATTCACCACTGGTGGGGTTACTCCTTTGCCCCTGATGGTCTGCGGGTAGCCGCTCCAAAAAGCGGAGTTTGGCTGTTAGCAGGCCCAATTGGGGTGCGTTTAATAAAACCGAAAGGTGGAATTCTGATATTGACAGACCATGAGTAAAAAACTATAAATAGACCTTATAGGTCACCTTGGGAGAGGATTCCATTCTCAGATCTCTGAGCATCTTTTTCCCTTGGTTACTTTGGTTTAGCTCTCTAGCTCTCCAAGGTGCCCGAGTCTCAGCTTTGGCTTGGGAGGGGAAGCGCTCAACGATCTTCCGGGTTAGTGGAGGGACCTCCTCGCTGTGACTAAGGCCTTATTTATTTTCCTAGTCTTAAGTCTTCCTTCTCCGAGGGATCAGTAAGGGCTAGCTGCCCCTCATTTCGGTGAGGTCCCCGAGCTCCACAAGAGGCCGAGAAATCGGTTTCAACATAATACATCGAAACTAAAAGGAATCAAGACTTAACCGTTGGCTTATGGTCTAACCTACGATCACTTGGGTCGAAGACTGCGCTTGCTCCTGGGTTAACACGTTCAGCTTTCCTCTTCCTTTATCCTGATGTTGCGGCGGCGGCAAGGCTCGAAGCAGAACTGGCTGCAAGGGGGGTTGAACTCGCGGGCATTGAAACTTCACGTGCCCCTTCTGTCCGCATTGGAAGCAGACTTTCTCCTTAGTCCAACACTGGGCCAGATCATGCCCCTTCTGCTTGCACAACGGGCAGAGCACCTCTCCCTTCAGAGCACCCTGAATTGCCAGCACTCACTACTACTTTTGAACTCCTTTCCTCTTGAAACACCTTTCAAACGGATGGTCAGAGCGGCCACAGAAACTGCAGACCTCACCACCTCCTTTCTTCAAGACCGAGGCAGACGCACCAGAATTTCCTTCTTCTCCAGCCTTTCTCTTTCCCTTCTTCATCATTGACCTCGGTTCTTGGCATTATCAATCGCCTCCACCTTTAGCTCTGCCTCAACTACCTCGGCGTACTTCTCCGACCTGTATGCGCTGTCCAGCTGCTGGATGTCGCTGCGGAGACCACCCAGAAATCTCTTCACTCTTCCTTCTTCTGAGGCTACCAGGGCCGGAGCAAACCTGCTCAACTTGCAAAATTCAATTTCATACTCACTCACCGAGAGCTGCCTCTACTTCAGATGCAGGAAATCATTCATTAACTGGTCTTGCTCTACCGACGGAAGAAACTTTCTTAACAACATTCCTTTGAAGGTTTCCCACGAAAATCCTTCGAAAAGGCCTTCCTTCTCCCTCAACCACCAACTTCTTGTGAGTCCCTTAAGCTGGTATGCGGCGACCATCACCTTCTGATCCACGGTGATTCCTGAATACGAGAACATCTCTTCAATGGCTATAAGCCAATCGTCTAAGGCCACGAAGTCGGCTCGATCGTCATACGATGGAGGACCCAACCTTTGAAAATGCGAAATGAAATTCATTTACGGAGGTATCGCTACTGGGGGTACCAAGGGAGCAGGAGAGGTAGGTGATGTCTGTCCTACTACGGGGGCCTACACCGCGGGTTGCTGCCTAGCACCGGCAGACAACAACGCCTCAACTTGCGATTGCATCGCAACCATCTGCCTATACAGAGCCTCATTGCTCTGGCGCAGACTCTCGATCAAGGCTTCACTCTGCGCTCCGGATGACTCGCCCTCCGACTGAGGAGTCGACTAGTCACGACTCGCTTGCGCGCCATCTCTGCTAATACACAAAAACCTATAATTAAAACTTAACCTTACACTAGAACTACACTGCTTGGTTCAGAACATACATGTACAGATACTTGCCATTTCCACTACCTTTCTCTGGGATATTTTTATGATGCTATGCTAAATTTGGGGGAATGATACTACATCATCCCTCTTGACTCATGTGCAAAGGTCATGAATGCATGAATTTTCTGTTCGTTTTGAAATCATGAGTGTACGTGTGTCATCATATAAGTCTTTAACTTCGCACGTGTGTTTATGCAATGCTATGTAATGTATGTTGTGATATGCATTATAATAAAGGCCTTAATGCATGTTATGAGCGGCGTACACATGAAATATTATGCATCGCATACTACATAATATTGCATGTAACAAAAAAGAAAAACTTGCTAATGGGCATCCATGTGATGATGGTTATGCATCCTATACTACATAACCGTCACATGTTGCCACCTATGGTGGATCCATATACAAACATATATTATGCATCTCATACTACATAATATGCCCCATATACTTCGTATCATGCTATGCGTGTAGTGTTCATGCTTCGGCCAAGATGTACTGATGATACATCGATGTGTATGCAATGAAACCAAAACAACTATACTATATCAGAATGTGTTGCTCGACCGACTTGTCGAACAACCTGGCTCTGATACCAACTGTCACAACCCACATTTTCTCTGAATTTAGGAATATCAGAGTAAGAGAAAATACGCGTCATGATGTCACGTCATGCAGGAGACAACTGCAGACTCTCAAGCGGGAACCTATTACTTATTTAATCAAAACATGTTTACATGATAGATCATCATTTGAAATCATTTATGGGGTTTGGGTAAGAACTATGTCTCTCAGTTCGTGGATCAACTAGTCCACCGAGAAAATATATGTAATTGCAGCGGAAAATACTTGATTTAGTTCACTTAAGGTCCTAAATGCACGTGATGACGGGACATAAAGTAAATGATATGCACATATCTAGGTGTAGTATAAGTATAGAAAATATCTTTAGGAGACTTTAAAGATAAGGATTTCAGTTAAAAGGAATGCAATGAGGATGAAAGAAAAGTCATTTTATAACTATAATGCACCTATACATAAATCATTCCCAGAGAGCAAGATACACAAGATCTAAAAGTAGTGGCATTTAACTGGCAAGTAAGCTATAAAGTATCAAAAGGGCACAACGGGCGTCAACAACCTGACACTAACCCGTTGGCTCCATACTAGCATGTCTGAACACAAGAAGGAAACTAACAACAACTACCTCGCAGCAGCGGGGTAAAACAACAACTAAAACTCCCGAAGACTTCGGGCTACACTGCTAGCCGCTACGGCTCAGAACCTGAGGCATTCAATAAAACAAAGAACGCCTCAGCAAAGAATTTACAAGTGGCAGAAAAATAAGAAGTAAAGTAAATAAGGCATAAGGGGTACCAACCCAAGCCCAACACTTACAGGATAGGAAGCTCCAAGTACAGAACTAAACAATGCACTAAGTGCACCAAATACCAAAAAGAGATACAAGTAAAGTCCATTTATCTTGTTAAATTTATTTAAAGAGACTGATCAGCTCAAATTAAGCGGGGGCGGTCCTTTATCCTCTGCCACCCAAAGCCAAAAATGGGTGGGGGTTTCACTATCCCCAACCACCCAAACACGGCCCACGGGACCATAGGCCAAGCCTGCGGTTCACCACTAAAATGGCCATCGTGCAAGGCTACAACAATTCCCCACTGCCCCCCCCCCCCCCCCCCCAAAACATGACCCACCGTGTAAGGACAAAGGCAATGGCTCTTATTAATTAATTTCTTTAATTATGGCACGGGACGAAGCCCGAGAAAACAATCACTAGGATACCCTAAGGATAGGGTCACAAATGAAGTAAACACTGCATAAGACGATTCATAAGAAAAGACATAAGTTATTTAACCACAACGGGTACGAGATTTCGAAGAGGAGAAGTAATCGGAGGCATAACTCAAGTACTAAGAAATAGAGGGCATTCCTCGAGAATCTAAAGGATAAGAACATAGTTCTCGAGAAATCAAGGAGTGGGGTCATAAAGTTCTATGGAAAACAAGGGCAAGAACAAACACTTCTCGAGAAATCCCAAACAGGGACTATGATTTCTCGAGAAATTATATGCAGGGACCAAGCTGCTTCTCGAGAAATTAAAGGCAGGGGTAAAGCTGTTCTCGAGAAATCAAGGTAGTGGTAAAGTTTCTCGAGAAATGAAGGGCGAGGATCAGGTTTCTCAAAAAAAGAAGGGCAGGAATCAAATGCCCGGCCGTTCGCCGAACGCAAGGCCGTTCGTCGAACACGTCGTTCGACGAACGCAAGGCCGCTCATCGAGCGCAAGGCCGTTCGTCGAACGCAAGTCCGTTCGACGAACGCAAGTCCGTTCGATGAACGCCAAGCCGTTCATCAGGAAAAGAAGAGTTCGACGAACGTCAGGAAAGAAGAGTTCGACGAACGTCGGGAAAGAAGAGTTCGACGAACGTCAGGAAAAGAAGAGTTTGACGAACGTCAGGAAAGAAGAGTTCGACGAACGTCAGGAAAAGAAGAGTTCGACGAACGTCAGGCCGTTCGTCGAATGTGCTGTTCGATGAACGTCAGGCCGTTCGACGAACGTCAGGAATAGAAGAGTTCGACGAACGTCAGGCCGTTCGTCGAACGTGTCGTTCGACGAACGTCGGGCCGTTCGACGAACGTCAGGAATCGACTTATTTCTCGCGAAATTGAAGGCTGCAAGCAAACAGAAACCATGGCAAATGATTTCCCGAGAAATCCAAGGCTGCAGGCAAAAAGAAACCAAGGCAAAAGATTTCCCGAGAAATCCAAGGCTGCGGGCAAAAAAAGAAACCTAGGCTGCAGGCAAAAAGAAACCAAGGTTGCAGGCAAAATAAACCAGGGCAACAAACAAGAAGAAAGGAGGAAAATAGCAACTTGCCTTAAACCTTGCTAAACTCGAAGACCTCCGCTCCAAAAGCTATGGATCGACAAGAACTCACTCAAGCCCAAAAACCTAAAACTTTTCGGATCAAAAAGGAGGAGTTAGGTCACTACCTTAACTCCAAAAATTCCACGAAATGGGAAAAGCTTTCCACTAGGACGAAGATCTCGCCGAGAGCTTTCCGAATCCACTCTCCAAACACGATTCCGACTAATATAGCCTTCGAATCGCTGGCCGGAAGCTCCACGACACTTTTCTCTCGCTCTCTCGCTCGGTTGCTGGTTTGGATCGACGAAGGAAGAAGAAGAATAGGGAGAGAATTTTAGGTTTTATAATAAACCCTAATTTAATATTTAATTAATTAAATAATTCTCTCTTTTACTTGAACTGCGGGGGCGACCAAAACACCTCAGATTTTCATGAAAATCGCACCTAAGCTGAAAATCGGCACTACGAATCCAACGGCGAAGTCAGAATTCAATTCTGACGAGCCAAACTTGGGATAAAGCCTCCCGAAGCTAAGATCGTAATAACTACACAAAATCTTCTCTATAGCTCGAAATGACGTGAAATCTCACACGCTCGATCTAAATTACATACTTTAACTAGGGTAAGCCCCAAAACTAAACCTGACGAGCTGACGTAATGCCCTTACGCAAATATTATGTCACAACGGCTACACAAAATAATTAACGAAAATCAGGGGCGTTACAGAGCTGGAGGATGAAGAAGGTTTGTTCTTCCATTGCTTCCTTCTGCTCAACATCTTCTTCAGCTACCTTGTGAACAAGGTCATGTCTCCATCTGATAGTTCTTCTTCAGAAGTGTTGGGTTCAGATTTCTCTGATTCAACTGTTCTTCTGGGATGAGATGAGGCCTTCTCTTTGCCTCTTCTAGAGCTCTCAGCTTTTAGGTCCACTGATTTTTCTTTGCTATGCCCTTCTTCACTTTTCCTGGTATTCAAGTGCAATTTATGTGACAACAATTTCCCAAACAAGTTTTGTGGCTGGATATTGCCTAGATTTCCCATTTCTCTTATTGCACATATCTTAATGTCTCATTCCTTGTTGAGGGACCTTTAGAACTTGTCGTTGAGTTCATAATTTATGAAGGTTCTTCCATAGTACTTCAGTCCATTCACTATCCTGAAGAATTTCTCATAGCAATCAGCTATAATGTCTGTTGGAAACACTGCCAACAATGTTCCAGATTTAGAGAAGTCCCTAAGTCAATAATAAGTACATTTTGTATTTAATATCTATCTGATGTGGCATGAACAGGATGAGACATCATACATCCTATATATAATGTTTGGAGATCAAACACAATATCTCTAAGTACAATATTGTCATGTATGTGACACTCACACGCCGATATCATTTTGATCACTCACAAGAGGCAACAAACGAAGTCAGTCAACAAACGAAGTCCGTCAACAATCAACATGATAATAAAAAGAACATGATGATATAGTCGTGTCAATAAGCCTCACACGGTGATATCATTGTGTGAGTTCAAGGAAAGTATGCTAAGTTATTTATCGTCGTGAAAATAAGCTTCACATGACGATATCATTGTGAAAGCTCAAGGAAAGTTTTGTAAGTCATTTATCGTCGTTCAAACAAGGTCCACACGACAATATCATTGCAAGAGCTCAAGAGAAAACTGCTAAGTCATTTATCGTTGTGTTAACCAACTTCACACAACGATATCGTCTTGCCAAGCTCAGAGGATCGAATTTTAAATTGACCGAGATGACAAAAGCAAATGTCAAATCAATCACTTCTAAAAAGTGGTCTGAGACAAAACCTTTTAGGATCTTGACCGTTTGAAGTATCAGGGCTATAAAAGGATAAGAGAGGGTCAACAAACCATAACCCTTGAGCTTGATAACTTTGTGAAATCTAAAAGAGAAGATCTTGGCAGCCATTAAAAAGAAATATTGTAAGACCCCTTTTTTTTCTTTTTGAAAACCCGGGTCTTATGCCCAGAATCGCCGCTTTGTAGTGACACCCTGATTCGGGAAGGTCGCCACTACAAAACGCCGATCCTGCCGGCCATATCGATCAAGAAAGAAGTAAGCATAAATAAACTTATAGAAGTTCAAGTCCACATCACATAGTAAATAAAATCATCATAAAGAGATGTCCACAGCTAGAAACTGAATAAAAGATAGTAATAAAAAAGGGCTCCTGCCCGATACATCAATTCCTCACTACAAGTTCTCTCGCGGAAACAAAACTAATAGAACACTCACGGATCATGTCATCTGTGCTCCCGTGCTAAACTGTCCCGCCTCCATCTGCACCGGCCTCTGGTGTTGTTGCATCTCCTCAGTCCCCTAAAATGATAAGGTCCACCGACCGTTAGTCAAAATACTAAGCCAATCCCTCACCCCTCCCCCGGTGACTCCTAGGCACCGTGTGGGAAGGATAAAGCGGAGTACATCAAGGGGTATGATCAAAAGCAGGTGATAGTGAATCTAACTGCGGAAAGGTCTATCTCTATGCAACATATAGTACAATGAGCAAAGCAGTAAGAGGTAAAACAATAACAAGTAAGCAGTAGTAATAAGTAACGCAGTACTAAGCATAATAGTAATAAGGAAACAGTATTAAAGAAGTGTAACCTTGATTTATAGGGATGCCCATACAAAACTATAGACCAATGGGGTCATTTAGCAGGGCCTATCGTAAAAAAAGTCCCATAACCAATTTATACGATAGGGGTAAGGGTTGAAATGCAATGTTTATGATATGTCATGCAAGGTTATGCAGTTTAATGTTATGTGCATACAAGTGCAACTCACACAATTCGACTCTATGCGCACAGACTTTTAGTTCCCCCTTTTTGGAGCTAGCAAAACTCCCAGGATACTCCCGTAGTGGCAAACGGAAGCGGTGGGTTGGGCATCGCCCACCTCTAGGTTGGTATCTTAACTACCTAACCTAGACCTATCGTATGCCTCAACGCTAAGAACACAACAACAGAGCTCCTGCGTACTCTTGCTGGCCAGTCCACCAGACTTTTCTTGGTAAAGTGTTAACCACACTTACCGAGCCAAAGTATCGACGTCGGTGCGACGACCGTCAATACTAATGACCCACCACCTTTATGCACATACAATATGTTACCATCTATCTCCGAGCCATAAGCTCCCCGGGCTAACCTGCCCGTCACCATAACCTTCAGAGCCACCGGCTCGCCGGACCAACCTGCCCGTACCAACAAGTATTACCGAGTCACAAACTCACAAGACTAACTAGTCCGATGCTACTACCATCGAGCCTATCGCTCGTAAAACCAAACCAAACAACCTCTCGTATCCACGGGGTGTGTGTGTGTGTATTATTAAGTTAATCTTGTACAACATCTTACTCCTACAATTTATGGTTAATTTTGGACTTCCGGAGGTCAACCCTGTGAAGGGCTCGCAGCGGTACTAGGAGCTATGATGGGATGATAGCCCAAAGCTCCCTTTCTCAAGACACGTAGTGTTATTGGTATCTACCCATAAGAATACTCCTCTTAACATTTCACTTGAATTACCCCCTAAGTGTTTTCTGACTCCCCACGGAAAAGACGATCTTTCGTCAATCCCGAGCACAACTTTACACTTAACTCACCAAGCACACTCTCATCACATAATCTCCTTTTGATGACCTCCAATCTCTTCAACCAGGCTAGGTACACCAACTACCTCCCATTCCCACCTACTGGTCTTCAATTTTACAGTTTTACTATACGCAGACCAAATGAGTTATATGAGTTGCATGAGAGGAGGTACTCCAAATATTCATCCAAATGACTCCAGATTATTACTGGGAGTCTATCATGATGTTATAAGACTAAATACAGAGGATCATATTTTTCCTTAGTTAATTGAGATTTATTATAATTTCTCCAACATTGGCCAAGTATGAAATTGAACATGAAGTTTAAGATCTTCTTATGATTTGCCTCCACAAAATTATGAAAATCTATGATATCCAAATAACAGTAAATATAGAACGTCACAAATTTACAGTAAGGTATTGACCTCCAATTATATTATTGAATTATTATCCAAAATTAGAAATTAAAGAAGAAACCACCAAAAATACTTGTCCAAAAATTATGGCACAATTACCAGACCTCTATAATGGTCAAAGAAGCTTACTGACAGAGTTTCATAATTTATTAAATCCATCAAATCACATAAATAAATAATTTAAGTAAATTCAAACTAGGGAACATTGAGAAGTAACCTACTCATAAATGATTCTAAAAATTATACAAAAATTCACAGAGCTTTCTAATGCCCTAAAATGTCCTATCACCGTGTTTCAAAATTTTCCAGAGAATATTTGGCCCTCATTTATTTATCATAATCTTAAGGCAAAATAGTTGACTTGTGAATGAAGTACTAATTATATCAATTCAAAAATTACACAAAAATTATCAGAGGTTTATACCATGATTATATGGGCAATACCAAACTTTCATCAATATCCATGATAAATTAAGCATGTAAATTCCTCTTATAAGAAAGTGCCCTAAAAAGTTTATAACCTAATTCAGAGGGAACAAATGATCCTAAAATCCTCAAAAAATTACCTAGGGCATATTTACACCCTATGAACCTATCTACCAAGTTCCATGACCATTCAAGGACATATGACCCTATGTCCTTCACAAGGCCCAAACTGCAACCCTAGGGTTTGAACTCGGGTCCTAAGGCATATCCACCCCAAATCACCCCAAATCACTCATGGGGGTGTTTTATGTGATCCTAAGCCAGCGGCCAAAGTTTCACGTCATTTTGATGAGATTTGACCACATAACCCCAACAAGTGCACTTTTGACCTAATTTGACCTAGTTTGATAATTCTTGGAATAATTAAATACCCAACGAAATCAATCCTAAATGTGATGAAATTTTTACCAGGGTCATATCATGACCCTAAGGACCTCCCACCAAAATTTGGAGGGGTTTGGATGTCATTAGACCATAAGATTAATTTATATAGGAATTATTAAATTTTTACAAAAACCTTAGAAAAATTTAATCCAAAAATTCCCATTTTTTGGATATGATTAGGGGGTGTATAATTAGACTATGCTCCAAATTTCATGCCATTTGGATGGCTGGTTTAGTGTGGGCACTCAGATCAAGGTCTGGTCAGCCTTTTGGATATATTGCACCATTTTGGGTGTTGTGGTCAGACCACTAATCCTATTGGGCTGAAATTAATTTTAAATTAAATTACACTCCAAGGCCTACAACTTTGGTGTTGGCCACTTTTTCATCAGGGGGGCCTAAGTATTTTTAATATTTAATTCTAAGTAAAACAATACTTGTGACAGAAAATACAATATATATAACTGAATTCAATATCATCACAACACACATTTTGAAGCAAGATGAGCGGCCCTTGCTCATCTTCTTCCTCCAGCCGACGGCTGAGGATAGACCATCCTGGAGCTTATTGGGGGATGATTTCCCAGCCACTTGTGCCTATTCCCGGTCAGCCAATGCCACCACCACCTCCGTTGAGGTGGTGGCCGATGATAGGCGGTGGTTGGCCGGCTGGAGGTGGTTGGACTAGGTATTTCTGGGAGGATCAAAAGATCAAAAACAAGCCTCTTTCGGTGGCTTGATCCGAGCCCGATTTGTCTTGAATCAAGCCCCAAGTCGACAGAGAACTAGCACTAGAGGAGGAGGGGAGGATCGGACCTGATTTGTGGCCATTTGCCTAGTCGATCGATGGTTTACCGTGGGAGCTTGGGTGGATTTTGGAGCCATGTCGATCCGAGCCTCCACTGCACGATTCTCTCTGGAAGAAGGGGGGGTCACTCCTCTCACTCCTCTGATGGTGTTAAAGGCCTCAATTGGAGGCAAGAGGGGGGTTTCACTTGGTGGCAATTAATGGCCATTGATGAAGGATTTCGGCCAAGCCCTATTCTCACCCAATTCAGCTCCCCTAGTCATGGAAACCTTAGGATATTTCTTTTAACTGGAGGAGGAGGTGAATGCTCATCAATTGGGGGAGGATTGAAGGGTCAAATGCATTCAATCACCATGAATGTTCTTCCTCTCTCTCCAATTTGGGGAAAACCTCCACTTTATCTCTCCTAATCACCATTTACAGAAATTGAGTGGCAACTCCTGGTAATTATCAGCCTCCTAAGCTAATGTGCTACTCCAATTAGGCTTAGCCCAGGTGGATTGGGCTTGATTTGGGCCAAATGGGAGATTTTGACCTAAAATTAGGGTGGAGTTGACTTTGGTCAAATTGACCATTTGGGTTGACCCCAATGGGTTTCTAGTCACCCATTGGCCTCCATTAAGGGTTAGAAAGGTCTAGGTAGGGTCAATTTACCAAGGTGAGGGTCAATTGACCCTTAGTAGACCACTTTTGACCAAAATAGGGCTAGGATTGACTTTGGTCAAATTGGCCAAATTGGAGGCCTCGTGATGGGTATTTTTGGTCCATTGGGTCCCTAGTATCCTTATAAGGGTAGGGGCAATGTCAATTTGGCATGGTGGAGGCAAATTGACCATAATTAAGCTACTTTGACCAATTTAAGGTTAGGTTGACTTTGGTCAATTTGGCCTCTTTGGTTGACCCCAATGGGTCCTTGGTGCTCTAAGTGGACCCCTAATTGGTTAGGGATGTTATAGTGGGGTCCAAGGATCAAGGTGAGGCCCTAAAGTCCAACCCTAGGCTTGTTAATTAGAATTTGTTATTTGCAGACCACTGTGATTTTCCTCCTTCTTGTCTATGTTCACATGGTCTTAAGTGCTTCCTATGGTTTTGTCATGATCTAGTCATGACAAAAATATTGGATCTGTAGGCTCCCTTAGAGGAGGGGGAGGGGGGAATAAGGGTTTTAAAACTTTTTCTTATATTTTGGAATACTTGAAATAATAAGAGATCAAAATATTGATTTTGAATAAAGATCTAAATTATTTTATAATGAAGGAGAGGATAATAAACAATTTAGAGAAATGATGATCAAATCAATTTTATTACACAAAGATAGACATGATTATTATTAATAAAATTGATTACAAAATTTGATTTCAATGACGCTAGAAATCAAGGCAAAATATGAAAAACTCTTTTTGTTTTCTATACCGACTTGTATCCCCACGAACCGATTGGCTTTAGCCGATCCTTCCCCGGATACGGCCTCAAGCCGCTCTAGTCAATCCTTCCCCAGATATGGCCTCGAGCACTCCCTAGATCTACACCCTAGACCTAGTCACCAACACGAGGTGAATTTCTGCCCTAAGTCCTACTCAGACCTAGTCGCCAACACGAGGTGAATTTACTAAGCGATTACAAGAATGGAAAGAACAACAATATTAAAAACTCCCTCTATGTGGATCTCTTGGAGAAGTAGATGAAGACCCGCAGAGTATGATCATAGTCGATGCGGTCTTTCGTCACGATGATGACGCGTGTTGAAATCTTCTCCACGGATATCCTTAAGCCTTCATGGATTTGTGGGAGTATCTCTCTAAACCTTCCTCTATATGAAGTGGCATGAAGCTCTGGAATTTGGGAGTGGGAGAGGATGAAGAAGACGGATCCAAGGGGTCCTTTTTATAGCCTTGGAGCTAGCGCCTGCGCTATCGCTACCGCCGACGCTATCCCAGATTATGCAATATTCTCCGCGTGAGAATCCTTCATTTTAAGCAAGCTGACTGCCTTCCTCTTGTGCTTTGTGCTACCACCTGTGCTAGTCGATATCGCCTGCGTTAGCTGCTATCGCCTGGCGCTAGCACCTTCTATAATTGCTTCCGAGATTTTCTCTAATCAGAGCTAGCGCTAGCGCCGGCTCTAGCATGCATGTTGGAATTTTGGCTTCAAATTTGGGCGCAACCTTCTTATGTTATCCTTGAGTCATGTGGACTTGGTTTCCTGCACAATTAAACACACAAGATCAAATACACATAGGATTTGTTATTCTCAAACCTAGGAGATGCGAAAGACCATGTTCCAACAAACTCCCCCTTTTGATAATAACAAATCCATTAATGATAAATCAGAGCATTAATATATAAACATGATGAAACTTACTTGTGTGTGTGTGAGAGTGATGACTTTGGATAATTATCGATTTTAGTATTTAGAATTGCTCCCCCTAAATACATGCTCCCCCTAAGTGGATGCTCCCCTAATATGTAAGCTATCATCTTAATTAATCATGTTAGTTTTCCATTTTGATAGCGGATTATATTTATCATGTTAGTTCTCCCCCTTTTGTTGTTAGCAAAAGTGGGTAAGAAGCAAAACACAAATTTTTTTGATAATAAGATAAAGGCAAGATCGAGCTTTTAGAGAGAAGAAAATGATAAGGAGTTTTAGAATAATTTTAAAAGAAATAGATCAGAGTTTTTAGCTTAAAGATGAACAATATAACATTTGCCAAGTAATCAATATTATCATGTTAGTTTTCCCCTTTATATAAGAGTTTTAAGCATAACAATGTAATAATTTCCAAGTAACCAATCTACCCAGACAATATGTCTACACCCTAGCCCCGTACTAAGTGACGGATGGTCATGAGGAGCTGCATACATGTCGTAGGTTGGGGTGTTAGTCTCATATGCAAACACTAGAAAATACTCCACCTAGCACTCTCCCCCCCCCCCCCAATGCCTCGCAAGGCCCCATTGGAACCCTCCCCGGTTAAGGATAAGACATGACTTATAGGTTAGGTTATCTAATGTCTACAACCCTACGCCCTCTCTATGGTGAGATATGTAATCATGGGATAATAATCATTGGAAACATTAAGCATTTAAATCTAATGACAAGTTCATAGCCTATGAGTTTATATTTTTATTTGAATATTTTAAAAAAACACATAGCTATTTTGAAATTCATTATTAAATCAGAGTTTTTAGCATAAAAATGATATGCGCGTTTAGAATAACCAATATAAATTCTACCAAGCAAGTCTACGACTTGTTGAAAAAGGAATTTTGAGACTTAAGACTTTGATATAAGCATGAAAGCGCAAGGTAAAAAATATATGGTGATGATGCGGAAGACTTATAGAAATACAAGAAACATCTTTTTGTAATCATGTCTATTCATAAGAAGATATATGAGTTAAATTCCAAAAAGGAAGTTGCTTTTGTAAATCATTTTTCATTTTAAAATCTTTAAGTAATAAAGTAACCACGCATGAAATAATGTTTTCAAAAAGAGATTACTACAATGTTATATTAATTCACAAATTCAAAACATACAAAACATTGTAGAGAGCATGCTAGGTTATCTAGTGCATTTATATATATAAAGAGTAGTATGGAACTTAGCATTAGGATCCAATACTCATGAGAAGAAGTGTTATGGAAGATAATGATGTGCACATAAGTGTATTTTGAATAGAGTAAATAAATAATTTAATCATAAATACAAGACATATGTAGAGTAAAGTGCACAATAAAACACAAATAATTTTACTTCCACACACTTCAATGCACATAGAAAAAAAATGTACAACTACCAAGGTGCTTTGCACACACAATGCTCATTAAGACTTATCAGGGTGCAAAGTAGTGCTTGGGGGATCACATATTTTATTTTTCAATATTGATTTTTGTGATCCGGTGTACTTAAGAATAAGTGGTGTAAAATGAAGGTTTGCACAAGACACTTTACTATTCTATCCAAGGTGCTCAACCTCACAACGCTTATTAAGACTTATCAGGAGGTTCAAGTAGTGCTTGGTGGAGTTATCTTTGTCAATTTATTTCATGATTATTTTTTATACAAAGTTCTCCAAATACACTTGTTTTGCAAACCAATGTAATTTTGAAAGCACAACCACTTTTGTTAATTTTTAAGAGTGCAAATAAATGTAGTGTAGGTAACATACTTGTGCAAATTTAATTCAATGTACAATTACAATACACAAGCAAGCATTTTTGGATTAAAACACATGTAGACTTTGCCAAAATAAGTGAGTGAATAAATATCATTATCAATCATAAAACATTTACTCATACTTAGATGCATGCTAAGCTTGGTTCTACACAACCGTTTTATTATAATTGGTACACATATGAGTAGATATATCAAAGCATGATAAAAACAATGTTCAAAGTAGTTTGAACCGATGAATTGCAACATTATAGAAGTTCTAAATAATAGATTAAATCATGCTTGATTTTTACAATAGTCCATTGATGGCGCAAATCTTAGCACACCGCTATAGGCGGTAGTAAGACTGCGGCACGAAACGGTAGTGTACCGATCGTTCAAGTAATATAAAACGAGGAGTAATCCCCGAGTATCGAATCTCGAGGGAACACAATAAGGTGGAGCTATCTATCGAGGAAGGACTTGAGATCGAAGTCCTTTAAGGCGGATGGATTGCGGAAACGGGGGGGGGGGGGGGGGGGGGGGTTGATTTGGTTTGTGGAAAATAAAGTGAAAAATCTATAACTACTCCTATGCGATGCCGCTATGCAAAGCTTCGCTTAGCGGAATGGAATCTACGTAGGCCTTGAGCGCGCTACTTCGTAAGGGCGGATGGACGAGTAGGCAAATGGAATGAGGGTCGTAAGCACCTCTTCGATACGCACGCCACTAGCAATTGCTAGTGCGGCAACAAACGCGACGGCGGGATGGATGATGGAATGGGGCGCACCTCAAGTAACATAAACATAAAATGACATCACATAGACATGAAATCAAGAAATATAAACAAGTTTATGCACTCTACTTCATCATAATAGTGAGATCCACACATATACACAACAATAAGAGAAGTACAAGGCAAGAAATCGACCGAATCCGAAGTCTTGTTGAAGATTCACGGTTGAAATCGCTGGGTTGTCAACCCGCGTCCAAGCTCGGTCAGCAACTGTGTCCGGGGTAGAGAGCTGTCACTACTCTCCAATGGACCCGTCTTCTTCGTCTCACGATCCGGAGGAGGTTGCAAGCTTCCTCTTGCTTGAAGGTGATGGCATATAGATCTCTCTTGAAGCCCTAGGATGAAGGAGGAGGCCAAAGGGACGAAACCCAGGTGGAAAAGGCGGAATCGCGCTGCTGTACGGCGCGTACCGATCTCTCCAGTTTAGGTCGAAACTACAGCTTTTATAGAAAATCGTCAGAAAATTGGTCGCGCACGGTCGAACGCACGACCGTGCGTCGACCGTGCGATACTTAAGCTCAGCAGGCGTGTAGGGGAAGAAGACCTTCCGCCCGTGCGATTTGTTCACGCACGACCAACGTCGCCCGTGCGCTAAGACGCACGGGTAAACTCTGATGCTCTGAAATCAGCAAGACACAGGTCGACCGTGCATTTTGTTCACGCACGGGCGAATCCGCCCATGCATCAAAACGCACGAGTAAACTCCGATGCTCCGTTTTCCTGCCCACACACAAACGCACGACCGCACAGAACGTGCGTCAAGGAAAACGCACGACCGTGCGATATGCACAAAAATTACATTGGGGAAAACGGGGCGATCAGGTCACCTGCATACATGACACACAAGCTGGGAATCCACGTCCAGCAGCACAGGGATACAGAAAATACCATGGGGAGCACGAAGTGCTTGCCCCCAACAACAAAGTGCGCAATTGCACACAAAAATAGGTACAACTATACACTTCTAACAAAAGCATAACTAAAGGAAATATGAACGAAACTGAAGCACAAAAGCAGAAAAAACTAGCCTAAATGAGTCTGAAAATATGTATATAATAGGGACTCATCATCCATACAGTATTTTTGATATTTTTTAAAAATTTGATTTAAAGTTTGAACTCTTAAAATTGATATTGGACTTCCCGAGGCCTACCCTATGAGGAGTTTGCCCGGTACTAGGAGATGGGATGGGATGATAGCCCAAATCCGCCTTTCGCAAGATACATGTAAATAGAAAAGTTAAGTTCAAAAGATAATTTTTGATACTTGTTTTTTGTTTTATATTTTTGTATTTGATTTTTGCATATAGAAATAGAAATCAAACAAATAACCAAAGAAAGGAAGTAAGAAAACTATTTCTTGTAATTTGGCTTTTGTAATTTTGCATTTTTAATTTTTCAAAAATCAATTATTGGCATAGATGCAGAAATGAGTAGTACATATAAATTAATATATTTTTAGTGATTTTACAGAATTTTAAAATTACAGAAAATCGGACACTCGATCTAGCACCGACGGTAGGTCTTAGCGCCTGCGTTAGCTCACAGAGAGTCCTTATTGTGAGTATTTGGCCCGAATTTTCTTCAATTTTATTTCAGATTTCACTTAATTATGACTGAGCAACAAAAGACCTTTCTAATACAGTGAAAATTTTCTAAGAAAATGCAAAAAATTGCAGTTAAATTTTAACTCATGAGGTCAAAACCCAAATTATGATTAGTGTGTTTTAAAGAGTTTTTGAGAGGATATCCACACGTTGTTACATGTTAATTCTCCAAATTCGTTGATGAAGGTTAAAGTGCTTAATAGCCTAATAACTTGATTTAATTAAAATATCTTGTAGCAAATTTATAGTTCAATTTATATGAATACAATATGATATTTATAGGCAATGATTTTAATAGTAATAGATTGGTCATTTATAAATGAAAACCTGACTTTTACTTTTGATTTACATTGATTTGTAAACTTCATTTAGGTTTTAGGGGACAAAGTCAAATTTCAAATATTATATTAGATGACTATGCCATGAGATATATTTTCTTATATCTTCATTTTGATTTTTCTAACGCTTATATTTATCAATATAATATATGTTGAAAATGATAGGAAATGTAAGCACAGGATATCATGTTCGAAAAAAAGCCAAATAAGCACGATTTTAATGATTTTAATGTTCATGCATAAACATAGGTTTAAGAATGATTTATGAACTATGGACATCTCTCAAAAAAAATTTGAAAGAGAAAAAGTGAAGTTCATGATTTTATTAATTTAGATAAATATCTCATAACAAATTTAGAGTTTGATTCATAGGGATAATATAAGATATTTATTGGCAATGAATATAAGAAAAATAGATAGGTCATCAAAATAAAATATGATTTTGAATTTTGATTTATTTGATTTATAAACTCATTAAGTTTTATGAGATAAGATAATATTTCCAATAATATATAAGATGACCATAACATGATAGCTTAAAAAATAGGAAAACAAAAAGAAAAAGAAAAAGACATTAAAGCGTCTCATGAAGTAGAAAATTTGAATATTTCATTTTTGAAAATATTAGACTCCATGCATTTGGTGATACCTAATGAATAAGAGATTTAGGTATCCAAAGGGGACCAAGTGTGGTGGTTCCTTTGGGCACCCAAATATAACGTGTAGGTTTGTGGGTAGATATTGATGAATGAGTCCTTTCATGTGAAGTTAATGTTTCAGTTTTAATTTTGGGTCTCCATTCAAATCTTGGTTTATTGTTATTCTTATGCATCAAATATCTATTGTGATTATCTTTATTTTGAAAATTATAATTGGAAGTATCGTTCATAGGAAATTTGTGTAGTTTTATTTTTAAGTTGGGAGAAACATGATTTTGTAAATAATGGTGATTTTGATTTTGATTTACAAATACTTTGTGTTCCTTACTCCAATTATTAAACTTAGTTAAGATGTTCATATTCATATTCAACTTGTTTTTAGATATATTTTGATATTGTGAATTTGTATTTATAATTTTCATAAGTAAGTTGATTTTTTATTTTAATTCATCATTCTTGATCTTTAGATTATGCCTAGCTTTATTATAAGCTATTATGCTATTTTTAAGAGTAGAAACAATGGAGTCAATATGATTTTGATAGTCATTTTTAAATTCCTCAAATATTTTGTCCATCTCTTTGATTTCAATTTATAGCTTTTGCATGTAGCACAATCACTTTTTAAAGATGAATTTTCTAAAGATAAATTTTCATTTTGTTCTTTTACAATTACTAGTTCTTTTTCAAAATCCTTGAATTTTTCTTTAATATTATTACAATCAAAACAGGATTTTATATTTTTCAATTAAAGTGCAAGGTGCAGAATAATCAAACACATCAATCTTTTTTTCTACATTAATTTTAGCTTTTAAGTTTTTATTTTCTAAACGTAATTTTGAATTTAAATTTTTTTATTTCTTAATTTTACGCTTAGAAGTTTGTAGCAATTGTAATGCAGAAATAGAATTGCAAAAGATGGAATTTGATTTCCTTACAACGCTTTTGGACGCGATGAGATTTGAGCATAGAGTTCCTTTGTTATCTTTATCTTTTTGGCATTCGTCTTCCAAAGACATGATTTCTTCTTTTCCACTTGATGTGCTCTCCATTGATTCATCATGAGAGGAGCTTTCTTGAACATCTTTGCAAGCTTTATGTTCTCCAATTCTTGCGTTTGTTTTATACCTGTAGATGGAGAATCATAAGTTATCTCAAGAAAATTCCGCATCTCGTATGCAGTAGAAAAAGTATGAATGAGTTTGGAAATATTTTGATCTAACGCACAAAACAGACTATTCATAGATTTTGCATTTAAAACCATTTCGTTTTTATTTAATATGCTAAGTGGCTTTTTAATAGTAATATTTCAAACTTTTTCATCTAAAGCTTTAAGAAAATTTTCCATTACTATTTCCCATCATTTATAATTTCTTCCTTCAAATAAAGGTGGTTTATGAGATTTTTCTTCTTCATAAAAGTTTACCCCACTAGTAGAAGCGAGATCATGAGACGTCATTATTCCCGGTTGTTAAGTCGTTTGGAATAAAACCTAGCTATGATACCATTTGTTGGATCTGTAGGCGCCCTTAGAGGGGGGGGGGTGAATAAGGGTTTTAAAACTTTTTCTTATATTTTAGAATACTTGAAATAATAAGAGATCAAAATATTGATTTTGAATGAAGATCTAAATTGTTTTATAATGAAGGAGAGGATAATAAAAAATTTAGAGAAATGAAGATCAAATCAATTTTATTACACAAAGAGAGACATGATTATTATTAATAAAATTAATTACAAAATTTTATTTCAACGGCACTAGAAATCAAGGCGAAATAAGAAAGACTCTTTTTGTTTTCTATACCGACTCGTATCTCCACGAACCGGTTGGCTATAGTCGATCCTTCCCCAGATACGGTCTCAAGCCGCTTTAGCCAATCCTTCCCCCGATATGGCCTCGAGCACCCCCTAGATCTACACCCTAGACCTAGTCGCCAACACGAGACAAATTTCTGCCCTAAGTTCTACCCAGACCTAGTCGCCAACACGAGGCAAATTTACTAAGCGATTACAAGAATGGAAAGAACAATAATATTAAAAACTCTCTCTATGTGGATCTCTTGGATAAGTAGATGAAGACCCGCAGAGTATGATCATAGTCGATGCAGTCTTTCGTCACGATGATGACGCGTGTTGAAATCTTCTCCACGGATCTCCTTAAGCCTTCATGGATTTGTGGGAGTGTCTCTCTAAACCTTCCTCTATATGAAGTGGCACGAAGCTCTGGAATTTGAGAGTGGGAGAGGATGAAGAAGGAGGATCTAAGGGGTCCTTTTTATAGCCTTGGAGCTAGCGCTTGCGCTATCGCTACCGTCGGCGCTATCCCAGATTAGGCAATATTCTCCACGTGAGAATCCTTTATTTTAAGCAAGTCGTCCGCCTTCCTCTTGTGCTTTGCGCTACCGCCTGCGCTAGCTGCTACCGCCTGCGTTAGCTGCTATCGCTGTTGAAACCGATTTCTCGGCCTCTTGTGGAGCTCGAGGCCCTCACCGAAATGAGGGGCAGCTAGCCCTTACTGATCCCTCGGAGAAGGTAGACTGGAGACTAGAAAAATTACTAAGACCTTTGTCGCAGCGAGGAGGTCCCTCCACTAACCCGGAAGATCGTTGAGCGCTTCCCCTCCCAAGCCAAAGCTGTGACTCGGGCACCTTGGAGAGCTCTGGAAAAGCTAACCAAAGAAGGCCTGAGGAGAGAGAAGCTGAAGTGAAGTCCTCTCCAAAGGTGCCCTTGAGGTCTTATTTATAGGTTTCCTGATCTGGCCTGCAAGTAGCAGGATCCCGCCTTCTGATTTTACTATCCGCACCCCAAATGGGTCTGCTAACACCCAAACTCCGCTGTTTGGAAAGTCTAAAGGCAGGCCACCAAGGGTAGAAGGGTAATTTGGCCTTATCAACTTATGGGAAAGGAACTGCGAGAACTTGACTGCTGAAGCTCTCCCGGTCCCTCTCGCGAGTCCTGCTCGCGATGCCTCTCCTAGGCGATCGCCCTGCGAGGACCTCGCTGGCCAATTCTGTCGGTATCTGCCGAGGTCTAGTCTCGCGAGCCTTCCTGCGAGACCGCCTCTGGACTTCGTCGAGCTCAACACGCCTTTCGCCGAACGCAGGTCACTTCGCCAATCACGAATGAGGTCGACGGATGCCGAACGTAAGGTTGTTCGCTGTCCGCTGAGATGGGCAGCTCGTAGACCACTGCTTCCCTGCTGTAACTTGCCGAGCGCTGCCATAGAATATATTTTATTGGTCGGGCGCCGCCCGACGAATGCTGAGCTCCGTTCGACATTTGTCGATCGTAAAACTGAGCTCGCTGGAAGCTGAGGTTCTAAGCTCGCGAGCCTTCCTGCGAGATCGCCTACTAGCTTTGGCGCGCACTGAACACATTTTGCCGTAAAAAACTTTAATTAAGGGTTGCTAATCACCTAGAGGGGGGTGAATAGGTTATTTAAAAACTATTGCAGTTCTTGATTATAACCAAGATAAAATTGATCAGAGCTTTCAAGAAATAAGAACACACATAGAAAAAGACACACAAATTTTTATAGTGGTTCCTCTTATCTTGGGTAATCCACTTTCCCCTTTCTCCCCTTCTAGCAGTGTGCTAGATAGGGTGTATATCTCCTCCAGATCTCAGACCACAAACAGGTCTTACAGCTCAGATCACAACAGATCTTATAGTCTCAGATCTCACAGATCTTACTAACTCAGATCACACAGATCCTACCTCAGCCTTTATGACTAGGCCTACAGCTCAGATTCACCCCTGAATCCTACAACTCAGATCACACCTGATCTTACAACTCAGATCCTTGACAGATCCTACACTCAGATCTGACAACTCAGATCCTACAGAAATTTATAAAGAGAATAACAAATACTTAGACTCAGATTTCATATTGTTGAGTCTTCTTGATCTGCCTGAATGATCAGACAGAATTCTTCAATAGAACAGCAGCAGCAAATGATCTTCTTGATTCGACAAGCTGTGATGATTGTTCTTCTTCTTAGGAAGACAGATTCTTCCTTCTTGATCTTCTTCTTTCAGAAAGATGTATCAGCACCAGATTGTTGAATGAAATCTTCAAGTTAGATTGGTTCTGAAAGGGAAGACGACTTCTCCAGATACTTTCTCAAACTTTCCCTCAAACTGATGGAGACGATAATGGCTTTCGAAAGATAGGAAAAACTAACTCAATTTTTTACTACATAACCCATAGGTCATGCCTTCTATTTATAGCCCTCCATCTGCAACGTCTGTTACGCTCCTCCACGTCAGCATGACATTAAGTCTTCAACGGTCTTTAATGGAAACAAGGGTTTAGCTAGCTGTAGAAGATATTCCTCAGTTCAGAGTATTTGTAGAAGAGACGTTGAGCACTGAGCATCTCTGTCGACGCTTTTTCAATTAGGCGTCGAGCGATATTTAGACACTCGACGCATACTCCTTAGACTGAAGCTCTCGACTCCTCCTTCTTAGGCGTTGAGCAATCATCACTTAGTCGACGTTTTTTATCTGAAGAAGTCGAGCAACGTACAGAGGATCGACGCTTCTTAACTATGCCTTCATATCTCGACTCTTCTTGTTGGCGCTGATCTAACTGAAGTTAAGTCGACACTTCTCTTTCCAAGGCGTAGAGCGATATAACTTGGCACGACGCTTCCAAACTAGGTCTCAGAACTTCAGCGGCGACCTTGTCTATTAGAGTAGTAGACATGAGTCAACGCTTCTGGGTCACAGGCGTCGAGCGATGTATGATGTCTCGACGCTTGTGAACTTGAATGAATTCCATAAACATTTTGCCTGACTTGATCTCCTGCACATTGATTCTAGAGAAAATATCAAATACATTCTGAGATATATCTTTGACTTAGGAAAGGACTTCTCCAAATCTAAGACATTGTGGGCAATGATCCCAACACGCCGGACACCTCTTTACTGAACAAAGGGTCTCTTTCGCCAGTGGCCTGCGAGGTATTGACTTGCCCGCCCTCGCTTGGCCCAGTCCTTTGAAGATATCCGCCGAGGTCCGGATCTCGCGGCTCCTCTTGCGAGACCGTCCCTTTGGCTTTAATGAACATGGAACATTTCGTCGACTGCTAATGATTTCGCCGAACTGGGGCAAGCTCGACGACCACTGGTGGGCTCGACGAACTCGGAAGAGTTCGTCGAATGTGGCATCCCTTTCGTCGAACTCAGGAAACCTCTTTAAATTGCCTGCGAGTGTCTATCTCGCTAACCCTTCTCGCTCGTCTCTTAACGAGCCCTCCGTGAGAGATTTCTCTCGGATCCTTTTCGCGAGGTCTTCGGCCTTAAGGCCTCCCTCTCTTGTTACTTCATCCTGTTGCCTTCTCGCACCGCGCTTCCTCACCTGGCGAATATCGGGGTTGTACACAATCCCCGCTCTTCGCGAGGCTATTTAGGCTCGCGAAGAAACATCCAACCCCTGGTATTCGCCAGCCCCTTGATGATCTGTCAGGAATCTTCGGTGGGGCCCACCCGAAGGGCTATAAATATCGTTCTGAGTCCTTAGTGGCGTGTGCCGCCACTTCCTTTCCTTTCCTTTTGCTCCGTAATGTAGCTGCCAGGGGATGCCGCTTTCCGAAGAAGCTGAGGCTCGCCTGAGGGCTGTAAGAGCCGGCGGGCTACCTTCTACAACCAAGGTCCCCGCCTGAATGAACCGGCTGCCTCCCGCTCAGTCGCCGAAGACTAAGAAGGCGAAGGCGGTTTGCCGAACCGGGGATGGCTCCGTGCTGCTGGACTCCTCCCCGGATAACTGTCCCCACGAGAAGGTATGAGCTACTCCTCCAGCTTGTCAATAAGTTTGCCCGTGATTCATGCCTGCTCGCAGGATGCTTTGTCGAACGAGGATGCTGGCGAACCTGCTGGTGGGTCTTGCAAAAGCCCGCCGGTGGATACAAATCTTGCTGGGAAAAATGTCGTAGGTACGCCCTTAATCTCGCATGCCAGCCCTCCCTTTGTCAACTCTGACCCTTATTCCCTGCTTCTTACAGTCTCGCCCCGGAAGTCCCCGGCTCGCCGGGCATCGCGGCCTCCGTCTCTGCCTCCTCCTGACAAAACTATAGATAAGCCAGGGTTCCGACTCCTGACGAGCGAGGAGACCGGCGGGTCTGTACCACCAAAGATCCCTCCGACCAATAGCGCAGCCTACCCTCCTGGTCTGGGTAAATCTCTCTACCCCCATTACGGTAACCTCTTCCAGGGCCACCCCGAGACCTCTCGCCCCCCTCTGGGTAAGCGTTCTGACGACCCTTTGCCCTGCGCGAGCTCGAGCGCGTTATCTAACCTTTCCGTAATACTTCGCAGAGAATAATGAAATTCCTCCTACCGATTCCGAGTTGGGCGACAACGAGATGTCCCCCCTTCCTGACCAAGTGGAAGACTTCCTAGGTGATCCGCGAGATCCGGAGATGATGAAGCAACGAGCTGCAGAGTTGCTGAGAAAACATGGTCGGATGCTGATGGACCTTAACATGCAGGCGAGACAGGACAGAGAAGCCGCCGAGGATAGGCATGTCATTTTGATGGAAGAATGTGTGAGACTCCGGGCCGCGAGACAACGGGATCACGAAGAGAACGTCACGACGCCGGAGGCGCATATAGCGAGAATGAGGGATTACGCCTTCCTCATTGACCGGGAGGGCCGCACGGTCGAGGATTACTATAATTCTAGGGTACCGCCATGTTCCGGGTCACGAGGTGGGGGTAGGTGGAAATGGTTGCCCCATGACTCTCGCTAACCCTTACGTTGTCGCAAACTATTATTACATATTAATGAGCGCCTTTATTTTAGATGATCTCGCAATGGTCTGCGACTTATATACTAGTTTTATCTCGTCTGATAATAATTACTAGCTTTTTATGAGTTCTCGCTCGCTGCTAATATGTCTGTTTCATTTTCATGCTATGTTGTGTTCGCGGGGGTCTCCGATCTCGTTGCGTATCTCATGGCGGCTCCCCGCCCCACTTCTTACGCCATTATGTTTGCTTGCGCTGTTCTCGCAGGGGTATTGCTTGTACTAACCTCGCGGGCCCTTCTCGCCTGTGGTCGTGATGTGATGTTTTTGGCTAACTGCGCTCGCTGGCACTTGGACTTCTTCCCGCCCTTTTATTGTTTCTATAAATAGGCTGTCCTAGCTGAGTCAACCACCGCATTTACTGTCACCCTTCTTCCTCCTCTGCTTCAGAGCTCTCGCTCCTTCCCGTTCTTGCTCTACTTCCTTTCTCGCAGGTTTTTGAAATGGGTGGCGATGCTAACGAGTCGGAGGGTCGGCGAAAGATCGCTAAGGCTTTCGCCGAGCACAGCTTCTTCCACTGCAACCTGACAGACGAGGAATATTTCAGCGCGGTTGCCGACTACGTCACCCCTCCATTCGAGGCACGCCGTCCTAGTGAGAACGACGTGATCAACGCGCCACTTGTCGACGAGCTGGCCATCCCCACCGCTCATTTCGCGGTCGGCTTGCGTCTCCCCTTGTGGCCGGAAGTTCGCCAAGTAATGATCGCTCTCGCTCATTTCTTGTTTTCTGCTGGTCAAGTCTCGCTCATTATATAAACTAATCTTGGTTTCCTCGTTGCTCGCAAAGGTGCTCAAGCATTACGGCGTTGTTCCGGGTCAGCTTACACCTAACGCCATGGCGGTGATCACAGCCTTCGCATGCTACCTGCGCGAGGAATGCATCGAGTTCAGTCTTCCGGCCTCTCGGAAGCTGTTCTCCTTCCCCGTCTATAAGGACGGGGCCGCCTACTTCGTGGGCTCGGATCCTAAGATCGACGAGACCGTCAACAAGGCCCACTTCTGGGCCCAGAAGTTCCTCTTCGTCAAGGAGAACTTCGGCAATATCCCGATCTCGCCAGTCCAGCACGGCGAGACCACCTACCGGCCCACTGCCCTCGAAGGACATGACGCCCTCCTTTATCAGTTCTTCTGCAAGAAGAACTTTGAGGTTGTTCATCTTCGCCGCAACCTCGACTCGCTGCCTCCAGTGCTCGCTGGGGAAGGTAAAGATCTCGCTCAATAACTACAACTTTAATCACAGTAACTCCGTATTTATTGACATTTCAACACTTTTTTAGGCGAGCGGGATCTCCCTATCCATCCCCCCTACGCGAGCAATCGGAAGACCGATGCTACCCTTGCTCTCGCTACCATGGGGGCGGAGGCTTGCCGAGGCGCCGTCACACCAGGTGAGCCCTCCTCTCGCAAGAGACCGGGGGCTTCTAGTAGCCATGCCCTTCCCCCAAAATCCCCGCCGAAGAAAAAGAGTAAGAAGAGCAAGGTCTCGTTCGCCTCCTCGAAGGGGAAGGAGCCTCGCGAGGTCGCTTTCGATGAGTTCGACCTCATCGGCCTCTCCCCAGGAGGCGAGAACGACGAGCCCAGCCAGGAGGCTGCCAGAACCTCCACTCCGCCCATCCCCGTCAACCACTACAACTTCGTCCTCGGCCAGAGGCGCCGGGATGAGACCGGCGAGCTCTTGGTAAACTGGAATCCGGAGACGAACCGGGTGGACATCTCCACCATCCTTCCTTCATGGGTGGAGAAGGAGACCATCAGCGGCAACGCCATCGATCTCTCATTTGTCCTCTATGGGCACGAGGACGCGGAGTCTTATAAAGATGAGAATGCGAGAACTCTCGCTTTCGAGAGCGCGAGATCTCAGTTGCGCTCTGCCGAGCTCGCCCATATGACGGGGAGGCGCTGCTTACAACTGGAGCTCCAGAACGTGGAGCTCGCGAGGGCCTATCAGGGGCTTCTTGCCGAGAACGCGCAGCTGACGGAAAAGCTGCTCGCCGTAGAGGGTAGTGTGGTAAGTTACCTAGACCTCGCCACCCTCCTCTCCTTCGGCCATTTCGTTCTACTAACTTATTTTACTTGCAGGATGTCAAGGGCGTCGAAAGAGACGACACTCGCGTTCAGGAATTGGAGAGCGAGGTGGCCGGGCTGAAAGCCCTAAACTGCAACCTCACCCGCGCCGTCGTTCCCCCTTCTCCCCACCGTCTGAAGGAAGAGCGGCAAGCGCGAGACGAGGAAATCCGCTTGGAGTCTACCGAGTCAGCTCGCTACATCTTCCAGATGATGAAGGTGGACGGCCTCCTAGCTGCTGACGCGGCCGACATGATTCTGGAGTACATCGTCCCGGAGCTCTTTATCCCGCTTCCGCCAGTGAAGAGCAGCGATGACGAGGAAGGGTCCGCGAGCGAACCATGATGCTTAATAATTCTTGATTTCATTTTTTGTTTTGTTTTGGGCTGGCGAGATCACCGCCTTCTGTAATTTAAACTGTGAAAGGCAAGGATGCATATTTTTGGCCATGTATTGTGTTCGCCCTTTTTGCTATTTTGTCTTTTGTGCTGGTATCTCGTTCTCGCTTGCCTCGATGTTCATTTTTACGTAGGCTATTCTCGCGATGGTCGTTCTCGCGTCTTACGTTATCGAATAGATAGGCACAGGACATTTTTGGCTGCTCTGGCCTTTCGTTATTTGCCTTAGGATTATTACCCTTTTGGTATGCGTTTTTCTATAGGTTTTGCGAGGTACTTTCCTTCTTTGCGAGAGCTCGCCTCCCGCCATGTGTTGGCGACTTGTCTGCCGAGCACCGAATACCCTGGAATGCTTAGGGTTGATTCTCGCCGCTCATATACTATCGTGCAAAATTTTTTCCTTGCCGAGCGAGAAGGCCCGGGTCAGCGCCGAAGGCTCGCCAACCTGAGGCGTATCGTCCTGACCTTATGAAGAGCTCATTTCCTTGCCAACTTCCCCAGTGATCGACTTGTATCGACCGTCTAGTGAGAGCCAGGGAGCGGAATGGACCCGATGCACTCCAGCATCGATATTTGTCACCCTGCCAGCCTCTCCAGAGATCAACTTGAAACCCCCCGTCTAGTGAGAGCCCGGGAGCGGAATCGATCTGGTGCATTCCAGCACCAATATTTGTTATCTTGCCAGCCTCTCCAGAGATCAACCCGAAACCCCCCGTCTAGTGAGAGCCCGGGAGAGGAATCGATCTGGGGCATTCCAACACCAATACTTGTCGCCTTGCCAGCCTCTCTAGAGATCAACCTGAAACCCCCCGTCTAGTGAGAGCCCGGGAGCGGAATTGATCTGGGGCATTCCAGCACCAATACTTGTCACCTTGCCAGCCTCTCCAGAGATCAACCTAAAACCCCCCGTCTAGCGAGAGCCCGGTAGCGGAATCGATCTGGGGCATTCCAGCACCAATACCTGTTATCATCTTGCCAGCCTCTCCAGAGATCAACCTAAAACCCCCCGTCTAGTGAGAGCCCGGGAGCGGAATCGATCTGGGGCATTCCAGCACCAATACTTGTCACCTTGCCAGCCTCTCCAGAGATCAACCTAAAACCCCCCGTCTAGTGAGAGCCCGGGAGCGGAATCGATCTGGGGAATTCCAACACCAATACTTGTTATCTTGCCAGCCTCTCCAGAGATCAACCTGAAACCCCCCGTCTAGTGAGAGCCCGGGAGCGGAATCGATCTAGGGCATTCCAGCACCAATACTTGTCACCTTGCCAGCCTCTCCAGAGATCAACTTGAAACCCCCCGTCTAGTGAGAGCCCGGGAGCGGAATCGATCTGGGGCATTCTAGCACCAATACTTGTCACCTTGCCAGCCTCTCCAGAGATCAACCTGAAACCCCCCGTCTAGGGAGAGACCAGGAGCGGAATCGATCTGGGGCATTCCAGCACCAATACTTGTCACCTTGCCAGCCACTCCAGAGATCAACCTGAAACCCCCCGTCTAGTGAGAGCCCGGGAGCAGAATCGATCTGGGGCATTCCAGCACCAATACTTGTCACCTTGCCAGCCTCTCCAGAGATCAACCTGAAACCCCCCGTATAGTGAGAGCCCGGGAGCGGAATCGATCTGGGGCATTCCAGCACCAATACTTTTCACCTTGCCATCCTTTGCATAACAATTATAACTAACAAGTGAAGAAGTAAAATATTCAACCAATATCATAATGAAAACATTCAAGGGTAGAATCGCTTCAAATCGTCTCCACTTCTGGCTCGGCCGAGAGGTACCCCTTCCACATCTTGGAGGAGATACCCCCCCCCCCCCCCCCGACTTGAGCACTTCGCTTACAATGTATGGACCCTCCCAATTGGGGTTGACCTTACCTACCACGGCCCCTCTTCCGGCCGCATCGACCTTCTTCAAGACCAGTTCTCCTTTTTGAAAATGCTTTACTCTGATGTGCTTGTCAAAATATCGGGTCATTCGCCGCTTGATTTCTTCCTGCCTGATGGTGGCCTGGTCCCGGAGTTCCTCCACCAGGTCCAAGGATAGCCTTTGTTCCTCGTCATTGGCCACTAGCCACTCTTCATTCCCTTCACCTGCGGCGACCACCCTGGGGGTCTTTACTTCGAATTCTATGGGAAGGACTGCTTCGGACCCATGAGAAAGTTTGAACGGGGTCTCTCCGGTGGCGGTGTTAGGGGTAGTCCTCAGGGCCCAGAGAACGGAGGGTAGCTGCTCTACCCAGTTTCCCCGGAGGTTCTCCACCTTCTTCTTTAGCAGGTTGACGATTATCTTGTTCGCCGCCTCCACCTGGCCGTTGCTTCTCGGATGGTGAACTGATGCGAACCTGAGGTCGATGCAGAGTTGGGTGCAGAAGCTAACAAATTCCTCGCTAGCAAACTGTAGCTCATTGTCCGTCACTATGGCCAGAGGGAGCCCGTGCCTGCAAATTATCTCTCCCCACACAAAATTCCTTACAACTTGAGATGTTACCTTGGCGAGCGCCTTCACTTCTACCCACTTGGAAAAATAATCGATCATGACCAGTAAGAACTTTCTCTGGCCGCTAGCTTGAAGGAAAGGGCCAACTAGATCCAACCCCCATATGGCAAAAGGCCAGGGGGCTGCGATGGTCTGAAGCCTCTGGGTTGGGAGGAGTTGGAGTGGAGCATAGATTTGGCACTTTGAACACCTCCTTGCGAACTTGGCCGCATCTTTGCTGAGGGTGGGCCAGAAATAGCCTTGCCTCAACACTCTCCCTTCCAGGGTTCGACTCCCGGAATGACTGCCACACTCCCCGGAGTGAATCTCCTCCAGGACCTTCAGGATCTCCTCCTCGGAAACACAACGGGCCAAGAGTCCCGAGAGAGTTTTCCTATATAGCCCTCCTGCATACAAGGAATAATAAGCTGACTTATACTTGAAGCGTCGCCCGTCTATGTCTCCTTCAGGGAGCTTCCCTGATGATAGGAAGGTGATGAAAGGGTCCATCCACGAGGTCCGCTGATCTATCTCCATCAGTTCTCCTTCATCGATGGTGGGTCGGAGGTGTTCCGAAACCGTTCCGCCTGCTCGGGGACCGAACTTGGCTAGGAGGTCCGCGGGGGTGCTCTCCTCCCTCGGCACGTGTCTGATGGAGAAAGTGCGAAATCGCCCGATGACTCCCTTGACCTTCTCCAGGTACCGCTGGAGAGTCGGATCCTTCGCTTCGAACTCTCCCCGGACTTGGCATGCCACCACCATGGAGTCCGTCGAGATATCCACATCTTGCACTCCCAGCTCCTGGGCCAGCCAGAGGCCCGCTATCACCGCCTCGTACTCAGCTTGGTTATTGGTAATCGGGAATTGGATGTTCAACGCTTGTTCGATCTGTGTACCTTGAGGGCTTACTAGGATGATTCCCCCTCCATAGGAGTGCTTTCCTGATGCACCATCCACCAACATCTTCCACGCCACTGGGTGAGGCGGTTCATGTTCCCCCATTTTGGATGTGTAGTCAGCCATGAAATCTGCCACTGCTTGGGCCTTGATTGACGCCCTAGGGACAAACGTAATGTTGAACTCACTCAGCTCCACGGGCCACTTTGCCAATCTTCCCGAGTGTTCCACCCCTTCCATGACTTTGCGAAGTGGGTGATCTGTTACCACTTTGATTGAATGTGCCTGGAAGTAGGGTCGGAGCCTCCGAGCCGCCACCACCAATACGAAAGCCAACTTCTCCAAGATGGGGTACCGGAGCTCCGCCTTCTTCGGCACTCGGCTGACATAGTAGATAGGGGACTGCTTTCTTCCTTCCTCACGGATTAATACTGAACTTACCGCTTCAAGTCCTACTCCCAGGTATAGGGATAGGTCTTCTCCCGATCTCGGCCCTTGAAGTAGGGGGTTTGGATGAGTTGTCCTTTCAAAGCCTGAAAAGCTTCCTCACACTCCGGGGTCCATTCGAATTTTTTATTCCCCCTCAGCACCTTGAAGAAGGGCGCACACTTCTCTCCCGCCTTGGAGAGGAACTTGCTAAGTCCGGCAAGCTTCCCTGTGAGGCTCTGAACCTCCTTCGGGCTTCTCAGCGACCCCAACTCCATTATCGCCTTGACCTTGTCTGGGTTAGGTTCCACCCCCCGCCAGGGTGAGCAAGTGGCCTAGGAACTTTCCTCGGCTGGCCCCGAAGACACACTTCAAGGGGTTGAGTTTCATCTTATACTTCCGTAAGGTCCCAAACGTCTCCTCAAGGTCTCGGAGGTGAGACCCTAGGTCCCGACTCTTTACCATGAGATCATCAACATAGACCTCTAAGTTTCTTCCCCATTGTTCGCGAAAGACCGGGTCCATCATCCTTTGATATGTGGCACCTGCATTCTTGAGCCCGAAGGGCATCATCTTATAACAGTAGCATCCATCCCCCGTGATGAAGGAGACATCTTTGATGTCCGGGGGGTGCATGCGGATTTGATGATAACCTGAAAAAGCATCTAAGAAAGACATTACAGGAAAACCGACGGCTGAGTCAACCAGCGCGTCGATTCTAGGCAGGGGATAGCAATCTTTCGGGCATGATTTATTAAGTAGTGAAAAGTCGATACACATGCGCCACTTACCTCCCCCTTCTTCACCATGACTACATTGGAGACCCATCCAGGATACTGGATCTCCGACACAAAACCTGCTTGTAGGAGCTTTTTCACCTCCTCGCGGATCGATCCTTCTAGCTTGTCCGTTGTGGCCCTCTTCTTTTGGCGGATGGGGCGGGTGCCAGGGTCGAGGTTGAGGCGGTGGCAAGCCACATCCGCATTGATCCCGGGCATCTCCGTGGCGCTCCAAGCGAAGACATCCACATTCTTCTGCACGCAGGCTAGGATCTCAGCCTGCTCCTCCGAACTGAGATCCCCGCTGACTCGGACCTTCTCCACCACCCCAAGCCGAGTGGTGACCTCAAGCTCCACGACCTCATCCACGGCCTCCAACCTAGATTGCTCTCCCCAAGCACTTTCCTTCTCTCCGCCGCAAGCGAGCGCTTGGGCTCCTTCCTCTGTCTCGTCCTCCCCTACCATCATCAACTCCTTCACCCCTCCTTCCTGGGCACCCTCTTCTTTCTCCTCTTCTCCTCCTCTCTCCGCCCTGGGTACTTCAGCGACCCCTTCCTAGGCACGAATTTCCCCTTCCTCCATCCTCTCCTCTTCTTCTTCCTCTCCTTTGGCCTCTGCCGCTTCCTCCATCACTTTGTCCCACTCCTCCGCTTCTCCCATCCAGGCAATGGTGTTGACAGCCGTCACATAGCACTGTCTCGCAACTTTGGGGTCTCCCCGGACCCGGACCTGGATTCCACCCGTGCTGAACTTGAGGCACTGGTGAAAAGTGGAAGGGACGCATCGAAACGCACTGTTGAGAGGCCGTCCGAAGATGGCGATGTAGCTGCTCGGGGCATCCACTATCACGAAGCGGCAGTTCCGGGACTGTTGTTCGAGGGTCACATAGATCCCCACTCCACCCTCTACTTCCTTCCTTTCTCCCGAAAAACCAAATAGGGGACCATCCGAGGCCAACACCCTCCAGGCCTCCACCTTCATCTCGTCAAACGCCTTCTTGAAGACGACGTTGACCGAACTCCCGTTGTCGACTAAAATCCGTGAAACAGTGAAGTTCTCGATGGCGGTCTGGATGACCAGCGCATCGCAGAACGGATCTTCATGTCTGGGCATGTCCTTCTGGGAGAAAGTAATTTTCTCCGTCGGGGGTGGAGCAGTGGATGTTGAGGCCACGCTCCGCCGATAGATGGTGTGGAGGCTAGCCTTGCGGGTTGCCTCCACCCCTACCCCCCATGGATCACCCTGATCCCTCCTCTACTCCCCACATCAACTCTGTCTTCACACCTTTCTTCCTCCTCCCCTCGAGGCTCGACCTCCTCGATTCTCACCCGTTGTTGTTGCCTCGGCGCGGTCACTCGGCCCCTTTTTGTTTCCAGGAACTCTGGACAGGTGGCCATCGCGTGACCTTCCTCATCGTGGAAGTCACAATACGGCAACGTCAACTCCCCTACTTCGCCTTTCGCCATCCTATTCCTCCTCCTTCTCCCTGCCCCTGCTTCCTCTCTAGCCTCTTCCCTTCTTCCTCATCCTCCTCTTCCCCGCCTGATCGTCATGGCTTGCTGAGGTGTGGGAGGCAATTGCCTCGGACCCTGCCTCCACCCCAACTGGTGGGGTCTTCCTTGTCCTCCATAGAAGTTACCCCTTCCTGGTCCGTAACCCCTTCCCTAACCTTGCATTCCCTTGGCACGCTGCCTCCACTCCCCCTCCGGGGCCCTGGGCTCTTCCCTTCTCCTTACCTCCTGCTGCCTAACTTCTGGCTCACTGAGCTTTGCTAGCCTCTTGGTGAGCTCCGGGTTGGCCTCCTCACTCTCAATCTCCTCCGCCACCCTCTGCATCAACTCCTCGTAGGAGACGGGGGACTTCCTCTTCAAAGCCATCTTAAAGAAACTTTCCCTCAGCCCGACCGTGAAGGCGATTTGGAGTGCAAACCCAGGCATCTCCTGAGTGAGCAGCACTTCTTCCTGGAACCGATCTACGTAGCGAGCCAACGACTCCTTTGGCTCCTGCTTCACTTTGAAGAGGGACTCAGCGTCCTTCTTCCTCTTCTTTGAAGTTGAGAATCGCAACAAGAAGCTCCGACGCAAATCCTCGAAGGCGTAGATCAACCCTGCAGGGAGTTGATGGAACCAGTCCCTGGACTTTTCTTTAAGAGTGATGACGAAGAGCTGACACTTGAAAGCATCCGACATCGGCCTGATGGAGACTGAGTCCTCAAAAGACTGGAGGTGTTGGACAGGGTCATCCCTGCCATTGTAGTATACCATGTCCCACTCTCCAAACCCTGCCGGGATAGGTGCAGAAAATACCAACTCGCAGAAGGGACTTCCCCCTTCTGCCACCCTTTCTCGCTCTACACGACCCCCGAGCTCTCTCGCCAGACTCGGGCTCGCGAGGACTGCGCTCGCGAGAACGGTATTCTCCTAGACCACTCCTACAGTCGCCACATCCTCCGGGCGCGCACTTGTCTGCGTCGCGCTCGCCGGCACAGAGCTTGCCGACAAAGAGCTCGCCGGCACGAAGCTCGCCGGGCTGGCGAACAGCACTCGCCCCTCTAAGTCTTGAACCGAACTTCCGGCGATTTCCTTTCCGGCCCTCCCCCCCCCCCCCCCCGGGGGCGTTCTCGCCAACCACTGCTGGAGGAAGGCTCGCCTGAGGTGCTGGGGTCGCGAACTCACTCCGCAGCGCCGCGACCGTGAGCCTGAAAGTGTCAAGCACCTCCCTCCTGAAATCCGCGAACATCCTCGGCGTCACTACCTGCGGTGACTCGTCGAACTCCTCGCATTGATCCTCGCCTCCTGTCATATCTGCTCCTTAGAACTTTCTTGGACCAGCCACGCTCCACGCTCACCGCACTAAAATGTTGAAACTGATTTCTCGGCCTCTTGTGGAGCTCGGGGCCCTCACCGAAATGAGGGGCAGCTAGCCCTTACTGATCCCTCGGAGAAGGTAGACTGGAGACTAGAAAAATGACTAAGACCTTTGTCACAGCGAGGAGGTCCCTCAACTAACCCGGAAGATCGTTGAGCGCTTCCCCTCCCAAGCCAAAGCTGAGACTCGGGCACCTTGGAGAGCTCTGGAAAAGATAACCAAAGAAGGCCTGAGGAGAGAGAAGCTGAAGTGAAGTCCTCTCCAAAGGTGCCCTTGAGGTCTTATTTATAGGTTTCCTAATCTGGCCTGCAAGTAGCAGGATCCCTCCTTCTGATTTTACTATCCGCACCCCAAATGGGTCTGCTAACAGTCAAACTCCGCTGTTTGGAGAGGCTAAAGGCAGGCCACTAGGGGTAGAAGGGTAATTTGGCCTTATCAACTTATGGGCAAGGAACTGCGAGAATTTGACTGTTGAAGCTCTCCCGGGCCCTCTCGCAAGTCCTGCTCGCGATGCCTCTCCTAGGCGATCGCCCTGCGAGGACCTCGCCGGCCAATTCTGGCGGTATCTGTCGAGGTCTGGTCTCGCGAGCCTTCCTACGAGACCGCCTCCGGACTTCATCGAGCTCAACACGCCTTTCGCCGAACGCAGGTCACTTCGCCGATCACGAACAAGGTCGACGGATGCCGAACGTTAGGTTGTTCGCTGTCCGCTGAGATGGGCGACTCGTCGACCACTGCTTCCCTGCTGTAACTTGCCGAGCGCTGCCATAGAATATATTTTATTCGTCGGGCGCCGCCCGACGAATGCTGAGCTCCGTTCGACATTTGTCAATCATAAAACTGAGCTCGCTGGAAGCTGAGGTTCTAAGCTCGCGAGCCTTCCTGCGAGATCGCCTACTAGCTTTGGCGCGCACTGAACACATTTCGCCGGACACCTATTTACTGAACAAAGGGTCTCTTCTGCCAGCGGCCTACGAGGTATTGACTTGCCCGCCCTCGCTTGGCCCAGTCCTTTGAAGATATCCGTCGAGGTCCGGATCTCGCGGCTCCTCTTGCGAGACCGTCCCTTTGGCTTTAATGAACATGGAACATTTCGTTGACTGCTAATGATTTCTCCGAACTGGGGCGAGCTCGACGACCACTGGTGGGCTCGACGAACTCGGAAGAGTTCGTCGAACATGGCATCCCTTTCGTCGAACTCAGGAAACCTCTTTAAATTGCCTGCGAGTGTCTATCTCGCTAACCCTTCTCGCTCGTCTCTTAGCGAGCCCTCCGTGAGAGATTTCTCTCGGATCCTTTTCACGAGGTCTTCGGCCTTAAGGCCTCCCTCTCTTGTTACTTCATCATGTTGCCTTCTTGCACCGCGCTTCCTCACCTGGCGAATATCGGGGTTGTACAATCGCCTAGTGCTAGCACCTTCTATAACTGCTTCCGAGATTTTCTCTAATTAGAGTTAGCGCTAGCGCCGGCTCTAGCGGGCATGTTGGAATTTTGGCATCAAATTTGGGTGCAACCTTCTTATGTTATCCTTGAGTCATGTGGACTTGTTTTCCTGCACACTTAAATACACAAGATCAAATACACATAGGATTTGTTATTCTCAAACCTAGGAGATGCGGAAGACCATGTTCAAACAAAAACCAACTTACGGGCCTAGTTGTTTGGGAGATGTTACAAATTGAATAGTAAAGAACATGCTTTCAAGAGGAGAAGAAGAAGAAGAAGCAAAGCTTCAAGAAAAACAAAGCTCTCATTCTAGAGAGCAAGAAGACTTCTATTCTCAAGGAAGCTCAACATTGATTCTGGTACTAAAGTATTTCTGTTTATTGATCTAGTGTTGTTGTTGAAGAAGACTTTCTTTTCAGAAAGATCTAAGAAGACTCAAGATGCATACATAATATTTTTTAGAGTCAAAACCTTGTAAACTAAATCTTCTATCTTTTGTGTTGTAAGATCTATCTGAGATCTGACGTAGGGCTATGCTGTCAGCCTGAGTGTAGGGCTGGAGAGAAGTCCAAAGTGTAAGGCTTTGTTGTAAGCCTGAGGTAGGGTCTTGTGAAGACCTAAGGTATGATTTTGAGGTGAATCTGAGTTGTAGGAGTGTTATTACTCTGAGGTAGGGCTGCTGTTTGCACCTGAGGTAGGATCCAAGGAGTGGATCTGAGGTAGGGAACTTGTTGGGTTCCTGAGTTGTAGGAGTCAAGGACTTTGAGGAGTAGGATCTTTGATTTGAGTTTTTGGAAGAGTTGAACTAGTCTAACACACTGCTAGATAGGTGGGGAGGGACAGTGGAGTACCCATCATCTGGGGTACCACTATAAATAACTGTGTGCTTTTCTGTGTTGCTTGTTTTTCTTTTTCTAAGCCAAAACAATCCACATTTTAAAAGAGACTAAAATCTTTGAAACACATATTCACCCTCTCTAGCTGATTAGACTACTGATTAAACTTTCAAGTGCTATCAAAGGGAGATTACGAGCTCGAAACCCCGAGGTCATTTCGGGGGGGGGGGGTTGTTGGGAGGTCCGACACGTGGAACTATTGTCCAGCATTGCCCCCGGTATTGGGAGGTACGTCACGAGGCACTATGGCCCACAATAGTCAAACAGAAGGGTGTGTCCCCTGGGCCTAACTGGCCGCCCCGTGGATCCTTCTTAGGGTAGCGAGCTCCATAAAGGAGCGGTAGTGCCTTCCACGAAAAGTCCAGGCATTTATGATAGTTGGTAGCGTCGTGTCCCTTCAAGTTGTATTAGAGGGTGAGTTGTTCAAAAGTGACATTACAGTCTGAATAAGTTCCTCACAAAAATCTTTAGTCTATTCACTATGACTTCTGGTGAAAGTTATAAAGAGCTCAGTTCAATGAAGTTACCGACTGCAAAAAGAAGAACTTTAACATCTGGAAGCGAAAGGTTAGATTATTTATGGAGGCCTCTGACCCTATAATTTCATCACAGTTAAAGAAGGACCTTTCATCCCCATGAAGGTTTCAACCATAGATGCAAATATGCAAGTCCCAAAGAAGTTAACAGAAATGGCCAAGATGAGGTAGTTCTGGCCACAATGGACAAAAGGGACAAGAACATTATTGTTAGTGACATAGATGACTCCATATTCCAAAATCTGATTCATTGCCAAACTGCCAAGTAAATGTGGGATACACTGATTGTGTACATGGAGGGCACTGCTGAGGTAAGGAATGATTGAAAATCCTTACTGAATTAGGAATATGATGCTTTCAAGCAAGAGAAGAAGGACTCCATTGTTGAATGCTATGAAAGGTTCTTCAGAATTGTGAATGGTCTGAGGACCTATAGCAGGACCTTCACAAACTATGATCTAAATGACAAATTCCTGAGATCCCTCAACATGGAATGGGATATGAAGATCTGTGCTATAAGGGAGATGGGGAATCTGGACAACATCCAGCCACAGAATCTGTTTGGGAAGATGCTTTCCCATGAGCTTCAACTGAACACCAGAAAAGCTGAGGGGGAGGGAAACAAGGCAAACAGCAGGGACAAGTCTGTGGCCTTCAAAGATGAAATCTCTAGAAGGTGCAGAGAGAAGACCCATTCATCTTCAAGGAGAAATGTTGATATAGAAATCACTTCTGAAGATGAGATAACTGATGGAGAACTTACCCAATTCTCCAAACAATTTAGGAAGTTGTTGAGTAGAAGGAGACGATGAAAGAGCACGTCTTCCTCTACCTCCATCTCAAAGTAGCCCACAACAACACTGATAGATCAAGAAGAGACCCCATTGGAGAAAGTTATGGTTCTAAACAAAACAAACATTCTAGCGCTAATATTATTTGCTACTGTTGCAACAGGCCTGGACATGTTATTGCTGATTGTCCAGTCAAAAGAAAAGAGAGAAAAGAAGCATATGAGAAAAAACATTACAAGGCCAAGAAGTGTGAGAAGAGTCGCCTGAAAAAGAAGAGTTGGAGTGATAGTGACTCCAACTCTTCAGATTCAGAAGATGAAGAAGCCCTTATTGGGCTTGTTGCTTTTACAGAAGAAAACAACTATCCTGTTGCCAAGGTGGGCATCAGGGATCCACTGTCATTGTCAGACAGTGACAATGAAGATGAAGACTGTTGTGGTTTTATGGCCATGAAAGATGAGGAAGATCAGGATGGCACTCATCCTAATGAGGTAATCACTAAACTCCCCTTTATTTGTCTAATTCTGAATATGAGATTGGTGGTGATTTAGATGCATCCTCATCACCTGTTGAAGAAGATGAATTTGAATCTGAAAAAGATTTCAATGATATGGTCAACCAATATGGTGCTCTCTTGGAAGCACTAAAGAAGAGCAAAAAACTTGTTAAGAAGCAAGTTGAGGAAATTAAATTCCTGAAACTTGCTCAATCTGAATGTGATGGGATAGCTGAAAGGCTGACTCATATGAGCAAAGAGATTAACAAGTTGAGAGGTTTGTCAATCATCTAAATTGGGAACATAAGCAATAAGAACAAGATCATTGTGGATCTTGAGAAGATGCTACTCAGTGAGAGAATGTTAGTGGCTAAGTTTTCCAAGCCACATATTGTATTGCCAATCATTGACAACTTTTCTGCCTAGTATAGAAGTGTCTTAGGTTATAACAAAAAGGATGTGGCAATGAAAGGAAATGATGGAAAAGATAAAGTACAACAGACCATTTTCCAGAAGGTGCTTATTGCATCCAACAATTATGACCATGACAACATGTATGGTCACTTGAAAAATGGATGTTCCTCTAGTGGGGCTAGCAATGCTCCTCACTAGAAAGGAAGGAAAGACCTTGGGTCTAGTGTTGCGCCTTTCAACAACTCCATTCTGTTTAGGGGAGTAGGGGGTTGTTAGTTCTCTTCGAATTCCAGCTTCCCGACACAAGTTATTAAATTGGTTTAACATGAACTCTCCACCTCTATCACTTCTCACAGCTTTTTTTTCTGTCAAACTGGTTTTCAATTTGTTTCTTAAAGGTGAGAAAAATATCATAGGTCTCTGATTTGTGAGTGAGGTGATAAAGCCACATATAATGACTGAAATCATCGACAATGGGGAGATAATATCATTTTCTACCTAGTGATGGTATACTAGCATGTCCCCAAAGGACCATATGAAGCAGATCAAGGGGAGAAGTTGCTCTTCTGTAGGCTAATTTAGAAAAGGGTTGTCGATGTGATTTGGCTTGTGCACAGGAGTCACAGGCCTAAGAAGTAACTGTGAGAATGGGTAACCCTTCTACTAATTTTTCTCTTTGTATATGACTGATAACCGGGAAGCTAATGTGGTCTAGTCTGTGGTGCCAGAGGTGAGTTTTGGATGTGGAAGAGTTCTGAGAGCAAGACAAGGCTTGCATCCCGGCGGGCTTCATGGTGAGTGTAAATATGTTACTGTTGTTCATATGAGATGAAGAAACAACATTGTTTCCCATAGGTTCCACAATATCATAAGTCTTATGCCTAAAGAAGACCTTGAATCACATTTTTAGTAACTGGCCTACACTAAGTAGATTCTGAGTGTGTGTGGGGACATATTGAAAATTGGTGATTAGCTTGGTTAATCCTTCAGGGGTGATTACATCAATGGTCCTTCCGCCTTTTATCTGTTCCTTGTTTCTATCCCCTAAAGTGACTTTTGATTTCCAATCTTCATCCAGTGTGGTGAAGAAGGCCCGATTATTCACCATATGATTGGAGCACCCACTGTCAACAAACCAAGTGAATGTATTTTCGTGTGTGTTAGATGTTTTACAGGTGAACAAAAATTGATCAGTGTCAGTTTCTGTAACATTGGCTTCTTCTTTGGGTTTGTGCCAGCACCTCATGCTAAATGGTTGAGGATTCTGCAGGTCCTGCATCTGAAGAAACAATCTTTTAACTCATGATTTTATTTCTTACAGATGATGCAATGGGTATTACTGCCAGAGATTTTACAATGGTTTGTTTTATTTGATTTTTGTGGTGCTTGGTGAGAAGATTTATGATCAGTTGTGGAGTCTTCAGTTTTCTTCTTTTCTGCAATCTTCTCTTTTTGAAAGTATATTTTGGTTTGAAAAGCCTTTTCAAGCATTGGTTCATCATGGTTGAGCAAATCCTCATGAGTTTGCAGGGAGGCGATGAGATCAATGACCGTTAGTTTTTCTAGATCATGAGCCTCAAGGATGGCAGAAACAATGTGTTTGTGGGTTTTTGGTAGTGACCTGAGTATTTTTTTCTACAATTTGTTGTTCTTCTATTCCCCTCCCCCCCCCCCCCCCCCCCCCCCCCCCCCCCCCCCCCCCCCCCCCCGCGACTTCTACTTTGATTGACAGGGCTAATGATTTTTGCAAAGAAGTCTTTTATAGCATGTTCATTTCTTATTTTGTGAACTTGGGAGATGATGAAGCACGTCTTTCTTCATTTCTTATTTTGTGAACTTGGGAGCTTCACCGTCTTTAGATTTATCGGAAGCTTGAGGACCATCTTTGACAAGGTCACACAGGTCCTGTAAACGAAGGAGTGTCTCCATCTTATCACTCTAGAAGTCATAAAGATCGCCGATGAAGATAGGGATGGTGGAATGGGTGTAGAGGGGAGCATTGCTGGTAGATGATGAAGCCATGAGCAGTAGAAGAACAGATACCACAAAAGCTCTGATACCACTAATGGAAATGCTTGAATATGCTAATAGTTTTACTTTGGTTTTAGGTGTTTGTGTTTGCAGAAAGAACAAGAAAAACTGGGGAGTAAATAGGAAGCAATGTTCTTAATTTTATAAAGCAGAAGCCAGAAGCTGATACATTTATAGCCATCTGGGGAGAAATAAAAGATGCAGGTAGAGGTTACAGAAAATCTTAATTAAATCCTAATATAGTTCCAAGGAGTTATTAACGGAACATTAATGATGCTGGTTTCTTTTTCTTTTACAGCATGTTCTCAACATAGGTCTAAAAAGTAAAATCTAGTTATATATGTTTTTAATAAATTTAAATTTATCAAAAAAAAATATTGTTAGACCACATGATTAGATCTGATCCTCCAGGATTTAAAGTTGATCGCCTATCAAGAGTAGTGTTCGTCGACCAGGAGTAGATGCGTACGGTACTTAAGACTTTTAGTAGTTGACCATCGTCTATTGCTGATCGAAAGTGTTATCGCCGGTCGCCAATCGGGAGGAGCGATCATCAATCGGCAACCAAGAAGAAGAGTGCATCGATCTACACCGTCGGCGTGATCGGAAAAACAAAAATAACAAGTAATAAACATAGTAGAAATTTTTTAATTTAAAGTTAAAAAAAAAAAAAATTTATTGTTATTGGCATTTGTTGACAGATTAGCATTCTCCTTTCGGAATAACAAGCCCACATTGGCCTTAACCGCCACCATAAATATAATGGCAAAAAGTTGTTGGCCAGTCATCAATCTTCGTGCTTCTTCTTCTTGCCCATTCCCTTCTCTTCTTTCCGTCAATCCGCCGGATAGATTCTATTCTCAACCGGCGAGAGTTGATAATAAAGGCAACATGTTAAACCAGACGAACATTTGCTACCCCGCTACTTTGACCACCTCCTCCGGCGTCTGGCTCGGCGACCGCCCGCTTGACTACGCCTTTCCGGTTCTGCTCGTGCAGCTCACCATCATTTTCGCCGCCACCCGGCTCAGCCACACCGTTCTCGGCCCCATCGGCCTCCCAAAGCACATTTGCCACGTCATAGTACGTACCTACAACTCTTCTCACATGGTCATCATACCAAGCAAAGTCAAGTAACAATACAAGGAATATTAGCATCATTATAGATCATCAATATCTTACGCAATTTGATGCCAAAATACTTGGGATGAAGGCTTAGGAAATAGTGTGCATAACATGTTACAACAAAACCTAGTAAACATTGAAAATTATGCTATAGGTTATGGAATCCATGACGATTGTGGAATCAGATATAGGAGATATGAGGTTGGAGAAAAAGCTAGCTGTGGGAGGTAGGATTTTTGCATAATTGGGAGAGTGACTAGATATGTTCTTGTGTTCTGATATCTAGTCAAATGAAAAAGAAACGAATTATTTTTTTGCTAGGAAGTAACACCTTTAAATATTATATATATATATATATATATGTGTGTGTGTGTGTGTGTGTGTGTGTGTGTGTGTATGCACACAAACACATTTATATGTATGTGTGTGTGTTTGTGTGTATATCTAAATGTGTGTGTTTGTGTGTATATGTGTGTGCATATTAATTGATGAATTAATCATTGTATAAAATTATTTATATTAGAATATAAAGTTCCATTAATTAGGCATTCATATTTAAATTTCGCTCAGAACGGTCTTTCATGCACACTATGCGGTGTCGATAGCACTTTTACGATACTTGATGTTCTATATGCTAAGAAAAAGGGACGGCGCATTTTCCGTTAATAGATTAAAAATCACATATAACATAATTATTGATCCGTCTAGGCTTTATTAGGCTTGGAGCCTCTCCACTTAATTAGCTGGTTAATTTTGATTTGGATCCTCACGCCTCAACAATGTCGAATAAATATTCGCTGACTAATGGATCAATTGAATTGTGAATCGGTCAAACCGAGAACGCTAAGCATGAAATGCTAAGTTTTGACGATCACATATTTTGATACGTACCTGCGGAGTTACAAAATGCACACATATCTTCAATTTGCTAAATGTGGCAAAAGGAAGGAAAATTCATGGACCGACCCCATCGTCCCCACCCCGTAGGAACTGCGAGATCGCCCCAAGAACGCTTTCGGCATCCAGGGGTCAAGGACCGACCATAGACCCTGTTCAATAAGTGGAAGGCATTAGTTGTCCGTTGTTTGGGCAGTAAGGGTCGGAGAAGGGCAATCACTCGTTCTTAAACCAGCATTCTGAAGACTAAAGTGTCGGGCGAAAAAGGGTGGAGAGCTCTTTGTTCCTAGTTCTCCTGTAGCTGGATTCTCCGGAACCATAAGAATCCTGAAAATGGTACTCGAGCTCAGCAACCTTTTAGATTTTGAGAAGAGTTGCTCTTTGAAGAGCACATTACGATGAAAGTTGCTCTTTAGAATCCTGAGAATGCTATTCCATTAGGTGGATTTGCTTGCAAATGGAAAGGAATTCAATTCAAATTCCGGTCCATTTGGAAGATTCCAGAAGCTATTTTATGTTTTAATGATTCTAATGTCAATGTTTTAATGATTCTATTGACAATCATAGGGTTTCCATGCATTAACTAATTTATTATTGGTTTGATGAATCATGAGCAGGCTGGCATAGCTTTGGGTCCAGCCGGGCTCTCCGGGAACCGGAAGTTCCAAGAAACAATCTTCCCGGACCGGAGCTTGGTTCACCTGGACCACATTTCCCACATAGCCTTCATCCTCTTCATCTTCGTCGTCGCCGTCAAGACCGACCTCGGCCTCATCCGAAAGTCCGGCGGGCAGTCCATCGCCATCGCCCATGCCGGAACCGCTATGCCTTTCCTCCTAATCTTCGTCGCCATCTTTTTTCACCCCACACTCTACGCCCAGGCGCCCATCATGCACAACAGTTTACAGCTCGCCGACCGGTGGGCCATCACCTCCAACATCGTCACCGCCTGCTACCTCTCCGAGTTCCGGCTGCAAACCTCCAAACTCGGCCGCCTCGCCTTGTCCGCCTCCCTCATCGCGGACTTCTACAGCATCATCCTCGTCGCCTGCTTCCTCTTCGGCACCACCATTGCTTACCATTCCGCCCTCCGCGCCTTCGCCTTTCTCGGCTCCTTCGTCGGTTTCGTCGGATTAATATGGCTCTTCGCGAGGCCGGTGGCGCTCTGGATTATACGCCGTACGCCGGAGGGAACAGCGATGGACGGATCGTACTTTTTGACCATCATGCTTATGGCTATTGCCTCGAGCTTCGCAGGTAACGTTGTCATAACGGAGAAATTATATTTAGTTGATTATTATTCAGTAATGTAAGACTCCCTTTGGCACGGTTATGAACTTCCGTTCGTGAGCGCCCGATCTCACGCGAGAAATTAGTTTTTTTTAGGGCCCTGTTATTAGAATAGCAGTTTTGGCTATTCAATACCGTATTTTCTCCTAATTTTGTGTTTTTTGAAAATACGTCTTGTACATGCATTTTTAAGAAAATTATCCAACAAGAAAGTTGTAGATTTCGACGAGATCTACAACTTTCGTGTTAAACATTTTTCCTAAAAATGCATGTACAAGACACATTTCCAAAAGACGCGAAACCTGAGCGTATTTCCAAAGTACGTCTTGCACATGCATTTTTAGGAAAAGTGTTCAACACGAAAGTTGTAGATCTCGTCGAAATCTACAATTTTCGTGTTGGACAATTTTCCTAAAAATGCATGTACAAGACGTATTTCTAAAAGACGTGAAAAATTAGGAGAAAGTGCGGTGCGACTAGCCAAAACTGCGGCGCTAATAACAACGCTCTTTTTTTATGCGCGGCGGCAAAACTATTGTCTTGTCAAACAAACATGCATTCTACCATAGTGGCGTTTTTGTCCAAACTCATTGGATCAAAAAAAAGGGTGATTTATATAAGCAGCCCTTGTTTGGCTGTTGGTAGCCCTCATTTCTATTAGTTATAACGCGCCTTTTGAAAATATGCATTATACATGCCTTAAAATCGCCCTGATCGTAATTGTAGCAAATTTTTGACGCGCCTTTTGAAAATACGCTTTGTACATGCATTTTTAGGAAAAGTGTTCAACACGAAAGTTGTAGATCTCGATGAGATCTACAATTTTCGTGTTGAACACTTTTCCTAAATATACATGTATAATGCATATTTTCAAAAGGCGCGTTATAACTCATAGAAATGGGGGCTGCCAACAGCCAAACAAGGGCTGCTCATATAAATTCCCAAAAAAAAAAGACAGCGGAGAATATATCTAAATTGAGTTAACCATAATTTATCTATACTATATTAAAAGAAATAAATTATCGCAAAATTCAGCTTTCTATTTTTATGAAGTTTTTAAATTTGAACATTCTCCTTTCCAAGTTTACCTCTCTCTGTTACAAAATTTTTATATTTTTATAAATATATAATATTAAAAAAATGAGTTCGCAAAGGCTCATCACTATCACACTTAAGAATAAAGGGTGAAGTCCCCATGCATGTGACCGTTTATTATAATGACACATGACTACATGAGGCTCCTTTATATGGTTTCGAAAATGTTCTAAAAAATGAGAATTGTATTAAATTTCACTACAATATATGAAAAATTATGAGTCAGTCCAAATTGAAATAAATTATGATTTTCTTATAAATATATTTTTTTATTCATATTATTAGATTAAAGATTATTGAGACTATAATCTTACATATGAGAGGGCTCATGCCGAGGCGATCAGGCCGTGGCGATCAGAAAACGATTAAATGATCCTTAATTTGTTCATTTGAATTTTCATAATCATAAAATATTTGAAATTATAGGTTGCAACTGCAGGACAGCTTATAGGACAAAGTGTGACTTTGGGGCCTCTTTTTCTCGGGGTTATTATCCCGGGAGGGCCGCCTTTGGGGACGGCGGTGGCAGATAGGTTGGACAGATTGGTGTCGGAGTTGTTTTTGCCCGGGTTCTTGATATTGGCCGGGTTGAGAAGCAACTTGCATGCAGTGTTGAGCGGAGTCTTGTGGGGGGCGATGACTTCTTTCATCGCTATAAGTGTGGCAGGGAAGGTTTGCGGTGTCATTGCGGCGTGTATGTACTACAAGATGAGCTTTCGGGATTCTTTTATTTTGGCACTTATTATGAATGGCCGAGGGATTCTCGAGATCAGTAGCTTCAATAATTTGAAAGATTTTCATGTATGTAACTTCAACTCTAGCTCTCTCTCCCTCTATCTATATCTCTCTCTCTCTCTTTGTGTTCTTTATTAATTAAGAAGTGTGGTGAATGGCTGGATCATGGCTAAATGAAATTTCTTTAGGTTTATATATCAAGAGCTGTCTTCACTCTAGGGCCTCTATCGATCGCCTTTTAGGGATTCTCCAACACCGTTAACTCATAACATTTATACAAGATTTGTCTGTTTGGCGCAGCATTATTTTTTCTCCGGTGAGTTTGGACAAAAACACAACTTCGGATCAAAGAGTTGTAAGGGATTCCTCTTTAAGCCCTATGGAAAAGGTCAATTGCATCGATCCTAAAACATCCCTTTCAGCTTCATTTCAAAAGTCTCCATTTCTTTTCTGGTTTTTGGTCTACGCCGCGCCTTCTTACCTATCTTTGACTTTGGGCGATCTCTCTCCTTCCCTTCCGAGTGAGCTAAACCCTAAAGCACAACTTCGGATCAAAGAGTCGTAAGGGATTCCTCTTTAAGCCCTATGGAAAAGGTCAATTGCATCGATCCTAAAACATCCCTTTCAGCTTCATTTCAAAAGTCTCCATTTCTTTTCTGGTTTTTGGTCTACGCCGCGCCTTCTTACCTATCTTTGACTTTGGGCGATCTCTCTCCTTCCCTTCCGAGTGAGCTCATAAACAACTGGCGAATCAATTCATTTCTTTGAAAGAGAAGGTAGGGTCTTCACTCCTATACCAGATCTACGATCCTCTCTTTTCTTTCGAGTGGAAGATCTCCCCTTTAAGTAGAGCATCTTCTCTTTCCTCTTCTTCTTTTTGGAGCACTCTTTCACATAAATAGAGAGAAAGGGGAATACTGACGCTTTCCCTCGCAGCTAAGGTTTGCTACGCAACCTCTGTCTCTTCTCTTTTTGTTGCTCATCAACATTCACTCATCTCTTCTCTACACAACTCTCATCAGCATGGTGACCACATGAAAAAGCATAGTCAAAGAAATGTGTGTTGTTCTTAGTTGTCTTTTTTGGAAGTTCCAACACCCGCACCTTCGTACAAGCTCCGGCTCGAAAGTCCTCTCTTTCTGCTTTCCGTTTAGACCTCCTTCTCTTCTCTCTCTTTACTGACTAACTAGACCAAGAAAGGATTGCTTAGGGACCTTAGCGTACGATGCTCTTTCCCTCTCGACTCACCGAGAAAAGAGACGCGGAAGTTGAGACAATCGACGACAGTCAGGATAGAATCCACTTATTCAATCTACCACTTCGGCACCTTCAACATCCCAAGAAAGACATGGGCATCAGAGTTGCTCTCTTTCTCATCACAGTCCAACCGGGTCCATTATGTTACCTAGCTCTAATGCAGTACCACTTCAAATAGCGAAGTGAGACATCCACAAGCGAGCGAATTCGAACAAGCTGACGTCTCTTCATAGTTCGCTCAACCGAAAAGGGGAGATGGTGACTAAGACCCATCCTCATCTATATAGCGACAAAGGAATGCTGGCATTCTCAGAAGTGTTGCTCCAAGACTAGGTGCACGATACGGGAGACAAAAACATCACCGCGATAAGAAAATATGTATATAATATGACAACGGTAATCACTGCTATTGGGGAAAAAATATTTTTTTGAACATAGAAGTGGATTGAGTTCCTTAGGTGAGATCGAGCATTCATGAATTACGATTCATAGACACCGCGTTCACGACTGTTATTCACGACTCTAAGTTATAAAACACACACACTTATGAAGTGGTGAGAACACTAGTTTTTGTTAGTGGCATGAAAATTCTCAGTGGATTAGATAATAAGAATGATGATTATAAATGACTCAAACAATTTGTCCCTCATTTGGAACTTGATATCCCATTTATCATCTGGCCATATGCAATGCGAATTAAACTTAATCTTTCTTTGGTGCCTGTGATATTGGTATAACACTTACCTTAGGATTCTCTTTGGCATGGTGGTGGCAGCCATGAACATCGTTGTGGTTATGAACCACACGAACGGTCACCTCTCCTAAGGAACTTCATCCACTTTTATGTTCAATACTATTTTTTTAGTGTCGGTCATAACCGTTGCGACAGTACCCGGCCGGCGACGGCGGGTTTCGCACGCCCCCGGCCGGCTTTGCGCGGGCGGGCCTGCCCTTGCGCCCACAACATATACATATGAGTACTCAAAATGACCGCACAAAAATTTAATTAATATTTTATAATTGTTTTTTTTCAAAAGCATTTATATTTTAACAAAAAAAAATTTTAAAGTAGGTCTAGGAAGTCTAATGATTATCTACCATAATAGGTGTAGGAGATCTACTAAAAACTTTTGAATTTTATGAATTTCCATGATTATTTTTATTATAGGGATATAGTGTAATTACAAAAATAATCATTATATTTTGTTAATTTTTATTTTTTTTATAATATATGTTAAGTCATTGGAGTAAAAGAATGAGGCTATATTTGAAAAGTTTGAAGGTTGCACCAAAGGCAACTTCTTGTACATAGTAGTTAAAGATATATATATATATATATATATATATATATATATATATATATATATATATATATATATATATACACACACGGCATTATACTAATTTATTTGAAATGCAACGATATTGATCTGGTCGCAGGAACTGACAGAGGAACTCTATGCCATCAACATCATCGGCATCATCGTCGTCGGAGGAATTTCCGGCATATTACTCAAAGCACTATACCCACCTTCCACCCACCTTGAAGCTTACCGGCGGAGAACTGTACAGGCCTGCGCCGGCGCCGGCGAGCTCCGCATTCTCACCTGCGTCCACTGCGAGGACCACGTCCCGCCTCTCCTCACCCTCGTCAACACCATTTCTCCCACGGCGTCTTCTCCACTCTGCATCTACCTCCTCCACCTCAGCCCCCTTGTCGGCCGGAGCAACACCATCCTCGCCCCGTACAAGAAAAAGCAGCGCAGCAAAAGCTCCTTCCGCGCTCTTTCAAGCGTTTCCGCCGCCGTCGCCGAAGCAGCCCCCGCCGCCACTGTCACCGACCGTATCGTCAACTCGTTCATCTCCCTTGCGCGCCACCACCCCGCTGGCCTCGTCGCCATCCAGCCCTTCATCAGCGTATCTCCTTACGCTACCATGCACGATGACGTCTGCTCCCTCGCTGTTGACAAGATGGTCAGTCTCCATTAATATACTCACATATTATTAGTAAAAACAAATTAAATTAGCTAGTTTGAAATCAGTTCTTTTTTTTCGGGGTCTTTATATTGGCAGCCCCTATTTGACTAGTGACACACCAATTTCTATGAGTTATAACGCACCTTTTGAAAATATGCATTATATATGCATATTTAGGAAAAGTGTTCAACACGAAAATTGTAGATCTCATCGAGATCTACAACTTTCGTGTTGAACACTTTTCCTAAAAATGCATGTACAAAGCGTGTTTTCAAAAATTTGTCAAAAATTTGCTATAATTACGATCAGAGCGGCAATACGCCTTGTGCGTGCATTTTTAGGAAATGTGTTCAACACGAAAGTTGTAGATCTCGATGAGATATATAATTTTTGTGTTGAACACTTTTCCTAAATATGCATGTATAATGCATATTTTCAAAAGGCGCATTATAACTCATAGAAATTGGTGTGTCAATAGCCAAATAGGGGCTGCCAATATAAAGACTTTTTTTTTTCATGAAATCAGTCCATAATTGTTTTTCACGAAATCAGTCCTTTAATTTTCTAAATTATATAAATTATTCTTAAACTCTAATTTACTTACTAATTAATATAAAATTATGTGTCATAAAATTTATTATTTCAATTAATTTTAAAATAATTTTTTTGTCCAATTTATTACGTCTATGATAACTCTTAATATGACTAAAATAAAATCTTATTTGAAATAATCGTAACACTAGGGTGCAAATGAGTCGAGCATAGGCTGAGTTTAGCAAAATTTACAAGCTCGATCTAACCATTTCTAGTTTTAGCTCGCCGAGCTTATTTTGCATTACTAGAGCTCGAGCTTGAGACCAATATATTGAGCATGAGTGGCTCATGAGCAGTATTTTGATAATATTTTAACTTAAAAACATTTCAAAAATATGCTCATGAGCTATCTCGCGAGCTGATGAACAAAAACTTGTGAGCTCGAGCTCGGCTTGCAATCGAGCTTGAGCTCGAGCTCCATAAACTTGAGCTCATGAGCCAGCTCAATTTCACCTGCACCCCTACCAAACACTATTTTGATGAAATTTAGTTATTTCAAATAAAATTTTATTTGCAGTAATATTAAAGTTATCAATTTAAAAAAAAAATTGTAAAAAAGATACTTAACGAATATAATTATAATCCAAAAAGTTTGAGTAAATTACAATTATTTCAACTAATAAATCTTGTAATATATAATTTTATAATAATTGACAAGTAGATTAGAGTTTAGGACTAATGTAAGAAAATTAAAAAGTTAAAAGTATTGATTTCATGAAAAAAAATGAGCTTATTTCAAAAAAAGACTGATTTCAAACAAAAGAATATTTATAGAATGATTTTAAAAAAGTCTTAATTAAAATTTAGGGACTAATTTTGTATATTTGAGTTATTAGTACTATATTATTATTAAGTATTCTTATATTATTAAAACTTGGGTTTAAATTAATGAAATAAATATTATTTATCTAGAGAAAGTTATCGTCTTAAAGAGTAAAGTGAATGATCTGTATGTACAATAGAAGAGTGAACACAATACATGTAAGAGGAGAAATAACACGATAAAATTATTTGTTATAATGTGATTATAATTAAATGAATCATTTTACCCTTGTATATAAATTGGGCCATTCCCTGTTATTCTATTGTGTGCATGCATCATGATTCTCCTTATTTTAATAGACACATTTACTACACTCATATTATTTTATTATATATAGACACCACATGCATGTAAATTATTTTAATTTACATGTATATCACACTTCTATTATTCTATTATGCATATATATCATACGTACTCCTATTGTTTTAATGTACATGTGTTTCATGTATTTTTATTAACTAATATATATTACCTCTCACTAGCTAATATACAATTGTGAGATAATGCATGTCATCATTTTTATTCGTCTCGGTACTATATCCATGCATACATATATATACATATATATACATATATATATATTATAACATTCTCCCTCACCTATCCCAACAACACCATCATCGCCCCAAACTATTAGACGAAACCTTTACACTGCTATAACTCTTCTTGGATTCTGTCACCTTTGACTTGACAAGTCTTTCAACTTGATCAAATATTGTGTGTTTGTAGCACATCATGTGGTCTCACAAGCATCCTCGCACATACTTCATCCCCCTCTTTGCCAAAAGATTTAGTCATTACGGCATTGTACATGAGTCACCAGTACGGCTACCATCATCCTAGTCTTCATGGTATGAGCATAATTATGACATGGAAGATTGGAGGTATCTTTAATGTATTAGCTAGACAAGGGAATGTGATACGAATTTTTTGTCCAACATAACAATTATTTTGAATAACCCTTCATACACAACAACAGAAATTTGTGCATACCTTGCAAGACCTTGAACGATTATAACAGAAGCTTGACCATCACTTTCTCCTCCCCTTCATACCCTCGTGGCCTTCAGTGTTGTATGCCCGTTTCTTCATATGCTTTCTTGCTTTCTCCAAATAAATTTTAGTTATGTCATATTTTCCCCCATGAATTGGCCATTTGTAATGCTCACATACTTCTGACATCATTAGATGTTAGCATAGGAGGAATAAGCAGATGTCGTCCAGCCGCAAACTCGAAGGGACTCTTCTCGGTGGACTTGTTTCACTACAGATTGAGGAGAATTATGTGATGACCATCAACTTTGCCCAATCTCTCTAATAAGTGCAACAATGTGTCGAAGATAACAACCAGTAAGTCATTAACCCATTTTGTTTATCCATCGGTCTGCCAATGAAAGCTGATAGAGAATCTCAAACTCGGAACCCAACATCCCGAACAACCCTGTCCACAACTTTCTCGTGAAGCGTGGATCTCTATCACTCATAATGATTTGTCGTAGCCCCCAGTATTTTACCATGTTTTTAAGTAGCAGCCTACCGCTTCTTCTGTTGAACAAACTTTTGAACACTGGATGAAGGTCATGTATTTCAATAATTTATCCACCACCATTATTATGAACTTGTACCCTTTGGAATTTGATAGTGTAGTGAGGAAGTCTATCATCACTGAATTTTATGGGTTTTCAAGGACTAGTAACGACTCCAACAAACCAGCAGATTGTTTGTGCTTTACCTTGCTAACACACAAGACAATCCTTCATATAGGCTTTCACATAAATCTTACACCAGAAGCAGATGACCACAAACCATATCATTGTTCATTTTTTCCTTGTTGTCCTCCTGCCCACTGAGTGTCGTGGCACTCTCGTATCAATTCCCTAGGTAGGTTTCCCCACTTTGGGATATACAACCTCTGTCAGTCGGTGTAAAGGAGACCCCCCTCCACCTAAAATTACTTCATTTGCATGCCCATCCTTGGCTATCCTCATAAAATATTTAGTTATAAATACCTCCTCCAACTCTTGTCTAATCTTGTAGAGCAGGTCTTAATTGCTTCACGATAAACACTGCAGCAAGCCCCGCTTTGTAGCTCAAGGAATCTACAATGTCATTAACATTGCTTGGTTTGTGCTCAATGGTGTAGTCGAACTCCATTATAATTTTTTCCATCTTGGCTGTTTTACTGACAATTTCTGTTGGGTTTTAAAATAGCACGTAGTGACGTTATTCATCTTGATGAAGAATTGAGTGTTGGATCTTGTGGTCCAAACAAAACATGCCTCCAAACACAAAGATAATGAATGAACGATGTCATTACTTTCAATTGTATAGTGTACCTTTGCTCCATGTTGTTTAATTTTTTTTCTAAGGCTATCATGTGGTCTTCTCGCTTAAGAAGTACTCCACCAATGACAAAGTATAACATATCAGTCTGCAATTCAAACTTTTGCCAAAGTTGGGAAATTATAACATTTGTTCACCAGTTTAAGGAATGACTTCAGCTATGTCACTTTTGAGTGTGGTTCCCACTCAATGAACAATGTCACCTTCGTCGATAATGTCCATCTACAAGGTACCATGACCAATGATGTGTCTCAAGACGTGTGCCTCCTCTCAAGTAAATGTGCACTTTGAACACTTCACAAACAACTCATTATGCAGCAACACATCAAATTCAAAGTGAAGATGTCTCAAATATATGCTCCTCAAGTTTTCAATTTACACCATGATGTCGCAATTACACATCCACAAAATGATCAAGATATGAGTGGAATAACTTGTCAATTAATGTGCAGAATATCGCAAGTTCATTTGTTAAGTTGAATGACATAACTAGCCACTCATAAATGCCATTTTGGTGACATATGTCTTTGGTTCATCGCCCTCAGCAATGTGAACTTCGTAGTAACCCTTTTAAAGGTTTATTTGATGTAGACCTCCACTATCTCCAACAAGTCAAATGGATTAGTGAATAAAGGAATCTGATATTAGTTCTTGATGGTTGCCTTGTTCAGTGCACAATAGTTCATGCACATTCGCAATGAAACATATTGCTCTTAGAATAAAAAAAGGCCTCCTGTACGGTGCTTAGAAGGCCTGATCCCCCAAGTGTTCAACATCTCTTTGAGGTGTTCGCAAAGTTCCTTCAACTTTGGTGGAGTCATTTGTACAGCACCATCGTTAGTGCTTTCTCTTTTAGCTCTAACTCGATATGGTGGTCCACCTCCCTTCGAGATGTAAGTTTTTGTAGCATCTATGTTGACATTAAATCTTGATTAGCCTTCAGAACTTTGGTAATCAACGTGGGAACCTTGTTCGCTTTGCGACTCTGGTTATCTTCCTTCAAAATAGTTAAATATGTTGGCTCGCCTTTCTTGAAGCCTCTTGCCAACTGCATGACAGATAATTTCCTCAACACTGTTCTGATACATGTTTGTGGACCTTATGTTAGAGGAACCATGCATGATGATCATTGCTCAAAGATGCACATCGGCTGACAATTTGGTATTATTATGGCGTTGACTGTCCTGAATAAGCCCATGCCTAGTACCATCTTGAATTCACACGTGAGTGCAACAAAGAAGTGCACTTCTCCCATCCAAGTCTCTACGCGCAGCTTCGCTACACATGCACTATTCCATTTAGCGGTCATGTCTTCTTATTTATCATTTTGAAGGAGCCTCCATCTTTCCCCACCTTTGGGCCTAACCTCTGAGCCTCCATCTCAATGATGATGTTATGTTATGCTCTTATGTCGACTAAGGTCTTGGTATCCTTGTCAGTGATTTTTGCTTCCACTTCAAATCATTGTTATTTGTTACAATTGAATATGGTTTGAAATTCAATGCATTTAGCAGATGTAAAGAACTCATCTTAGTCATACCTTCTTCTTGAAGTATTATTTCGTTCTCTTCCACGATTGTTGGGGGTGTCCCAAACTTTGGGAAGTTTCTTATGGCATATGACCACTTAATCACAAAGTAATCTCCTCTGGCAATGAAGGCACACTTATTCTCACTTTGGTTCGATCATTGATCATCGGTCTTTGGAGCGGCTTGCAAAAGTCCAAATTGTCTCCTCCACCTTTAACAGGTTTGATCTTCTTTTGCTTTGGATCCATAGATGTTGTTGGAACTTGGTAAGAGACTTAGCAACAGTGATGACCTCATCCATCATTTTGATGTCTCATCATTGAAACTCTTGTTTGGCTCAATGTTACAGGTCATGCACAAAGTAGAACAATAGATTCCCCTTCACCAGTGACATGGTGATAAACTTCTCCACATAGTCGTTGATAATTCCCTTGTTTTTCAGCTCCCTTGGTTTTCTTTAACTTCAGAAACTACATTAGAAAGATAAAAATGTCTTATGAGTTCCCTCTTGAACTCATCTAAAGTGTTGATCCAATACAATCCCTTCTTGATATCAAATTGCTTCTTTCACCACCATAGGGATGCAACATCTGCTAAGTAATAAGAATATTATCTTATCTGATTTGCTTGATCCACCATAATACACCCTTCAAAGAACTGATCCATTCGCGACGTGAAGTTCTCGACTTCTTATGCATCTCACTTTCTCATGAATGCATTGGATTATTGAACATACATCCCCAGATGAGTCATGGTCACATTGACCCCTCCATTGGCCACAACCCTACGACAAAGAGTTATCTCTTACTTTGTCTCCTCGAATCCCTCCTGTAGAGCTTGGATGACATATTCCAAGCTAGTAAGTCGCACCCCTATAATTGTTTATTTGTTGAGGTACTCTTGAACAACCACTTTTACGATTACAAGTTTAGTAATAGAACGGTCCTCCAATGTCTTGATTATACTTTTGAGTTTGACCGCGCGATCAGAAAACATTGGCATCAGTGGGTCCATCGAAGTCCCATTCCTGTGGGACTTGCTAGATTACATCTTCTTCTTCTTCTCACGTGGCTTAGTGACATCCCTTCCACATACCTCAGTAACAACAAATAAAATAATCCTTTCAGATGTCATTTTAACCCTCTTCAGTATCACCTTCATGTAACCTCGCTCTGATACCAACGATTACACACATGTCCCCTCATTAGCGATGTGTTCGACTTTGGACACTTTCTACGCGCGTCATTTGTATTAGATATGTCAACATCATAGTAATGCCTCGATATTGAAGAATAGAAACAACTCAAGAAACTTTGTTATTAAACTTGATGATCACACATAAATAACCATCCTTTTTTATAGAGCTCATTACTCATTATTCTAATATTCATATGCATTATGTTTCTTCTTATTTTAATATACACGCATACCATAATCGTATTATTTTATTATACATGCACATTACATGTATATTATTATTATCTACATGCATATCACACTCCTCTTATTTTATTATGCAGACACACTATGCTCATATTATTTTAATGTACATGTATTTTATATATCACTATTAATTAATATACGTTATTTCTCATTAATATACAATTATGAGATAATACAAATCATCATCTGACTTGGTGCAATAGACATAGACATCACATTACACTGTCTTATTGGCACGGTCGTGACAATATTTTCTCAAAAGTTTAATATATTTTTATGAAATTCACAAGAATATGTTTGAAAATATTAATAACATATATATTTAGTACCATTTATGAAATTTGTAAACACTAACTCATCTCATCATACAGTGTGACCTTATCCTCATACCTTTCCACCGCAGCATGGACGCCGACATCCCACTGGAGTCTGTGAACCCCGCCATCCGCTCCTTCAATGTCGACATCCTCCTCTACGCCCCCTGCTCCGTCGCCATCCTTGTCAACCGTGGCCAATTAGGCGGCCCTACTTGGGCCCTCGATGCTCGCAACACCCATCGTGTACTAATCCTTTTTCTCGGCGGAGGCGACGACCGCGAAGCCCTTGCTATAGCCGCCCGCATGATCGAGAATCCTAACATCGGAATCTACGTCCTAAGACTCGTGCTGCCGTGCTCGAATCATGGCGGAAAAGGGAATTCGGAGGACGAGGAGATGGATGATGAGGCAGTGGAGGAATTCCGATTGAGGGGCGAGGGTTTGGACAGAGTTGAGTACAAGGAGGAGGAGGTGGAGGAGGGGGCGGAAACGGTGAGGCTGATGAAGGAGATGGACGGGATCTGCGATTTGTTGATTGTAGGGAGAGGAGAGGGGAGAGTGACGCCGTTCACATCGGGGTTGGAGATTTGGAGCGAGTATCCAGAGCTGGGAGTGCTAGGGGATGTATTGGCATCGCCGGATTTTGGGGGGAGTGTTTCGGTGATGGTGGTGCAGCAGAGGTCGACGGTGATCGGAGATGAGGGAGGAGGGTTGTTGAGGAGGGCGGGTAGTGTGCAGGGCTCAAAAACGGTGGCGGAAACTGTGGATATGCGGGAAGGGAAGCTGGGGGAGGGGGTGGAGAAGACGATGAATAAGGATACTCTTTGGATGGCTTAAGCTCTCTTTGACTAGTGCCCAGTTTGGCACGGCGGTTTTCCGGCGGAGGAAATCTGTGCGGAGGCGACCGTGACTATGGTCGCCTTCGCGCGAATGAAATCCATGGGATTTCCGTGGTTTTAATGAGAGGGGCGGATTTCCGCCTCCCGGCCGCGGCACCGCCAAACGGCGCACAGTCGCGCCATGCAGTGCCGTCCGTGCGATCGCGTTAGGATAATTTATAGAGTGAAACAGTTGCGGTAAATGAACCTTTTGTGTTAGTGATGAGGAAATTGATGAAATTATTTGGAGCATTAGTGTTGTTTGAAATAAAATATTTTTATATGTTTAAGAAAACATTTATGTGAGATAAGCACTTATCTTATAACGAGTGATGGACACGGACGGGGCTTCGCCCCTATGACCAACCGCAACAGTACTCTGATTGTTACAGGCACGGGTCTCCGCCTCTATCAATTAATTAATGTAGCTTAAAATAAACACACTATCAATTAATTAATGTGAAAATTAATTATACATCACTTTTTTATTTTTGTTAAAAAAATTATCATCCTGGTACGTATATTATCATGCATGTCAAATTAACTTTAATAAAGTGTAAGAGTGTACTTTACGATAAAGTGCGAGCATCCAACGATCTGTGTGGATGTTCGCACACATCTCAAAGCAAACGCATCTTAAAACACTTTGAGATGTGTGCAGGCATCCACGCGGACCGTTCGTTGCCCACACATTACGGTAAAATACATCACCCGCATTTTACCGTAAAGTACATCACCCGCACTTTACGGCCCCCCTAACCCAATTTGATGGGTTTAATGATAACTCCTTGAAAATGCCGCTCGCATGCCTAATGGCAGTCTTCCTCGAAAATATCGTTAAGATGCCTAATGACAGCCTATCATGATAGGTATAGTAGCTATACTAAAAACTTTTTCGATTTTAATGATTTTCATCATTTTTTTTAATATGGGTATAGAGTGTAATTACTTAAATGTACTTTGTATTTTTTTTAAATAGATTATAATATACGATAAGTAATTAGATTAAAACAATAATACTATATTTGACAATTCGACCAAAGACAAATTTTTTCTTTTTATATTATAAAGATATCATTTTTAGGTTATTGACATAATACTTTTAAAACTATTAGTTATCAATATTTAGTAATTATATAATTATTATCAATATTAACTATTATAAAAAATAATTAACTATCTGTTTTTTTTATAACTCAATGTCACTGGTTACAAAAGAACGATATTAAATTATTAAACAATAATTATTAATTATATACCTTAATTAATCATGATAATTAAGTATTAATAACAATTTTCATAATAGTAGTTTTAATAACTTTATGGATGATAAATAGGGTTGTGATTAAAAAGCCATGATGGCCCAGGCTAGGCTCGGGTCCCGGGCCTGAGTTTTTTTACTGTGGGGCCCAAGCCGGGCCCTGTTTAAACCGTGCCCAAGCCAGGCCCGGGCCTCACCAATATAAAGGGGCTCGCCTTAGCCTACCAAATCGGGCCCAGGCAGGCCCAAAAAGAGCTCGGCGTGGCATTTTAATGCTAGGCGTGGCCACTTAGCATTAAGGTGGCGTTTGGCGCAGCGGACAGGCTGTGGTGTGGCGGAAACGCACCGCCGAAATGGGTATAAGCGGCGTTTGGCGCGGATTATTTCCCATCCGGCTTTTATTTGTTTCCGCGCATTTGTACAGCCACGGAACCGCGACATTTTAGCGCGTTCAGCCGCAAAAGCCATCCACTGTCTTCCTTCCCCCAAAACCCTACGCGAGCGGCGATTCCGGATTCCTCACATCTCGCGGCGACTTCCCGTTTGCGACGGCGACAAACCACCGCCGATCTCTCTTCTTCCTTGTTCTTCATCGACGAAAGAGGCGATAGCAGAGTTCTGCGATAGCAGAGTTCTTCATCGACAAACCACCGCCGATCTTTCATTCCTGTTCTCCGGCGACGGCGATAGCAGAGTTCTGGGAGCTTGATTTGTACGAGAACGACTGGATCCTGGTTCTTCATCGGCCTTCCTGCCTTGCCTGCTCTGTATTTGGATCGATCTGACTCGCCCCGTCTCCTGCGCTCTGGATTTGGATCGATAAGTGAGGTATATCCTGCTTTGAATTTCAACAGATGTGTATATGTGTGTTACCTGATTTTTGTGTGATGTGTTTACTGCGCTCTGGATTTCAATTTGAATGTATGTGTGTGTATGTGATTTGTGTGTGTGTTACATGTGTGTTGTGTTTGTGTGTGTTGAGATATATGTGTGTGTGTTGAGATGTGTGTGTGTGTTCATGTGTGTTGTGTGTGTGTGTGTGTTCATGTATGTTGTGGTGTGTATGTGTTGTGGTGGTGGTGTGTGTATGTTGTGGTGTGCATGTGTTGTGGTGTGCATGTGTTGTGGTGGTGGTGTGTGTGTATGTGTGTGTGTATGTGAATGTGTGTGTATGTGTGTGTATCGACCCACCACGCATTTTAATAAACATGGGTGGTCAAATCTTATGAACAAATTTGAAATGCAAATCGGGAAAAAATATGATAAAATCCAACTTAAGAATAAATGGGATCATTTGAAGAAAGAGTGGAAATTATGGACAGAGTTGAAGCGTGGTGAGACCGGTTTGGGTTGGAATGCATCAAGAAAGACTATAGACGCCTCAGACGAGTGGTGGGACGAAAGATTGAAGGTATTTTTTACTTAAATTCATTTGCAAAGTGATTTCTTAACTTAAAATTCCTCAATGTCTAATTTTAAAATACTTTATTTTGTAGGTTGTCTCGGCGGCAAAGAAATTTCGGTATGCCGGAATCCCCCCTGAGTTAGAGGATAAAATGAACTTAATGTTTAGTTCGGTGGTTGCTACAGGGCATCATTCTTGCACCCCTCACACCGCAAATCTTGGTACAGAGTCTATTGATGAAAGAGAAATGTCCGCGGATGAACATGATGACATTGAGGTTATCGGAGCTCCTCAACCAGCTGAGACCGCAAATATATCTGAAACAAGCAAAAAAGGAGCAAAAGAAAGAAGAAAGCTAGCAGCTCGGTGTTAGAAGATTTGGCCGAGTCCTCGAAGATCATAAGCCGATGCATCCAGGAGCCACCCAAGATTTCATCTTCTTCTTTCACTATTGCACATGCACTAGAAAAATTAGGCACGTACTCAGAAGTGCAGTCTGATGAAGACTTCTATGATTTTGCCATCACATACTTGATGGAAACAAAACATAGAGAGACTTTCATGTGCCTTCCAGAAGGCATGAACATCAAGTGGTTGAAAAACCGCTATACTCGTGGGGCGTAGAGAGAGACTATGTGTGTTGTTTTGTTTTATTATGTTTTTGAACATTATGGAAATTATATTATGTTGTTTAAATGTGGACATTGTTGCGGAACGCTTAGGGCTCGTGGTAGACCGGTTCACTTGAACCACCTTAGCTCGTGAGCGAACTAAGCGCGCAAACAGTCAATTAGAGATTTGCTGAGTACACAGGGAGTTTTTAACGTGGAAAACCCGGGAAGGGTAAAAAACCACGCGGCCGGAGCTGTGCCCACCAAACTTCACTATCTTCTGGGGGTTACAACTTGGAAACTAGAACCTGAGCGCGAAAGGCCGCTGCTCGTTACAATATTTGGAGAGAGAGAGAGAGAACGAGCTCCGAGGGTGACAGGCCACCTCTCGGAAAAACTAAGTCTTTTTCTCTTCTGAGAATGCTAGTCGCCTTTCGGAAGTGAGACGGCTAGTCGCCTTTTCCTTGTGAGAATGCTGGTCGCCTTTCGGAAGTGAGAAGGCTAGTCGCTTTTTTCTTCTGAGAATGTTTGTCGCCTTTCGGAAGTGAGAAGGCTAGTCGCCTTTTCCTTCTGAGAATGCTTGTCGCCTTTCGGAAGTGAGAAGGCTAGTCGCCTTTTCCTTCTGAGAATGCTTGTCGCCTTTCGGAAGTGAGAACGCTAGTCGCCTTTTCCTTCTGAGAATGCTTGTCGCCTTTCGGAAGTGAGAAGGCTAGTCGCATTTTCCTTCTGAGAATGCTTGTCGCCTTTCGGAAGTGAGAAGGCTAGTCGCCTTTTCCTTCTGAGAATGCTTGTCGCCTTTCGGAAGTGAGAAGGCTAGTCGCATTTTCCTTCTGAGAATGCTTGTCGCCTTTCGGAAGTGAGAAGGCTAGTCGCATTTTCCTTCTGAGAATGCTTGTCGCCTTTCGGAAGTGAGAAGGCTAGTCGCCTTTTCCTTCTGAGAATGCTTGTCGCCTTTCGGAAGTGAGAAGGCTAGTCGCATTTTCCTTCTGAGAATGCTTGTCGCCTTTCGAAAGTGAGAAGGCTAGTCGCCTTTCGGGATGATGAAGATCTTCAAGTCCACGAAGGAGATCTTCAAGCGCCGAAGGAGAATTCCGCAAAAGTCTGCAAGGAGCTCTCCCGGGTCCAGAAGTCAAGGTCCTTTCAAATGAAGCCCTGGGGCTCCTTTTATAGCTTTAGCCGGGGGCGGTCCGGTAATTTTGCCGTTGGCAGTTTCCATAAATGCTTGGTGGACGAATCATATTTTTCGATTTGGGGCACACGGATCGCCATTTTTCGTAAATGACCACTTTGCCCTTCGGGCAGCTTGGGCGGCTCGGGCAGTTCTGTTGGAGGCGAAAAAGGCGACTGGTCGTTCCTGAAAAGTGAGAAGCTTGAAAGACAAAAAGTGAGCACGCCGGAAAGACAAAAAGTGAGCACGCCGGAAAGACAAAAAGTGAGACAGTCGGAAAGACAAAAAGTGAGACAGTCGGAAAGACAAAAAGTGAGAATGCTTTGAGCGCGCTCAGAAGCGTTCTGAGCTCGCAATAAACATGGAAGCGCTTTGAACGCGCTTGGAGGCGTTCTGAGCGCGCGTGAGCGCGGAGGCGTTCTGAGCGCGCTCAGAAGCGAACGGTGGAGCGGGGAGTTGTCCCCCGAATAGAAATTGGGATCTGATGCACCTGACGAGGGGGCGCGACTATGGCAGGGCCCCTTGCGAGCCCCCCTACAGAAAAAGGCGAGGGGAGGGGGCCGGACCGCACCCTATGGGCGGTGCGGCTGAATCGCACCCCGGGGGGGTGCGGCTTGGCCGCACCCCGAGGGGGGTGCGGCCAGGGGGTGCGGCTGGGCCGCACCCCCAAGGGGGGTGCGGCTTGGCCGCACCCCCAAGGGGGGTGCGGCTTGGCCGCACCCCCAAGGGGGGTGCGGCTTGGCCGCACCCCCAAGGGGGGTGCGGCTTGGCCGCACCCCCAAGGGGGGTGCGGCTTGGCCGCACCCCTTGAGGGGTGCGGCTGGGCCGCACCCCTTGTGGGGTGCGGCTCCGCGCGAGCCGCACCCCGAGGGTGTGCGGCGGGGCCGTTCCCCCGCGACGGGGGGCGCTGCCCGTGCGCTACCGTGCGTGCGGTAGCGCGCGCGCTTGTGGTTTGTTCTCCGCGCGCTCTGTTCCTGGCGGTTGGCGGCGGGAATGACAGGCTCGGTTTCTTCGATTCGAGCGATTGCGTGTTGACCGTTTACCCCATCTCTCTTCAGTGGAGTGGCAGTGAATCACCTGGGCTACAGATTTGTCGGTTGGTTTCTTCTCGAAAGAACATTTCAATCTTCGATTATTCAATTTCATAAGAAGGAGCGAAGCGCATGATTTTCGGGGCCAGAAGAAAATTCAAACTGGTATCACATCTAGAAGAACTTGGAAAGAATGAATATAGGAATCTAGGACTCTACTCCATTCTATGTCCTTTCGATTGAGTCAAGGAAATTGAAATCCACTGCTTGGAAGTCCATAGGATCCCATGTCCGTTTGGCTCCAAGGGATGGTAAGTTGAAGGGTACCACTCTCATTCTACAGAGAAAGAATTCCAAAAGGCCCTAATTGAACTAATTAGGGTCACAAAATTCTATTCTGAACTCCAACCTTTATCCTTCAAGATCTTATTTACAACCTTTCAATTAGGTGATGCCTTCCAACTGGGTTCGAAGTCAAGCCCTTGTTCAAGGGGCATGGCTCGGATCCAGGGCCTTCCATCAAGCTATCGAACTTTTCTAAGAATTCGAAAGCTACCTTTTCAGCTGTCTCCGGAGGCTCCTGGATAGATTGAAAAGTCTGTCCAGAAATCTTCTTAGCTAACCGTCTCAGTTTGTGAAGACTGAATACAGCTCTCTAGACGCACCCCAAGGCCTTTATGGATGGTATAACATAAGCCCCCCAAACCTTCGGAGTCCGAGTTTCGGCGCGGAGGAGTTCGGAGGTTTTTGATTTTTCTGCGGCAATTCTGACCCTCGTCATATTCGAGCGACGCGTTGTACCATGTCAGAGGTAAGCTGTTGCGACTTGCGCAACGATGAGCCTGTTGTCGTGCGTGCTTTCCGAAAGCCGTTGCTTGGCTCTTGTTGTGGGAGAAATTTATATCTCGCTTTGTTAGGCTGCGAGCTGGTCGCCCTGTGATTGTGTTGGAGATTGTGACGAGCTTGCCGTTCAGCGTTGAAGCTTGAGTAGCTTGGGAGCGATGCGACGAAGAAGCACTGAGGCGAGGTTCCCAAGCAGCGCTGAGGCGAGGTGCGCAAGGTGTGTTGTCGGGCGTTAGTACTGAAGATCGCGGACTTGAATAGGACCAATTTTAGGACCCCCAAAGTTTCTGCGAAGGGCTGACGCTTCGCACCGTGACCTAACATGAGGGCGAAGTGCTGACGCTTTGTGTTGTAGTAATGAGGTCACTGGGGGAGGAGAGCGAGCTCTCGCGTCTGGTGGACGTTGGGTCCTTTGAAAAATATCAGAGCCTCTACTTTGGGACACCCGGTCGTTCTGTTCGGAAGAGCTCGACGTTTTTGTATGAAATATACAAGCACTTGTTATAGGAGTGGTCAGAGTCTCTTGTCGGACGATCCGAACATTTTGTTCTAGGAGAGGTCAGAGTCCTTTGTCGGACAATCTGAACACTCTGTTCTGGGAGAGGGCAGAGTCCATTGTCGGACAATCTGAACACTCTGTTCTGGGAGAGGGCAGAGTCCTTTGTCGGACAATCTGAACACTCTGTTCTGGGAGAGGGTAGAGTCCTTTGTCGGACAATCTGAACACTCTGTTCTGTGAGAGGGCAGAGTTCATTGTCGGACAATCTGAACACTCTGTTCTGGGAGAGGGCAGAGTCCGTTGTCGGACAATCTGAACACTCTGTTCTGGGAGAGGGCAGAGTCCGTTGTCGGACAATCTGAACACTCTGTTCTGGGAGAGGGCAGAGTCCGTTGTCGGACAATCTGAACACTCTGTTCTGGGAGAGGGCATAGTCCTTTGTCGGACAATCTGAACACTCTGTTCTGGGAGAGGGCAGAGTCCTTCGTCGGACAATCTGAACACTCTGTTCTGGGAGAGGGCTGAGTCCATTGTCGGACAAGCTGAACACTCTGTTCTGGGAGAGGGCAGAGTCCGTTGTCGGACAATCTGAACACTCTGTTCTAGGAGAGGGCAGAGTCCTTTGTCGGACAATCTGAACACTCTGTTCTGGGAGAGGGCAGAGACCTTTGTCGGACAATCTGAACACTCTGTTCTGGGAGAGGGCAGAGTCCATTGTCGGACAATCTGAACACTCTGTTCTGGGAGAGGGCAGAGTCCATTGTCGGACAATCTGAACACTCTGTGTTGGGAGAGACAGTACAATTGAAAATGACGCTGGAGGTTTGGGTGCTTGATGAAGAGTAATAAATAAAATGATATTTGTTTGTTACACGAGATACAAGTAGATACGTCAGGCATAGAACATGCTATTCTTCGGGACTGTCCCTTTGGGGATTGCTCCCCTGCTGTATCATTCTTGACTTGTTGATTCAGGATCTTTGGTTTGGAGAAATTTTTCAAGGAGTCCCCGACGTGCGAATCGTTCGATCTCTGCGCTCAGTCGCGAACAATCTTCTGTTTTGTGTCCGCGGCCTCGATGGAAGTCGCAGTATTTGGATTGGTCTCCGGAATTTGGTGCAAGAGCCCTAGGCCTCTGGAGAGAGGGATGATCATGGATGGCAAGGAGAACGTTAGTCCTGGTTGTGTTCAGGGGAGTGTAGTCCTGATGTTGGTGAGATCTTCGTCCTCGGCTGGAGTTGTCGTGACGCTTGCTGTTCTTATTGGGAACTATCTGCGGCAGCGACTCCTCTTTCTTCCTCTTCGAACTCCCCTCGAACTGCCGGCGGTGCGCTTCAATTGCCTCATCTGCTGCTATCTGGGCCTCGACTCGCTGAACGAGGTCGGGATAGCTTGGTACGGTTTCTCTCATTAGAGCTGAGTAAAATCCACTTGGGCGGAGTCCTCCAAGGAAAACTCCCTGCAGGAGCTCAGGGTCAACTCCTGGGATTTGTCGGGCCTCCGTAGTGAAGCGTCGGAAAAAATCCTTTAGTGTCTCTCCGTTGTTTTGGCGGATCCCTGAGAGTTGGGAGGGATCTCAGACGATTCTGCGGTTGGCGATGAATTGATCCACGAACTGCTGCGTCATTTCTGTGAAGTTGTTGATGGCCCCATTCGGCAGGGAGTGGAACCAAGTGCGCGCTTGCCCCTTCAAGGTTGTCGGGAACACTTGACAGAGGAGCTGATCAGGGGCGCTGTAAATCCTCATGATGGTGGTGAAGTGATTGACATGTTCCAATGGGTCGTCCGTCCCGTCGAATGTTTCGATGTTGGGAAGCTTGAACCCGTTTGGAGCTGGATGGGCCAAGACTTGAGGCGATAGTGGGGAGCCGTGATTCGCGGGACGACGGGCGAGAGCTGCGTGTCGCCTTGCCTGGTCGTACTCTTCTGCTATCATGTTGCGTATCTCCTCTCGCGTAGTTCTTTCTACCGCTCGACCGGGGACAACTCCTCCTGGGCGATGGTGATCAGTTTCTGGCCCCCTGGCCGGCGGAGCAGGTTGAACGGAGCCTGCTGCGTCGGAGAACCCTTCTGAGGCTTCTCCTTCTTGAACGGCCTCCTCGTTCGGGGCATGGTTCGGAACTGGGGGTGGCTGTGCGTTCAGGGCCGGCGGTTGAATTGGGACTTGAGGAGCCCCGAGATTCCTTACGAGAGCCAACATCTCGGCTTGGTGTTCTTCAATATGCTGCATGCGCACTTCCAACCTAGCTACGGGAGCAGGCACAACCTCCTCCCCGGGAGGTGCATTGATAAGCGAGTGGGAGGGAGCTGGGTCGACGCGCCCCTCCAGCATTGATCCTTCAGTAGTGCGAGCACTCTTGCTTGCCATTGCAGTTGGCCTTCAGAGAGTTTTTGGGGAACTTTCCCACAGACGACGCCAAACTGTTGCGGAACGCTTATGGCTCGTGGTAGACCGGTTCACTTGAACCACCTTAGCTCGTGAGCGAACTAAGCGCGCAAACAGTCAATTAGAGATTTGCTGAGTACACAGGGAGTTTTTAACGTGGAAAAACCGGGAAGGGTAAAAAACCACGCGGCCGGAGCTGTGCCGACCAAACTTCACCATCTTCTGGGGGTTACAACTTGGAAACTAGAACTTGAGCGCGACAGGCCGCTGCTCGTTACAATATTTGGAGAGAGAGAGAGAGAGAACGAGCTCCGAGGGTGACAGGCCACCTCTCGGAAAAACTAAGTCTTTTTCTCTTCTGAGAATGCTAGTCGCCTTTCGGAAGTGAGACGGCTAGTCGCCTTTTCCTTCTGAGAATGCTGGTCGCCTTTCGAAAGTGAGAAGGCTAGTCGCCTTTTTCTTCTGAGAATGCTTGTCGCCTTTCGGAAGTGAGAAGGCTAGTCGCCTTTTCCTTCTGAGAATGCTTGTCGCCTTTCGGAAGTGAGAAGGCTAGTCGCCTTTTCCTTCTGAGAATGCTTGTCGCCTTTCGGAAGTGAGAAGGCTAGTCGCCTTTTCGTTCTGAGAATGCTTGTCGCCTTTCGGAAGTGAGAAGGCTAGTCGCCTTTTCCTTCTGAGAATGCTTGTCGCCTTTCGGAAGTGAGAAGGCTAGTCGCCTTTTCCTTCTGAGAATGCTTGTCGCCTTTCGGAAGTGAGAAGGCTAGTCGCCTTTTCCTTCTGAGAATGCTTGTCGCCTTTCGGAAGTGAGAAGGCTAGTCGCCTTTTCCTTCTGAGAATGCTTGTCGCCTTTCGGAAGTGAGAAGGCTAGTCGCCTTTTCGTTCTGAGAATGCTTGTCGCCTTTCGGAAGTGAGAAGGCTAGTCGCCTTTTCCTTCTGAGAATGCTTGTCGCCTTTCGGAAGTGAGAAGGCTAGTCGCCTTTTCCTTCTGAGAATGCTTGTCGCCTTTCGGAAGTGAGAAGGCTAGTCGCCTTTTCCTTCTGAGAATGCTTGTCGCCTTTCGAAAGTGAGAAGGCTAGTCGCCTTTCGGGATGATGAAGATCTTCAAGTCCACGAAGGAGATCTTCAAGCGCCGAAGGAGAATTCCTCAAAAGTCTGCAAGGAGCTCTCCTGGGTCCAGCAGTCAAGGTCCTTTCAAATGAAGCCCTGAGGCTCCTTTTATAGCTTTAGCCGGGGGCGGTCCGGTAATTTTGCCGTTGGCAGTTTCCATAAATGCTTGGTGGACGAATCATATTTTCCGATTTGGGGCACACGGATCGCCATTTTTCGTAAATGACCACTTTGCCCTTCGGGCAGCTTGGGCGGCTCGGGCAGTTCGGGCAGTTCTGTTGGAGGCGAAAAAGGCGACTGGCCGTTCCTGAAAAGTGAGAAGCCTGAAAGACAAAAAGTAAGCACGCCGGAAAAACAAAAAGTGAGCACGCCGGAAAGACAAAAAGTGAGACAGTCGGAAAGACAAAAAGTGAGACAGTCGGAAAGACAAAAAGTGAGAATGCTTTGAGCGCGCTCAGAAGCGTTCTGAGCGCGCAATAAACATGGAAGCGCTTTGAACGCGCTTGAAGGCGTTCTGAGCGCGCGTGAGCGCGGAGGCGGTCTGAGCGCGCTCAGAAGCGAACGATGGAGCGGGGAGTTGTCCCCCGAATAGAAATTGGGATCCGATGCACCTGACGAGGGGGCGCGACTATGGCAGGGCCCCTTGCGAGCCCCCCTACGGAAAAAGGCGAGGGGAGGGGGCCGGACCGCACCCTATGGGCGGTGCGGCTGAATCGCACCCCGGGGGGGGGGGGGTGCGGCTGGGCCGCACCCCCAAGGGGGGTGCGGCTTGGCCGCACCCGCCAAGGGGTGCGGCTGGACCGCACCCCCAAGGGGGGTGCGGCCCAGCCGCACCCCTTGCGGGTGCGGCTTGGCCGCACCCCCAAGGGGGGTGCGGCGTGGCCGCACCCCTTGTGGGGTGCGGCTCCGCGCGAGCCGCACCCCGAGGGTGTGCGGCGGGGCCGTTCCCCCGCGACGGGGGGGCGCTGCCCGTGCGCTACCGTGCGTGCGGTAGCGCGTGCGCTTGCGGTTTGTTCTCCGCGCGCTCTGTTCCTGGCGGTTGGCAGCGGGAATGACGGGCTCGTTTTCTTCGATTCGAGCGATTGCGTGTTGACCGTTGACCCCATCTCTCTTCAGTGGAGTTTTCTCTAGACACACCCCAAGGCCTTTATGGATGGTATAACAGACATTATGAACATTATTAGAAATTTGCCTGAGTTCTGTGATAATGTTATAATTTTAGTTTACTTTCTGATAATGTTAATTTCTTTATTTTTCTAACAGAAAATGTCTAGCGATGAATCGGAGAATACCAAAGCAGAGGACGAGAAGCACGCAATCTTTAGAAGAAATTGTGCTATCGCCCATCATCAATATGTGGTGGCAGCAATATGTTATATCTCTGAACACACCTCGATGTTAAACCCTCCGGTTCTATCCATGACTTCAAAGCAAACATGCGATAAATGGGTCGGAGAGCTACTTCGTGGGACTCGAGTTAGATTTCATGACTCGTTAATGATGAGTCAAGAAATTTTTATAGATTTATTGCATGCTCTGACACTGCAGGTGGTGTGGAGGAGATGATCGCGCTACGTGATAGTATAGCAGATCAGTTGTATGAATCTAGATCATAGGAGATATCATGATATATGGTTAATGTGGACATTATTTTTGTGTGTTTGGTAATATATGATGAAAAATATATATATATTTTTGATATTCGTTAAAAAAAAATTTCGCTCAAAACTCCGTTTTGTTTCCAAACAACTTTTTCAAAACTCCATTTTACAAACTCCATTTCACCCAAACAGTTTTTTAACAAAACTCCGTTTTCCAGAATCAGCACTTTTCCTATCAGCAACAGCCCATCAGCAGCTTTCCATCAGCAACAGCCCAACCAAATTGTTGGGAGGCCTAACATTAAATGCTGGGCAGCACCGGGCCCGAGCCTAACCAGACCCAGGCCGGGCAATCGGGCCCGAGCCAAATTTGCATCCCTAATTGATAAGATTATTAATAAAATTAGCAATAATGTTATTAGTTATATTATATTACTAGTTTTATTAATTTTAATAATGTTACTAATAACTATATTAATTAACAATATTATTAGTGTTATTATTGTTGTTGTTGTGTTATTAATACTAACTTTATTAATAGTTATGTATGACTGTATGAGAGGCATTGGTATTTGAAATAATTTACATCGTTTAAAATACATATAAATTCAGATGTGGTGAAATTTAAAGGGTTCTGCAATTTATTATAATTTTGCTTACCTCTTTCTATTAGACGAAATTGGAGAGTGAGAATTAGAATTAACCCTCAATTCTAAACCCAAAGTTCTGCGCACATCATAATAACGCTAAATTGACATTTCTCGCAATTCCACAGGAATTGTTAAAAGCCTATTTTCTCTACCTTATTTCGATCAAGAGTGGTAGGATTTCCCAATTCTCTTGCCTTCGCCCATATCCTCCTTATGCTACCCGCGAGTTCTGGCGTGCAACCCATCGGTAGACGCACTGGTGAGTACATTCCCCCTCCTTTGATGTGAAAAAGCTTCCTTGCGACCGCAGAGAGAAGAAACAGAATCTCGCTAGCACTCTCTAAACAACCACAAAATAGTCATCTACTTATTACAGGAATATAAAAGTCTTATCTAAATCAATACAGAATAAAAACAGATTCAATACAAACTTGAGTTCGGTAACCCCCACTCCTGTCGACAAGCATCGATAACGACATCCCCCGACATCAAAAATCAGTTGGAACTCTCATCGGCATAAGACATCCGCTGGAACTCTCGTCGACAAGCAGAAATTTAGCTTATATTCTGACACTCCCCCTTGAGTTAAATTTTCAAAACACCGAGCTTTTTCATCTTCTCAAAATATGCAGGCTTCAATGCTTTTGTGAAAATATCAGCGTTCTGATATTTTGTACTGCAGAATAATACTTCAACTTCCTTTTCTTTGACAAGTTCGCGAATAAAATGATATTTCATACGAACGTGTTTAATTTAACCTACCATGAAACACATGATTCATTGTTAAAGCAATAGTCGCCTGATTATCACAAAATAATTTTGCGCTCCCTGCTTGAGGTTGTAACACTTCAATCAACACCATTCTTAACCATAGCACTTGGCATCCGGCAATGGTCAGAGCATTGTATTCGGCTTTTGCTGTGGATAATGCAACCACCTTCAACTTCTTGGACTGCCATGAAATAGCGCCAGATCCAAGACTAAAAACAAAACCATAAGTGCTTTTGCTATCATCAAGATTTCCTCCTCAATCACTGTCACTTTAGCTAATCAGGCTAGAATCAACTTTTGAATAGTTAATTCCGTGATCTAAAGTGCCACAAAGCTAACTTAATATACATTTTTCTGCTTCCCAATGACTTTGCTTGGGGGCTTCCATGAACCTGCTGATCACACTCACAACATACATAATATCTGACCGGTCGCGGTCAGATACATAAGACTTCCCACGAGACTTCTATACAAATTTGAGTCAACTGATTTTTCATTTGTTTCTTTAGAGCATTTTAAACCAAAATCCATGGGAGTATTAATAAGAACAACATTCTCCATTCTAAATCTTTTCAAAATTTCTGCGGCATATTTCTTTTGTGAGATTGATATCACCTCTCCTTCATATTTCACTTCAATTCCCAAAAAGTAACAAGCACAACCTAGATCAGTCATCTCAAACTTTTTCTTCATAGAGCACTTGGACTCTTTAGTCATTCTTTCACTATTTCCTATAAAGATCAAGTCATCAACATAAAGGCAAACGATTAAGAATTTATCTTTATCTTCCTTAATATAGAGAGTGTGTTGGGAAATTTGCCCAAAATGTTCCTGATTTGAAGAAGTTCTCAAGTCAAGGATAAACACATTTTGTATTTGATGCATGTGTTTTGTTGTGTTGATTTGAGGTATTAGATAGTGCAAGCCTAGCATAAGGCTAAACTTAGTGTTATTAGACATAGTTTTTTGCCAATATAATCCCTCATTGTGCAAAACATCATATCGACCTAAGATCTAGACTATGTTAGACTTGTCACTTACTCATAAACATCACGAAGAAAGATCTAGAAAGTGGATAAAGCGAAGGATCAAAATTCAGGAAGATCAGAATTTGTCTAAGTCAAATATCGTCTTGGTGGGTTAGATATACCGTCATAATAACATTAAGCTTCAATGACAATCGTCTTGAAGATACACAACTAAAGTCACAAATTGTCTTGATAAGAAGGATCAGTTCATTCATCAGAATGTCATCTTAATGAAGCTCAAACAGACAAATAACGTCTTGAAGAAGTTCAACTAATTCAATAACTCAAGTAGGAGCTCTCAAGTACTAAGTATAAATCATGTTGAAGCCGTGGTATCGTCTTGAAGGCTTGGGTGAAGATAAATCTGCTTAAGTTAATTATCGTCGAGACCAGATAAAATATCATCAAGAAATCTAGACGATAATTCAAGAAGCATGTTGAATTGATGAATGCTTGAGCTCATATCGTTTAGATATGACCTCCTCTTGATAGTGCAAGAGTCAGATCTAAAGTATAAGTCTTATCGGCGTGACAAGTTGAAACATCATCTTGATAAGATTAACAATCCGCTTGAAGACAGTGGTCATGTCGAATTCAGATATCGTCTTGAAGACCACAAGTATCATTGAGATGAGGTTTTATTGGCTTGATGGTTTACATCTTATTAGATGTTAACTCAAAGTCTGAAAGGGTTAGAATCAGCTTGAAAAATCAAATGTCATCAAGAAGAGATGAAATATCATCGAGATAATGCAAATGTCGTCGAGACAGATCATGTCACGGAAATTCAAAAGCTTGTTGCTACCGATTACGACGATCAGATCAGACCTTTAAGGAACATTATTCTGAAGAACATCCACAAACTCTAAGTTCGTATAAAATATTCAGAAGGAGACATTCATAAGATCAACTCAAGTGCTCCTAAGATTGCTCCAGGTTATTCATTCTCAAATCTCTCGTAAGACATTTTTTCTGATTCCCAAGTTTAGACAAATCAAGTTTTCAAAGAAGATTCCATCAAGATCTGTTGCTGATCCAGGAAGACTATTTTTATCCAGCCCAAGAAGACTCTACTTTACAATATCTATTCTAATCAGCCTAAGTAAATCTATAACAAAACTTATTTTAGTTCTTCTATAGGATCTCTCTGAGATCTGAGTGTAAGGTCCCTTGTGACCTGATGTAAGATTCTGGATTGAACCTGAGGTAGGATTCCAGTTATGAATCTGAGTGTAGTATCCTGAGCTAGGGGATCTAAGGTAGGGGATCAGGTAGTGTCCCTGAGGTAGGAATCTATGAGTTGTAAGATCAGGAAGATCTGAGTTTTTGATGGAGTTTGACAAGGCTAGCACACTGCTAGATAAGCGAAGGGGGAAAGTGGACGTACCCATATTATGGAACTACTATAGTTTTCTGTATTTGTGGTGCTTATTGTGATTGTCTTCTTATTACTTTCATTATTCCGCAATTAGTTTTAAAAAGAAGACATCACTTATTCACCCCCCCTTAAGGTGAAGTTAGACATCCCATAACTTACAAGTGGTATTAGAGTCATGTTATCCAAATAGAGCTTAACAACTTGAACAAGATTTATAAAAGAGATTCAAATTTTACTATCACCATGACTGCATGAGAGAATTACAAAGAGCTGTGCTCAATGAAACTCCCCATCTGTTCAAAAGAAAACTTCACCATATGTAAAGAAAGCGTCAGACTGTATATGGATGCCTCTGATCCAAGGATATTCATCACAATAGAAGAGGGACCATTTTTCCGTATGACAGCTTCAACCATAGATCCAGCGAGATAAGCCCCCGAGAAATACTCTGATATGTCAAGGGATGAAATCACCTTGGTTACCATGGAAAAAAGGGGCAAAGAATATCTTGGTCAGTGCCATAGATGATTCAACCTTTTAGAATCTGATTCACTGCAAGAAAGCTAAAGAGATGTGGGATTCTCTTATTGTCTTCATAAAAGGGACTGAAGAAGTGAAGGATGATTATCCTCCTGCCAGGGTGTGAATAAGGGCACCCTTATCCATGTCAGACGGTGAGTCTGAAGAAGAGGACTGCTATGGCTTTATGTCCTAGTCAGAAGATGATGGTCGTGCATACTCCAATCATGGCAAGGTACTCTCTCACACCCCTCTCCCAGCTTATGACATTGAATTCGATGCAAGCACACCTTCTCAACATGAGGCTGAGGATGATTTTGTAGAGCAGTTTGGTTCCCTACTAAAGGCTCTAACAAAGAGCAAGAAGTTGGTAAAGGCTTAGACTAAAGAAAAGAAGACTGCCATGGCTTTATGGCATGGTCGGAAGATGAAGGTCATACATACTTCAATCATGGAAAGGTAGTCACTCACACCCCTCCCTCAACTTCTGACATTGAATCCGATGCAAGCATACCTTCTCAGCATGAGGATGTGGATGATTAAGTAGACCAGTTTGGTGCCCTACTGAAGGCACTAACAAAGAGCAAGAAGTTGGTCAAGGCTCAGACTAAAGAGATTGAATCTCTTAAGTCTCTTAAGTCAGAGTTCTCTGAGAAGACTGAAAAGTTGACTCAGTTGAGCAATGAATCCAAAGAGCTTCAAGAGAAGTCTGAAGCTCAAATTAAAATACTCCTTTAGAAGGAGAAGATCGTGAAGCAGTTGGAAGACAAGTTTCTAGTTGAGAGAAATTTGGTTGCAAAATTCTCAAGGCCAGCAACTGTCTTGCCAATTATTGATGAATTCGATGCACCTTATAAAGGAGGTGTTGGTCATGGTATAAAAAAGCTACTGGAAAACCTCATAAGGACATGGGCCATTTGTGATTGGTTCAACAACACCATCAGTCAAAGGGAAAGAAAAGGCTGTTCTACAAAAGCCTATCCTAAAGAAAAATCATGTGATCGTACATCCCCAATTCCATCATGCACACAACCACAAGATAATCTTAGAAATGCTAAGAATGTTGCAACGTTCTCTTCTCATCATTAACATACTCACTCCTCTCAGAAGGTGACTCCGAAGAGGAGGTATAATAGATTTGAGTGCTGGTGTTGTGGTAAGATTGGCCATTTTTCCATTGACTATTAGTTCAATCCAACAGTTCCTAGGGCAATGAATATGAAGCTTGCGAAAAGTTTTGTTAGAAATTATTCAGTTATCAAAACTAATAAGAACCTAGGAACCAAGATGGTTTGGGTTACTAAGGTAAACTAATATATTTTGCAGGATAGTCCAAAAGCCAATAAAAATCTTCTGTCATTTGGACAGTGGATGTTCCAGGAACATTACTGGAATAATAATCCAACTTAAAGATTTTACTAAAGGCTATGGAAGTACTTTAGAAAAATGTAGGAGAAATCTCTAAGTATTGACTGTGTCGGCGTGATATCAAGATGGCATAAAGTCTGTATCGGCTAGATGTCAAGATGAAATACAGAATTTATCGTGTAGATAAACTTATGACACACAACTAATCTCAACCATTAGATCTTTGATCACAATATTCAACTAGCGCACCTAACCATATACAGGACTGATCACTGATCAAACCCCTGCACAAATTGAGGGGGAGGGAGCTCCAAATGTTGTTCCTGACCAAATGATAGAACTATTGGGAGAATCCATGATTGCTGAAAATCCTTTTGCTGATGTTCCTCAAGAAGAAGAGTCTGCTGCTGTGGATTAGATTGCACTATTAGAAATCATAAGTTCAGTTGGACAGAATCTGTGTTGTAGGAAATGCTCCAGTTGAGGGCGAGACTCATGAGCTCTCAGCCCAAGACACTGTGAAGAGTCTGGAAGGATTAGCTGCTATTGAGGGGGACTCATCTAGAGTCATATGCCCTAGATGATCAAGTGCAAGGATATATTCTTCAATCAACTTATTAAGAAGACAAAAGGGGGAGAATATTACAAGAGATTCATATCCTCCAACAGAAATTGAAAAGTCAGAAAGGAGGAGAAGGTAACAATGCGAGGTATTCTGAACCACCTTAGATGTTGCACATGATTATTATTTTTGATATTTTTATTGTGTGTACTTTATCATTGTTTGAGGTTCTGACTTCTTCAAATATGAGGAGATTGTTGGGAACTTTGCCCACAATGCTTAGGTTGGTAGGGTTTAGGGTTTAGGGTTTTAGGGATTAGGATCTTAGGGTTTAGAGTTTAGGATTTTAGGGTTTAGGGTTTTAGGGATTAGGATTTTAGGGTTTAGAGTTTATGGTTTTAGGGTTTAGGGCAAGGATAAACACACTTTGTATTTGATGCATGTGTTTAGTTATGTTGATTTCAGGTATTAGATAGTGCAAGCCTAGCATAGGGTTAGACTTAGTGTCATCAGATACCGTTTTACCAATATAATCCCTCATTGTGCAAAACACCATGCCGACCTAAGATCTAAACTATGTTAGACTTGTCAATCTCTCATAAACAACAGGAAGAAAGATATAGAAAGTTTGATAGAGCAAAGGATCAAAATTCAGGAAGATCGGAATTTGTCTAAGTCAAATATCATCTTGATGAGTTAGATATATCATCTCAATAACCTTAAGCTTCAAGGGATATCATCTTGAAGATACACAACTAATATCATAAATCGTCTTGATAAGAAGGATCAGTTCATTCATCAGAATATCTTCTTGATGAAGCTTAGACAGACAAATATCGTATTGAAGAAGTTCAGCTAATTCAATAATTCAAGTAGGAGCTCTCAAGTACTAAGTATAAATCGTGTTGAAGCTATGTTGTCGTCTTGAATACTTAGGTGAAGGTAAATTTCCTTAAGTCAATTATCGTCGAGACCAGTTAAAATATCGCCGAGAAGTCTAGACGATAATTCAAGAAGCATGTTGAATTGATGAATGCTTGAGTTCATATCATTTAGATATGACCTCCTCTTGATAATCCAAAAGTCAGATCTAAAGTATAAGTCTTATCGACGTGACAAGTTGAAATGTCATCTTGATAAACTTAACAATCGACTTGAAGACAATGGTTGTGCTGAATTTAGATATCATCTTGAAGACCACAAGTATCATCTAGATGAAGTTTTATCAGCTTGATGGCTTTACATCTTATTAAAAGTTAACTCAAAGTCTGAAAGGGTTAGTATCGGCTTGAAGAACCAAATGTCGTCGAGAAGAGATGAAATATCGCCGAGACATTGCAAATGTCGTTGAGACAGGTCAAGTAAAGGAAATTCAAAAGCTCGCCACCGCCGATTGCGCCAATCATATCATACCTTTAAGGAAAAATATATGTGACATAAAATATTCTTAGTTTCGACCATTAAGGGTTAAATCTCATATAAATACATATGAGATGTGAAGGAAAACCCTAATCCTAGAATTCTGAATCAATCGAACAATATTATGAAGAAAAGCAACAAACTCTAGGTTCAGAGAAAATATTCAGAAGGAGACATTCACAATATCAACTCAAGTGCTCCTCAGATTGCTCCAGGTTATTCATTCTCAAATCTCTCAAGAGCAAGACATTTTCTCTGATTCCCAAGTTCAGACAGATCAAGATTTCAAAGAAGATTCTATCAAAATCTATTGTTGATCCAGGAAGGTTGTTTTCATCCATCCCAAGAAGACTCTACTTTATAAGATCTATTCTATTGAGTTTAAGTAAAACTGTAACAAAACTTATTTAAGTTCTTCTGTAGATCTCTCTGAGATCTGAGTGTATGGTCCCTTGTGACTTGAGGTAGTGTTCGGGCATGAACCTGAGGTAGGATTCCGGTTGTGAATCTGAGTGTAGGATCCTGAGCTAGGGGATCTCAGGTAGGGGATCAGCTAGTACCAATGAGGTAGGAGTCTTGGACTCTAAGTTGTAAGATCAGGAAAATCTAAGTTTTTGGTGGAGTTTGCCGAGTCTAGCACACTGCTAGATAGGCGAAGGGGAAAGTGGACGTACCCATCTTGGGGAGCCCCTATTGTTTTTTGTGTTTATGGTGCTTACTGTGACTGTCTTCTTATTACTTTTATTATTCTGCAATTAGTTTTAAAAATCAAACATCACCTATTCACCCCCCTTTAAGTGAAGTTAGACATCCCATAACTTACAGTGTGCTCATGAGGACATCTCCTGAAGTTTTTCTTCTTAAAATAACTATCAATTCTGATGTACCAAGCACAAGGAGCCTGCTTGAGGCCATACAGAGCCTTATTCAGCATGCATACTTTTCCTTCTTCTCCCTTCTGAATGTAGCCGGGAGGCTAATTGATATACACTTCTTCCAATACGCCATTCAAGAATGCCGATTTTACATCCATTTGATTTACTCCCCAACCATGTTCAGCTGCAAGAGCTAAAATGAATCTGATCGATTCAAGATGTATAATCGGAGCAAACACATCATTATAATCATATCCATATTTTTGCTTATATTCCTTGACAACCAACCGCGCCTTGTACTTTTCAACATTTCTCTCCTCATTTTGCTTGGTCTTATAGATCCACTTTACACCAATAGATCTATGACCCTCTGGAAATTCAGTATGTTCCCAAGTTTCATTCTTCATAATAGAATGAATCTCTTGATTTGCGGTCTTCCTATATTTTCACTTTGAGTCGATTCTTCAAATTCAACTAGATCAACATCAATAAATAAAGCAAAATCTGCCCACTCTTCATGCAAGATAACTTTAGATCTGTTATAGATGTCAATTAGCATTCTCATTTTCTTTGGAGCAGAACTAGACATTCCACTCGAGGATGATGAGGATACACCAGGAGAGGATGTATGAACCCGAAACTTGTTCTCTTCAGAAGAAAGCTCTTCTAAATTAACTCCACCTTTTTTTCTCTCCTTCTTCAACTAAGATGGATAATGGACTCTTATTTTTTTCAGTCCAATTCCACGATTCTTCTTCATAAAACAGAACATCTCTGCTAATGGTAGTCTTCATAGTCACTAGATTATACAGTTTGTAATCCTTTAAATGCTTACTGTACCTAACAATATGCACTTCTCAGATTTATCATCAAGCTTACCTCTCAATTTTTCTGGCACATGAGAGTAAGCGATACTCGCTCCAATTGACCAACGCATGACTTTTCACCACTCCAAGCTTCGTAAGGAGTCTTACCTGGGACACTCTTAGATGAAGAGCGATTCAACAAATAGATAACACATGCAACTGCCTCTGCCCAGTAAGTATTTGGCATTCCCTTTGCCTTAAGCACACTTCGAGCTGACTCCATGATGGATCTATTCTTCCTTTCTTCTACACCATTTTGTTGTGGTGTATACCTTGTAGTGAACTGATGCTTTATGTCATTGTGCTTCAGAAAATCATTAAAATCATTAGAGAGATATTCTCCCCCTCTGTCAGGACAAAGAGTTTTTATCTGGCATTCACTTTGCTTCTCCACAAGAGCCTTGAACTCCTTGAAGTACCCAAACACATCAGATTTTTCTTTTAGAAAATATACCCATACCTTTCTGGTGAAATTATATGTGAATACATCAACATATCTACTTCTTCCAATAGAAGTAGTCCTCATTGGTCCACATATATTTGAATGAATAAGCTCCAAAGTCTTTGATGCTCTCCAAGCATTTCCTCTTGGAAATGACATTCGCGCATGCTTTTCGTAAGCAGATCCTTCATTAACTTTCTCACCATGTTCAATGAGTGGTAAGCCATGAAACATCTTCTTCATGCCCATTTGGGATAAGGAATCAAAATTCAAATGACCAAAACGATTGTGCCATAACCATGATTTGTCTTTCACAATAGTATTAAAATAGTTCACCACCTCATCATTGAACTTTAAAGGGAACATCTTGTTAGTTGTCATGCATACCTTTGCAAGAAGAGTGTCATCTTTGTCTTTGATCTCACAAACGTCACCCATAAAGTAAAAAAAAACCAAGACCTTTAACAAGAAATTGGGCAACACTAATCAGATTGTGTTTCAATTTGGGCACATAATAGACACTACATATGCGCTTCATTCCCTTCTTTGTCTTCACTAAGATGTAACCACGACCATGAACAGATAGCCTCTTATCATCACCAGTTTGGACTTCTTTATGAAAGGAATCATCCAAACTCACAAAGAGATCTTTGTTTCCTATCATATGATTGATACAACCACTATCAATGTACCACACTTCATTTGCACAATTTTTCTGAACATTAGAAGTAAAAAACATTGTATCATCATTTGAAGTAACCTTCTCATGCATAAAAGAGGAATCTTTATTCTCCTCAGCCTGTTTCTTTCTACAGTACTTGATGGTATGTCCAAACTTTTAATAATGATAACATTGAAATTGAGATAGTGGTCTTCCTCTACCTCTACTTGAGCTTTATCCTTTGTTCTGAAATATTTGCTGCTGAGACTGTTGTTTTTCATGATCACCTTCAGTTCTTCCTCCTCTTCCTTGAATTGAGAATCTCCCATGCCTCTTCCTCTGTTGCTTCCTCTCAAATAAAGTTGAGTCTAAAATGCTTGCTCAATAGTACTTGTATCATAGTGCTTCATCCTAAGCTCATGAGAGTAGAGAGATCCATTAAGCTTTCAATTATCACAACCCGCATTTTCTCCGAATTTAGGAATATCAAAGTAAGAGAAAATACGCATCATGATGCCACGTCATGCAGGAGACAACTGCAGACGCTCAGGCGGGAACCTATTACTTATTTAATCAAAACATGTTTACATGATTGGTCACCATTTGAAATCATTTATTAGAGTTTGGGGTAAGAACTGTGTCTCTCAGTTCGTGGATCAACTAGTCCACCGAGAAAATATATGTAATTGCAGCGGGAAGTACTTGATTTAGTTCACTTAAGGTCCTAAATGCAAGTGATGACAGGACATAAAATAAATGATATGCACATATCTTGGCGTAGTATAAGTATAGAAAATATCTTTTAGGCGACTTTAAAGATAAGGATTTCAGTTAAAAGATGTGCAATGAGGATGAAAGAAAAGCCATTTTATAACTATAATGCACTAGACATAAATCATTCCCAGAGAGCAAGATACACAAGATCTACAAGCAGTGGCATTTAACTGGCAAGTAAGCTATAAAGTATCAAAAGAGGCACAACGGGCGTCAACAACCTGACACTAACCCATTGGCTCCAAACCAGCAAGTCTGAACACAAGGAGGAAACTAACAACAACTACCTCGCAGCAGCGGGGTAAAACAGCTACTAAAACTCCCGAAGTCTCCGGGCTACACAGCTAGCCACTACGGCTTTGAACCCGAGACATTCAATAAAACAAAGAACGCCTCAGCAAGGAATTACAAGTGGCAGAAAACAAGCAGAAAAGTAAATAAGGCATAAGGGGTACCAACCCAAGCCAGATTCACCGAAAGAGAAGCTCCAAACAAAGAACTAAGCAAATCACCGAGTGCACCAAATACCAAAAGAGGAACAAACATAGTTCATTTATCTTGTTAAATTTATTTAAGGAGACTGATCAGCTCAAATTAAACGGGAGCGGTTACTTACCTCCATCCACCCAAAGCCCAAAACCGGGTGGGGGATGTCTCTAGACCCAACCACCCAAACACGGCCCTCGGGACCACTGGCCAAGCCTGCGATTCACCTCTAAATGGCCATCGTGCAAGGCTATAACATTCCCCCACTGTCCCCCAAACACGACTACCGTGCAAGGCTAAAGACAATGGTTCTTATTAGTTAAATTTTTATTTAAAACACAGGGCGTAGCCCGAGAAATAAACACTAGGATACCCTATGAGATAGGGTCACAACGAAGTAAACACTTCCCAATACCATTCATAAGAGAACCCCTAAGTTACTTAACCACAACGGGTAAAGATTTCGAGGAGGAGGAGAAGTCGGAGGCATAACTCAAGCACTAAGAAATAGAGGGCCTCTCTTGAGTAAATCAAGGGCTAGGAACAACCATGAAATCAAAGGCTAGGATCACAAAGTTCTCGAGAATTCAGAGGATAAGAACATAGTTCTCGAGAAAATCAAAGTTGAGATGTACCGATCTAGAGAAATCCAAGGGCAGGGAAAAAGATTTCCCGAGAAATCCAAGGCAGAGAAACTCTGATCTCGAGAAATAAAAGGCAGGATAAAATAACTTCTCGAGACATCCCAAAGGCAGGAGAGAGTGATTTCTCGAGAAATCATAGGGGGAGAAATCTTGTTTCTCGAGAAGTCAAAGGCAGAGAAAACCCTGCACTCGAGAAATCAAAGGCAGGCAATACCGTTTCTCGAGAAACCAAAGGATCAGGACACAACACGTCTCGAGAAAACAAAAGGGTCAAGACACTGGACTTCTCGAGAAACCAAAAGCACTTCTCGAGAAATCAAAGATCAGGACACTAACCTTCTCGAGAAAATAAAGGCATGGACGGGCAAGTTCCGAGGAACACTCATCAGCAGGAAGGAACTTTAGGTAGAGAAACTTCAGTTACTAGGGGGATTCAAGGTTAAAGCTATCATACAATACACTCGAGACACGTGCCAAATAGCACAGTAAGAACCCATAAACCAGGAAAACAGTGATTCAACCAAAAAGGGAGAGGGGGAAGAAAGCCACTTGCCTTAAACCTTGCAAACTCGAAGATCTCCGCTCCAAAAGCTATGGATCGACCAAGAACTCACCCGAGCACGAAAACCTGAAACTTTTCGGATCGAAAAGAGAAATTAGATCACTACCATAACTCCAAAAATTCCACGAAACGTGAAAAGCTTACCTGTAGAACGAAGATCCCGTCGAGAGCTTTCCAAATCTACTCTCCAAACACGATTCCGACTACTACAGCCTTCGAATCACCGACCGGAAGCTCCACGACCCGCCGCTCTCGCTCTCTCGCCCGATAGAACTCTTAGTCGGCCGAAAGGGGAAGGAGATGAAAAGATAAAACCTAAGCTTAATGTATATATATACATATAGCTTAAAGCTCGACGAGAACAAGGCAGGACGAATTCGTCGAACGCAGTTCGACTTTGTCAAACGCAGCTAGCCTGCAGTTCGTCAAACGCAGCTAGCCGGCAGTTCGCCGAACGCAGCTAGCCGGCAGTTCGCCGAACGCAGCTAGCCGGCAGTTCGCCGAACGCAGCTAGCCGGCAGTTCGCCGAACGCAGCTAGCCGGCAGTTCGCCGAACGCAGCTAGCCGGCAGTTCGCCGAACACAGCTAGCCGGTTGTTCGCCGAACGCAGCTAGCCCGCAGTTCGCCGAACGCAGCCTAAGAATTCATGCAAGGATAAAAAATGCAATAATTATATAAATAACCTCCCATACAATTTAAACTACGGCGGCGACTAAATCACCCCGGACTTCTACGAAATTCGCACCTAAACTGAAATTCGGCGCTACGAATCCAACGACGAAGTCAGAATTCAATTCCGACGAGCCAAACTTGAGATTGAAATTCCCGAAGCTAAAATCTCAATAGTTACTCAAAATCTTCTCTACAACTCGAATCGACGCGAATTCTCGCACGCTCGATCTAAATTACATACTTTAACTAAGTTAAGGCTCAAAACTAAACCTGACAAGCTGACGTAACGCCCTTACGCCAAAATTACGCCACAACGGCATGCAAAATAATTAACGAAAACCAGGGTGGTTACAGTCACTCCCCCTAAAAAGAAGTTTCATCCCGAAACTTGAAATCCAAAGATCAAGAAAGATACAGAATCAAATCCAAAGGTTACCAGACAGAAAATTTACCCGAAATCGAAGAGAAGAGGCTAGGATGAGTCTCTCTCATGGCTGACTCCAGCTCCCATGTTGCGCTTTTGACACCCTGATTCTTCCAAAGAACCTTAACCATCGGGATCGTCTTCCTCCGCGACAAACGCTCCTGAGTCTCCAAGATTCGAACAGGCTCTTCAACATACGAAAGATTGGGCTGCAATACGGGCACCGAATCAAGAACAAGCCGACCACTACGCAAACACTTCCTCAGCTGGCTCACATGAAACACATCGTGAACATTAGGGAAGGAAGCAGGCAAATCCAATCTATAAGCCGACGCTCCGATGCGCTCAATAATCTGGAAAGGTCCCACATACCGGGGGTCCAACTTATGGTTCCTTCCAAATCTCTTAACGCCCGACATCAGAGAAACTTTCAAGAACACTAAGTCTCCAACGACAAACTCAAGATCCACCCTTCTCTGATTAGCATACTTCCCAAACCGCTCCTGAGCAATACGAAGCTTCTCGCGGATATGAGTCACGACAACGCTCATCTCTTCCAAAGCCTCTGGGCCTAACAACGGACTCTCACCAACCTCGGCCAAAAATAAGGGAGTTCGGCAACGGCTCCCATACAAAGCCTTAAAGGGGGCCATCTGCAGACTTTCCTGATAACTGTTATTGTAGGCAAATTCCATCAATCCAAGATGCTTATCCCAAGCTCCACCATGATCTAAAATATAGCACATGATCATACTTCCAAAATTTGATTTACTCTTTCAGTCTGACCATTGGTCTGAGGATGGTAAGCGGTAGAGTATCTAAGGTCATTGCCCAAAGCTCCCGCAAACTCTACCAGAAACGAGACATATACCTTGAATCTCGGTCCGACACAATGCTCACGGGCACACCATGCAATCTGATCACTTCATTCAAATAAAGTTCTGCTATTTTTTCCATAGAGTAACCAATCTTAAATGGCACAAAGTGAGCACACTTTATTAATCTGTCAACTATGACCCATACCGAATCGTATCCTCCGGGAGATCTCGGTAAACCGGTAATGAAGTCCATTGAAATACTCTCCCACTTCCAGCTTGGAACATCCAACGGGTTCAACTTACCTCCATGCCTCTTATGATCCGCCTTCACGCACTGACAAGTTAAACATTCAGAAACATATCTGGCTATATCATTCTTCATACCTGACCACCAAACGATCTGCTTCAGGTCTTTGTACATTTTCGTGGAACCAGGATGATAGGAAACACTAGAGTTATGCACTTCACTACAGATGTTTGCCCGAATATCATCCAACGCGGGGATACAAAACCTACCTCGGTACTTCAAAGTATCTTTATCATCGATCGAAAAATCTGGTAATTCTCCCTTCTCGGTCCTGCTCCGGAGATGCTGCAAGTCAGGATCTTCCTTCTGGTGCAATCTCGTAAAGGTAATCCAAGAAGGCTCTTCAGCCTCTAAGCTCGAAGGCGCGGTACAACTACCGACTGAAATATCCATCAACATAAACTCCTCTACCAAGGACTGCACATAAAGGTTGAATACATGCGCGGTCTTTCTACTCAGGGCATCAACCACCACATTAGCCTTACCCGGATGATAGAGGATGTCAACCTCATAATCCGCAACATACTCCAACCATCTACGCTGGCGCAAATTCAGCTCTTTCTGGGTGAAGACATACTTTAGACTCTTGTGATCCATGAAGATCTTGCATGACACTCCATATAACAGATGTCTCCAAAGATTTAAAACATAAATCACTATAGCAAATTCTAAGTCATGCGTAGGGTAATTCTTTTCAAGAACTTTCAATTGTCTAGACCCATAGGCAATCACTTTTCCTTCTTGCATCAAAATACACCCTAGTCCAATGTGAGATGCGTCCACATACACAGCATACTCTATTCCTTCGATCGGCAAGGCCAACACAGGAGCCCTGCACAAACGCCTCTTTAATTTCCTGAAAGGCTTCTTCGCACTTATCGCTCCAAACAAAAGCGGTATTCTTCTGGGTAAGCTTAGTTAAAGGTGCCGACAGCATTGAGAATCCTTGAACAAATCTTCTGTAGTACCCAGCCAACCCTAAGAAACTCCTTATCTCCTTAGGCGTTGAAGGCGTCTTCCAATCTATCACAGTTGAAATCTTAGCTGGGTCTACAGTTATTCCATCCTTGTTCACTACATGACCCAGAAAGGACACCTGAGAAAGCCAGAACTCACACTTACTCAGCTTCGCATACAACTTGTGCTCTCTAAGAGTAGACAATACTAAGCGCAAATGCGTAGCATGCTCCTCAGCACTTCTAGAATACACCAACACATCATCGATAAATACCACTACAAAATGATCCAAAAAGTCCTTGAACACGCAGTTCATCATGTCCATAAACGCAGAGGGTGCATTCGTCAAACCAAAAGACATAACTAGAAACTCAAAATGACCATAACGGGAATGAAAGGCAGTCTGGGGAACGTCCGACTCACGGATCCTCAACTGATGGTAGCCTGATCGAAGATCAATCTTCAAAAACACCGTGCTACCACGCAACTGATCAAACAGATCATCTATCATCGGCAACGGATACCTGTTCTTGATGGTCACTTTGTTTAACTCTCTATAATCTATGCACAACCTCATGGAACCATCCTTCTTTTTCACGAACAAAACTGGAGCACCCCAGGGCGAAGAACTTGGCCTAATGAATCCACAATGCAACAACTCATCTAACTGAGTTCGCAACTCTTCTAGTTCACGCGGGGCCATAAAGTACGGTGCCTTAGCGATATGACGAGTACCCGGCTCAAGATCAATAACGAACTCCACATCTCTATCAGGCGGAAGTCTAGGAAGACTGACAGGAAAGACATTAGGAAACTCACACACCACCGGAACACCCTTGATACACGGCGAACCACTAACAATTTCTAACACCGAAATAAGGTAAGCCAAGCAACCAGAATTTAACAATTTCCGAACACATACCACAGTAATTATCGGGGAACCCTGGCACGGAGATCCAAAAATGCTCATGGGATGACCGTTGTCCATCACAAAGTCCAGACGCATTTCCTTGCATCGGATGACAACATCATAACTAGACAACCAGTCCATACCCAAAATCACGTCAAAGTCTCCAAGGTCCAACACTTGAGATCAGCAACATCCAAGAAATCTCCTAAGAGGATGGGGCAGCTTCGGACGCACTGGTTCGAGGGTACCAAATCACCAGAAGGGAACTTAACAAGGAACGAATCATTTCCCAGCTCAGGGGTCAAACGGTGACGCTCGATGAAAGCCCTTGCTACGAACAAAAGGGTAGCACCAGAATCGAACAGAATACACGCCCAACGATTCTTTACCTTAAATCTCCCTATAAGCGCGAAAAAAGAAACGAGTCTAATACAACAAAACTAAAAGGAATCAAGACTTAACAACTGGCTTAAGGTCTAGCCTGCGATCACTTGGGTCGAAGACTGCGCTTGCTCCTGGGTTATCACGCTCAGCTTTCCTCTTCTTTTATCCTGAGGCTACCAGGGCCGGAGAAAACCTGCTCAACTTGCAAAACTCAATCTCATACTCGCTCACCGAGAGCTGCCTCTGCTTCAGATGCAGGAAATCATTCATCAACCGGTCTTGCTCTACCGACTACAGAAACTTTCTTAACAACATTCCTTTGAAGGTTTCCCACAAACATCCTTCGGAAAGGTCTTCCTTCTCCCTCAACCACCAAATCTTTGCGAGACCCTTAAGCTGGCACGCGACAACCATCACCTTCTGACATATGACGATTCCTGAATACGTGAACATGTCCTCAATGGCTATAAGCCAATCGTCTAAGGCCACGAAGTCGGCTCGACCGTCATACGATGGAGGACCCAACCTTTGAAAGTGCAAAATGAAATTCATTTCCGGAGGTATCGCTACTGGGGGTACCAAGGGAGCAGTAGGAGTAGGTACTGTCTGTCCTACTACGGGGGCCTGCACTACGGGTTGCTGCCTAGCACTGGCAGACAACAACGCCTCAACTTGCGATTGCATTGCAACCATCTGCCTAGTCAGAGCCTCATTGCTCTGGCGCAGACTCTCGATCAAGGCTTCACTATGCGCTCCGGATGACTCGCCCTCCGACTGAGGAGTCGACCTAGTCAAAACTCACTTGCGCGCCATATCTGCTAATACGCATAAACCTATAATTAAAACTTAACCTTACACTAGAACTACACTGCTTGGTTCAGAACATACATGTACAGATACTTGCCATTACTACCACCTTGCTCTGGGATTTTCATGATGCTATGCTAAATTTGGGGATGATACTACATCACCCCTCTTGACTCATGTGCAAGGGTCATGAATGCATGAATTTTCTGTTCATTTTGAAATAATGGGTGTACGTGTGTCATCATATAAGTCTTTAGCTCTGCACGTGTGCTTATGCAATGCTATGTAATGTATGTTGTGCTATGCATTCTAATAAAGGCCTTAATGCATGTTATGAGCGGCGTACACATGAAATATTATGCATCCCATACTACATAATATCACATGTAACAAAAAGGAAAACGTGCTAATGGGCATCCATGTGATGATGGTTATGCATCCCATATTATATAACAGTCATATGTTGCCACCTATGGTGGATTCATATACGGACACATATTATGCATCCCATACTACATAATATGCCCCCCTATACTTCTTATCATGCTATGAGTGTAGTGTTCATGCTTCGACCAAGACGTACTGATGACACATCGGTGTGTGTATGCAATGAAACCAAAACAACTACTATATCAAAATTTGTTGCCCGACCGACTTGTCGAACAACCTAGCTCTGATACCAACTGTCACAACCCACATTTTCTCAGAATTTAGGAATATCAGAGTAAGAGAAAATACGCGTCATAATGCCACGTCATGCAGGAGACAACTGCAGACGCTCAGGCGGGAACCTATTACTTATTTAATCAAAACATGTTTACATGATTGGTCACCGTTTGAAATCATTTATTAGAGTTTGGGGTAAGAACTGTGTTTCTCAGTTCGTGGATCAACTACTCCACCGAGAAAATATATGTAATTGCAGCGGAAAGTACTTGATTTAGTTCACTTAAGGTCATAAATGCACAAGATGACATGACATAAAGTAAATGATATGCACATATCTAGGCGTAGTATAAGTATAGAAACTATCTTTTAGGCGACTTTAAAGATAAGGATTTCCGTTAAAAGGTGTGCAATGAGGATGAAAGAAAAGCCATTTTATAAATATAATGCACCTAGACATAAATCATTCCCAGAAAGCAAGATACACAAGATCTATAAGCAGCGACATTTAACTGGCAAGTAAGCTATAAAGTATCAAAAGAAGCACAACGGGCGTCAACAACTTGACACTAACCCATTGGCTCCAAACAAGCATGTCTGAACACAAGGAGGAAACTAACAACAACAACCTCGCAGCAGCGGGGTAAAACAACTATTAGTGTAACATCCCGATTCGAGCTAGACCCCTTGTGCGCATTTTTGAGTCGAGCGAGGTGACTCGAGCTCGGGGTGTACTGAGGGCCAGGCTTGCACCTGAGCCGGGGAAGTGCACTCGACGAATGCGGCGAATACCATTTCTATTCCTAGTCTCGATGTTTGCTGTATCGGGATCCGAGCTGTCCGGAGAGTATAATTTGAGCAATAAAACTCGAAGGAGGCGTACCGCCTTGAAGGAATTATAGTGCGTACGTTAGCTCAAATGACACGGTCTGCGAATAACATATTTATCCAAAAGGCGATATGCAGCAGACGGTCTCGGTATTCACCCCAGTCAGTTTTGTTAGACTCGTGAAGCCTATACGAGTTCAACAAAACTGTCGGCGCTCGATTCTGATGAGAATCGGCGAGTTTATTAATGTGGTCTGCGAATAACATATTTATCCAAAATGGTGAAATGGTCCAAACAAGCTCGCAACTGACCCCAGTCAGTCTTGTTAGACTCGTCGCAATAGTACGAGTTCAACGAATTTATCCGTTCGCGATTCCGATGTCATTTGGACAGTTTTGTCGTTTAAGTCAATTAGGCCGCAAACGCTCCGGAGAGCGTAATTTGCGCAAACGAACTCGGAATCGACATTGGATCGTTCCGGTGGGTGCGTATCGACGAGACGGTCGTAACGAGCCCGTACGGGACAAATTCCGAGTCCCCTAGAGAGATATGCGAGCGCTTGAATATTAATATTTTATATTACTATCATTATCATTATTAATATATCTTACTGTTTATAAGTATAACATAATAAGTTAGGTTAGAAATAAAAACTGGCCCGATCCCCTTCTTCCTCCCAGCGCCGTCAAGCCCTCCCTTCCCTCTTCCTCCTCCATCTCCGGCGCTCTTCACGGCAAGGTTGATGACCCCGAAGCTCCGAGCAGGTTGAAGCTCTCCTTCTCCGGCGAGCTCCTCTCCGAGCAGCCCTCCAGCCATGGCCGAACTCCACCATCTTCTCCAACTCCGGCGAGCTCCTCTCCGAGCAGCCCTCCAGCTATGGCCGAACTCCACCATCTTCTCCAACTCCGGCGAGCCAATGCCGGCAACCTCCATGGCCGACCACCACCAAACCGCAACTCCCCCGACGAGTCTTCCTCCGGCAAGCTCTCCATCTCCGGCGAGTTTCCAGGCCGAAACCAGCACCTCCTCTCCCTCTTCAAGTTTTTTCGGCTTTTACCTTCAAGATCTGAGCAACTCCCCTCCCGTGAGCCTCCTCCCTCCAGATCTCTCTTTCTCTTACAGAACCCTCCACCTCTATCTCTTAGTTTTGCTGAAAGTTTCTCCCTCTCAGCAGCCGCCTCCCCCCCTTCTAGATCGAGAGCTCCTCTCCCATGGCCAACCACCATACATTTCTCTAGCTTCCTCCGACGATCTCCAAACAGCCCATTCAAAGAGGCCGACCTCTTCGACGACGTCCTACGAGATCTGGATCGGCGAGATCCGGCCATGACCGGGAGCGACGGACAAATGCCGCGTACGCGGCTATTGGGTAGCATGCATGGACACTCGGTGAGCTTCCTCCCCTCTCCCTTGGTGCTAGTTTCCTAGATATTACTAGGTGAGATATCGATCTCAAAAGAGTCGATTGGAGAGCAAGCCGTGAAGAGACGGCCTGAAATAAATGTTCCGGGTAAATGTTCCGGCCACTTCCGACCGCTAACACGTCACCCGTCGATGTACCTCAAAGCGAGGAAGGTGGTGGCGGAGTTAGTCGGTCGGTTTGGGGTTTTTGGTGGCCGACGAAGAGATGTGTTACTCCAGGTCGGGCAAATCACAAGCCCCAGGCTGGAGGAAAAAGATGACCGGATGTTGTCCGTTCAGCTTTTAGATCCGTGCAGTTTTTAATATAAATAATGTTCACAAAATCTGTCTAATGCGCGCGGCTGGCTTCGATCCTCTTTTTAGGCATGTTCTAGCTGGATCCAGGCCTTAGGTTCAACATAAACGTTGTAGCCCTCGGAAAGACCTTTCCAGCGACTGGTTGTGCGTTTTCTGGGGAGCTCTGTATCTCCCTCAAAGTGCAATCGAAATTGGCTGTTCAGAAGTTGGTCCTGTCTAGTACAGGACAGCTTGCTGTCCAGGTAGCTACTGCTGAGTTCAAGTCCAGTTTTGGACATGTTCCAGCAAGATCCAGGCTTTGGACTCAACATGAAAGTTGTAGCTCTTCTTCTTAGCTATCCAGATTGTGGTTAATCATAATTTTTGGTTGAGTAGAGCTTTCTGAATGTCTGTTTTACTGAACAGTGTCGTATCACACTCGATTACGGTAATTATGAATATCTCCCAAAATATTGCTTCGACGCTCATGAAAATTGGTGGAGTGATTATTATCATGATTATAATCATCCTCGTGAAGTTTTGTAATTTTTGGGTGCGTCATTTTTAAAGTTATTAATCTTCCGTTGAATGTCTTAACTGTGGTGTAATTGCTAAGTCGGAAGCTCGGATAAATTAAAGTCATATACGAATCATGTTATAAATGATGAGGCACCGTGACAGTGATTTTAGAGATATTGATGTTGGGATAAATTCTTAAGGGAATGTGTATGATTGGAAATGCGCACTAGTAGTCCCGTAGAATCATGATAGAGAATTACCATGTACGAACACGCTATCGCCCTACTTTTGTTGGAACGTTATGCGCAGGCCGGTGGTGCCTTGAAATGTTTATGCGCAGGCCGGTGGTGCTTTGAAATGCTTATGCTAAGGCCAGGGATGCCTTGAGATGTTTTGCGAAGCATGATAAGAAGGGACTAAGTTGATGTCCAAGGGTGCTTGATGGCACAAGGTAATTACATGGTATTGCATGAGTGAGTTGATGTTCATGATTGCATAAGGTGGGATTACTAGTGGCCGGTTTCTCAGTTCTTGGAGCGAACATGAAAGTTGTAGCTATCAGAGAGACCTTTCCAAAATGGGGCGACACGATATTTTCGGAGGAATGTAGCTCCCCGAAATCCGATTCTCGAGGGCTGTCCTGTTTGGGTACATCATTCTGAATTTGTGATTTATTAATAAAGGTTAGCGGACAGATCATAGACTTAACACTTCGCGGATGATGATCGAATGTGCACCTCGATGATGCGATAACCAATTAAAGTATTGTTATAAATGCTTAATCCTTTAGGATCGCAAGTAATATAGTTGAACCGATGCTGTGATAATCATTGAAGGTATTTGTCACTAATGATGATTGTTTACGATTACAATAAATATAGTGGGTATTCTCGTACGGATTTAAGGTGATTTATCATCCGTAATTGAATAAGAAGTCGTCGGTAATGATTATAGTATATCGAAGGGATCACGTGCAAGATCCTCTGAATCATGTGTGAGTTTATGATGAATGCACAAGCAGTCCTGTGCGGAGTTGAGGATAAGTTCCCCTAAACGAGTAGGCATCGTACTTAAATGTGATATAACAGGTAATATGATTGATAAACATGCAAGGTGAGTAGTGAAATCCCAGGGTTGAATGAAAAACAACCCTTGAGTAAATGCCGAGCTTAGTCTTATAATATCATGATAGTCTTCTGGTAATAATCTAGAGTCAATTGGATGAATATTTGTAGTACCTCCCCTTATGTGGTTCATATAACTCATTTGGTCTGCGAATAGTAAAACGGTAGAATGGAGATAACTTGTAGACCATTAGGTGGGAATGTGAGGTAGTTGGTGTACCTGATTTGGATGAAGAGGTTGAGGTCACCAAAAAAGGAGTTTAGGTGATGAGAGTGCTTGGTGATCTATGGGTAAGGCTGTGCTCGGGATTGACGAAAGATCGTCTTTCCCCTTAGAGGGTCCTAAAGCACTGGGGTTTAATTCAAGTGAAATGATAAGAGGGTAATCTTTTTGGTAGATACCAATAGTACTAAGTGCCTTGAGAAAGGGAACTTTGGGGTGTCATCCCATTGTAGTTCCTAGTACCGTAGCGAGCCCCTTACAGGGTAACCCTCGGGAAGTCCAAGATTAACCCTAAATTGCAATAACATTTAAAGTAGGCAAGAGTAGCCATAGTGGGGTAAGATTGGATTTATGTATCTCCTCCTAGTGTGGGAGTGACAGGTGTGCGGTATACTGGGTTGGACGAGCTGGAGGCTCGAGGGGAGGATAGCCCCGTTAGTTCTTGGATAATTGTGGCAGGTCTTCGGTACTAGGCAGGTCATCACACCGACCGCGGTACGTGGACTTAGCGGGTGTGTTGGGGTTTGAGGGGCCAGCTTGTCTACGTGTCGGGACGACAATTCCTCGAAGACACCTTCCACTTAGCTCAAAGCCTGGTGGACTCCAGCAAAGAGTACGCAGAGCTTCGCGGTTATTTAGCGTCGAGGCGTACGTGCGGTCTAGTCCTGGTAGTGTGCATACCCGCCTAGGAGTGGACAGCCTGGTCCGCTACCACCGTGTGTCACAGCGGTTGGTACCCGAGAGGTTGGCTTCCTCTCAAATAGAGGGAACTACAAAAGTCTGTGTGCACAGAGTCGTGTGAGTGAGTTCATTGCATAATCATTCATGGCATAGCATAGCATACGCACTTGCAGATCCTCATCATATAAATTAGTATGGGCTCTTTTATATGATGAGTTATAATTCCTGGAAATCCTAACTTATAAGTTTGTATGGGCATTCATATAAGTTAGGGTATGAGATTGATTACTTGTCGCTACTGTTCTTACTGCCTTGCTTTACCTGCTTTACTTACTGTTTATTTACTGCTGCACACCTTTATTATACTCATGCTTATACATGATTAGATTAGCCCCTTTTACACTTGTGTAGCTTAGAATTTGTGCATATACTAGTTTACTTTCCCCGTCACCTGCTTTGTATATATTACTGTTATATTGCAGCTTTTCTTCCTTTCCTTCCGCCCGGTGCCTTAGAGTCGCCGGGGGAGCGGATGGGAAGCCACTTAGTCTTTATGACTAACGGTTGCTACCTCCCTTTTTTTAGGAGCACATTCAGATGTGTAGCAGCGTTCAGCACCGGAGGCCAGCCGGGTCAGGTGTGCAGGGCTGGGGTTTATGGTACCTTAGTTGCCGTTAGTGATAGAGGCGGGTGAGTGTTTTGAGATGTAGCCCTTGGGGCATTTAGCTGATTACTCTGATGATTTGTAGGAGCTTGTGTAGCTTTCTGTCTTTCTTATACTCTGATTTGGACATTATTACTTATTGTGAATCTTTGGTTTTTAATACTTTCTTTCATTGATGGGTTGGCGCTGTGTAGTTGGTTTAGCCGGCAGGATAGGCGTCTTGTGGGGGAGGCTAGCTCGTGTGCTAGCGCTTCCGCAAGGCGGCTGTCCTGGGCATAAGACTCCCCTCGACCGTGTTTTGTGTTCTGGGAGGGGGATCTTACAACTAGAACTCCCGAAGTCTCCGGGCTACACAGCTAGCCGCTACGGCTCTGAACCTGAGGCATTCAATAAAATAAAGAATGCCTCAACAAGGAATTACAAGTGGCAGAAAACAAGCAGAAAAGTAAATAAGGCATAAAGGGTACCAACCCAAGCCAGATTCACCGAAAGAGAAGCTCCAAACAAAGAACTAAGCAAAGCACCGAGTGCACCAAATACCAAAAAGAGGAACAAACATAGTTCATTTATCTTGTTGAATTTATTTAAAGAGACTGATCAGCTCAAATTAAACGGGAGCGGTTACTTACCTCCGCCACCCAAAGCCCAAAACTGGGTGGGGGTGTCTCTAGACCCAACCACCCAAACACGACCTGTTGAAAAAATTGAGGTCCGGAGGTGAAGTAAAAACAATACGGAACACACTTCACAAATCCTTTCACAAGTGTAGCACAACAATGACAATGAGAAGAATGAATAGTGCTATGACATTAACTATCTCTTTACAATGCGAGGTATATATGGCGAGACATGATTCATAAGAATCACGGAGGAGAGAAGCACAAAACACAAGTATAAAACAAGCTACAATGATCTGGCACTTGAGACCGCCAGACCGCGCAAACAGACAAGCTGGACGGAAGCCGCTGAGCCCGCACGAACAGAATACAAGCTGCACCTGCCAGACAGCAATCACAGACCACCAACTTGCTGCTTTATTCCTCTGCTGAAAACAAATATTTTGCACTTCTTGATCGCCCAGACCGCACGGTCTTGATCAAAGAAGAGCCCGCGAACTCTGAACGAAGAACAGCAACCTGCGACAGACTGCAACTCAAGACCGCCTGGTCACTTATGACCGCCTGATCAACTGAGTTCGCTGCACAGACCGCGAACACCTAAACACAGTCCGCCCAGACTGGTTTATTCAAAGCTGGAAGGAGACAAGCTGACCGCGAGCTACAAGCCGCTAACCTGCGAACACAGAAACCGGTCAGACAAATATCTCAGACCGCACGACCTCAAAGTGAGACCGGCACAATCAAGCCAACTTTGGTTCTTACAGTTCTCGTTAATAATGATGGGCCCTGCACCCCTATTAATAGGCGAGTAGACGGATGTCATCACCGCACAAACCGGGATACAATAACCGCCCTCAGATCGTGAACGGTCTCGCAAAGCAGACCGCCCGAGCTCAGCAAAGCTCACAGCTCCCTTATTAAACCTTGCGGTTACAACCAAACCGCCCGGTCACTGCGGTCTCAATAATCAGACCGCCCGGTCTTCTTCCAAAGAAGGCACCAAGAACATATGGCCGACTTAGGACAAGTTGCCAGACCAAACCGCGCAAGCCGCCCAGACAGAAGAGGCGGTCTCCCAGATCAGACCGCTCAGAAGCAAACCGCTGAGACAGAACCAACCAGAGAACCAACGCAGACCGCGGGGTCTCTGCGGTCTCTAATCCACAGATCGCCCAGCTCAAATCCACTTCCACTTCAAAAATTTAACACTCCCCCTTGAAGTGGGAAGTGGAAGTTAGCCCAAGTAAACTCCGCAACTGACCAAAAGGTCCCTTCGCCAGCGGCTTAGTAAAGATGTCAGCAACGTTCTCCTTGCTCTGCACATGCTCCACAATCAGAGATCCCTCCGACACCTTCTCACGAATAAAATGGTGATGAATCTCAATGTGCTTCATACGTGCGTGACAAACTGGATTGTTCACCAGTTTGAGAGCACTCTCCTTGTCACCACGTAGCAGAGTAGGACCTCCCACCTCCCTATGAATGTCCTCCACAAGCCTCCTAAGCTAGATGGCTTCCTGAGCCGCCAAAGCCGAAGCTTTGTATTTCGCTTCTGTGGTAGAGACAGACACAGAATCCTGCTTCTTGCTGCACCATGATATAGCTGTAGAGCCCATCATAAAGACGTATCCAGACGTCGATCTCCGATCATCCGAATCTCCTCCATAATCAGCATCCATGTACCCATGCAAGCAAAAGCCCGAATCTCACCTGTAGAAGAGACCCAAATCCGAGGTGGATTTGACATACTTCAATATACTCCTAGCCGCCACAAGATGAGGCTTCCGAGGCTCACCATAAACCGACTCACCCTGCCAACTACATAAGCAATATCTGGCCTCGTAATCGTCAAGTATATCAAGCTTCCGACCAAAGCCCGGAACACCAAAGGATCGGTAAGAACCTTCCCTTCATCTCGCTGAAGATGAACTCCAACCTCCAGTGGAGTAGAGCTGCTCTTCCCCCCTTCCATGCCGAATCTCTTCACGATTCGATCCGCATAGCCCTTTTGGGAAACGAGCATACTGCTTTCTCTCCTCTCCACTTCGAGCCCAAGGAAATGGTGGAGCTCACCCAAATCCTTCATCTCAAATTTGATAGCTAGCTCAGCACGAAGCCTAGCTACCTCCATCTCAGAATTCCCCGTGACGATCATATCGTCAACGTACAACAACACCAAGACCTGAAGCCCCCCCCCCCCCCCCCCCCCCCCCCCCCCCCCCCCCCCCCCGTCTTCTTTACGAATAAGCTCGAATCAGAATAAGAAGCAAAGTACCCGCAGAACTGGAGGTATTCTGCGATCTTCCCGTACCACGCCCGAGGCGCTTGCTTCAAGCCGTAAAGAGCCTTCTTGAGCTTACAAACATATCTTGGGTGCTCTCCGGATACATACCCAGGTGGCTGATCCATGAAGATATCCTTGTCAATCTCGCCATATAAGAAAGCGTTCTTCACGTCGAGTTGCCAAATCTTCCACCCTTGGCAAGCAGCCAAAGCGATCACCACCCGGACCGAAGTCATCTTGGCAACGGGGCTAAACATTTATTCATAATTCTCCCCATACTTCTGAGAGAAACCTCGAGCTACAAGGCGAGCCTTGTACCGCTCAATACTTCCATTAGCCTTCTTCTTCAGTTTGAAAACTCACTTGCAAGTCACCGCAGTAACCCCCTCAATCTTAAGCACCAAGTCCCAAGTCTCATTCTTCCTAAGGGCAGCCATCTCTTCATCCATGGCTCCTTCCCACTCCTTGACTCCAACAACATTTTCATAACAAGATGGCTCTCTCTCATCTAGGGGACCTACGAAGAAACATGAGACAAAGCTCACCAAGTTCCCGCCTGTATACCGATCAGGTGGAATAATGGTCCTCTTTGACCTCTTCAGAGCTTGACTCTGAACCACCTCTTCCACTGCAGCTTCTGGACTAGCTCTCCTCTCAGGTAGACATGGAGCCTCACTCCCGCTGCTTCCAGAACCCGAAGCACCTGATCCAGAGCTAGAAATACCTAGAGCACCTGGAGAAACAGACAACTCCACCAGAGCTTCCCTTGCAGCTTCCTTTGGTCCACCATCTACCTTGCTTCCTTGTAACTCAACAGAAGAGCTACCTTGGTATTACGTCAGCTCGTCAAATACCACATCCCTAGAGACCACATATCTCCGTGTCTCGGGATCCATGCATCTCCACCCTTTCTTCTGGTCATCATAACCGACGAAGACCAGCTTCCTTGCCTTAGCATCTAGCTTCGTTCGAAGGGCATCCGGAACATGCACATATCAGGTAGAACCAAACACTCAAAAGTGTTCCACATTTGGCTTCTCCTTGAACATCAACTCATGAGGGGTCTTCATATTGATGGGACTGAGAGGCATCCGACTGATAACATAGGCCGCACAATACATTCTCTCTGCCCAGAAGGACTTTGGGATACTCTTGGCATGAAGCCAACATTTGCAGGTCTCCGTCAGGTGACGGATCTTCCGCTCTGCAACTCCGTTCTGTTGTGGAGTGTGAGCACAAGAAAGCTCCCTTTGGATGCCATGCTTCCTGCATAAGTTAAAGAACTCATTGGAGGTGAACTCCCCTCCATTGTCTGTTCTGAACTTCCTCACCCGCAGGTTTAGCCGACCTTCCACCATCTCCTTGAACTCCACAAACTTCTCGAATGCCTCCGACTTCTCCTTCAGAAAATATACCCAAGTATATCTGGTGAAGTCATCAACCAAGATCAGCATAGACCTGCTACCTCCAAGACTAGTAGTCTTGGTAGGTCCAAACAGATCACCACGGATACACTCCAATGGTCTTTTACATCTGCTTTGTGATTTGTCAAGTGGAAAGCGCCGAGCTTTACCAAACTGAGAACCTGCACAAACATGACCATCCCTAAAAGATGACAAGCAGGCAGACCTTTCACCAGACCTCTTCCCGCCATAGCTTTCAACTTATCCATTCCAACATGCCCAAGCCTTTCGTGCCAAATAGCAACGCTGTCGTTAGCCCTCATCTTATCAACATAAGAACTTGTTGAAAGAACAAACAAGTCCTTCACCCATCTCCCAACATGAGTGGCTTCAGCTTTCACCGCTGAAACATTTCGGAGAAATTTCACTTATGTTGGACCAAACAGAACGTGATAGCCAGCGTCCACCGCATTGGTCACCGAGAAGAGGTTCTTTTTCCTCCCCGGAACATGATAGACACTCTTCAACGTAAGAGTACCTCTATCATCGTTCAATGAAACCACTCTCTCCTTTTCAATTGCATGAACAGTATCATCACCCGTAATGATAACATCATTACATGTATATGTCTGCAACGAGGAGAACTTCGACTCATCCCCAGTGAGGTTATGACCACACCCAGAGTCCACAATCCAATCGTCCTGATAGTTGATGGAAGTCATAGCCCAAACACACGTGCCCGTCATGAATGCACCTCCACCACCCCAACTACCTTCCGAATTGGAACCAGCCTCCTCCTTCCCTGCAGCATGCCCCAGAAGAAGATTAACCTTGCAGTCCCTTTTGAAATTACCAAGCTTATTGCACCTGAAGCATCTAGGTCCTTCCTGCTTCTTCCCATCACGCTTAGGAGCATAGATCCTCTCTTGCTGATATGAAGTAGACGGACCATCATCTCCAGATGTCTTCTTCTTCTTCTTCTTCTTGTCCCATCTCTTCTTCTTGTCAGAGAAGAGAACCTCGTCTTCTCCCCCAGAGACAGACATCCCAGACATTTGCTTTGCTAAACTTTCCTACGAAGTAAGTAAGTTCTCCAGCTCCAGCAATGAAGGATGATTGGTCCGGCCTTGAACAGAAGTAACAAAGGCCACATACTCCCTCCGCAAGCCGCGAATTATGTGCCTCTTCAGCTTAGCTTCTGAGATAGGCTCATCCGGGTCCAAAGCCGATATCTCTGCGCAGAGGTTCTTCATCTTCAAGAAGAACGTTGAAATGGACAAATCACCCTGAGTTGCTTTCGCCATCTCATTCTCCAAGAACTGTAGCCTCGCTACATTCTTTTTATTGAACAAGCCATCCAAGGCTGTCCAAATCTCAACAGCTGATCCACACCCGATGATGTGATCAAACAATTCTAGAATGATAGCTCTCTTGAGAGTGAACTCCGCCTTAGCATTTGTTCTTCTGCAGGCCTTCACGATCTCAGCATTCCCATCAGCAGGAACAACATCTTGTCTAGCTTCTCCTCCTACTACCTCCCACAAATCCTCGCCAAGAAGATAACTCTCCATGCAAGACTTCCACATCTTAAAGTTAGTCTGCGTAAGGAGCTCAATACCGAGACCTCTAGCATATCCTCCTTCCATTGCTATCCCACTGATTGCTAACCACTTGAGAAATCCGAGAGAAGTATCAGCACTTTCAGCTTAGCAACCTCAGCAACCTGCCTCTAATACCATGTTGAAAAAATTGAGGTCCGGAGGTGAAGTAAAAACAATGCAGAACACACTTCACAAATCCTTTCACAAGTGTAGCACAACAATGACAATGAGAAGAACGAATAGTGCTATGACATTAACTATCTCTTTACAATGCGAGGTATACATGGCGAGACATGATTCATAAGAATCACGGAGGAGAGAAGCACAAAACACAAGTGTAATACAAGCTGCAACGATCTGGCACTTGAGACCGCCAGACCGCGTGAACAGACAAGCCGGACAGAAGCCGCTGAGACCGCGCGAACAGAATACAAGCTGCACCTGCCAGACCGCAATCACAGACCGCCAACTTGCTGCTTTATTCCTCTACTGAAAACAAACAGTTCGCACTTCTTGATCGCCCAGACCGCACGGTCTTGATCAAAGAAGAGCCTGTGAACTCTGAACGAAGAACATCAACCTGCGACAGACCGCAACTCAAGACCGCCTGGTCACTTAAGACCGCCTGATCAACGGAGTTCGCTGCACATACCGCAAACACCTAAACATAGTCCGCCCGGACTGGTATATTCAAAGATGGAAGAAGGAGACAAGCTGATCGCGAGCTGCAAGCCGCTAACCTGCGAACACAGAAACCGGTCAGACAAATATCTCAAACCGCACGACCTCAAAGTAAGACCGGCACAATCAAGCCAACTTTGGTTCTTACAGTTCTCATTAATAATGACGGACCCTGCACCCCTATTTATAGGCAAGTAGACGGATATCGTCACCGCACAAACTGGGATACAATAACCGCCTATCAGATCGCGAGCGATCTCGCAAAGCAGACCGCACGAGCTCAGCAAAGCTCACAACTCCCTTATTAAACCTTGTGGTTACAACCAAACCGCCCGGTCACTGCGGTCTCAATAATCAGACTGCCCGGTCTTCTTCCAAAGAAGACACCAAGAACATCTGGCCGACTTAAGACAAGTTGCCAGACCAAACCGCGCAAGCCGCCCGGACAGAAGAGGCGGTCTCCCAGATCAGACCGCTCAGAAGCAAACCGCTGAGACAGAACCAACCAGAGAACCAACGCAGACCGCGCGGTCTCTGCGGTCTCCAATCCGCAGACTGCCCAGCTCAAATCCACTTCCACTTCAAAAAGTTAACACGGCCCTCGGGACCACAGGCCAAGCCTGCGGTTCACCTATAAATGGCCACCGTGCAAGGCTATAAAATTCCCCCGCTGTCCCCCAAACACGACTACCGTGCAAGGCTAAAGACAATGGTTCTTATTAATTAAATTTTTATTTAAAATACGGGGCGTAGCCCGAGAAATAAACACCAGGATACCCTATGAGATAGGGTCACAATGAAGTAAACACTTTCCAATACCATTCATAAGAGAACCCCTAAGTTAATGAACCACAATGGGTAAAGATTTCGAGGAGTAGGAGAAGTCGGAGGCATAGCTCAAGCACTAAGAAATAGAGGGCCTCTCTTCAGGAAATCAAGGGCTAGGAACAACCATGAAATCAAAGGCTAGGATCACAAAGTTCTCGAGAATTCAGAGGATAAGAACATAGTTCTCGAGAAAATCAAAGTTGAGACGTACCGATCTAGAGAAATCCAAGGGCAGGGAAAAAGATTTCCCGAGAAATCCAAGGCAGAGAAACCCTGATCTCGAGAAATAAAAGGCAGGATAAAATAACTTCTCGAGACATCCCAAAGGCAGGAGAGAGTGATTTCTCGAGAAATCATAGGGGGAGAAATCTTGTTTCTCGAGAGGTCAATGGAAGAGAAAACCCTGCACTCGAGAAATCAAAGGCAGGGAATACAGTTTCTCGAGAAACCAAAGGATCAGGACACTGCACGTCTCGAGAAAACAAAAGGGTCAAGACACTGGACTTCTCGAGAAACCAAAAGCACTTCTCGAGAAATCGAAGATCAGGACACTAACCTTCTCGAGAAAATAAAGGCATGGACGGGCAAGTACCGAGGAACACTCATCTGCAGGAAGGAACTTTAAGTAGAGAAACTTCAGCTACTAGGGGGATTCAAGGTTAAAGCTATCATACAATACACTCGAGACACGTGCCAAACAGCACGGTAAAAACCATAAACCAGGAAAACAGATATTCAACCAAAAAGGGGGAGGGGGAAGAAAGCCACTTGCCTTAAACCTTGCAAACTCGAAGATCGCCGCACCAAAAGCTATGGATCGGCCAAGAACTCACCGGAGCACGAAAACCTGAAACTTTTCAGATCGAAAAGTGAAATTAGATCACTACCATAACTCCAAAAATTTTACAAAACGGGAAAAGCTTACCACTAGAACAAAGATCCCACCGAGAGCTTTCCAAATCTACTCTCCAAACGCGATTCCGACTACTACAGCCTTCGAATCACCGGTCGGAAGCTCCACGACACGCCGCTCTCGCTCTCTCACCAGATAGAACTCTTAGTCGGTCGAAAGGGGAAGGAGATGAAAAGATAAAACCTAAGCTTAATGTATATATATATACATATAGCTTAAAGCTCGACGAGAACAAGGCAGGACAAATTCGTCGAACGCAGTTTGACTTCGTCGAACGCAGCTAGCCTGCAGTTCGTCAAACGCAGCTAGCCTGCAGTTCGTCGAACGCAGCTAGCCGGCAGTTCATCGAACGCAGCTAGCCGGCAGTTCGTCAAAAGCAGCTAGCCGACAGTTCGCCGAACGCAGCTAGCCGGCAGTTCGCCAAACGCAGCTAGCCTGCAGTTCTGTTGGAGTTTCTGAGGTGATCTCAAAGCAATCAATAGTTAGTCTTACTTCCAACGCAATATGAGCCTATAGGGTCGCACATATAAGTGCTTGGAGAAATTGGACAAGAAATTAAATCTTGGGATTTCACGAGAAACCAGGCCATCCTGCGCGACTTTAATCGAACTGAGACGAAATGGCTAGTGTAGCGCATTCATCGACCGCTGAGACAAATTGGCTAGTGTAGCACCTTCAACGACCGCTGAGACAGAACGGGCTAGTGTAGCGCGTTCGTCGACTGCTGAGACGGAACGGGCTAGTGTAGCGCGTTCGTCGACCGCTGAGACGGAATGGGCTAGTGTAGCGCCTTCGTTGACCGCTGAGACGGAAGGGCTATTGTAGCGCGTTCGTCGACCGCTGAGACGGAAGGGCTATTGTAGCGTGTTCGTCGACCGCTGAGACGGAAAGGGCTAGTGTAGTGCCTTCGTCGACCGCTGAGACGGCAGAGGGCTAGTGTAGCGCGTTCGTCGAACGCAGATCTCTTGAGTTCATCGAATGCATATCTCCTTGAGCTCGTCGAATGCAGATCTCTTGAGTTCGTCGAACGCAGATCTCCTTGAGTTCGTCGAACGCAGATCTCTTGAGTTCGTCGAACGCAGATCTCCTTGAGTTCATCGAACGCATATCCCTTGAGTTCGTCGAACGCAGATCTCTTGAGTTCGTCGAACGCATATCTCCTTGAGTTCGTCGAATGCAACCTTTGGTATATAAGCAGATCACGATCTTAGGGTTGGAAGTGCGAGACAGATTTTGTAACCGACCCATTTCGCGGTTTGAGAGAGCAGCACCGGAAGTGTTCCGCTAGGGCTTCTCTCCTCTTCCAACAGTTGCCGTCTTCCCTGTCTCGGATCTAGCAGTCCGTGGGGATGCTGAGAATTTTCCTTCTCCGACTCATTCCTTGTTCGACAAGGCATCGAGGTTCTCCGACACTTGTGTGGATCTCTGTTGACGGGCCGATCTATTTTGGTTCTTGCAACTCAAGATTGGTTCTACCAGACTCAGTGATGAGCACCTTGGTTTGAGTATTGACTCAAATCCCTTCAGGTATAATTTCTGCACTGTGACGTGGATGTTGCTTTATTTCTTGAATCAGTAAAATCGCAAGTTCCTTAACTCGTTGGGTTGTTTTAGTTATTTATTCCGCTGCGCATATGTGATATGCTGTTTTATCAATTTTGAAATGGTATTAGAAAAACCCAACAGTGGTATCAAAGCGAGGTTTGCAATCTAATGCATGTAAATTAGAAATTTAGAAGTGTTCTAAATGTCTGGATTTCTTCCTGGATGTTTGAATTTCGAAGAAATGTTCTAGATTGGAAAAACTCCCAGGAATGCATATGATTGCGTTGCGATTTCATTGTTTCAGAAATTGTGTCTCCTTTGCAGTAACCGTCCCTCTAATTGGTTTGTTAAACCAAATGTTTTGGATTTTGAAAATCCGACTTTGAGAGACGAGCTTGTCTACTACATAAGTTGAGTTATTTTGCCTTTGTCAAATGCATATAAATCTGGAGATTTAGAAATGTTCTAAATGCTCAGATTTAGCCCTTTTTATCAAGCGTTGATAATATTACTTTGTGCACTTCTGGGATGTATTTGGTTGTTAATGTTGTAATTTTGTATAAGTGCACGTTGATTAATTGTTAATCAATTTTATAAATTAAATCCCTTATCCAATATTAAGTATACGGACGCCTTCCGGTGGATGACACTCTTCCTGCCTCGATCGATGAAGTGTGGGCTTGCCAAAGCAAGGTGCATTAATCTATCTTGGTAAGGGTGCGTGTTGAAACCAGCAACTGGTCTCTTGAGTTCGGACCCACTGGGGGTGTAGCCGATGCTTATTTCTCCCTCACTAGACTCTCCTGACGGTGGATGCTGGAAACGGAATAGACCCAAGGCTGAAGCGAGGAGGTCCCGCCACACACCCGGAAGATCTTAGAGAGCTTCCCCTCCCAAACCAAAGCTCAACCGGGCACCTTGGAGGGCACTGGCTGCCAACCAAAACTAGCCTAGAGGAGAGGATTCTCTAAAATCTGATCTCCTCCAAGGTGCCCTTAAGGGTCTATTTATAGTTTTCCTAGGCTGGTCTGTAAATAGCCTGGCTCCGCCTTTTAATTTTACTAACCGCACCCCAAATTGGTCTGCTAACAGCCAAACTCCGCTGTTCCGAGGGGCTATTTGCAGCCCACCAGGGGTATCCTGGTCATTTTCCCCTCACACCCATTTGGGCGAATGGTCCGTGAGGGCACCATTCGCTGGGCACCCGCCTGTCTGGGCGAATGCCCACGCTTCTGGGCGAGTGGTCCCCTGGCTGGGCGAATGTTCTCATTTCTGGGCGAGTGGTCCGTGAGGGCACCACTCGCCTAGCGTCTTCTTTCCTATAGCTTACCTCCACCATCTTGAGGGCATTTTTACCTTACTTAGCTTGGGCGAGTGACCCGGCGAATGATCCGGACGACCCGCGTTTCGCCAGTTGGCTGGGGGGGCCCACTCGGCGAATACGGGTTGTACACAATCCCCGCTCTTTACGAGCGGTTCCTACGATCGTAAAGAACAGTCCAACCCTGTATTCGGTGAGTGCCTGCTGACTGGATCCATGAGATTCCGTGGGTCCCACCGCCACCTTATATATATCCTCATGTCAGGTTTTCCTGGACCACTCTCTTATCTCGGCTCGGAGTTCCTCCATTTCCCAATGTCTTTCCACAAACCTTCTGCGAAACCCCTCTCGCGAGAGATGATCGACCGCCTAGCTGTGGCCCAAGCTGCGACTGCCCCCCGAGCATCCAAATTTGCTCCCTGGCTAATGTCTAAATGGGATCCGAGCGCCCCCTATGTCTCGCATCGAGCCAAGACGATTCGGCTGAATCGTCAGAGAGGCGAGACTGCTTCGGAGTCTCCGGCGGATACTCCACCGGCGGATACGCTGGCGGATGCCCCTCCGGACCCCGCGGTGCTGGTATGAGTATTCTTCTTGTCTCCATTTGGTTCCTGTCCCTTACCCTGCACTTATTCCGACCATTCGCAGGGGGCTTCGGTACCTGAGGATGGCCATGGGGCCGTTCTGAGCAGTGTGGTGGTGCCACCTCCCGCGGACGAGATACCTCCTCCCGATTCGGATCTTGCTCCTCCGCCTCCTCCTGGAGAGACTGTACCCCAATCTCGTGAGTTGTGAACCTTCTCGCTACTCCTTTTTATGTTGTCGGCTATTAACCACTATCTCTTCGCAGCCCTCAACACTAGCGTCCCGCTGCGAGACTCCATTCCTCCCAGTCCCCCTGCTCAGGTGAACCTTTCTGCCACCGCGAATGAACGGAGGGTCTCCCCTGAGCGAGAGCTGGATCAGCATCTCTGTGCTGATGACCGTGCGGAGGCTCCAAGCCCTTCTTCACAGCCTTACCATCCAGGAAAGGGAAAGGTCTTACCCCCCGCCTGGCTGTCTGGGACGCACCCGCATTCGTCTCGTCCTTCGGGTCACCCGGATCCCACCCTAGGTCAGTTCACTCACCCGCCTTTATTGCACTCGCATACTTTATCACCGCTAATCCTAGTTGTGATTCCGCAGGCTATCGAGAAGCCTCCCCCCTCGACTCCTACTACGAGGGGGGAGAGGGAATGCTCTCGCCTCTCCCTTCCCCTGGGGATCTCGCTGACTTCCTGGGTGATTCCTCGGATCACGCGACCCTGAAGGATCAGATCTCGGAGGTCCTGGGGAAGCTTATCCATATCCAGCGAAACGTCGCCGGTCAGGTGGATGAGGTGCGGCTGGGAGTCACATGGGAGCTGAAGGACCTTCGACGAAGTCACTCGCATCTTCTCGCGGCGGTGGAGCGGCTGGGGGGTGAAGGAGGGGAGTTGTCTCCCGCGAGGCATGCCGCGCGAGCCCGAGACCAACTCCACCTTGCTTCCCAGGAAATCACCAGTATGCTTGCGCTCTACCGCCTGCGAGCGCCCACGGAAGCCGGGTCGCGAAAGCGAGGTCGATGGGTCTGGGAGGAGATCTGACCTTCCCAACGTCCATCCCTCTTGTTGTTTTCTTTTCTTACCTTGTGCTGCGAATGTTGAACATTGTTTTTATCTGTAATAATTTTTCTATGCTTTGCGAATGCTTCTTTATTTATTTTTCGTATCTCATAACTCTACTTGGGTTTTGCCGAGTGATAACCTTTAGCCGGATGCTTTCCCTATTTCGTTGCGTAGCCACGGAATGAATAGACATAGTGCATTTGCCACTAATGGGCGAGAGGTACCAGCTCGGGCTTCGAGGCGTCGGGAGGGCGCGATGGCTATCCGCACACCCGAGGTCTCGAAAGTCCAAACGCCGTTTAGTCCCTCTATAAATAGGTCTCTCAACCACCGTATTAAATACCTAACCATCCGCTTTCCTTCCCTGCGCTAGCACTCGCGCTTCTTCCTCGCCTGCTGCTCCCCTTTTCTTCATCATTCGCAAAAATGGGCGGCGATGCGGAAGGCAGAGCCAAGTGCGCCAGCGCATTCGCCAACCACGTCTTCGATTCCTGCGACCTCTCTGAGGAGGCCTACCTGTCTGCCGTCGCCGACTACGTCCCACCGGGTTTCGAGGCGCGAAAGCCCAGGCCGGATGAGCGCCTGAATTCCATCTCGCCTTGTGCTCTCGCGATCCCGCTAGAGCACTTCGAGGTGGGGTTTCGCCTCCCGATCTGGCCGGAACTCCGCCAGACGTTCAGATACTATGGGGTCGTGCCCGGCCAGCTCAACCCCAATTCCATCGCCATGCTGGTCGGGTACGCGAGCTACCTGCGAGAAGAGGGGATCGAGTTCTCGCTGCCCGTCTTCCGCAAGCTCTATACCTTCCGCTGCACCCATGGTATCTCGTTCTTCTCGGGACAGAGCCCCCTAAAGCACTACGGGCTCCCGAACAAGAACCATGACTGGGTTCGCCGCTTTATTTTCGTAAGCGGGAGCCTAGGGAACACCCTCCTCGCGCCGGTGCAGGAGGAGGAGTCAACCTTCCGCCCCCCGACCCTAGGGGGGCACGAGGCCAAACTCCACCAATACATCCTGGAGCACGGGATGGATCTCGTCCATCTCCGGCGGAATGTCAACTCGCTTCCACCTATTCCGCAGGGCGAGGGTAAGTGTTCGAGACTTCATTCGCTTTCGCTTTGTAATTTTTACATCATTCGTTAGAACCGTTCGTTACATTGTACAGGTGTGCGCCATTTCCCTCTCCATCCGCCGCGTCCTTCCGGATCTACCCTCGCTCTCGCGCAGGCCGCCGCGGATGCCTGCCGGGAGGAACCTTCTTCCTCCAAGCCTGGCGGGAAGAAGCGCAAGCCAGCGGCGCCGACCCCTTCCACCTCCAAGAAATCCAAAAACCCCCCTTCCGCCAAGGGGAAGGGGGTCCTGGGCGAGACCCTCGCGGCGAGTGCTCAGATCCAAGCGCTGGGGACGAGTGCGCCAGGAGAGACCACCCCTCGCGCGGGACCGTCGTTGCCGCCGCCCCCACTTCCCAGGGACCATCGGAACTTCCCCAGCGGTGAGAAGTACATGGACCCCTCGGGGGCTCCTTTGGTCAAGTGGGACAGGAATGCGAACCGGGTCTCGCTCTCCACCCTCCATCCGTCGTGGATAGAGAGCGATCTCGCCAGTGGGGAGGCTTACGCCATCGCGTATGCCCTCTATGGCCGAGAAGACGCCGAAGTTTATGATGCCGAGACGACCCAGATTCTCGCGCATGAGAGTGCCAGGGCCATGCTGCGGGCGCTCGAGCTCGCGCACATGTCTTCGCGCCGGAGCGTCAAATTGGCGCGGGACTTGGCGGCGGTTGAGGAGTCCCGGTCCGTTGCTTCTGCTGAGGCGATGGAGCTTAGGACCAAGCTGACGGCTGCGGAGACCCTTCTCGCCAACCGCCCTATCGCAGAGGTATGTATGCTTTCGCCTTTCTCGCGAATGACTTGTTGCCGATTGACGACTTTATTCTTACTAACCCTTGTTATTAATTTCAGGATACCACGGTTGCCGAGATGCTCCGTGCTCGGGTGGCCGGCCTTGAGGATGAAATCCGTCTGGCCAAAGCCGAGGTCCAGCGATTGCGAGAGGCTGGTGCGTCAGCACTCGACCCAGGGAGCGGGGGCCATTTTTATCCCCATCATGAGTTGGAGCAGCTGATGCAAGAGAATGCGCAGAATGCCGTCAAGCATGCGCTGCAGGTGCTGAGGCGAGCGGGATACCTGAAGGCGGAGGCCGAACGCCTTTCCGCCCGTCAAGTCGTCCCCGAGCTCTATATCCCAATTCCCTTTCCCGAGGATGACCACGTCGAGCCGCGAGAAGGTGCCCTCGTTCCAGACTCTGACGAGAGCGGCGGATCTTCAAGCGAGAAGTCTGTGGATCCTTGAGAAGGGCTTTTTGTATTTCCTCTTTTTGCAGTTATACTTTTGATTGTAATCTTGAACCGGCGAGTGCTTGTACAAGATGTACTTCATTGATTACACTTTGCATTATTCTCAGCTTTTTTCTCAATCGCTGCCATACCACGTTAGGCTCGTTAGGACGCCGATTCTTCTTATTCGCCGCCACACCTCGCTAGGCTCATTAGGACGTCGATTCTTCTTCTCATTCGCTGCCACATCTCGCTAGGCTCATTAGGACGTCGATTCTTCTCATTCGCTGCCACATCTCGTTAGGCTCATTAGGACGTCGATTCTTCTCATTCGCTGCCACATCTCGTTAGGCACATTAGGACGTCGATTCTTCTCATTCGCTGCCACATCTCGTCAGGCTCATTAGGACGCCTGGTCGTGACGCGACTGTCTTGGCTACCCCGCGAATGTTCGAAGATGAATTAGGTCGGTTGCTCCCCTTCGATCTCTCGCTACCAAGTGAACCTTACCATTCGCGTATCACGGGGTTTCGCTTAAGTAGTCAAGAGAGTGGGGTGTGATCCTCTCTCCGGCGCGTGGTCTATGCGAATGCTCTTGAGATCATCTCTTGAGAATTGAGAAACAGCCACCGAGTGAGCCTTCGGACCTGCCAGCTAGATGAGAGTCTGGACAACGGGTCTGCTCGGGGCCAACCTCTGGAACATAGAACCTGCCACCGAGTGAGCCTTCGGACCTGCCAGCTAGATGAGAGCCTGGACAGCGGGTCTGCTCGGGGCCAACCTCTGGAACATAGAACCTGCCACCGAGTGAGCCTTCGGACCTGCCAGCTAGATGAGAGCCTGGACAGCGGGTCTGCTCGGGGCCAACCTCTGGAACATAGAACCTGCCACCGAGTGAGCCTTCGGACCTGCCAGCTAGATGAGAGCCTGGACAGCGGGTCTGCTCGGGGCCAACCTCTGGAACATAGAACCTGCCACCGAGTGAGCCTTCGGACCTGCCAGCTAGATGAGAGCCTGGACAGCGGGTCTGCTCGGGGCCAACCTCTGGAACATAGAACCTGCCACCGAGTGAGCCTTCGGACCTGCCAGCTAGATGAGAGCCTGGACAGCGGGTCTGCTCGGGGCCAACCTCTGGAACATAGAACCTGCCACCGAGTGAGCCTTCGGACCTGCCAGCTAGATGAGAGCCTGGACAGCGGGTCTGCTCGGGGCCAACCTCTGGAACATAGAACCTGCCACCGAGTGAGCCTTCGGAACTGCCAGCTAGATGAGAGCCTGGACAGCGGGTCTGCTCGGGGCCAACCTCTGGAACATAGAACCTGCCACCGAGTGAGCCTTCGGACCTGCCAGCTAGATGAGAGCCTGGACAGTGGGTCTGCTCGGGGCCAACCTCTGGAACATAGAACCTGCCACCGAGTGAGCCTTCGGACCTGCCAGCTAGATGAGAGCCTGGACAGCGGGTCTACTCGGGGCCAACCTCTGGAACATAGAACCTGCCACCGAGTGAGCCTTCGGACCTGCCAGCTAGATGAGAGCCTGGACAGCGGGTCTGCTCGGGGCCAACCTCTGGAACATAGAACCTGCCGCCGAGTGAGCCTTCGGACCTGCCAGCTAGATGAGAGCCTGGACAGCGGGTCTGCTCGGGGCCAACCTCTGGAACATAGAACCTGCCGCCGAGTGAGCCTTCGGACCTGCCAGCTAGATGAGAGCCTGGACAGCGGGTCTGCTCGGGGCCAACCTCTGGAACATAGAACCTGCCGCCGAGTGAGCCTTCGGACCTTCCAGCTAGATGAGAGCCTGGACAGCGGGTCTGCTCGGGGCCAACCTCTGGAACATAGAACCTGCCACCGAGTGAGCCTTCGGACCTGCCAGCTAGATGAGATCCTGGACAGCGGGTCTGCTCGGGGCCAACCTCTGGAACATAGAACCTGCCACCGAGTGAGCCTTCAGACCTGCCAGCTAGATGAGAGCCTGGATAGCGGGTCTGCTCGGGGCCAACCTCTGGAACATAGAACCTGCCGCCGAGTGAGCCTTCGGACCTGCCAGCTAGATGAGAGCCTGGACAGCGGGTCTGCTCGGGGCCAACCTCTGGAACATAGAACCTGCCGCCGAGTGAGCCTTCGGACCTGCCAGCTAGATGAGAGCCTGGACAGCGGGTCTGCTCGGGGCCAACCTCTGGAACATAGAACCTGCCACCGAGTGAGCCTTCGGACCTGCCAGCTAGATGAGAGCCTGGACAGCGGGTCTGCTCGGGGCCAACCTTTTGAACATCCAGGGTCTCTTCTGCGAGCTGTAGCATCATTTTCGTACACATAGTTTAAACAAAATGCTTTCATTCAAAAAACATCATTTATTACATGGTACTAAGGATAAAAGCGTTTAAGATCGTCGCCACTCCATGTGTGGCTGAGGAGTTGGCCCTCCACATTCTGAAGGCGATACCCCCCAGACTTTAGTGCTTCTTCCACGACATAGGGGCCTTCCCAGTTGGGGTTAAGTTTTCCCACCGCGGCGGACCTCCCAGCCGCGTCGACCTTCTTGAGTACCAGATCTCCCTTCTCGAACTGCTTGATCCTGACGTGCCTGTCAAAATACTTGGCCATCCGCCGCTTGACCTCTTCTTGATGGATGGCTGCTCGATCCCGAGCTTCTTCGATGAGGTCGAGGGAGAGCCGCAACTCCTCCTCGTTCTCGGCTCTCCAATCTTCCTCTCCATTTGCGGCGACCGTTACCCGTGGTGTCGTAATCTCGAACTCTATGGGGATGACCGCCTCGCAGCCGTGAGAGAGCCTGAAAGGGGTCTCTCCCGTGGCGGTGTTGGGGGTGGTTCTTAAAGCCCATAGAACCGAGGGGAGCTGTTCCACCCAATTGCCTTTGAGATTTTCCACCTTCTTCTTGAGCAAGTTCACGATGACCTTGTTCGCTGCCTCTACCTGCCCGTTGCTCCTGGGATGGTGGACGGACGCAAACCTAAGGTCTATCCCCAGCTGGCCACAGAAGCTGATGAATTCCTCGCTTGCGAATTGCGGTCCATTATCCGTGACTATGGCCTGCGGAAGCCCATGTCGACAAATGATCTCCCCCCATACGAAGTTGCGGATTACCTGGGAGGTGACCTTAGCCAACGCCTTGACCTCCAGCCACTTTGTGAAGTAGTCAATCATGACTAGGAGAAATCTCCTCTGCCCACTAGCCTGGGGGAAGGGTCCTACCAGATCCATTCCCCATATGGCGAATGGCCAGGGCGCCGTGATACTCTTCAGCCTCTGAGCTGGCATGAGCTGAAGCGGGGCGAACATTTGGCACTTCTGGCATCTCTTGGCGAAGGCTGCCGCGTCTTTGCTTAGGGTTGGCCAGAAGTACCCCTACCTCACTATTCTTGCCTCCAACATCCTGCTCCCCGAGTGGCTGCCGCACTCGCCGGAGTGGACTTCTTCCAAGATCCTTGGGACCTCTTCCTCCGAGATGCATCGGGCCAGGAGGCCCGAGAGGGTCTTCCGATACAAGTCACCCTCATGGAGCACGTAGTAGGCAGACTTATACCGGAAGCGCCTCTGGTCCGGAACTTCTTCCGGAAATTTTCCCGTTGCAAGGAAGGTGACGAAGGGATCCTTCCAGGAGGGCCGCTGTTCTACTTCCATGAGCTCTCCCTCTTCAATCGAAGGACGGAATAGGTCCGTCAGGGTCCCTCCGGCTCGAGGACCAGATTTTGCCAATCGATCTGCCGGGGTGCTCTCCTCTCGAGGGACATGCCGGATGGAGAAAGTTTTGAACGTCCCCACGAGACCTTTGACTTTTGCTAAATACTTCATGAGCACAGGTTCCCTTGTTTCGAACTCTCCCCTTATCTGAGAAGCTATTATCATGGAATCAGTGAGGACCTCCACGTCATGGACCCCGAGCTCCCGGGCCAACCGCAGGCCGGCGATTACAGCCTCATACTCCGCCTGGTTGTTGGTGATTGGGAAGTGTATCACTAGCGTCTGCTCTATCTTTACTCCGTGGGGACTCTCCAGCACCACCCCTCCTCCGAGAGAGTTCTTGCCCGAAGCCCCGTCCACCAGCAGCTTCCATGGAACGTGACGAGGGGCTCCGTCTTCTCTTATCTCGGCCACGAAATCTGTCATGAAATCAGCCACCACCTGCGCCTTCATAGATAATCGAGGGACAAAGGTAATGTCGAATTCACTTAGCTCGATTGACCATTTTGCGAGTCTTCCCGAGTGCTCCACTCCTTCGAAGATCTGGCGGAGTGGATGGTCCGTCACTACTTGGATCGAATGGGCCTGGAAGTATGGCCTGAGCTTCCTTGCTGCGATGACCAGGGCAAAGGCCAACTTCTCTAAAATTGGGTACCTGAGCTCCGCTTCCCTCAGGACCCTGCTTACGTAGTAGACTGGCAGCTGTTACGGCCTCCGCCCCGACCCCGAGATATAAATGTAGATCCTCCCCCTCTTTGGGACTTTGCAGTAGCGGAGCCTTGGTGAGTTGGCTCTTCAAGGCCTGAAAGGCCTCCTCGCATTCTCTCGTCCACTCAAACTTCCGATTGCCTCGTAGCGCTTTAAAGAAGGGGGAGCATTTTTCCCCTGCTCGGGATAGAAACCTGTTCAGCCCGGCGAGTCTTCCGGTCAAGCGCTGAACTTCCTTGGCGTTCCGCGGCGACCCCAGCTCCATTATAGCCCTAACCTTGTCCGGGTTAGGTTCTACCCCCTAGGGGGTGAGAAGGTGCCCGAGAAACATCCCTTTGCTGGCCCCGAACACACACTTCAGGGGGTTCAGGCGCATCTTGTACTTGCGTAGGGTGGCGAAGGTCTCCTCGAGGTCCTGGATGTGAGAGCTCACACACTTGCTCTTTATCATAAGGTCATCCACGTAGACCTCCAGGTTCCATCCCCTTTGTTTCTTAAATACCCGATCCATCATCTTCTGGTAGGTTGCTCCTGCATTTTTTAGCCCGAAGGGCATCATCTTATAGCAGTAGCATCCCTCCCTGGTGATGAACGAGACATCTTTGACGTTCGGGGGGTGCATTCTTATTTGGTGATAACCTGAAAAAGCATCCAAAAAACTCATCACAGAAAAAACCGACGGCTGAGTCAACCAGCGCGTCGATCCGAGGCAAGGGATAACAATCCTTAGGACATGCCTTATTTAACAATGAAAAGTCCACACACATACGCCAGTGGCCATCGGCCTTTTTTACCATTACGACATTGGAGACCCAGCCTGGATACTGGATCTCCGTTACAAAACCTGCCTCGAGGAGTTTCGCCACCTCCTCGCGGATCGGTCCTTCGAGCTTGTCAGCTATAGTCCTTCTCTTCTGCCGGATGGGGCGGGCTTCTGGATCGAGGTTGAGACGATGGCAAGCCACGTCCGCCTCGATGCCTGGCATGTCCGCTGCGCTCCACGCGAAGATGTCCATGTTCTTCTGGATGCACTCCAGCATCCTTCTCTGGTCCTCCGGGCCGAGGCCCCCGCAGATCCGCACCTTCTCCACCCTTCCTGCCTGGGTGGTAACCTCCATCTCTATCACCTCTTCTGCCGGCTCGAGCCGGGCTGGCTCTTCCCACTGGCCCTTTGCTTCTCCCCCCTCCTCCCGGGCCTTTTCCCCTGCAGCTCCTTCCGCCTCCATCGGCTCGACCTCCTGCTCCTCACGAGCAACCTCCATCAACTCCTCTCGGGCGTCGCCCTCTCCCCCTTCTTCTCCCTTCTCCTCTTCCTCTCCTGGCCCCTCCGGCCTCACCATCTCTTCATCCATCTTTTCGGCATCCACCATCCATGAAATGGTGTTGACGGCAGTCACGTAGCACTGCCTCGCCACCTTAGCATCTCCTCGGACGCGGATCTGAACTCCTCCACTATGGAGCTTTAAGCACTGATGGTACGATGAGGGCACGCACTGGAAGGCGCTGATGAGGGGTCGGCCGAAGATGGCGTTATAGCTGCTCGGAGCGTCCACGATGACGAACCGGCAGTTTCTTGGGACTCCTCCTAGAGTCACCTGGAGACCTACGCCTCCCTCGACCTCCTTCCGCTCTCCCGAGAAACCAAACAATGGTCCGTCGGAGGCCTGCACTCTCTTCTTCTCTACCTCCATCGCGTCGAAAGCTTTTTTGAAGATCACATTCACCGAGCTCCCGTTGTCCACCAGGATCCGAGAGACCGTGAAGTTTTCTATTGCCGTCTGGATCACCAGGGCGTCGCAGAATGGGTCTTCGTAGTCTGGCATATCTTCTGAGGAGAAGGTGAGCTTCTCGGAGGGGGGTGGGGTCTGGGAAGTCGACGCGACGTCCCTTCGGAACATGGCCTGGAAGCTTCTCTTGCGAGAGGCCTCTATCCCAACCCCACCGTGAATCACCCCGATTCCCCCTGGTTCCTGTATCTGCCCTATCCTCACACCGGCCCTCTTCCGCCTCTGGAAGCACTTCCTCAATTCTGGCATGCGGCCGCCGCGGCTGTCCTCTTTCCCTCATTTCCAAGAACTCTGGGCAGGTGGCGATCGCGTGACCTTCTTCCTGATGAAAGTCACAGTAAGGCAACGCCACCCTGTCCTCTCTTCCAGCTCTTCCTCTTCCTCCTCTTGCTCCTCTACCTCTTCTCCCTCGGCCTACCGCCATGGCTTGCTCCCTCGGGGGGTGAGGGGGTCTGGGACCCTGCCTCCACCCCTGATTCACTCCTCCTGCCTCCCTTCCTTGGTACCTTTCATCCTGACCTCGCGCGGGTCCTTCCTGGTTCCTCCAGCCGAACCTGTTGTTGGGTTCTTGGTTCCTCCAAACCCGAGGTGGTCTTTCGAACCCCTGGCCCCTGGGCTCCTCTCGCCTTCTTCCCTCTGGCTGCCTCGCCTCGGGCTCGCTCATCTTTGCCAACCTTTTATAGAATTCGGGATTGGCTGCCTCCCCTTCAATCTCCTCCGCGGCTCTCTCCATCAACTCCTCGAAGGATACAGGAGGTCTTCTCTTCAGGTCCATCTTGAAGAACCCCTCTCGCAGCCCTACGATGAATGCCATCTGGAGGGCGAATCCCGGCACCTCCTGCACTAGATGTATCTCCTCCTGGAACCTGTCCACGTACTTAGCCAGGGATTCCCCCTCCCTCTGTCTGATCTTGAAGAGAGCCTCCGCATCCTTCTTCCTCTTCTTTGACGTCGAGAAACGCAGTCGGAAGCTTCGGCGCAAATCATCGAACGCATAGATGGAACCGGTGGGAAGTTGGTGGAACCAGTCCCTTGCTTTTTCCTTCAGGGTGGTCGCGAAGAGTCGGCATTGGAAAGAATCCGACATGGGAAGGATTGATGTCATGTCCTCGAACCACTGCAGGTGCACAACTGGATCCTCCTTGCCGGTGTAGTAGGACATCTCCGGCCCACGAAACCCTTCTGGCACTGGGGCCGAGAGGATCATCTCGCAAAAGGGGCTCCCTTCCCCTGCTCGGCGAGTGGTCCTCTCGCGTGGGACCAGCTCACACACATCAGCACTCGCCGGACTTTTGAACAGCTGCCGTCCGGGGAGGTCTCGCGCACTTCCTTCTGCTGGCACCTCCTTCCCCGGCCGCTGCCCCGGTGCGTTCTCGCCAATCTGCAAAGGCGGGACCACTGGGACCACCGGGGTCTCGCACTCGGTCCTTGCTGCGAGAACCGTCTGCAGGACTTCTCGCTTGAACTTCTCAAACATCTCCAGCCACTCGCCTGCCGCTGGTGGCTGCGAGTGACCTGAGTCAGAACCATTTCCTCCATCTCCTGTCATCGAAACCAGCTTGGGATTTTCTTTCACCGGCTACGGTCCACGCTCACCCACCAAAAATGTTGAAACCAGCAACTGGTCTCTTGAGTTCGGACCCACTGGGGGTGTAGCCGATGCTTATTTCTCCCTCACTAGACTCTCCTGACGGTGGATGCTGGAAACAGAATAGACCCAAGGCTGAAGCGAGGAGGTCCCGCCACACACCCGGAAGATCTTAGAGAGCTTCCCCTCCCAAACCAAAGCTCAACCGGGCACCTTGGAGGGCACTGGCTGCCAACCAAAACTAGCCTAGAGGAGAGGATTCTCTAAAATCTGATCTCCTCCAAGGTGCCCTTAAGGGTCTATTTATAGTTTTCCTAGGCTGGTCTGTAAATAGCCTGGCTCCGCCTTTTAATTTTACTAACCGCACCCCAAATTGGTCTGCTAACAGCCAAACTCCGCTGTTCCGAGGGGCTATTTGCAGCCCACCAGGGGTATCCTGGTCATTTCCCCTCACACCCATTTGGGCGAATGGTCCATGAGGGCACCATTCGCTGGGCACCCGCCTGTCTGGGCGAATGCCCACGCTTCTGGGCGAGTGGTCCCCTGGCTGGGCGAATGTTCTCATTTCTGGGCGAGTGGTCCGTGAGGGCACCACTCGCCTAGCGTCTTCTTTCCTATAGCTTACCTCCACCATCTTGAGGGCATTTTTACCTTACTTAGCTTGGGCGAGTGACCCGGCGAATGATCCGGACGACCCGCGTTTCGCCAGTTGGCTGGGGGGGCCCACTCGGCGAATACGGGTTGTACAGTGCGAGCGGATAATTGTGATATCCCACTGTCGACATCGGGTCCATCTTAACTAGGTGACCTCAAAGGTTGAGTGCCTAGAGGCATAGGGTTGGCATGCACCATATGATGTATGCGAATAAAGAGTTATTCACAAACCATATAAGAGTTGCATAGTGATGCAATTGGCAAGTGTTGTCTACCTAAATAACCGCATTGTGAGAGAAACGCCAAAGCGGACTCGTTGTGTTGGTGAAATACGGATCTTGTCCACTAAGAGAGTAGCTCGCATAAACTCTCCGAATTGATATTAAAGGTTATCAATTTCAATAAAATAGTGGGAGTATTTAATTAAAGACCTTATTAAAATAAAATGTTTTTTGAAATATAGTACTAAATAAACTTTGCAATATTTGTAGAATTTTCATGGAAAATACTTCACACTCCACGTTGTCCCTGAGAGCCATCCTTGAGAAGGACAAGCTCAATGGGATGAATTTCCTAGACTGGTTCAGGAACCTGAGAATTGTTCTTAGGCAAGAGCATAAGCTCTATGTCCTTGAAGAAGATCCCCCCGAGGAGCCAGCCTCTACTGCACCCCGTGCAGATAAAGATGCTTATAAGAAGTATGGAGATGACTTCTTGGATGTTGAATGTCTCATGCTCGCAACCATGAACTCTGAGCTTCAGAAGCAACATGAGAACAAGAGCTGTTACGAGATGGTGGAGCACCTGAAGAAAATGTTTCAAGGGCAAGCTCGCCAAAAGAGATTTGATATATCCAGGGCGTGGTTTCAGTGTAAGATGGGAGCTCGGGACCCAGTAGGAACTCACGTACTCAAGATGATTGGGTATATAGAGAACCTTGAAAGACTGGGGTTCCCGTTGGGCCAAGAGTTGGCCACTGATCTGATCCTGCAATTGTTGCCGGTCAGTTATGAGCAGTTTGTCTTAAATTACAATATGAATGAAATTTACAAGACACTGCCCGAGCTCCTAGGCATGTTGAGAACTGCCGAGATCAACATGAAGAAGGCCAAGCCTGCCAGACCCATACTGATGGTGCATAAGAGCAAGGGCAAGGCCAAGAGATTCAAGAAGACGAAGATTGGATCTAAGTCTCCTTTTGATCCCAAGTCTTCTGCACTGAAAAGGAAAGGTCTGGCCAAGGAAGGGAAGTGCCACCATTGTGGTAAGGCAGGGCACTGGAGGCGGAACTGTCCCCTCTACATTGAGGATCTACAAAAGAAGAATGGAAGTATGACTTCCACTTCAGGTATATTTGTTATAGAAATAAACCTTTCTACTCCTTCATCTTGGGTATTGGATACCGGATGTGGTTCTCATATTTGTACGAATGTGCAGGAACTGACAAGGAGAAGAATGCTGGGTAGAGGAGAGATAGACCTGCGTGTTGGAAATGGAGCAAGAGTTGCTGCCGTTGCCGTTGGTGTTTATCGTCTTTCTTTGCCCACTGAGCTTGTAATAGAACTTGATAATTGTTATTTTGTTTCAGCCATAACTCGAAACATTATATCCGTGTCATGTTTAGACATGAGAGGATTTTCTCATTATTAAGAACAATAGTTATTCTATATTTATGAATGATGTTTGTTATGGTGTAGCCCAACTGTTCAATGGTCTATATGTTTTGAAATTAGACCATCCGATGTATAACATAGAAAATACTAAAAGACTAAAAACAAATGACTTGAATCCTACGTATCTCTGGCATTGTCGTTTTGGCCATATAAATGAGAAACGCATATCTAAGCTCCATAAAGATGGATTATTAGACTCATTTGATTATGAATCATTTGAGAGATGCGAGTCTTGCTTATTGGGCAAAATGACTAAAGTCCCTTTCACTGGTCATACTGAGAGGGCTGATGATCTTTTGGGTGTAATACATAGTGATGTATGCGGACCCATGAATTCTATGGCTAGAGGTGGGTACTACTACTTCGTTACATTTACTGATGATTTCAGTAGATACAGATACGTGTTTCTTATGAAGAACAAATTCGAAACCTTTGAAAAGTTCAAAGAGTTTAAAAATGAAGTAGAGAACCAACTGGGAAAAAGGATAAAAGCACTCCGATCTGATCGAGGTGGCGAATATCTAAGTTATGAGTTTCGTGATCATCTGAGAGAGTGTGGTATTGTATCACAGCTCACTCCGCCCGGAACACCACAACATAATGATGTGTCTGAGAGGAGGAATCGTACTTTGTTGGACATGGTATGGTCGATGATGAGTCATGCAGATTTGCCCGTTTCCTTTTGGGGATTTGCTTTAGAGACTGCTGCTTTCACATTAAATCGTGCTCCAACGAAAACGGTTCAAAAGACACCATATGAGATATGGGAAGGGAAGCATCCTAGTATGTCTTTTATTAAGATTTGGGGTTGTGAGGCATACGTGCGACGTCAAATGCCTGACAAGCTGGAACCCAAGTCAGATAAGTGTTATCTTGTGGGATATCCTAGGGAAACCAAAGGTATTACTTCTACCTACCATCCGAGGGCAAAGTGTTTGTCGCAAGGACTGCCGTCTTTTTGGAGAAAGGGTTCTTATCCAGAAAGACTGCAAAGGTGGAACTTGAAGAAGTTCAAGAACCACAAACAATAAGTGAACCGATTTTAGAACCTGAGCAAGGACTACAAGTTGTTGTAGCTAGAGAGCCTGCTCAAGAAACACAAGTCCTGCGTAGATCTGATAGACCAAGATTTGAGCCTGAGAGATATGGATTTCTCGTGTCTCAAATAGGTAACGTGTTGCTTATGGATCATGATGATGAGCCTGCAACCTATCAAAAGGCTATGTGTGGACCTGACTCCGAGAAGTGGCTTGAGGCCATGAAATCTGAAATGGACTCTATGTATGCAAACCAAGTTTGGACCTTGGTGGAACCACCTGAAGGGGTACGACCCATAGGGTGCAAGTGGGTCTTCAAGAAGAAGACCGACATGGATGGGAATGTAAGACATTCAAAGGTCGGCTGGTGGCTAAGGTTTCAGGCAAATTCATGGCATTAACTATGATGAGACCTTTTCCCCTGTAGCCAAGGTCAAGTCCATCAGAATTCTACTTGTTATTGCTGCGTATTATGACTACGAGATCTGGTAAATGGATGTCAAAACGGCTTTCCTTAATGGAAACCTCCTTGAGGAAGTGTATATGACACAACCCGAGGGTTTTGTATCTCCAAATGAAGCCACTAAAATATGCAAGTTGAATCGATCCATTTATGGATTGAAACAAGCTTCTCGAAGTTGGAATCTTCGTTTTGATGAGAAAATCAAAGAGTTTGGCTTTATTAAGAACGAGGATGAACCTTGTGTTTACAAGAGGATTAGTGGGAGCATTGTCGTTTTCCTGATTTTGTATGTGGATGACATACAATTAATCGAAAATGACATTCCGACCCTGCAAGCTGTTAAGAACAGGCTAGGGGACTGCTTTTCTATGAAGGACTTGGGTGAAGCAACTTACATACTTGGTATTAGGATCTATAGAGATAGATCGAAGAAGTTGCTGGGTTTGATCCAAAGTACATACATTGAGAAGGTGTTGAAATAGTTCAACATGCTTGAGTCCAAGAAAGGATTCTTACCCATGTCATATGGTGTGAGTCTCTCTAAGGACCAGTGTCCAAAATCTTTGGAAGATAAGGACCGCATGAAGTTGATTCCATATGCTTCGGCAATTGGATCAATCATGTATGCAATGTTATGTACTCGACTCGATGTCTCTTATGCTTTGAGCATGACTAGCAGATATCAGTTTGATCCTAGTGAGAGTCACTAGATTGCGGTCAAGAATATCTTAAAGTACTTGAGAAGGACTAAAGATGAATTCTTGGTGTATGGAGGTGAGGAAGAGCTCGTCGTAAATGTTTACACAGATGCTAGCTTCCAGACTGATAGGGACGACTCAAAGTCCCAATCAGGTTTTGTATTTTGCCTTAATGGAGGAGCTGTAAGCTGGAAGATTTCCAAGCAAGAAACAATTGCTGATTCTACAACTGAGGCCGAGTATATCACTGTAGCAAATGCGGCGAAGGAGGCTGTATGGATTAGGAAATTCATCAGCGAGCTAGATGTAGTTCCTAACATTGTTGATCCCGTAGTTCTCTACCGTGACAACAATGGTGCTATTGCACAAGTTAAGGAACCTAGATCTCATTAGCGCTCCAAGCACATACTTCGGTGGTTCCATCTTATTCGAGAGATTGTCGATCGAGGAGATGTGAGCATTTGTAGAGTACCAACTGAAGAAAACATAGCGGATCCACTGACGAAGCCTCTTGCGCAAACGAAGCATGATGGTCATGTTAGATAAATGGGTATTAGATACCTGAATAATCGTCTTTAGTGGGAGCCTTGTGGATTGTATGTTTGTTGGTTGTTTATTCATTTGATGAATTGTGATATGTACTATGGCTTTTCATTTTACATTTATGGCAAGTTCTTTTATTATGTCAATTGTTTCTATATGATAGACTAATTAACATAACGAATGCCCTTAGAATGTTTGCTTCCATAGAAATTCAAGTATATGACTTGAATGTGAGGGCCTATGTTTAAATGAAGCTTCATTCTTAAATGGTCCCTAGTCGAGGTATCATCCTAGAAATTAGGGCGAGGATGAGACCATAAGACTAGTATGTACGTTGACTGATGATCGGTTCTCACAGGTCTTGATATTGTGGTATCAAGTCATCACATGGGTACTTGTTAGGAACAAGTTGTACTGGACAGACCCACCGTGAAAATACTTTGTGGATTGTTATATGAACGTGTCACAAGTAGGTCTCAAGTGATAATGGTGTTTGTGGTCCTTTGACTTGAAGTCACAGCATTCATCAAGTAAGGAAGAGCATACTTTGATGCCATCTAAAGTCTTCTCTTGAGAAAGGTTGACGATAAGGGTGGTTGTTGGGTATGTTACGAATCATTTGGATGTTTGTGTGTGAGCAGAAATGAGATTTGTCCTCCTTTATGACAGGAGTTACATCCATGGGCCCCCTGATGGAATGAGACTGAGAAATGCAAGGCCATGCTTGGTTGAGTCAATATATGATATTGAGCCCACCATTTTTTTGTCAGTCTATTCTAGATCAGGAAACTAGGATTGAACAATTATGAGGGTGACACGGTCCATGCCTCTAGTTCTATCCGGATGTAAAGGACAAAAGGACATGACAACACTGATACATTGGTTATGACAGGCTTGTTGAGTTTTTAACTCTTATTGCTTGGGTAGCAATGATGTATTGCTAGATGCCGCTCATTGTTTGTGAGACTTTTGTTGACACTTTGTGATCAAGTGGGAGACTGTTGGAGTTTCTGAGGTGATCTCAAAGCAATCAACAGTTAGTGTTACTGCCAACGCAATATGAGCCTATAGGGTCACACATATAAGTGCTTGGAGAAATTGGAGGAAGAAATTAAATCTTGTGATTTCACGAGAAACCAGGCCATCCTGCACGACTTTAATCGAACTGAGATGAAATGGCTAGTGTAGCGCGTTCATCGACCGCTGAGACGAAATGGCTAGTGTAGCGCCTTCGTCGACCACTGAGACGGAATGGGTTAGTGTAGCGCGTTCGTCGACCGCTGAGATGGAACGGGCTAGCGTAGCGCGTTCGTCGACCGCTGAGACGGAACGGGCTAGTGTAGCGCCTTTGTCGACCGCTGAGACGGAAGGGCTATTGTAACACGTTCGTCGACCGCTGAGACGGAAGGGCTATTATAGCGCGTTCGTTGACCGCTGAGATGGAAAGGGCTAGTGTAGCGCGTTCGTCGACCGCTGAGACGACAGAGGGATAGTGTAGTGCGTTCGTCGAACGCAGATCACTTGAGTTCATCGAACGCAGATCTCCTTGAGTTCGTCGAACGCAGATCTCTTGAGTTTGTCGAACGCAGATCTCCTTGAGTTCGTCGAACGCAGATCTCTTGAGTTTGTCAAACGCAGATCTCCTTGAGTTCATCGAATGCAGATCCCTTAAGTTCGTAGAACGTAGATCTCTTGAGTTCATCGAACGCAGATCTCCTTGAGTTCGTCGAACGCAGCCTTTGGTATATAAGCAGATCACGATCTTAGGGTTGGAAGTGCGAGACAGATTTTGTAACCGACCCATTTCGTGGTTTGAGAGAGCAGCGCCGGAAGTGTTCCGCTAGGGCTTCTCTCCTCTTCCGACAGTCGCCGTCTCCCCTGTCTCGGATCTAGCAGTCTGTGGGGATGCTGAGAACTTTTCTTCTCCGACTCATTCCTTGTTCGACAAGGCATCGAGGTTCTCTGACACTTGTGTGAATCTCTGTAGAGGGGCCGATCTATTTCGGTTCTTGTAACTCAAGATTGGTTCTACTAGACTCAGTGAGGAGCACCTTGGTTTGAGTATTGACTCAAATCCCCTTCAGGTATAATTTCTGCACTATGACGTGGATGTTGCTTTATTTCTTGAATAAGTAAAATCGCAAGTTCCTTAACTCTTTGGGTTGTTCTAGTTATTTATTCCGCTGCGCATATGTGATATGCTATTTTATCAATTTTGAAATGGTATTAGAAAAACCTAACAAGTTCGTCGAACGCAGCTAGCCTGTAGTTTGTCGAATGCAGCCTAAGAATTCATGCAAGGATAAAAAATGCAATAATTACATAAATAACCTCCCATACTATTTAAACTACGACGGCGACTAAATCACCTCGGACTTCTACAAAATTCGCCCCTAAACTGAAATTCGGCGCTATGAATCCAACGGCGAAGTCAGAATTCAATTCTGACGAGCCAAACTTTAGATTGAAATTCCCGAAGCTAAAATCTCAATAGTTACTCAAAGTCTTCTCTACAACTCGAAACGACGCGAAATCTCGCACGCTCGATCTAAATTACATACTTTAACTAAGTTAAGGATCAAAACTAAACCTGACGAGCTGACGTAACGCCCTTACGCCACAACGACACGCAAAATAATTAACAAAAACCAGGGGCGTTACATCAATGGACAAAGTAGATAAGTTCTTTGACTCCTCAATAGTAACCACAATGTTCTCAAACTTCCTCGATAAACATCTGAGAATTTTCTCTATCACTGTTTTACTTCTAACATTTTAACCATTGAGAGTCATTTGATTCACAAGAGCAATAACTCGATTAAAGAATTCTTCAATCGATTCCAACTCCTTCATCCTTAGCCGATCAAAGTCACATCTAAGGGTTTTAAGTCTCAACAATTTCACTTTGTCTTCTCCTTTATATGCAGTGTATAAAGTATCCCAAGCCTCCTTGGCGAAATTAGTGAAGAGATCCACTCAAAGATACCTTCATCAACCGATTGAAGAATAGAGTAGAGTGCGTTCTTATCTTTCTTTCTCAGATTTTTCAGATCATTCATCTATTGAGCATTATGATCATTCACATCCACCGGTTCTTCAATGCCATTTTCAAAGAGATTTCATAGATCTTGTGATTTATACAAGACCTTCATTAACACACTCCATTTATGATAGTTCTTTTCATCAAAGTGAGGTAGTTGGGGCTTCATCATGTCATTAGAAGATAAATCCATTTCTTTATGCAGAGAAAATACGCAAAACAAACTTTCTCAAAACAAACCCTAACTTGAAAATTTTGGATCTGTTGGGAAAAATTCCTTTTGATTTAACTTAACAATTTATCTATAGGTGATTTTACTTCCCAGGAGTATTACCCTCATTTTATAGTAAGGGTAATTTGTTCATTCGATGTCTTAGGTTGTCACACTCATCTTATAGTGTAAAGGCCAAGTCAAGACAATCAGAAAATAAGTTAAGTTAAGAATTGCATCGAATGAAAGTCGATGCAACTTTGACTTGGTGTCGACGCAACTCTGACTAGTAGTCCAAGCAACTTATTCAACCCATCGAAGTATAAGTCAAGTCGACGCAACATCGAAATGGACTCGACGCAGAAGGAAGAGCTTGTCGAAGCCATCTAAGAAGTCGACTCAACTTCGACGCATAAATTAAAGCTCAAGTCCAAGTCTTAAACTCGACGTATACGTCGATAAGGAATCGACGTAATGTCAACATCTGAGTTTAGCCAGAGCTAAGAAGGGATTCGAAGCTACTTTTATATGAACTCAGAGGTGCATCGATATGAAGAATGATGAAGTCGACGCAGCGTCGAATACAGTCAGAAAAGGAAGCTTTTTCTAGTATCCTTTTCAGACCATTTTAGAAGGACCACAAGGCTAGAGACAGTTCTTCAACGACTCGTTTATTGCTAAGAATGGAATGGAGCTTTTCAGGACACAACAAAATCATTCTTGGAAGATATTCAAAATTGATGGACGGGTCAGGAACAAAAGAAGAAAGGAAAATTATGTGTCCAAAAGAATTCCTTATCAGGACAGCCCAAAACAAGAAAGGATTTGAAATCCCAACCATACAGAATAAGTATGCTGAAGGGGAGAAGAAAGATAGGGTATTGATTATTATTCTTGTCTGTGGAATAGGGTGTTCATCTTCTTCCTCCTCAAATCCTAAGACAAGAACAAGTCTTCTTTCATCACAGTGAAAAGATAACAGCTGCTTCTTCTTCTTCTTCATCTTACAACAGCTGTTGTTTACAAGAAGTACTTACAGAAAAGGATCAAGTCAAATAACCCTTGCAATCATCACAATCATAAGCAAGGGTTCATCATTTCAGATCCTATGAAAGACAGAAGCATCATTAGTGCTTCTAAAGAATTCCGAAACACAAAATTCTATCTTCTTCTTCCTTTCTTCTCACATTTTCCTTCAACTGTAAAGAGTTTTATTAATCCCACTTCCAAAGGATTCAGTGGTTCTAAGAGCCTCCTTATCAAAAGACTCAGTGGTTCTAAGAGTATCCTTATCAAAAGACTCAGTGGTTCTAAGAGTCTCCTTCTCAAAAGACTTAGTGGTTCTAAGAGTCTCCTTATCAAAAGACTCAGGCACATGTTGTGCAATCCTACCAGGGAGGTAGAAGAGAGGAGTACCCACATTTTGGGGAAATTCTATAAAATTCTTGTGTCTTTGTGTGTGATTTTTTGTGTTGTCCATATTTTAGTTTTTCTGTGCTTTATATTTCCAGCATTTTACTTATACTTTATTCTGTCTTTAGTATTGCTGGTTGCATAATCACATAGTGTTTTTATTGTGTGTGCATAAATAGGATAAAAATATTTAAAACTCTATTCACCCCCCTCTAGAGAATACTCAGAGGCACACTGTGCACTTTCAATTGGTATCAGAGGGAGGTTGATCATTAAAAGGTTAACACCTTGATCAAAAGATCTCCTACTCTCTTTTCTTTATTATAAATCAGTTAAAACTATCTTCTAAAGAAAATGAGTTGTAAGGATTATGCATCAACAAGACCACCAGTGTGTAACCTAAATAAGTTTACACTCTGGAAGGCCAGAATAAAGCAGTATATGAACTCCATTGATGAAGACATCTTTGATGTTATACTTTCAGGTCCCCTAACTCCAGTCAGACAAGATGCCGGTGGATCTTCAACACTGGAAGTTATCCCAAGAAATGAGTGGACAAAGGCTGAGAAGAAGCAGAAGGCATGTGATGCCAAGGCTATGAACATTTTGGTTTCCACAATGTTAGATGACATTTTCCAAAAAGTAGTTGAATGTCAATCAACAAAAGAGACATGGGAATCCATCTCCAGAATGGTAGAAGGGAGTTCTGATGAAAGTAAGGACATGAAGTCCCTTCTCATATCCCAATATGAGAACTTTCAAAAGAAAGCTGAGGAAAGTGTTGCTGAAATGTATGACAGATTCAACATCATTATCAATGAACTGAAGAGACTGGACAAGGAGATATTCTTGACAGAGATCAATGATAAGATCCTCATGTGCTTCCCAAGCTCATGGTATTCAAGGATCTGGGCCATCAGAGAGTCCAGATGCCACAAAGAAATCTCTACTGATGCTTTGCTAGTAAAACTTAAATCATATGATATGCTACTAAAAAGCAGAGCTGAAATAGAGGCAAAGGAGACAAATCCAACTCCTATCCAAAGGAGCCTTGATCTGAAAGCTACTGAAGGAGAGCCCTCCACCCCTGAAGATGAAATGTTCAGTCTCCTAACAAGGAGATTCAGAAAGTGGGTCAAGACAAAAGAGTCAAGGAGAAGAGAGAGGAGCTCAAAGCCTAGATATGATAAGACCCCAAAGAAGGAGGTGATTTTCTTCTCCTGCAACAAGCCAGGGCACATAGCCCCCGATTGCCCACAGGAACAAAGGGACAAGAGCAGAAACAAAGATGAGCAGAAAAAGAAGTCTTTCAGGAGGAAAGACAAGAAGAAAGCAATTGGTTTCATTGCTGAAACCTGGAGTGACTCTGAAGCAGAGGCAAGCTCCTCTTCATCAGAGAGTGATGAAGAAAGAGATGCTGAAGCAACCTGCATGATGGCATTGGGCATATCCTCAGATGATGAGGAAGAACAAGTATCATTGTTTGACGATTTTGATTTTAATTCTGATGATTTTAAATCCTACTTTAAAGAATTTTGTAATGATTTTCTCAAAACACAAAAGAGTTGGAAGCAGATATGGAAGAATTAGAAAATCTTAAGAAAGAAGAATTATATTCAATAAATAATGATTTGAGAAATAAAATTCAGGTTACAGAAACAGAATTGATAGAGATAAGAAAGGATAATATAAAATTAAAAGAAGAGCTAACCAAGGCAGATAGTTAAATCTCTATGCGATTTAAACACCTAGGTCTAGGAGCAGACCCTTGCACTAGCACTGAAGTCTCTAGTAGACCAGCCTGGAAAAATCCAGTTAGATTTATTAGACCTAGTGAATATCAATCAAGTGAGAAGAGTGCAATATTTAAGGATCAAAATATTAATAATCCAAATAAATTAACTGTGCCTAACAAAGTAATTCTAAACAATGAAAAGAAACCTCTAGGCAAGAATAATGCAGAGAAATTAAACAACAACAATCAAAAGGCTAAAGCCAAAAATAGAATAATAAAACACTCTGCTGATTTATTATATGTAGATATATTTTATACACATTTCAAGTACCAACATAATAAATCAAGGTTTGATAAACTCATTCCCTGTCATCCTAAAGGATATCATGAAAGGCCCTTCTACTCTTTCATAAAACCTTATAATGGTAAATACAAAGGGCCCAAGGTAACCTGAGTTCCTTCTAATGTTTAGGCTATTTGTGCAGGAGTAAGTAGGATCCCTCCTAAGAGATAATGGATGGGGAAGGAAGAACTATGGTCTAATAAGGACCCAAATCCAACAGGGGAGTGATTTCTACTTTAAATCTTCATATTATCTTCTTTAGTTTATGAAAATAATAGTATAAGTACTATTTTCAATAAATATCATTGTTGGGAAAATAACAAAAACTTTCTAAGAAAATAGAACTATTCATTCAGAGTTGCGTCGAATAGAATTTGACGTACCGTCTAATTCTACTCGATGCCTGCTCCGAAAGCAATATGCAACTGCTAATTCAGAGTTGCGTCGAATGGAATTTGATATACCGTGTAATTCTATTCGATGCTAGCTTTGAGAGGCATCCAAATCAGATAATTCGAATAACATTCGACGCAACGTCGATTTCATATCGACGGATACGTCGAATTAATAGCTGCTCATCAAATTTGTAGATGCATTGAGTTCTAATCGATGCAACGTCGACATGTCAAGCGCGCACAGTTTCACTTCTAGAAGCTGCCTCGACACATTTTGGCGCGCTCTCTATTAATCTTTTCGACGGTGCTTCGGATAAAACCCTAAGTAGCGACAAATCAACTTCTTTTAAGGAAGATTGGTGTCGAATTCATTATGCTCTCGAATTCTCTCTTTCCTGCTCTCGTGCTCTTCCTCTCCCCAACTTTCCCGCATCCTTCTCTCATTTCTTTCTCCTTCTCTTGTCTTCTTTTGCAGGTACCTCAGAGTCAATGGCACCTCCCAAGATAAACTCTGGTTTTGACGTGGATGTTGACTTGTTTCATGCTGCTGCAGAAAGTTTCAAAGCCATTCTCGGCTTATTCCACACTGCTGGGCTAACAAAGTTGATCTCCACAAGATGCAAGATTCTGGATGTTGAATTAATAGAGCAAAAGAAGAGTTTCCATATAGGAGATGATGACTCCAAAAATGGAAGAATATATGAAACTGATATTAGCATTACAAAGGAAATACTATCTCACACCTATGATCTACCAACAGGTGATGAGTCTGATGAATTAACAGGGGAAGAAACATGAAAGTCATTGCCGATAATGCAGTTCAAGAAAGAGAAGGCCATCAATCTGAAGAAGTTTGATCTTGTAGAGGAATACAAATTCCTTGCTGATATAGTAGGTAAGGTGCTCCTATGCAAAATATCAGCACATGATGTTATCCCCAGGCAGCAGCTACAAATCATGGGAGTTCTAGTCCTTAATAAGAAGATAGACTGGGGAAGATGCCTTGATCCTAAAGATTATTGGGCACAAATATTCACACAAAGAGAATGTATTTATGAGGATCATGAGCCAGGTGCTCTTCCGCCATTATCCAATGGTGTGCAAATCAAAAGGAGTGCTCATTCCTCCAGGGAAAAGGATGAATATAGGAATATTCTCTAAGTGGACCAGGCAAATTCTGAAGCCTAGTCAATCTGCACCCTCACCTCCTCCTTCTCAAGATTTAGAGATACATCTACCAGATCCCCCAAGGGATAATATTCCTCCTCATGATACCCCAGCAACTCAACGGGATACTAATCAAGATGCTGATCCAGCCCCACTCAACCAGACCAGTTCATCCATCCCTGCCACCGAATCTGCACCTTAGGTCCCTCTCCAACCACAACAACAGCCACAACATAATCATAGACAATCAGCCTACTCCACCACCACCATTTCATATCTCTCAAGAAGTCTATCAATCCCACTCCCCTATAGCTCTTCCAGACTTCAATGATAACCTCACAACATTCTCCCTAGCTATTCTACCCACTCCTACTCCTCCTACATCTCATGTTCATACTCCCTCTTTTGATGTTGAACAAGCCATCTCTAAGGCAATAGGGTTGGCCTCAAGCACATTTGCTAACCTACTGGCCAGTCAAGCCAGAAAATTCAATAAGAAATACTCCCAGATGGAGTCAGAAATATAGGAATCAAAAGAGTCACTCCTGTCTCTCAAGACATTTGTATCCTCCTCCATGGTCACTAAATATTTCTTAACTTCTCTTATCAACAAGGTTAAGAAGGGGGAGAAGATTCAGGAGGAGGAGTTACTTAACTAGGGAATTGAGAATGTCCAGGAAAAGGACTAGTGTGCTGCATAAGAGATTGCTCCAAATACTGAGGCTCATGACCCAAATAAGCTAACTGTTTTCCAAACAGGAATAGTTAAAGTGGAGCCAGTTGAGAATCCTCCAGCAAAGTCTACATCAATTCAGGTGGAGCCAGGTGTAGTAAACCAGGGGGAGATCACATCAACTCAGGGAGAGTTCCTAGAAGATGAAAAAATAGTGGATGAGGTGGAAATGATTGTTAAGGATGTTGTCCTAAATGCTGAACAAGATGCACAATCTCAGGGGGAGCCTCCCAAAGATAATGAAATCCATCAAGAAGCTGTCGAGAGTCCTAAAGAAGAAAATGAACTTCTTATTTTTGCTACAAGAAAGGTGATATCAAAGGTCTTCTCAAGGAAAAGGAAAACTCCTGAAAAGGATCAGTGAAGCTCAGTTATTCTGTAAACATGAACACTATATAGTATAACATCTAGAGCAAACAACTGTGTTGATCAATATAATTACTGTCAATGTATGAAATGGTCTATGATTCCATTCAATCATATTTTATTGTCTATGTATGTCTTGTTTGTATTTGTATTTATGTCAAAGTATGTGTAAAATCACTTTAAAAGAATCTGTAAAATTTGTTAAGATAAATAGGGGAGATTGTTGGGAACCTTACCTACAATGTTCCTGATTTGAAGAAATCCTCAAGTCAAAGATAAATACACTTTGTATTTGACATATTTGCTTTAGAATATTGCTTTCAGGTACTAGACAGTACAAGTCTAACATAGGGCTAGACTTAGTGTTATCAGACATAGTTTTGCCAATATAATTATTCATTGTGCAAAACACCATGTCAACCTATGATCTAGACTATATTAGACATGTCACTAACTCATTATCATCAGGAATATAGGTATAACAAGTGAGCTAAAACAAATGATTTGAGTTGAGAAATTCTCTAAGTAAAATATCATCTTGGAGAGCCTTAATGTCATCGAGTGAAGGACTCTATATCATCTTGAAGTCCTTAAGATCCATGATGACATTGTCTTGTAAACTCACAACTACACTCATATCATCTGTTGAGAAGAAGAAGACCTATCTCCAAATATCATCTTGGTAATATACTTTCCAAGATGATATCATCTTGACAAGGTTCATTTGCTTTCATATCGTCTTGGAAGTATACAACAGATATCTGGAAGCACTTAAATGAAGGAAGAATTTGCCTAAGAAATTTATCTTCGAGGTGATATCAAATATCACTGAGGTCACTTGAAATGTCGTAGAGGAACCAACACGACATTTCATGAGTATCAGTTCAAATTTGACCAGATATGCTTGCCACTTGGTTAGAAGATAGAAGAGCTCAAATATCATCTTGAAGACTATAAGGAGATATCAAGTCGATTCGTGTAGAAGATTCGACTAGAAGACTGAAGCAGTGAAATGTTGTCTTGTGAACCACAAAGGGTCATCTAGACAATTCATACAGACAATTCGACTAGAAGGCTGAAGCAGTAAAATATCTTCTTGTGAACCACAAAGAGGCCATCAAGTCGATTCATGCAGAACTTTTGTACTAAAGCTATACAGAGTTCAAATTCGACCAGAAGAACTACATTCGACCAGACATCTAATTGAATAGTGGAAAGGACATAATTCAAATTAATGTGTGATTTTGGCATCCCGTCATTTATTGCCGCTGCAGATTGGGACAATAAAAGCTAAGCTTTATGGAAAACTGATATCTGACATAAAGGACGTCCGAGGAAGAGACCGTTATCAAATGTCCATATAAAAGGAAGAGTTTCAGCAAACCCTAATCTCAAGATTCACAATCATTTCCTTAATTATTTTCTGAAGAAAGAGCTCGCCGCCGACAACGTGCATTTCTCTTTTAGAGCTCAAGTAAAAAGAAGAAGTTCATTGAAGCCAATCACTCCATTCTTTTGAAGAAAGATTCAATCATCTTTTTCATTCAAAGATTCAACATCTATTGCAAGAAAGATTTTTGAAGAAGCCATTTCCGCCACAGGCTTTAAGAAGACTCAAGCTATACAAGATAAATTTTTTGAGTCTAAGACTTCCTTATAAAATATTGTTTTATATATTATTCTGTAGGATTTTCGCAGGAAATCTAAGTGTAGGGTCTCTTAGACCTGATTTGTAGGATCCTTACTATGGATCTAAGGTAGACGACTTTGCACAGTTCCTGAGGTAGGATTCAGGAGTGAATATGAGTTGTAGGATCCAGGGATTGGATTTGAGGTATGGAATATGCTGCTATTCCTGAGCTGTAGGAGTCATGGACTCTGAGTTGTAAGATCTAATAGATCCGAGTATTTGGAGGAGTTAGCCGAGTCTAGAACACTACTAGATAGGTGGAGGGGGAAAGTGGATGTACCCAACTCGAGGAACCACTATAAACAACTGTGCAATCTGTGATGTGTTAACTTTTCTGTGATTTATGTGTCTGGATTTTTAATATCTGAAAAACACTCAAACTCCTATTCACCCCCTCTAGATGATTAGACATCCTTGAACTTACACCAGTTGTTCATTATCATCACGAGTGATAAAATTAATTACTCATACGATAGTTGTTGATCGCATGAGCTCTAGTCATTGACATCAATATTCTTCATTATCGTTCTGGTGATAGAAGTCATTGTTGGGAAAAACCCTTGATTTAACTCAATAAATTAATTAAAATTGATTTTATCCCCTAGGATTTATATTACCCATTGTATAGTGAGGGTAATCTGGTCATTAAATGTCTTAGGATGTCACACTCAACCTAGAGTGTCAAGACCTGTTCAAGAGGTGCAAATTTGGGCAGTTAATAATTGCGTCGAATGGAATTTGATGTAACATCGAGTTGATATCGACGCAGAAGGGGATATCTATCGAAGTCATCTAAAGTCGACGCAACGTCAACTTCATCTCGGCGCAGAAAATGAAAGTTAGAGCGATGCTGTTCAACTCGATGGGTAGGTCGATAAAATATCGACGTAATGCTGACTAGCTGAGTTCAATTAGAGCATGGATGAAATTGAAGCTACTCCTACACAAACGTGAAGCCGCGTCGATAAGAGAAGAAATGAATTCGACGCTACGTCGAATACAATCTGTAAACGTATATCTTTTTAGCTGTCTTTCTGATCCTTCTTTCATGGCCCACATCCTTCAAGACCGTTCCCCAACGGCTTAATAATTGCCTGAAATAGAAAGGAGCATTAAAAAAGATGACAAAAAGGTTTCTTGGAAGCATATTCTTTCCAGGTGGATGAGACGAGAATTAAAGAGGAAAGAAAGAGAAAGTGATAAGCAGATTACCTTTTCAAGGATATCAGAAAGGGAAAGATATTCGAATTTGAATAAGGAAGAATAAAAAGAGAAGGGAAGACAAAGACAAACAAGACATTTTTATCACAATCAGCCGTCTCCTTCATTTTCTGGGGTTTCCTCTTGTTCTCCCTCTCTCAGGAACCCTAACACAACAAAGAAAAAAAAAGAAGGCTCTCCTGTTCTTCATCAAATAGAATAGAGGATCTGAAAGCTGCTCTTCATCACAATCTCTTAGCAGCCAGATCATAATCTAAAAAAGAAGAATGGATCTGACAATACAAAGCTTCTGCAAATCATCACTATCTAAAGCAGGGGCTAATCAAGAGCAGATCCATTGGAACAACTAATAGGCTGATCTTCATACATCCATCTTCAAGAATTCTGAGAATAGAATTCCTTCAACCTTCTCCCTTCTTCTTCTTTCTCATTTTGTAAAAGAGTTTTATTAATCCCTCTTCAAAGGATTCAGTGGTTCAAGATCTCCTTATCAAAAGATCTGGTGGTTCAAAATCTCCTTATCAAAAGATCTGGTGGTTCATGATCTCCTTGCCAAAAGGTCATTGGTTCTAATAGTCTCCTTATCAAAAGACTCAGGCACAGTGGTGCATTCCTACCAGGTGGCAGAAGAGAGGACTACCCACATTTTGGGGAACCTCTATAAAAATTCTGTGTCTTTTGGTTGTTGATTTTCTGTGCTTTCCCAACTTATTTTATGCACTTTACTATCTGCACCATATTTATTCTGCCTGTGTTCTTGTTCAACATAAATCCTTAATTAAGTTTATTGTTTTCACAGTTAGGATAGAAATTATTTTAAATCTCTATTCACCCCCTCTAGAGGATTCTCAGAGGTACACTGTGCACTTTCATTTGGTATCAGAGGGAGGTTGATCATTAAGAGGTTAACACCTTGATCAAAAGGACCTCCTACTCTTATTTCTTTTCTATAAATATATTTTATAAAGAAAATGAGTACTAAGGATTATGCTTCCACAAGACCCACAGTGTGTAACTTAAACAAGTTCACACTCTGGAAGGCCAAGATAAGGCTTTATATGAATTCAATTGATGAAGACATATATAATGTTCTTCTCACAGGTCCTCCTGCTCCAGTCAGACAAAAGGAAGGAGAAACCTCAACAACTAAGGCTATCCCAAGAAAGGAATGGACAGAGGATGAGAAGAAGGTCAAGGCATGTGATGTCAAGGCCATGAATATTCTGATATCAACAATGTCTGATGACATTTTCCAAAAAGTTGCTGAATGCCAATCAGCAAAAGAGATCTGGGATTCCCTCACCACAATGGTTGAGGGAAGTGCCGATGAAAGGAAGGACAAAAATTCATTTCACATATCCCAGTATGAGAACTTTCAAAAGAAAGCTGAAGAATCTGTTGCCAATATGTATGACAGATTCAGTTTGATCATTAATGAGCTCAGAGGCTTAGACAAGGAAATATCCTTGACTGAAATTATTGATAAGATCCTCATGTGCTTCCTCAGCTCATGGGACTCTCGAATCGGGGAAATCAGGGAATCCAAATGTCATAGGGAGATCTCTATTGAAGCTTTTCTAGGGAAGCTTAAGTCATATGAGATGCTCTTAAAGAATAGGGCTGAATCAAAACAAGAGGAGAAGACCCTAGCTCCCATCCAAAGGAGCCTTTCCCTGAAAGTCTCTGAAGAAGAATCTTCCACCCCAGAAGATGAGATGTTCAATCTCCTAGCAAGGAGATTCAAGAAATGGGTCAAGACAGAAGATTCAAGGAGAAAAAGGGATTGGAGCTCAAAGCCCAAGTATGACAAGACTCCAAAGAAGGAGGTTACCTGCTTCTCCTGCAACAAACCTGGGCACTTTGCTTCTGAGTGCCTAGAAGAGCAAAGGGGCAGGAAAAGCAGCAATAGAGAGAAGAAGAAGAAGAAGAAGAAGAAGTACTACAGAGGAAAGGACAAGAAGAAAGCCAAGGGCTTCATTGCTGAAACCTGGAGTGATTCAAAAGCAGAGGAGAGCTCATCCTCATCTGAAAGTGAAGATGAAGCAGAAGATGAAGCAGCCTACATGATGGCCCTGGGGATGTCATCAGATGATGAATAGGAGCAGGTATCTTTATTTGATAATTTTGATTTCAATTCAGAAGACTTCAAAATCTGTTTCAAGAATTTTTGTAATGATCACCTTAGGGTAGAAGAGGAACTAGACTCTGTTAGGTTAGAACTAGAAAACCTAAAGAAAGATGATGTATATGTAAGAAATCAAGGCCTAATAGAAGAATTAAAAATAAAGAATTAGAACTAATAGAAATTAGAAAAGAAAAGTTAAGGCTGAAAGAAGAGCTAGCAGAGGCAAAGGCCTTTGAGGACTCACTCAATGGGAGGAGTCAAAAGCTCAAAGACATCACTGAAAACCTCTCCATGAGGTTTAATCATCTAGGATTAGGAGCAGAGCCCTACACAAGCACATACCAACCAAAGAAGTCTGCCTGGAAAAATCCAGTGGTCTTTGTTAGACCTAGTAGCTATTTACCCAGTGAGAAGAGTACTCCATCTAAGGACACAGATAACAATCATCCAGACAGGTTAGACAAACCTAAAAGGGCAAATCTAAATAACAAGGAAAAACCCCTATGCAAGGGTCATCTAGAGAGGACAAATAACTACAACCAAAAGAATAAATCAAAACATAGGATAATCAAACATTCTGCTGATTTATTATATTTTGATACATTTTATTCTCATTTCAAGTATCAAAATAATAGGTTTGGGAGACCCATTCCATATCATCCCAAAGGGTATCATGAAAGACCTTTCTATTCTTTCATTGAACCCTATAATGGTAAAATCAAAGGACCCAAGGTAACCTGGGTTCCCTTTAATGTTTGAATTTCATGTGCAGGGTTAGGTAGGATCCCACTCAGGAGAAAATAGAGTGGGAAGGAAGATGTAGGACAAAGATAAGGAACAAACTTCACCTAAGGGAGTGAACTCTACATTGACTTGTCTCTATAGTTTATTAAATTAATAGTATAACCAATCTTCAATAAACATGAGTGCTGGGAAAAACAACAAGGATTTTCAAAGAAAATAGATCTGATCACTCAGAGGTGCGTCGAATAGAAATCGACGCACCATCGATTTCTACTCGATGTCAGCATCAAGAAGCACTCGGAATAAGTAATTCGAATAGATCTCGACATATCGTCGATTCCTTTCGACGCATGCGTCGTAATGACTGGACGCTGATCAAAGTCGAGGTTCTATCGAATGCAAATCGACGCAACGTCGACTAAACTACGTCGACTTGAGGCTTACTAAGCAATCTTTATAAAGTAACTGCGTCGACTAGAATGCGTCGAATGAAATTTGACGCAATGTCGAAATAACTGCACGCTAAGAATGACTTCTAGTCAATTCATTTCTGCGCGCCAAATATTAACATACATCGACGCTGCGTCGACTTAAACCCTAAGCAGCGACGAATCAACTTCTTTTAAGCAACACCAACGTCAAAAGAATCACGCTTTCGAATTCTCTTACTCTCTTGCCTTCTTTTCTTCCTGCTCTCTTGTTCTCTAGCTCTCCCGTTCTCTTTTCTCTCTTTCTCTTCATCTTTGCAGGTACATTCAAAGAGATGGCTCCTCCCAAGGTCAATTCTAGATTCGATGTAGATGTTGACTCGTTCAGCGCACCTGCCGATAGCTTCAAAACTATACTTGGCCTATTTCAGGAGGCTGGCCTGACTAAGTTGATCTCAACAAGGTGTAAGATTCTAGACGTCGAACTTACAGAGTTCAAAGATAGTGTACATGTTGCAGATGATGGGTCCCTTCAAGGGACAGTTTATGGCTAAGATATTAGTATAACTGATGAGCTTCTCTCCCAAACATTTGATCTTCCCACTGGGAATGATTCAGATGAACTGTCTGGAGAAGAAATAAGGAATGTCCTGGAAATAATGCAGTTCAAGAAGGAGAAGCCAATCAACCTTAAAACGATTGATGTGGTAGAAGAGTACAGGTTCTTGGCTGACATTGTAGGGAAGGTTATGGTGTGTAATATATCGGCTCATGATGCTATCCCCAGGCAGCAATTGCAAATAATTGGAGCTCTTGTTTTGAAAAAGAAGATCAATTAGGGCAGATACCTATTAAAGCTGATAGCTCACAAGTACTCTCACAAGGAGAATGCATACATGAGGATAATGAGCCAGGTGTTCTTCCAGCACTTCCCAAATGTCTGCAAGTCAAAAGGAGTGCCCATTCCTCCTGGAAAGAGGATCAATATTGGGATCTTTTCAAAATGGACAAGGCAAATCTTAAAGCCTGGTCAGGTCCCATCTTCACCTCCTCCTTCTCCTCCTCCTCAAGGTTCAGAAAGACAGATACCAGATCCACCAAGGGATCTACCTCAGGATACCACTTCAGCACTACCATCTTCTCAGCAACAACATCATCCACAAGAAGATCTTCCAAATCCCCTTTTTCATCCACTTCAGCCCCTGAGTCATCTTTCCATACACATCATCCACTATCATCCACATATCATGAGCATGCTCCACCTCCACCACCATCAACTCATTTCTCACCTAATGTCTACCATCCTCTCTCTCCCATTCAAGAAGACTTCCCTTCATCACCTCCACCTCTAGCTCATCCTCCCATTGACATTGAGCAAATCATCTTCAAAGTTGTGGCCCTTGCCTCCTCCACATTTGCTGACCTGGTGGCCACCCAGGCAAGAAAATTTGACAGGAAGTGTTGAAACCAACTACTCGGTCTCCGTGGAGTTCGGGGTCCCAAAAAAGGGGTGGTCTCACACCTACTTCTCTCGAGCCAACTCTCTAGACAAGAGCACTTGGACTTGGAAACGGACCCTAGGCTACAGCGAGGAGGTCCCACCTCACACCCGGAAGACCTGTGAGATCTTCCCCTCCCTAGCCAATGCTGAACCAGAGGCACCAAAGGAGAGCTATAAAAGTCAAAAGAGCTCTCAAGGAAGAAGAAGATCCGAAATTTGGAAATCCAGAAGCTCTCTCCTTTGGTGCCCCTTAGGGTCTATTTATAGGTTTTCCAAGTTGGGCTGCAAATAGCCAAAAACTGATCTGCCAGATTACCAAAATACCCTCGGAATTGGGCTGCGGATAACCGAATCCCGCTGCTCTGAAGCGCTAAACGCACACCACTGGACTGCGAATAGCCAAAACTGGACTGCGAATAGCAAACTGGACGAGGGGGGCCTCCCCTGGGCGAGAGGGGGAGGGGCGAGACCCCCCCTTCCCCTCTCTCTGCCCTTTCTGCTGGGCGAGAGAGGGAGGGGCGAGACCCCCCTCCCCTCTCTCCACCTCTCCTGCTGGGCGAGAGAGGGAGGGGCGAGACCCCCCCTCCCCTCTCTCCGCCTCTCCTGCTGGGCGAGAGAGGGAGGGGTGAGACCCCCTCTCCCTCCTCTCCGCCCTTCCTGCTGGGCGAGAGAGGGAGGGGCGAGACCCCCCCTCCCCTCTCTCCGCCCTTCCTGCTGGGCGAGAGAGGGAGGGGCGAGACCCCCTCTCCCTCCTCTCCGCCCTTCCTGCTGGGCGAGAGAGGGAGGGGCGAGACCCCCCCTCCCCTCTCTCCGCCCTTCCTGCTGTGCGAGAGAGGGAGGGGCGAGACCCCCCCTCCCCTCTCTCCGCCTCTCCTGCTGGGCGAGAGAGGGAGGGGCGAGACCCCCCTCCCTCCTCTCAGCCTCTCCTGCTGGGCGAGAGAGGGTGGGGCGAGACCCCCCTCCCCTCTCTCTGCCTCTTCTGCTGGGCGAGAGAGGGAGGGGCGAGACCCCCCCTCCCTCCTCTCCGCCTCTCTTGCTGGGCGAGAGAGGGAGGGGCGAGACCCCCCTCCCCTCTCTCCGCCTCTCCTGCTGGGCGAGAGAGGGAGGGGCGAGACCCCCCCTCCCCTCTCTCCGCCTCTTCCTCTCCTTCTGGGTGAGAGCTACGGGGGTATCGCCGGGCGATACCCAAAGGTCTAAAAACCCCTTGGGTCTAGTTGACATGTCTCGACGGCCCTCCACGTTGGGCCTCACTCGATGGATATGGGGGTTATACAGGAAGTATTCTCAGATAGAATCTGAGTTGCTTGACTCCAAGAGATCCCTCCAGGGTCTCCAAGAGTTTGTCTCTTTTTCTATGATTACAAGAGAATTCTTAACCTCACTGGACAGCAAGGTCAAGAAGGGGGAGAATATCTTAGAGGAAGAGGACCCTATCTTAAGGGGTAAAGTTCAGGAAGAAGCTGATATTGAGCCATCCCGTGATAAGGTGACTACCTTTCAGGGAGCACAAATCCATGGGGAGCCAGCAAATCAAGAGGTGCTTCCAGCAGTTCTAAGTCAACCTGCAGTTCAGGGGGAGCCAGCTCCAGATATTCAGAGGAGTCTGAATATGGAATTTGAAGCTATGAGCACAGCAGGAGTCCATATTGAGCCTCAAGCTAAAGATCTGTTAGATCAAGTTGCTCAGATAGCTCAGGAAACTTCCTAGGAGGCTGAGCAGAATGCACAAACACAAGGGGAGATTCCTAAAGACAGTACTGTTGCTGTTGATCCTAATGAAGCAGATGATGATAAGGGTGAAGAGCCTGTTGATGATGATGTGCCTCTAAGATATGTTATTAGGCAAGCCCTACCAAATATATTTTCAAGGAAGAGAAGAACTCCAGAGAAGGACTCATGAACTTCAGGTATCAGATAAGATTATTTGAATTCTATGAAATTACATTTGGTGGGTAAAACAATGGTACACAATTTCTTGATATGGAAATTTGTTGTTTGTAATTTCAGTTGTTTCTGTTGGATCTTACGATGCCCTTAGAGGGGGGGGGGGGTGAATAAGGGAATAAAATTTCTTTTTATAATTTTAAGATAATTACTAAATTGTTTTATAATATGTGAAGGTAAAATAACAATTTAGCTAAATGAATAGAAAAATTATGATTTGCAATTTTAGAAATAAGTACTAAATTGTTTTATGATGAAAGAGATTGAAATAAACAATTTAGATTTAGAATTGAAAACTTATAACACAATATAATAGATATTGCGCCAAATGAGAGAAATCAAGTTAACACAAATAGAGACATGATTATATCATATGAAAAGGTGTTTACAAAAATTGATTTTAATATCGGTTGAAATCAGAGGCGACAAATATGTAAATAATTTTTCCTTTTCTATACCGACTCGTATCCCCATGAACCGGTTGGCTTTAGCCTATCCTTCCCCGGATAAGGCCTCAAGCCGCTCTAGCCAATCCTTCCCCGGATATGGCCTCAAGCCCCCTAGATCTAATCACCTAGAACTAGTCGCCAACACAAGGCGAATTTCCCCCTAAGTCCTACCCAGACCTAGTCGCCAACACAAGGCGAATTCTCTAAACGGTTACAAAAAGTATGGAATGGAAATAATGAAAACAATAATAAAACTCCCTATATGAGATCTCTGGAGTTGAGGATGAAGGATCGCTGTAGTATACGCGAGGTTGAAGCGATCGTCCTTTGGATGTAGCGTGACGTTGTCCTCCTCCAGAATTCTCCTTTAAGCTTTTTGTGGGAGATCCATCTTCGACAACATAACAACACTGGAATTGTGGCACAAGCAACCTCTCTGGGATGGATACACCAAAATGATCGAAGTTGGCTCATTTTATAGAACTTGAAGATAGCGCCTACGGTAGCTCCTAGCGCCTGCGGTAGCTCCTAGCGCCTGCGGTAGCGTTCGTGTGGAGCGGTTACGAAACCGTCGGAGGTGTGGAGCTGTGCACGAACTTGAGATAGCGCCAGCAGTAGCGATAGCACTAGCGGTAGCGCTCGTGTGGAGCGGTTGTGAAACTGTCGGCGGCGTGGCAATCTGCACGAGCTCAAGCTAGCGCCAGGCGGTAGCTCTAGCGCTGGCGATAGCGCTAGCGCCGACGTTAACCTCTAGCGCTGGTGGTAGTGCTCCATTCAGAAAGTTTGATTCCATGCTGCCTTCTACCTGTGGAGTATTGCACCTATTGTTCCTGCACACTATTAACACACTATAAGCAATATCAAATACAATATGGGATTTGTTATTCTCAAACAAAGGGATGTGACACACATGTCTAACAATCTCCCCTTTTGATAATAACAAATCCTCTGAGCAAGAAATCAACAATAGTGTTTATAGATAAGATAAGCAAGATAAAAGTGCAACAATAGTAAATGATATGCATGATAATGTGCATACTCCCCCCATCTTAATGCTCCCCCTACATAAATGCAATTTATGTGTTACTCCCCCTAAATGATAGATTTCATGAATTTATGTGTTACTCCCCTTATTTATCTATATTTCTCCTATATAGATTTCTTCAATTAATCTCCCCCTTTTGGTATTATCAAAAGAAGGTGGGGTGAGGGTTGTAAGGAGGCATTTTAAAAAGATAAAGCATGATCGAGCTTTTGTAATATAGACAAAGATAAAGAATTTAAGTATAGTATTGAAGAGATTTCAAATAAATAGATAAGAGTTTTAGCATAGCGGAAGATTATAAGAAACATCTTTTTGTAAGCATGAAAAGCATAAGTAAAAATATGAGTTTTAGTTCAAAATTGAAATATGTTTTAACCTTTTGAAATCTCAAAGTTTTTTATAAAGATATCAAGCATGAAATGAACATATCAAAGAGAGATTATACTACAATGTTACTTAATTGTAAATTCAAGAAATACCAAAATATTGTAGAGATCATGCTAGGTTATCTAGTGCATTTCTTATATAAAGAGTAGTATAAATAAAGCATTAGAATCCAATACTCATGAGAAGAAGTGTTATGAAAAATAATGATGCGCACATAAGTGTATTTTGGGCAATGTTAACAATGGATTTAAATCATCAAAATACAAGACAAATGTAAAGTAAAGTGCACAATAAAACTTAAGTAAATTACTTTCACACACTTTTAATGCACATAATTTTTAACAAAGTGGTGTAATAACCAAAGTTTGCACAAGACACTTTACTATTCTTTCCAAGGTGCTCAACCTCACAATGCTTATGAAGACTTATCAGGAGGTTCAAGTAGTGCTTGGTGGAGTTATATTTGTCTACATATATAATTTTTTTGTTCATATTTGTGAGACAACATTCTCCGAATACACGTGTTTTGCAAACCCAATTTTTAACTTAACCACTTTTCTAAATTTCATAAGTGCAATTCAAATGTAGTGTAGGCAATAAACTTATGCAAGTTTTAATTCATTGTACAAATACAATACTCAAGCAAGCATTTTTAGATTTAGACACACATGTTGATTACCAAAATAAGTGAGTGAAATGTATCATTATCAATCATAAAACATTTACTCATACTTAGAGGCATGCTAAGCTTGGTTCCACACATTTTTCAATACAATTGATGCACTTTAAATAGATATATTAAAGCATGATAAGCAAAATAATGCTCATAGTAATTTGAAAGAATATGTTTTAACATTGTAAATAATTCTAAATAATAGAATTCATACATGCTTGATATTGCCAATAAAGATCATACAGTTTTTTTGTTTTGAAATTTTTGTTTAATAAAAACAGAAAAATCAAACAAACATATTTTTGTATTTTTGAATTTTGAATTTTTGTAATTGATTTTTCATAATTCAAATAAAACAAAAATAAAATAGACAGAAACACAAAAATAAATTTGCACAAATAAACTAACATATTTTTGTTGATTTTTAGAAATTTTAAAAAACAAAAAATTCACACACCCACGCTAGCGCCAGCGCTAGTGATAGCGCGACAAATAGTACGTGATTTTTTGAGAATTTTAAATTTTTTATTTTTGATTTTGATTAAGTGTCCTTAGAGTAGTTCCATGCCGAAATTTCAGAATTTTTGGAGATCTCTAGGTGGATCAAATTTCTATGAAACTTTGGCTTTTTCAAATTCTTGTGTTTTATAAAACCATTTAATTATGAAAAGATAAGTTATGAAGACACAAGAGGACATTTTTTATTAAACAACCCAAAATATGCATGATTTAAGTGATAAGTAAATAAAATGATCATGCAATGAGTAATATAAGTATGTCCTAAGATTAAAGACTACCCCAACCAAATGTCTACACCCTAGCCCCGTACTAAGTGACGGATGGGCATGAGGAGCTGCACACATGCCGTAGGTTGGGATGTTAATCCCATATGCACACACTAGAGAATGCTCAACCTAACACTCTTTCCCCCCAGTGCCTCGCAAGGCCCCACTGGTACCCTCCCCGGTTAAGGACAAGACATGACTTAGAGGATAGGTCTCTAATGTATACAACCCTATGCCCCCGCTATTGTGAGATATGAAGTCATAGGTGAAATAATCTTTTGGACAAACTATGCTTTTAAATCTAAGGGTTGATATATAAACTATGGGTTTTGTTTAATGTGATGAGTTATAAAGCCGCATAGTTTTTCTACTCTTATGAGATGACGATATGTGATAACTAGCACAATTACTAATATTCAATAAGTGACAATGCTAGTATGATGAGTTTTAGGTTTAATGTCATGTCATAAATTTATATCAATATTGCATGTATTCCAAAATAGAGTTTCAAATTATAGATCTAGAATGGAGTGATGATTTAGTTTGATTTATACTTTCATTACAAAGTTGATTCTAGAGTCTACAAATATGAGAGATACATGCAATCCCTAGCCATGCAAATCAATACATCAAATATTGTAAAGAAAACATTATTCATAATTTTTATCATAAGATTCATAATTCCTATTATCGATTTGAGATATTTCTTGATAGAACATGAATTATGATTTATGATTATAGAAAAATTTGCATAGAATATTTCTTAGATCATCATGATGTATGTAAATTCTAATTCTTCTAGACTTATGACAATGTGATTTGGTTATTTTCTTTTGAAAGAACATGTTTGATTTGTAAGTTTAGAAAAAATGATGATCTTCCAATCATATAAAAGACAAAGATCATATATATAAAGTTTTGAAATAAAATTTCATTCAATAATTGAATATATTGTTCTTTGGTTTTGCATGATAAGATATGATTTATGATACAATATTCACATATATTTTAATGATTAATCCATAACCTATGTGTTTGTTGGAATTTTAGTATTATATTATAATTTCAAATCACATAGTTATCATCAAATTTAAATAACATTGTACATGTTATGCCTATCATAAATATATAAGCATAGACCAAGAAGTGATGCTAGAATGATGAGTTTGAATGCAATGTTATTACATAGGATTAATGGAGATAATGTTGCATGTAATATGAGAAGTTTTCAAATTAATTTTCTTTAGACCTAGAATGAAATGATTAAACTTTTGATTTTAATGATACAAGATGATTCTAAGGTCTAAAATACATGCAAACATTGGTGACACACATCACACACATAATAAGATATGAAACTATAATACCATTGCCATCATATATTTCATAATTCCTAAGGTTGATAGAAATAGTTGATTTAAAATAATTCTTGATAGATCAAGAATTATGATATATGATAATAGTGAATTTTAGCATAGGATATCAAGAGATCATGGTGGTGTGTGAATAGTTCATATTCATCCTTTTAAAGAGACAAACACAATTGTTTTGATTATCTGAAAGCAGAAGACAATGATACTTAACACAGTAAAATAATATTTCAGAAAATAATAAATAGAGAAATCAGAATTTTAGGAAACTATGCTCTACCAGCGTTAGTGATAATGCCTGGCGTTAGCAACAGAGTTACTATATTTGATTTAAAACTCATAGTTTTTATATTATTTGATTCTGATTTTTCTCGATTATGATTTTCAATATAGGGGCTATTATATGCAGCAACGAAAAATAGAAAAAATATGCAATTAGTTGCGCATTTAATATTTTAGCCTAAGACCCCTAAACATCCATTTAAATCCAATTTTGAAAGTAATTTCATTAGTCTTGATAATATCATTTAGAAAATTTAGAATTCAATTTATAATGATAATATAAGACATTTATAGGCAATGGATTTAAAAAAGGATAAAATATATAAAAAGGAAAGATAGATCACTTAAAAATTTTATGACTTCATATTTTAGTTTAATTCAATTTTGATTTGATAAACATTAAGCTTAAAATGTAAAAGTCATATTTCATAATATATCTAAGAGATCTTAGCGTGTTTGTTCAAAAAATAATAATAAAAATAAACAAAAGAAAAGAGACAATAAGCATATCATGAAGTAGAGTATTGATATTTCATTTTTTAATTGTTTCTACTTCATGCAAATGATAGGATACTGATGAATAAGAGATTTAGGTATCCAAAGGTGACCAAGTGGGATGGTTCCTTTGGGTACCCAAATACATTGTGGTGGCTTTTGGGAAGATAATGATGAATGGGCCTTTACAAGTGGAGTTAGTGTTTCGTTTTTAATTTTGGGCCTCCATTCATACTTTGGTTATTTTTCTTTTAAATTCATATTATGGTTATGTGACATCATTATATGCTTATATTTGTTTGAAAAATAATTCATTTGTGATTTATGTTTATTCAAATTATTTTTCAAAATAGATTGATGTTGATAATCATAATGAATTTTATTATATAGATTCTTTGAAAGTTTATAAGAGTGATTGTCTTTCTTTAGAAGTGATTGTTGAAAGAGTGGGTTACAAAATGTTGTAAATAATTGATTCTTATTTTGATAATTTTCATTTCCACTTTTTCTTATAGACATACTCTTATAATATGAATGATAATATTTTATAGTTTGATTTTCATGAAAAGGAGTTTTTAAATTTGAGTCATGATTGAAAATATATTGAGAATTTTGTGAGGATCATAATTCTTTTTGAAACTAAACTCCTTTTGATTTAATGTGTGAAAATGGTCCTTTTTAGAAATGATTTTATAAGTTAATTTATCCTTGTTATTCAAAATCTTATGATGAAATTCATTACATGATATTTGAAATTTTTCAACAAAAGATTTTAATTGTATTAACTTACAAGTTAAAGCATCATTTTCAGCTATCAATTTTTCATTATGTTCTTTAGAAACTAAGAGCCCTTTTTCAATATCCTTGAATTTTTCTTTTAATAGATTGCAATCTAAACAAGGAATGGGAATTTTACCTAAAGAGCATGAAAGAGAATTTAACACATCAATATTAGATTCTACTTTAGCGTTTGCTTTTAAAGTTTTATTTTCTAAACGCAATTTGGAATTAGCATGTTTCAACTTTGAAATTTTACGTTTAGCAAATTTAAGCACACGAAATGTAGAAATAGAATTTGTTACAAAAAAAGAAGATTTAGATTTTCTTACCTTGCTATAATTTCCATCTTCTCTTTTGCTTGATGTTTTATCATCAAATGAGTCCAACATTGTGACGTTGTATTTTTCTTCCTCCAAGCATGTGTCCTCATCGATTTCTTCTCTTGGATCCATAAGGAATTCCTCATCGATTTCACTCTTAGATTTATCATCCTCCAAGAGTGAGTCCTTGTCGATTTCTTCTCTTGGATCCATAAGGAATTCCTCTTATTCATCATCTGTGGAAGGAAGACTATAAGTATTCTCAAGAAATTTCCAAACTTCATAAGCAGTAGGAAGTGTATAAATAAGTTTGAAAATATTTTGATCTAATGCACAATATAGACTATTCATAGATTTGGCATTTAAAAACATTTCATTTTTATTTAAAATACTTGGGGGCATTTTAATTGTAATATTCCAAACTTCAATATCCAAAGATTTAAGAAATTTTTCCATAAGAAATTTCCACCCATTATAATTTTTGCCTTCAAACAAAGGTGGTGCTAAAGATTTTTCATTTATAAGAAAGTTTTCCCCATTAATAGAAGCGAGATCATGAGACGCCATTATTCCTGGTTTTTAAACCGTTTGGAATAACCTGGCTCTGATACCACTTGTTGGATCTTACGGCGCCCTTAGAGGGGGGGGGGGGTGAATAAGGGAATAAAAATTCTTTTCATAATTTTAAGATAATTAATAAATTGTTTTATAATATGTGAAGGTAAAATAACAATTTAGCTAAATGAATAGAAAAATTATGATTTGCAATTTTAGAAACAAGTACTAAATTGTTTTATGATGAAAGAGATTGAAATAAACAATTTAGATTTAGAATTGAAAACTTATAACATAATATAATAGAGATTGCGCCAAATGAGAGAAATCAAGTTAACACAAATAGAGACATGATTATATTATATGAAAAGGTGTTTACAAAAATTGATTTCAATATCGCTTGAAATCGGAGGCGACAAGTATGTAAATAATTTTTCCTTTTCTATACCGACTCGTATCCCCACGAACCGGTTGGCTTTAGCCTATCCTTCCCCGGATAAGGCCTCAAGCCGCTCTAGCCAATCCTTCCCTGGATATGGCCTTGAGCCCCCTAGATCTAATCACCTAGAACTAGTCGCCAACACAAGGCGAATTTCCCCCTAAGTCCTACCCAGACCTAGTCGCCAACACAAGGCGAATTCTCTAAACGGTTACAAAAAGTATGGAATGGAAATAATGAAAACAATAATAAAACTCCCTATATGAGATCTCTGGAGTTGAGGATGAAGGATCGCTGTAGTATAAACGAGGTTGAAGTGATCGTCCTTCGGATATAGCGTGACATTGTCCTCCTCCAGAATTCTCCTTTAAGCTTTTTGTGGGAGATCCATCTTCGGCAGCATAATAACACTGGAATTATGGCACAAGCAACCTCTCTGGGATGGATACACCAAAATGATCGAAGTTGGCTCATTTTATAGAACTTGGAGATAGCGCCTGCGGTAGCTCCTAGCGCCTGCGGTAGCGTTCGTGTGTAGCGGTTGTGAAACCGTCGGAGGCCTGACACTGTGCACGAACTTGAGATAGCGCCAGCGGTAGCGATAGCGCTGGAGGTAGCGCTCGTGTGGAGCGGTTGCGAAACTGTCGGCGGCGTGGCGATCTGCTCGAGCTCAAGCTAGCGCCAGGCGGTAGCGCTAGCGCTGGCGATATCGCTAGCGCCGACGTTAACCTCTAGCGCTGGCGGTAGTGCTCCATTCAGAAAGTTTGATTCCATGCTGCCTTCTACCTGTGGAGTATTGCACCTATAGTTCCTGCACACTATAAACACACTACAAGAAATATCAAATACAATATGGGATTTGTTATTCTCAAACAAAGGGATGTGACACACATGTCCAACAATTTCCTCTTTGTGTTTATAATATTTGTATGTATTGTTGATTATAAAAATTGTATAAAATCACTCAGAACAAAATGTAAAATTTGTTAAGATAAATAGGGGGAGATTGTTGGGAAAAATTCTTGATTTAACTTAACAAATTAAATAAAAGTGATTTTATCCCCTAGGATTTATATTACCCATTGTATAGTGAGGGTAATCTGGTCATTAGATGTCTTAGGATGTCACACTCAACCTAGAGTGTCAAGACCTGTTCAAGAGGTGCAAATTTGGTCAAAAGTTAATAATTACATCGATGGAATTCGACACAACATTGAGTTGATATCGACGTAGAAGGGGATATCTATCGAAGTCATCTAAAGTCGACGCAACATCGACTTCATCTCGGCGCAGAAAATGAAAGTCAGAGCGATGATGTTCAACTCGACAGGTGCGTCGATAAAATATCGACGCAATGTTGACTAGCTGAGTTCAATCAGAGCATGGATGAAATCGAAGCTACTCCTACACGATCTCGAAGCTGCGTCGATAAGAGAAGAAATGAATTCGATGCTACGTCGAATACAGTCTGTAAAAGTATATCTTTTCAACTATCTTTCTGATCCTTTTTTCATGGCCCACATCCTTCAAGACCGTTCCCCAACAGCTTAATAATTACCTGAAATAGAAAGGAGCATTAAAGAAGAAGACAAAAAGGTTTCTTGGAAACATATTCTTTCCAGGTGGACGGGCCGAGAATTAAAGAGGAAAGAAAGAGAAAGTGATAAGCAGATTACTGATGCGTGTCGGCAAGTGCACCGGTCGCTGTCAAGTAATAAATGTGGAGAATGGAATCCCCGGATGTCGGTCTCTTGAGGAATGCAGGTTGGGTGATCGAATCGCGTAGTGTGACTATTGTTACACAAGCGTTAACAAACACAAAAAGGGGGCTTTTGTTGGTTTTTCCTACTCTTAACAACAGTAAAAGAGTTGCGGGTCGAAAACACCGCTTTGCAAGGTGAGATGGATGCGACGGCCGCGATGCCGTGCTTCGAGAGGTGGATGGAGTGTGCTCAAGTGCGAGAAGGTGAGGGTCGCAAACACCTCTTCACAAACGCCGTTAGCTCTTGCTAACGCGGATCGAACACCTTGTGTGCGTGAGTGAGTGAGTGGGAACGAAGTGATTCACAAGCAAGCAATGATGAAGTGCAAAGAAACATTCATTTCAAATAAACCAAACATCATACTATTCAGGTTTACAAGATTCAACGATTACAACAAAGGAAAGAAGGAAGAGATAACCGATGGGTGAAGACTAGCGGCCGTTCACGGCCGGAATGGTAGGTTGTCGGGCTACCTTTGGACTCGGGCGGCCAATGCTTCCGGCGTAGAGAAACTGTCACGATTTCTCTACGTAGTTCCGTCGTCTTCTTCCTCAGATTTACTCTTCTTCTCGCCGGACTGGAATGGAAAACAGTTGCTTGAGGGCTTGCGGATGGTGGAGAACGCTCCCGGACAATGGAGAAAAGCTTGGAATGGTTGGAGAAGACTTCCCCTTGCGTAGGAGATGAAGTGGAGGTGTCCAAGAGGGGTAGTCGGCGGCGTACGGACTAGGAAATCCGCTCCCGGCGGCTGGATCCTGCCCTAATACGCGAACAGGATATATATAGGCGCTGAAATGAATACTGCGCACGGTCATTGGCGCACGACCAGTGGTCATGCACACTGGAGTTCTGCGATCGTGCGCGCTACCTGGGTGGAGCCTGAAAGGAAAGAAATTTATTAAATACATATTCGCACGATCAGTGGCGCACGACCGATGGTCGTGCGCACTATCGTAAATGGTCGTGTGATAAGCCCAAACAGAACTCATAAAATGGGCGTTAAGTGCGCACGATCAGTGGCGCACGACCAGTGGTCGTGCGCACTGGAGCCAGTGATCGTGCGCAGTGTTCCTGTACAGAATTGTACCGGGAACACCTGCACGAAACCTGTTCCATCATGCAACACCGGTCTAGCCACTGAAAGTGGAACTTAACAGCAGATGAAAACTAATAACGAAGTTAAGCACGAAATCACACCAAAACGGGCCAAAAGTGCACCTAGCATAGAATGATCAATATGAACTATAACAGGGCTAAAGTGCGGTGAAATGACTAAATAAACGGCCCAGATGAGTCCATAAAAGTGTATATGATCAGGACTCATCACACCCCCAGACTTACCTGTTTGCGCGTCCCGAGCAAACAAATCCAGTGGAGTGTGAAAACGGTAGTTAACATAGAAAATTACACAGAGGAGTACGGTGCGAAGTAACATACGCATGCGAGTAGAAATTCTAGTAACAAGAGATTCTAACTATGCTAACTAGTTTACGAAAGTATTAAAGCGTAACTAGAGATTTATCAAAACTCAGTTGGTGAATGATGAAGAATTCGAATGATCATGCCCGGTGTGAAAGTAACAAGACGCTAAGGCGGGTGTTGCACAAGGTCGGGGTTTAGGAATAACTCTGCTGAAATCCATCAACGTCGTGAACCATACGCTCGCCCGGTCACACTCTCTCCACGACGTTAGCAAACTCATAAGTCAAATCAATAGGGCAGTTAGGATTATAATGGGGCTTAGGCTGCGGTATGATATTCAAATTTAAACACGATGGCTACGCAACCCAAGTGAGCTAACGGAACGCTGCACCACACAGAACCAAAAACAACGCTCGTGTGACACACCCCCAGACTTATCATGAGAACTAGGTGTGCACACGGCCTACTTCACAATCACCAACAAATTTTCTATTTAGCTCGGGAGGATTTCTTTTCAATATACTTTTTCCAGATTTTTTTTCTTCTTTTTTACAATATGATTTTCTTCTTTTACTTATCCCCCAGTTGGTACAATTTCAGCGAAATGGCGTTAATTTCCCCTTCTCATCACAACGATTCCATACATCACACCAAATCTAGAAAATGAGTGCAGAAAACATCAATTTGGTTGCGACAGTGGGATAAGCTTCGGGCTTTGGTGGATGAAGAGGAGCTGATCAAAGGAGTGGTAGGCACAAATTTGGCATGCAAAGGTGAGCGAAAAGGACAGGGAATGATAAGGCTCAAACTAGCCAAAAGGTGGCCTACATCACGTTTAACTCGACGAATCGCTCTCGCCCATGCTTCGAGAGTCGCTTGGGGCAAGTTCTTAGCCCACGAGAAAGATAAACCTTCCTCCCGACTCGAGCAACACACGACTAGTGCTCGTACACACACAACACCGGGTTATCATCAATTTCATTCACATTCACCACTTGAGTATCATAAATCTAAATCTACGCAAAAATACTAAACATAAATTAGATGCATAAAGATAATCTAGTTTTACTCGAATTCTACCATAGCATGCGAAGTGACTAGAACACTACACGAGTCATCATCGCGCTCCTAATAGTAATTCCTACGTTAACATCCTATTTCACATTCCAACCAAAACAGGTTTTTCGGAAACAGACAAATAGGTAAGCGTGCACTCATGTGGGTGAAGTGGTGCAAGAAGCGTGGAATAATGATAATGACAATGAAAGATTTAAAACACATCTAGCATGCGGTGCAACTCGTGCGCAAAGTGGATGACACATGCTCTCCCCCAGACTCAATCTACACATTACCGGAAGATTGGTGTTAATTTCATGCACGATCCGCAGCATCCGCCAACACGAAGTACAAAGCACACCTGCAAACGATACAACTAAAAGCAGCAAAAAATAGATAAAAACTGAATTGAAATAGGTTAGAAAAACAAAAACAGCAAATCTGGGTTGTCTCCCAGCAACACTTTTGTTTTATGTCCTTAAGCTGGACCAAATACCTGTATTATAAATGTTTAAAGAGCACAGAAATTAAATAAAAGTGCAAGAGAAAGTTTCACAAAATAAGAGAAATACAGAACATCAACTGTGAGCACTTTTATGGTGCTCGTCTCCCAATGTGACCAACTGACACTCCTTATTTATAATTGTGCCATCGTATAACTTCAGTCGATGCCCATTGACCTTAAATTTGTCTCCCTTATCCCCTGATATTTCGATGGCACCAAAGGGAGTGACGTCGGTCACCGAGAAAGGACCGCTCCACCTCGATTTTAACTTTCCTGGAAAGAGGCGGAGACGGGAGTTGTAAAGCAGCACTTGGTCCCCAATTTTGAACTCCTTAGGGATGATGTGTCGATCATGCCATTTTTTTGTTTTCTCTTTGTAGATGCGAGCATTTTCATAAGCGAAATGCCGGAGCTCTTCCAATTCGTTGAGTTGTGAACGACGCGCCTTGGCCGCGGCTCCAATGTCCATGTTCAACAGTTTGGTTTCCCATAATGCTTTATGCTCCAGCTCCACAGGGAGATGGCATGCCTTGCCATAAACGAATTGAAACGGAGTCATGCCGATAGGTGTTTTGAAAGCGGTCCGGTAAGCCCATAATGCGTCGTCGACCTTTTTAGACCACTCCTTCCTATTTGAATGTATTGATTTCTCGATTATTCGCTTGAGCTCGTGGTTGGATACTTCTACTTGTCCACATGTTTGGGGGTGGTATGCTAAGGAAATTTTATGATGGACCCCAAACTTTTTCATGAGCTGCACAAACTGCTTATTACAAAAATGACTACCGCCGTCGCTGATAATAGTTCTCGGCGTCCCAAACCTGGAGAAGATATTCTTGTGGATAAAATGTAGCACCGTGCTGGCATCATTCGTGGCAACCGCCTCGGCCTCCACCCATTTTGAGACATAATCAACTGCCACAATGATATAATGCTTACCATGAGACATTGGGAAAGGACCTATAAAGTCTATCCCCCAGACATCAAATGGTTCGCAGACCAACATGTTATTGAGGGGCATCTCGTTACGCCGGGAGATATTTCCGGTCCTTTGGCATTCGTCACACTTGGTGACATTAGCATGGGCGTCCCTGAAGAGGGTTGGCCAAAATAATCCGCATTGCAAGATTTTTCGCGCTGTTCGAACGGCCCCGAAGTGCCCGCCAACTTCTCTATCATGGCAGTGCTGCAGTATAGACTGAAACTCGGCTTCAGGAACGCAGCGTCTGATAATTACATCAATGCACGTATGGAATAAGAGTGGGTCTTCCCAAAAATAGTATTTTGAATCAGAGGCAAGCTTCCGTCTTTGCTGAGGGGACAGATTCGGAGAAAGGGTTTTACAAGCCAAGTAGTTAGCAATATCAGCGTACCATGGGGCTGTTGGATGAGGCGTAGTGATTGCGAATAACTTCTCATCTGGGAAATAATTGTTCGTTTCCTCCATAAAGCTGTTGGGGATGTCGGCCGTCATGTCGTACTCCAACCGCAAAAGATGATCAGCTATCACGTTCTCCACCCCTTTCTTGTCTTTGATTACAAAATTGTATTCCTGCAAGAGTAAAATCCAGCGAATCAGACGCGATTTGGATTCTTTTTTGCTGAAAAGATACCTGAGTGCAGCGTGGTCCGTGTACACGATTACTTCGGAAAGTACCAAGTATGAGTGAAATTTTTCAAAGGCGAAGACCACGGCTAGCATTTCTTTCTCCGTGGTGGTATAGTTTGCTTGCTCGCTGTTGAGAGTTCGACTGGCGTACGCAATGGTGTGAAAAGTCTTATCTTTCTTTTGACCGAGTACAGCACCTACGGCCACATCACTTGCATCACACATGATAATAAAGGGTAAATTCCAGTCGGGTGCCACCAAAATTGGAGCCGAGATGAGTTGTCCCCGTAAAGTTTCAAAGGCCTGCATACATGCATCGTCGAAGTGGAAGGGGACATCCTTAACGAGTAAGCGAGATAAAGGCTTCGAAATGGATGAAAAGTCCTTAATAAACCTTCGATAAAATCCCACATGACCAAGAAAACTTCGGATACCTTTCACTGACGTAGGCGGAGGGAGGTTTCTAATAACACTTACCTTCGCTTGATCCACCTCGAGCCCTTGGCAGGAAACCTTATGCCCCAACACAATTCCTTCGCGCACCATAAAATGGCATTTCTCCCAGTTCAAGACAAGATTGGTGTCCTCACACCGCTTCAAAGTCTTGGCCAAATTTGCGAGGCAAGAATCGAAGCTGCTGCCAAAGAGAGTAAAGTCATCCATGAAAACTTCGAGGAAGTCTCCCACTATGTCAGCGAAAATAGCGAGCATACATCGTTGGAAGGTTGCTGGGGCATTACACAGTCCGAATGGCATTCTTTTAAATGCAAAGGTACCTGAGGGACATGTAAATGTTGTTTTGTCTTGATCAGACGGGTCTATTAAGATTTGATTGTAACCTGAGTACCCGTCCAAGAAACAGTAGTAGTCCTGCCCCGCTAACTTTTCTAACATCTGATCAATGAAGGGGAGTGGGAAATGATCCTTTCGTGTAGCATCATTTAGCTTGCGGTAATCGATGCAGGCTCTCCACCCGGTGATCATTCGGGTAGGTAGCAGCTCATTCTTTTCATTGGCAACAACGGTAATCCCTCCCTTTTTCGGTACCACCTGAACTAGGCTGACCCATTTGCTATCGCTGATTGGGTAAATGATGCCAGCGTCTAAGAGCTTTATCACTTCTGCCTTCACTACCTCTTGCATTTTTGGGTTCAAACGCCTTTGGGGCTGTGCTGAGGGTTTGTACTGATCTTCAAGAAGGATCTTATGCATGCAGACAGTGGGGCTGATTCCCTTAATGTCTGCAAGAGAGCGTCCGAAGACTTTATGGTACTTTCTCAGCACACCCACTAATGCGGTTTCGTTAGCTGCGGAAAGAGCTGCGGAAATAATCACTGGATGCGTGGCATTTTCTCCAAGAAAAACGTACTTTAGAGAATCCGATAGTTGTTTGAGAGCCGGAAAAATGTTTGGATCAACAGAATCACTGGATGGCCCTCCGATTGAATGTGGAATATCGGGCTGGTTCGAATGAGCCCCGTCATTGCCCAAGTCCTCGCGCCGCCAACACATCTCGCAGTCATCCAAATCCACATCGATCTGGTCATCGAATTCTTCAAGCAGCTCAGTCGGTTCGCATTCCGTGATTTGGAAGAGTTGCGACGGGTTGTGGACGTTAAAGGATATAGCGTCCTCCCCCAATCTGAGCGTGAGCTCCCCCTGCTCCACATTAATGATAGCACGAGCTGTAGCGAGAAAGGGCCGCCCCAAGATAATGGGCACCAAAGTATCAACCTTCATGTCGAGGATGACAAAATCGGCTGGAAATGCGAGGCCGTTTACTACTATTGTGAGGTCCTCGACAATTCCAGACGGTTTTTTGATCGACCGATCAGCTAGCTGTAGCATTACCCGTGTCGGCTTCAAGGTCCCTGCACCTAGTTCACGAAAGATAGAGAGCGGCATCAAGTTGATTGATGCCCCCAAATCACAGAGCGCCTGGCTGAAACGGTGATGACCGATCCTGCACGGAATAGTGAAGCTGCCCGGATCTTTGCACTTTGTGGGCATATTGGAGATGATGGCGGAGCACTCCTCAGTAAGGTCGATAGTCTTGAGATCCTCCAACAGTCTCCGCTTCGAAATCAAGTCTTTCAAGAACTTGGAGTAGCCCGGCATTTGAGAAATGGCTTCAATCAGAGGGATGCTCACATGCACTCCTTTCATTATTTCCAGGAATTTGCGGAACTGCTTCTCGAATTTCTCGTTTCGCAACCAGTGGGGGAATGGGGGATGAACAACACTTCCCGAGGGTTGTGCCTCGCTCACGAGGTCTGGCTCAACATGAATCTGAGTCTGCTTCTCGGCCATGTCTGAATTACACTTGTCAGTGGGCCTCACAAGTGATTCCTATCGAGGAGGATAGTCAACACCTCTACCGTTTCTCAATCGCATGGTATTCACAGACTCCGGATGCTGAATTGCAAGCCCAGAAACAACATTGGTAAGAATCCCTATAGTGGAGTGAAGCTGTTGAATTGCGGAAGATTGGTCATTCATTTTATCCAGCATCCCGACCACCAAAGCTGCTAACGGCTCTGTTTGCCCTGATGGAACGTGACCCGCAGCTCCGTGGAATGTTACTGCGTTCACTTCAGCAGTACTGGGGGAAAGAATGACATGACTCCAGTGCTAGCTGGTGTGAACAATATTCACGACCACTTCCCACGCGTCCTTCCCCGATTTATTAAACAGGGCCCCTCTAGCTGCCACATCGAATAACAGACGGAATTTGTCCAACACGCCGAAATAGAAAATTTGAATTAGAAAGACCTCTGATAGATCTTCGCGGTAGCATCCCCGATGCAGGGATTGAAAACGCTCCGAAGCATCAACTAGAGTCTCCTCCTTTCCCTGACCGAAAGTTATGAGTTTCCTGTACTTGTCCAACACTCGGGTACGGTGTTGAAACTCATGCAAAAATCTCCCATCGAGCTGCTTCCATGAGGTCGCCTCTTTTTTCCGGAAATCCCAGTACCAACTTTTGGCTTTATTATGTAGGGAAAATGAAAATGCTAGAATCTTTTGTGGGTCGTTTTCAACTCCACTGAATATACATGTGTAGTAAATTTCTAAGAAGTTCTGCACGTGTTGCACCGCATCTTCATGTTTATCCCCACTGAACTTGCAGTTCCCAGTCATATACTCAATGATGTCGGAGGAAATCCCGAAGTCATGAGCGTTCCTTTGTGCTTGAACCTTTAGATCATTTAAACTTCCTTGATAGATGTATTCCTGAATGGAGGTCATGCTAGGAATACTTGAAACCCAAAAGATTAGCGCACGATGGAAAGGACGAAGGTAAAGAAATGTGCGTATCAAAAATAAGCAAAGACAACAGAGGTAAACAAAGAGAATTAATAAAAGAGAAAAGTTCCTCGTGCAACGATTTTTTCACGCAGACGAATTCGTCACGTCTGCATTCCCCGGCAACGGCGCCAAAAACTTGATGCGTGTCGGCAAGTGCACCGGTCGCTGTCAAGTAATAAATGTGGAGAATGGAATCCTCGGATGTCGGTCTCTTGAGGAATGCAGGTTGGGTGATCGAATCGCGTAGTGTGACTATTGTTACACAAGCGTTAACAAACACAAAAAGGGGGCTTTGGTTGGTTTTTCCTACTCTTAACAACAGTAAAAGAGTTGCGGGTCGAAAACACCGCTTCGCAAGGTGAGATGGATGCGACGGCCGTGATGCCGTACTTCGAGAGGCGGATGGAGCGTGCTCAAGTGCGAGAAGGTGAGGGTCGCAAACACCTCTTCACGAACGCCGTTAGCTCTTGCTAACGCGGATCGAACACCTTGTGTGCGTGAGTGAGTGAGTGGGAACGAAGTGATTCACAAGCAAGCAATGATGAAGTGCAAAGAAACATTCATTTCAAATAAACCAAACATCATACTATTCAGGTTTACAAGATTCAACGATTACAACAAAGGAAAGAAGGAAGAGATAACCGATGGGTGAAGACTAGCGGCCGTTCACGGCCGGAATGGTAGGTTGTCGGGCTACCTCCGGACTCGGGCGGCCAATGCTTCCGGCGTAGAGAAACTATCACGATTTCTCTACGTAGTTCCGTCGTCTTCTTCCTCAGATTTACTCTTCTTCTCTCCGGACTGGAATGGAAAACAGTTGCTTGAGGGCTTGCGGATGGTGGAGAACGCTCCCGGACAATGGAGAAAAGCTTGGAATGGTTGGAGAAGACTTCCCCTTGCGTAGGAGATGAAGTGGAGGTGTCCAAGAAGGGTAGTTGGCCGCGTACGGACTGGGAAATCCGCTCCCGGCGGCTGGATCCTGCCCTAATTCGCGAACAGGATATATATAGGCGCTGAAATGAATACTGCGCACGGTCATTGGCGCACGACCAGCGGTCGTGCGCACTGGAGTTCTGCGATCGTGCGCGCTACCTGGGTGGAGCCTGAAAGGAAAGAAATTTATAAAATACATATTCGCACGATCAGTGGCGCACGACCGGTGGTCGTGCGCACTATCGTAAATGGTCGTGCGATAAGCCCAAACAGAACTCATAAAATGGGCGTTAAGTGCGCACGATCAGTGGCGCACGACCAGTGGTCGTGCGCGCTGGAGCCAGTGATCGTGCGTAGTGTTCCTGTACAGAATTGTACCGGGAACACCTGCACGACACCTGTTCCAGCATACAACACCGGTCTAGCCACTGAAAGTGGAACTTAACAGCACATGAAAACTAATAACGAAGTTAAGCACGAAATCACACCAAAATGGGCCAAAAGTGCACCTAGCATAGAATGATCAATATGAACTATAACAGGGCTAAAGTGCGGTGAAATGACTAAATAAACGGCCCAGATGAGTCCATAAAAGTGTATATGATCAGGACTCATCAATTACCTTATCAAGGATATCAAAAAGGGAAAGATATTCAAATTTGAATAAAGAAGAATAAAAAGAGAAGGGAAGACATAGGCAAACAAGGCATTTTTATCACAATCAGCCGTCTCCTTCATTTTCTGGTGTTTCCTCTTGTTCTCCCTCTCTCAGGAACCCTAACACAGCAAAGAGAAAAGAAAAGAAGGCTCTGTTGTTCTTCATCAAATAGAACGGAGGATCTGAAAGCTGCTCTTCATCACAATCTCTTAGCAGCCAGATCATAATTTAAAAAGAAGAAAGGATCTGACAATAAAAGCTTCTGCAAATCATCACTATCTAAAGCAGGGGCTAATCAGGAGCAGATCCTTTAGAACAACTATAGGCTGATCTTCATACAACCATCTTCAAGAATTCTGAGAACAGAATTCCTTCAACCTTCTCCCTTCTTCTTCTTTCTCATTCTGTAAAAGAGTTTTATTAATCCCTCTTCAAAGGATTCAGTGGTTCAAGATCTCCTTATCAAAAGATCTGGTGGTTCAAGATCTCCTTATCAAAAGATCTGGTGGTTCAGGATCTCCTTGTTAAAAGATCATTGGTTCTAAGAGTCTCCTTATGAAAAGACTTAGGCACAGTGGTGCATTCCTACCAGGTGGTAGAAGAGAGGACTACCCACATTTTGGGGAACCTCTATAAGAATTCTGTGTGTCTTTCGGTTGCTAAATTTCTGTGCTGTCCCAACTTATTTTCTGCAGCCTATTTATTCTGCCTGTGTTCTTGTTCAGTATAAATCCTTAATTAAGTTTATTGTTTTAACAGTTAGGATAGAAAATATTTTAAATCTCTATTCACCCCACCCCCTCTAGAGGATTCTCAGAGGTACACTGTGCACTTTTATTCATTGTCCAAGTGATATAAATGATAGAACACATCATTATTTATAGATAGAAATCATCACACAATGCTACAACTTAGTTCTAGGATATCAGGTCTAAGATTCTTCATTATTACCCCCAAGTGATGGAAACTACCGCTCAAGGTGACAACATTGTTTCAGATCTGCATCTGAGTTCCAGTTCCTGTAGAAGAATTATTCTGGACATTTTAATATTATTGCTGGAGCCGATGCATCACCAATCAGAAGTCGAAGCACCACTTATCATTTCCATTTATGTTGTTTCTTTTAATGTTGCAGTTATTTCTCTTCTCTTGTAATCATTTCATTTTCCTGCAAACCATTAGCATTCCATCATTATAAATATGTAATGTGATGGGTTGGTTTTCTTACTGAATGAGAATTATCTTTTCTTTCCACATGTTATTCGTTTCCTGTGTGTTTCAATTTACCTACACTAGTATCAAAGTTTGGGTTCCACAGATCCTTGGATATCTCCATCCTCTGTCTTGGCATGGTTCATCATCTAGCACCCCTAACTACTCTCAGACTGGTGTCCCACTGTTCGAAGGAGATTCATATGAATTATGAGCATTCAAAATGAAAACTCTTTTCCTGTCTCAAGGTCTTTGGAATGTTTTGGACCAAGGAATCCAAGTTGCTGCTACCAGCAAGGCTACAAAAGATGTGACTGCCACTGCTAGCCCAGAAGAGCAAATGCGGGATGCCAAGACACTACTCATCATCCAACAAGGTGTGACCAACACAATTTTCCTGCGTATCGTGGGTGCAAACTCTGCAAAATAAGCTTGGGATATTCTCCGTGATGAGTTTAAAGGATCTCAAAAGGTAATAACCATAAAACTTCAAACCTTATGGAAAAATTTCAAAATGATCAACATGACACCTGATGAAAAAGTTCAAGACTTCATTGCTCATATCAGTACCATTGTAAATAAGATTAAGAACTTTGGAGATCAAATTGCCGACTCCAAAGTATTCTAAAAAATCCTTTGCTCTCTTCCCCTAGTTTTCGACAATGTTGTCATGGCTATTGAAGAAGCCCGAGACATTTCAGCTATGTTCGTCATTGAGCATCAAGGATCTCTTCAAGCTCACGAGGATAGAATGAAAAGGTCGCTGCCTCTTAAAAGTTCTTTCCAAACCCAAGCTAATATTCATTCCCCATCACATAAATTTCACAATGAAAATTATCAACTTCCCCCATTTGGAAGAGGCAGGGGGAAATGAAGAGGACAGTTTCCTATCAATAAAAGATCAAACCATTTTTGTACCTTGTGCAAAAGAACTAATCATGAAACAAAGGATTGTTTTTAAAAATGCAAAAAGATGTAAACATCCCAACCATTTGGATAAAGACTGTTGGCATAATGAAGAAGCAAATTTTGGGGAGGAGGAACCAAATGAGAATGGAGAAGTTCTGCTTTATACCAACCTGAAGACAGAAACCGATAAATATGGTGTTTGGTTCATCGATAGCAGGTGCTCGATTCACATGTACAACGACAAAGCATATTTTACCTCTTTAGACGAGACCTTCAAATATCACGTCTTTCTCGGTGATGGGAAATCCATTCTGATTGAAGGAAAAGAGAGTATCACTGTTCTCTCCAAAACTAGGCAGACCAAACCTAATCTTGCACAAAATCTTCTTAGCATTGGACAACTTGTCCAGAAGGGGCTTACTGTCTGTTTCTCCAAAGGAGTATGTCGTTGAAGCGCTATTCCGCTGCACCGTTATAGGCGGGAGCGAGACTGCGGTCCGAACGGCAGTGAACCGGTCATTGTCAAGTAATAAATAAAATGGGAATAGATCCCCGAGTATCAAATCTCATGTGGAACACGATAGGGTGGATTAATCATTTGAGGAGAGTCTTGAGATTGAAGTCTCATAAGTCGGGGTTTAACGTGGGTTTTGTTTTCGGATTACAGCTAATGCGGAAAAAGGAAACTTGAAACTATGTGGGTCGCCTACACCGCTTCGTGCCTCCACGGTTCGCAAACCTCCGCTTCGCTCATTGCACCTAGCAAATGCTCAGGTCAACCTTTCTCTTAATGTCAACACAAGAAATCAAATGGAAAGTAACACATACAAGAGGTTAGGCCTCCTAAGCAACTCAAAGGAACATGGCAAACAATAAATCACAGAGATTTGCAAATAAGAAAAACCATGTCCACAACCATCGTCATAAATAGAAGAACACAACCATTCAACTACCAAACTAGTGAAAAAAGAAGAGAAGATACAAACAGTGCTCGATACTATTCTGTGGATGCAGTGGAAACTTCGGAGGTACACTCCTTTGAAGCTCCGATCGTCGGCTATCATCTGGGGTCCTTAAAGTTGTCACCCTTCTAGCCCGTCTTCTCGAGGGAATGCACCGTCCACATCTCCTCCTCAGGATCCTAGCTTGCAGAGAGGAAATGGAGGCTTGATCTTCACTTGGATGCTCTTAGATGATGGAGAGAGCTTAGGGGATGATCCCTAACCCTTGGAGGAAGAAAAATCGCCTCTTAGGCGTTGACTGCGAAAGAGTAGACGTACGACCACTGGTCGTGCACTAAGGAAAGTCCAGTACTCGTGCGCCAAGGAACCTGTACCAAAAATATCAGAAAGATAAGCACGCACGAGTAGCCACACGACCACTGGTCATGCGCTAAGGAATGTCCTCTACTCGTGTGCGAAGAAACATTCGTCGATAAGAAATGGTGGGAGGCAAAAATGTTGAGAAGAATCGAGGAGATTTTTAAGACACGACCACTAGTCATGCGCGAAGAAATCCACTGATCTTGCGCGAAGAAGGGCCAGTACTCGTGCGAGTCACTGGAAATTTTGGCCAAATAGTGCGCACAACCACTAGTCGTGCACGAAGAGTCCACTGATCTTGCGTGAAGTAAAATGCACGATCAGTGGCCATCAATGCGAAATTGGCCGAAAATCTCCAGAAATCCACACAAGTCTGTACCTGCATGAAACACAACCATACCCACCAGAACAATGCATCCACATAGACAAACATAAAACAAAATAGAAAGAGAAGGATATGAAATCTCTTTCATGCAAGGAATGACCTAAACTAAGCTCTAAATAGCTAAAACTTGCACAATAGACTCTAAACTACAAACATAGATTTTATGCTAAAATCAAAAGAAAGATGAGCGAAAAGAGATGAAACTGAGCTATTAAAGGAGCCTAAAATACTATATAAAATGTGCTCATCAAATACCCCCAGACTTGAATTATTGCTCATCTCGAGCAATTCGACTACCTAAGTGGAGTACGTTATGCTAATTACAAATTGAAAATCAAAACAGGAAAGTGGACCAAGAAGTCTCGTGCCCAAGGAGGATACACGTAGAGTAGAAAAAATCTCTAAACCTAAAAGCAAACACAATGCAACTAAACAAACTATTCTAAGGCTATATCCACTCTTTTTCAAAAGAACTAAGTGATTCGTCATACGAGTTGTGTAGGCGAAAGTAATGACACTGAGTGTGGTGTTCCAGACTCAAAACTACTAGGATGGCCTCCAAAGAAATCCATCAATGATGATGGCCATAGGCTCGCCCGGTCACACTTTCTCCACTGCCTTCGACACTAACTAACTCTAAATATCATTAGGACTTAAGTAGGAGAATTATTTGGCTCATGCTTAAGGTATGGATATCAAATCAGTAAAGAATGGCTAAATTACACTTAAGCAAAAAGAAGAGCTCATGCATCGGAAATAAACTGCGCCACACAAGATTGGGTGAGTAACACCCCCAGACTTAGCTTTTAACAAATGGGGTTACTCGACGCTCACCAAATACCTCAATAAAAAGTATTTTTCTTATTTTTTTCTTTTCTTTTTATTCTCTTTTTTTTCACAAAACATTTTAGCAACATGATATTTTCAAAATTTTCTTTTCTCACAAATAATTTCTAAAAAAGCACACCCAAATGAGATAATGAAATTTTCACCAATTTACAGAATTAGACTTGCCACCGAATGATCGCAAAAGCTCAAACTAAGCGCGATGGGGATTTTGGCAATTTGGTTTTGGTGTTAGTGAGGTGGAGGTGATCAAAAAAGAGGTGTAGGCTCAATTTTGGCTCGCAACGATAGTGATCATTAGGTTGGATATGAATGCTCAAACTATCCAAGTAAAGGCATAAGTCATGTCCTTGGAGTTAATTAGTGCTAATCGCACATGCTTTGAAGGTCACTAGGGGTGAGTTCTAGACACCGAGAAAGGACACCACCTCATTGTGAGTCTATAATACGACACTAATGACACTACACACAACTCTATACTAGCGTCGGACTCGATCACATTTTAATGAAGATTGGATATAAAATCCTACAATAATAAGTAAAATTACATTGTATTTAACATAAGCAAGCGATTAACTCCAATTCAATTTCTATCCGAGAACATGGGCACTCAACTAGGAGCACTGCATGAGTCTACGATTCACTACCCGATTTTGATTTTTGCAATTATAAATTAGTATCACCTACACTCCTAAGAAAATTGAACTAAATGAAACTAACAAAAATTAAAGCCTAATCTAAGCAGGTGCGATGAATATGATACTTAGAACGATAAAAATTAAAAAATTGTGAAAAATTTGGAGCAAAAACCGTTTTTTATAAGAAAAAGCGATGCTTATCGAAATGCATGAAGCGAGTGCTTACGCACATGGGAACGAAACTACCCCCCAGACTTAAATGGAGCATTGAACACAATGCGAGAAAATCACTTAATTAAAAGAGAGGCAAGCTAAAAATAAAAGGGAGGAGGAAGAGATTTGTTACCCATGCCCGAGAATGGGGCATTCCGGAAGACGCTAAGTCTGTGTTTGGCTCATACCATTGCTCCCGGTTCCGATTTGGTAAAATGCAGCTGCCCAGAAATCCAGATCCAACGGAAATTAGTAGAAATAGGAAACAACAATACAAATAGAGATAAATTTAATGAAACTAAAAGTAAAGCATGGATAGCAATGTGGTGCCTCCCAAGAGCGTTTTGTTTAACGTCCTTGAGCTGGACCAAATACATGTATTAACAATTATATATATTGTTCTGGTATAATTATAATAGTGAAAGTCTGAAAATTCTAAATACTACTAATACAAGGTCATCAAAATGATTAACTATATGCAGATTTGAAATAGTAACTAACGATAAAGGAAAAAGGTCTGGAGACCAAGCATTTGGGGTGGTTAGGAGAGATGGTACTCCTCCATCCCTAAATATCCTCCTTCATCTCCTCCAACCATCCATCATCAATGAAAAATCTCTTGCCTCCCTACACCCAATCCTTCAGGGGAAGCACAAGCAGTGACGATGTAGTGGAAAAAGCAATGTGTTCCGTCACTGCCATATGCTTTCCCTGCCAAGATTGCATCTCAAGATCACCTGAAAATGGGTCCATAGACTCATAGTCCTGCAGGCGGATACAAGAAATACCGTTAAATGCATCACGGGGGAAAATAGGAAGAATTAATTCAGTAATTTCAGGGTTGAAAGAAGAGAGTTCAGGAAATAAATCAAAAGAACTAGAAGAATTAATAAAACAGGGGTGACGGGAGAAAGTGGCTCCATATCATCGTCCTCCAGAATACAAATGAGGATGTTTTCACAAATCAGATTCTCCCCGACTAACAATTCAGTCATGATAACATAAAGGGTGGTGGAAGAAACTTTCCCCATTATAGGAGCATCCATATCAGAGGTGGCGCAAGAGGGGGAATCCACAAGTGAATAGGAGGGTGCCTCTTCAATGACGGCTGCTTCTTTTTGCACCTCACCTAATAGAGCAGGGCAATCCTATAACCAGGTGGTTTCCAGGATAGGCAAGGTGTTGGATCTGTAGGCGCCTTAGAGGGGGGGGGGGGGGGGGGGGTGAGGTGAATAAGGGTTTTAAAAACTTTAAACTTTAATAGAAAGCTTTTGATATTTTGGTCGCAGTTAATTGCAAATCAAAAGTAAAGAGATACTGAAATTAGAAATGAAATCAATTTATTAAGAAAGAAAAGACAAGATTATCATTTATAAAATTGATTACAAAAATCTGATTTCAATGACGCTAGAAATCAAAGCGAATAATATGAAAAACCCTTTTTGTTTTTTATACCGACTCGTATCCCCATGAACCGGTTGGCTTTAGCCGATCTCTCCCCAGATACGGCCTCAAGCCGCTCTAGCCAATCTTTCACCAGAAAGGCCTCGAGCACCCCCTAGATCTACTCCCTAGACCCTTTCGCCGTGTGGCGAATTCCTCCCTAAGTCCTACCTAGACCTAGTCGCCGTGTGGCGAATTCCCCTAGTCTCCGCAAGGCCCTAGTCGTCGTGTGGCGAGTTCCTCTACCGAACAAAAGATATAAAGGTTACAATTTGAAAGTAAAACAAAAACACAAACTAAAAACTCCCTCAAAAGTAGAACTTGATGTCGATGTAGATGCGATCATATTGGTCTTCAAGTTCTTTTGCGTTCACGAACGTTGACAGAGTTCTTTGGGATGCTTGGGAAAGGCTCACACGAGTTCTCTGAATATATGGCTTCTTTTCCTTCTCTATCAGCAAGCAGCAACAGAGGCGGCGTGCGTCTTTTTATATATTCAGCCACTACCGCCTACGGTAGTACTACCGCCCCGCGGTTTCCACATAAGGCAATGAAGCACACGGATCGTGGTAGTTTAGGAAACATTCTGAGTGCCAAACACTAGCGCGCCGCGGTACCTCTAACGCCCCGCGTTAGCGAGATTTCCTTCCTTCAGCCATAATCTTCTACCAAAACTGCTCCTCAATCAACTGCTGACGGGATGTTTCCAAAAGCTACCGCCGGGCGTTAGACCTAATGCACCGCGATAGTACATGCCAAACATAGCGACCCATCAACATTCCTTTTTCTCTACTGTTTCCTTTCTGTCAATAGTTTCCATATATGCTAATACCAGCGTCAGTGCTAACGCTTCGCGGTAGAGCACAATTCTTTTCGTCGGACAACATCTTTGTCGAACCGGCCTTATATTTCGTCGATCAAAATTTTGTCGAACGAGATTCGGCTTTCGTCGATCGCAAATTTGTCGAACGCAGTGATAAGCATTTCATCGAGCGCATCCTTCATTTTGTTGATCAAATACTAGCGCCAGCGGTAGTTCTAGCGCACCGCGGTAAAGCATGCATTTCATCGAGCGCCGCAGTAGAGCATGCAGTTCGTCGAATGCAGGTTTCATTTCGTCGAGCGCCAGTTCGTCGAACGCAACTTCCATTTCATCGAATGAATACTAGCGCGCCGCAGTAACGCTGACGCCCCGCGGTAGAGTGTACATTTCGTCGAATGCCAGCTTGCATCTCAGCGGTTTCCCTTCTCAGTGGTTTCTTCTCAGTGGTTTGTTAATGCTAGCGCCAGCGGTAGAGTTAGCGCGGCGCGGTAGAGCTTTCAGATCTTCTCAGCGGTTTCCTTTTCAGCGGTTTCGTCTCAGCGGTTTCGTCTTAGCGGTTTCGTGTCAGCAGTTTCGTCTCAGCGGTTCGTTAGTGCTAGCGCCATCGGTAAAATTAACGTGGCGCGGTAGAAACAATACACAGCACCATGGAGATTTAAAAACACAGAATCCTGCATACTATAAACACAAAACAAGTATGATCAAATACAATAGGATTTGTTATTGTCAAACCAAGAGATGCGGAAAGCATGTTCCACCAAACTCCCCCTTTTGATAATAACAAATCCCCTTAGAAAGAAATAATACAATTGATAGGAATTTGTGTTTATAATAGAGATAAGCATGAAAATTAGGCATGTTTAAATGCTCCCCCTAAATGAATTCCCCCCCTAAGTGAATGCTCCCCCTACAAAAAAACTTCCTATGAACTTGACTCCCCAAAACGTGTTAATTTCTTTCAAATTTATTCTCCCCCTTTTGGTATTATCAAAAGAGGGTGGTGAGGTAGTTCAATAAAAAGTGTGCAATAACTGTGTAGAGAGGGGATGATCATGATAAAGAGTGAAACGCTTAAGAAAAAAATACAATAGATAGGAGAGAGAAAACAAGGAATATGAAGAAATAGTCATAAAGAAACCACTTGTAGGGAAAACGTATTCATGATCGAGCGCACAAGTAGTAAAGATGTGGAAAGCATGATGAAATATTTTTAGAAGTGAACATCTATATAGGAATTGTGAAGTATAGTAAATGATTAAGAATTTTAGACATAACAAAATAGATGTTGTAGCATTGTAAGTACACAAAGGATTTTGCTTTATAAACATTTTAAGCATAAAAAGTAATGATTTCCAAGTAACCAATCTACCCAGACAATATGTCTACACCTTAGTCCCGTACTAAGTGACGGATGGGCATGAGGAGCTGCATACATGCCGTAGGTTGGGGTGTTAGTCCCATATGCAAACACTAGACAAATACTTAACCTAGCACTCTTTCCCCCTAGTGCCTCGCAAGGCCCCACTGGAACCCTCCCCGGTTAAGGACAAGACATGACTAGAGATAAGGTTATCTAATGTCTACAACCCTACGCCCCCGCTATGGTGAGATATGAAGTCATGGATAATAATTATTGGAAACATTTAAGCGTTTTAAATCTAATGATGAGTTCATAGCTTATGGATTTATATTTTTATTTGAATTTAAGAAACAAACAACTCACATAGCTATTTTGGAATCCCTTAATGAATCAGAGTTTTAGCATTACAATATTTTCATATTGAGAGCAACCAATATAAATTTTACCAAGCAAGTCTACCATTTGTTGAAAAAAAAAGAAATTTTGATATTTAAGACTTTGATATAAGCATGAAAGCGCAAGGTAAAAATATATGGTGATGATGATGCGGAAGACTTATAGAAATACAATACAACATCTTTTTTATAAACATGACGATTCATAAGAAGATATATGAGTTAAATTCCAAAAATGAAGATGTTTTTTGTAAATCATTTTGCATTTAATATCTTTAATTTTGATAATAAAGTAACCAAGCATGAAATAATGTTTTCAAAGAGAAATTACTACAACATTATATTAATTCACAAATTCAAAACATACAAAACATTGTAGAGATCATGCTAGGTTATATAATGCATTTCATAAATAAAGAGTAGTATAGAATTTGCATTAGGATCCAATACTCATGAGAAGAAGTGTTATGGAAGATAATGATGTGCACATAAGTGTATTTTGAGTAGAATAAACACAAGTTTTAATCAAAAATACAAGAAATATGTAAAGTAAAGAGCACAATAAAACACAAATAATTTTACTTCCACACACTTCAATGCACAAAAAAATGTACAACTACCAAGGTGCTTTGCACACACAATGCTCATTAAGACTTATCTGGGTGCAAAGTAGTGCTTGGGGGATCACATATTTTATTTTATTTTAATATTGAAACTAGTGATCCGGTGTACTTAAGAGTAAGTGGTATTTATTTTGAAAGAAATATAAGGTTTGCATAAGACACTTTACTATTCTTTCCAAGGTGCTCAACCTCACAACGCTTATTAAGACTTATCAGGAGGTTCAAGTAGTGCTTGGTGGAGTTATCTTTGTCACTTCATTTTATGATTTTTGTTTTGTACAAAGTTCTCCGAATACACTTGTTTTGCAAACCAATATAATTTATGAAAACATAACCACTTTTCTTAACTTTTAAAAGTGCAAATAAAGGTAGTGTAGGTAAGATACTTGTGCAATTTTAATTCATTGTACTATTACAAAACATACACAAGCATTCTTGGATTAAGAAACATTTGTAGACAATGCCAAAATAAGTGAGTGAATAAATATCATTATCAAACATACAACATTTACTCATACTTGGAGGCATGCTAAGCTTGGTTCTACACAAATTTTATAATATAATTTATGCACATGTGTTTAGAAGTATCAAAGCATGAAAAAGACAATGTTTAAAGTAGTTTGAAGGAATGAATTGTAACATTGTAGATAGTCTAAATAATGGATTAAATCATGCTTGAGTTTCACAATAAAGTTCATACATCATTTTTGATATTTTTGAAAAATAATTTTAATTTAAAGTTTGAACTCATATAATTTGATCTTGGACTTCCCGAGGTCTACCCTGTGAGTGGTTCTCCCGGTACTAGGTGATGTGATGGGATGGTTGCCCAAATCTCCCTTTCGCAAGATACATAAAACAGTTAAGTTCAAAACAATAATTTTTGATACTTGTTTTTGTTTTATATTTTAGTATTTGATTTTTGTATATAAGAATAGAAATCAACCAAATAACCAAAGAAAGAAACAAAATATTTTTTGTAATTTGACTTTTGTAATTTTGTATTTTAATTTAAAAAAAAATTACAGACAGAATTGCAAAAATGAGTAGTACATATAAAATAATATATATTTAGTAATTTTTCAGAATTTTAAAATTACAGAAAAATGGATACTTGAACTAGCGCCGGCGTTAGGTACTAGCGCCTGCGTTAGGTACTAGCGCCTGCGTTAGCTCACAGAGAGTGCTTAGTTTAATCATATAGCGTAGATTTGCATCGATTTTGCTTCCGATTTTTCTTAATTATGTTTGTGCAATGTAAGGTCTGTCTAATGAAGTGAAGAGATGAGAAGAAATCGCAAAAAGGTGCGGAAGTTAAAATTTTAGTACATGGGTTTCATATTCATTAAAACTCCATATTCATTAGACCTTAATTCTTGAGTTTTGCACAACATATGCATGATTGAAATGATCATAAATAAGTGAAATAATATTCATGCAATTTTTCAATTCCAGTTTGACATGATTATGATTAAACATACTAGGGGTAATCAAAATGACGCAAATATATTAAATACCTAAGTAAAACTTGTGCATTTTATAAATTTAGCCTAATACCCCTAAAATACCCTTTAAATCCATTTTGACACTTATTTTATTTAGTCTTAATAATATCATATGACAACTTTAGTTTTTCAAATTTTATAAGACTTTTTGGAAATGGATTTAGAAGGATAAACATAAAAAGAATAAGTAGATAACTTAAAAAATGACATGACTTTTTATTCAACTTTATTCAATTTGATTTATTTATGAATTTTGGTTTAATATGTGAAAGTCATATCACAAGTTATATAAAGTGATCATATCATGATGGTTCAAAAAAAAAGGAAAATAAACAAACAAAAAGTAGGTTAGGCATATCATGAAGTAGAATGATGATATTTCATTTTTAGTTGATTTCTACTTCATGCAAATGATTGGATACTAATGAATGAGAGATTTAGGTATCCAAAGAGGACCGGGTGTGGCGGTTCCTTTGGGTACCCAAATACATCGTATTTGCTTTTGGGGAGATGGAAATGAAAAAGCCCTTTTGAGTGGAGTTTGTGGTTCATCTTTAACTTTGGGTCTCCATTCAAACCTTGGTTTAATATTATTTTTATGTATCAAATTATGAATGTGATTATCTTTTTCTTTAAGATTATAATTGTATTGATTATTGAAAGTATTTTTCATAGGAAATTTGTGAACATTTAATTTTACATTGTGAGAAGATTGATTTTGTAAATGATAGTAATGATTGTATTTTGGAATTTCATTTTCAATCTTTTGAAGTTTTTTATTTCCATTGTTTGACTTATTCAACTTTTGAGAAATCATATTCAACTTGCTTTTGGATTTTGCATTATATTGAGAATGTATGTTTTGAGAATTTTTCTTTATGATTTCCTTAAGAAAGTTGATTTTAGTTTTTAATTCATTATTCTTAATCTTTAAATTATGTCTAGCTTTATTATAAGCTATTGTGCTATTTTTAAGGATGGAAACAGTTGAATCAATGTGATTTTGATAGTTATTTCTATATTCATCAAATGTTTCATCCATCTCTTTAATTTCAATTTTATAGTCATTACACTTAGCACAATCATTTTTCGGAGAAGAGTTTTCTAAACATAAATTTTCATTTTGTTCTTTTACTAAAGTAAACTCTTTTTCAAGTTCCTTGAATTTTTCTTTAATATTATTACAATCGAAACAAGATATAGAGTTTTCAAATGAAGAGCATGATGGAGATACACACATTTCATTTTTGGATTCTACATTCACATTTGCTTTTAAAGTTTTATTTTCTAAACGTAGTTTTGCATTAGCCATTTTTAGTTTCTTAATCTTACGTTAGTAATTTGTAGCAATTGTAATGTAGAAATAGAAGTACAAAACATAGGAGATTTTGATTTCCTTACAGCGCTTGTGGATGAGGCAAGATTTGAACATATTGTTCCTTTGTCTTCTTCATCTTCCTCTTCCAAACAAGAGTTTCCATCATCCTTTCCGCTTGATGAGCATTCTATGGAGCCATCATTTGAGTTGCTTTCTTGAACATTTGTGTAGGCTTGCATATTCTCCGGTTCTTGTGAATGTTCCGTACCTGTTGAAGGAGAATCATAAGTTTTTTCAAGAAAATTCCAAATTTCATATGCGGTAGGTAAAGTATAAATAAGTTTGAAAATATTTTGGTCTAACGCACAAAATATACTATTCATAGATTTTGCATTTAGAACAATTTCGTTTCTACTTAGTACGCTAGGTGGATATTCCAAACTTTTTCATCTAAGGCCTTAAGAAAATGTTTCATTAATGTTTTCCACCCTTTATAATTTTTGCCCATAAATAAAGGTGGGGATAATACTTTTTCATTTATATTAAAATTTTCCACACTCGTAGAAGCGAGATCATGATCAAGAGACGCCATTATTCCCAGTTGTTAAGCCGATTTGGAATAACCTGGCTCTGATACCACTTGTTGGATCTGTAGGCGCCCTTAGAGGGGGGGGGGGGTGAATAAGGGTTTTAAAAACTTTAAACTTTAATAGAAAGCTTTTGATATTTTGGTCACAGTTAATGTTAAATCAAAAGTAAAGAGATAATGAAATTAGAAATGAAATCAATTTTATTAAGCAAGAAAAGACAAGATTATCATTTATAAAATTGATTACAAAATCTGATTTCAATGATGCTAGAAATCAAAGCGAATAATATGAAAAACCCTTTTTGTTTTCTATACCAACTTGTATCCCCACAAATCGATTGGCTTTAGACGATCTCTCCCCAGATACGGCCTCAAGCCGCTCTAGCCAATCTTTCACCAGAAAGGCCTCGAGCACCCCCTAGATCTACTCCGTAAACCCAGTCGCCGTGTGGCGAATTCCTCCCTAAGTCCTACCTAGAACTAGTCGCCTTGTGGCGAATTCCCCCTAGTCTCTGCAAGGCCCTAGTCGCCGTGTGGCGAGTTCCTCTACCGAACAAAAGATATAAAGGTTACAATTTGAAAGTAAAACAAAAACACAAACTAAAAACTCCCTCAAAAGTAGAACTTGATGTCGATGTAGATGCGATCATATTGGTCTTCAAGTTCTTTTGTGTTCACGAATGTTGACGGAGTTCTTCGGGCTGCTTGGGAAAGGCTCACACGAGTTCTCTGAATATATGGCTTCTTTTCTTTCTCTATCAGCAAGCAGCAACGAAGGCGGCGCGTGTTTTTTTTATATTCAGCCACTACCGTCTGCGGTAGTATTACCGCCCCGCGGTATCCACATAAGGCAATGAAGCACACAGATCGTGGTAGTTTAGGCAACATTCTGAGCGCCAAACACTAGCGCGCCGCGGTACCTCTAACGCCCCGCGTTAGCGAGATTTCCTTCCTTCAGCCATAATCTTCTACCAAAACAGCTCCTCAATCAACTTCTGACGGGATGTTTCCAAAAGCTACCACCGGGCGTTAGACCTAACACGCCGCGATAGTACATGCCAAACATAGCGACCCGTCGACATTCCTTTTTCTCCACTGTTTCCTTTCTGTCAATAGTTTCCATATATGCTAACACCAGCGTCAGTGCTAACGCTCCGCGGTAGAGCACAATTCTTTTTGTCGGATAGCATCTTTGTCGAACCGGCCTTATATTTCGTCAATTGAATTTTCGTCGAACGGGATTCGACTTTCGTCGATCGCAAATTCGTTGAACGCAGTGATAAGCATTTCGTCGAGCACAACCTTCATTTTGTCGATCGAATACTAGCGCTAGCGGTAGTTCTAGAGCATCGTGGTAAAGCATGCATTTCGTCGAGCGTCGCGACAGAGCATGCAGTTCGTCGAATGCAGGTTTCATTTCGTCGAGCGCCAGTTCGTCGAACGCAACTTCCATTTCGCCGAACGAATACTAGCGCGCCGCGGTAACGCTGACGCCCCGCGGTAGAGTGTACATTTCGTCGAACGCAAGCTTGCATCTCAGCGGTTTCCCTTCTCAGCAGTTTATTCTCAGCGGTTCGTTAATGCTAGCGCCAGCGGTAGAGTTAACGCAGCGCGGTAGAGCTTTCAGATCTTCTCAGCGGTTTCCTTCTCAGCGGTTTCGTCTCAGCGGTTTTGTCTCAGCGGTTTCGTGTTAGCAGTTTCGTCTCAGCGGTTCGTTAGTGCTAGCGCTAGCGATAAAATTAACGCAGCGCGGTAACAACAATACACAACACCATGGAGATTTGAAAGCACAGAATCCTGCATACTATAAACACAAAACAAGTATGATCAAATACAATAGGATTTGTTATTGTCAAACCAAGAGATGCGGAAAGCATGTTCCAACACATGGTGGAAGCAAAAAGTGTGAGAGTGGCAGCGGGGGATGGTTCAGAGGAGGAACTCACAGTACTAAAGGCGGGGCATGAAGGGGCTTCCACAAGTAAAGAGGTGGATCCCTCTTCACCATTGGATTCTTCCTCATGCATGGAAAAAAGGGATAATGGAATGTGCTTTCATGTGCAAATCCCACTCAAAGGAACAGAGTTTGGGGGATTTCACATTTTTGGTTTGCTCCACTGCACAAGATGTACTAGATGGAGGCGCACCAGAATAAGTATGATCGAAGCCCAAACTCATGTTCAATCGAGCTGGTTTGTTCATTTGGCACACTGCAGCAATATGCCCTTGCCTCCCATAATTCGTGCAAACTAGAGGGGGAAAATCCTCATCCGGGTCATACTACAATGTTAACTCATGCAATGCATACTGAAAATAGAGTAAAGTACACTGGGTTAGGTTGTACCTGAGGCGAAGAGTCTTGGGTAGTGTTTCTACATGAGATCCAGTGGCTCCCATATATGCTTCTCCCATCTGTGGTTGGACCACAGGACCTTAACCAATGGGACCTTCTTCCGCCGCAGGACTCAGGCGTCAGTATCATCGATCCGGACTAGTTCCAGACGAACTGATCATTCAAATGCTATCGGGCCTGAAGCAGAAGTAATATGCTTCTCTAGGCGGAGTAAAGCTCTACAGAGTGAGGAGACATGAAAAATGTCATGCAAATTTGCCAACTCCGGTGGCAGCTCCAACTTGTAAGCCAAGGGACCGATCCACTCCAGGATCGTATAAGGCCTCATAAATCGTGGGCCGAGCTTCTTCTATCTTCGCACCCACGAGACACCGTGCACAGGATGAATCTTCAAGAATACCTGGTCTCCTACCTGAAACTCCACCTTCTGATGTCTAGCATCATAATACTTTGCCTTTCTACTATAGGCCTCCAACATCCAATCACAAATCATCTGAACAAGCACATTTGTATCGTCAATGTAGTCCGATCCCAGAACCTTCGGATCCACATCCTGGACCCAAGATAGTGGTGTCCGACATTTCCTCCCATATAAAGCCTCATAGGGAGCCATGCCAATGCTCGCCTGGTGGCTGTTGTTATAAGAGAACTCAATTTGCGGCAATAGTCTCTCCCAAGGCTTTCAATTATCCAATACGCATAGTCGCAGTAGATCCTCCATGGTCAGGTTGGTACGCTCCATTTTCCCATCAGTTTGTGGATGAAAGGAGGTGTTGAATGTCAATTGAGAACCCAGGTAAGCCTGCACCGCCCTCCACTCCCTCGAAGTGAACCGACCATCTCGATCTGAAACGATCATCCTAGGTACACAGTGGTACCTAACAAACTACTCCATGAATAGCCTCACCAACCCACCAACCCACCAACCGGAGAATCCTTCATGACTGGGATGAATATAGCTATCTTGGTCAGTCTGTCCACTATCACCCAAAAAAATTTGTGTCTAGAGTGGGAGCGAGGTAAACCATGCACAAAATCCATAGAAATGTCCTCGAACTTCCATTCCGGCACCATCAGTGGTTGTAGTAGTCCTCCTGGGATCTTGCACTCGACCTTCATCTGCTGACAGGTCTCACAGTGTGTCACATAGTGGATGATATCCCTTTTCATTCTTATTGTATCTCATTTGTGGATATGTCTATTTTGGATTTTATATATTATTCAGTGTGATGTTGATACGTGGTAAATGTATAAATATCTCTTACACATGCTTATAAATTATGCTTAGCCTAGATGATTGATATAGCTGGCAGGATCGGCGTATTGTAGTGACGACTAACCCGTGAGTTGGTATCACCGTAAGGTGGCGATTCTGGGTGGTAAGACTCCCTCGGACTGGTGCGCGGTCCGAGGAAAGGAAAGAGAAATATAGAAAAAGGAGTCTTACAAACTATTTGGGAGGGCTTCCTGTGGCTACCATATCCGCCAAAAATGGTAAAGTATGTGCTCTTAGAAAAGTCAGGAGAGGGCTCCATTCTACCTTTTCTTAAAGCTCGTGTTCGACTTTCTCCTCACATGCCTCCCACAAACCTAGCCCGACAGTGCACGCGAGCGAGGAGTTCCTGATCTTGAGCGTTACTTCCTCCTCCTCCACGTCTCCTTCCCTGTCAAAACTAGAGGATGAAGGGACTCCGACAAACCTAGCTCGACAGCGCTCCATCTAGTTCTTCTTCTCAATCGTGGGAGATTGAAGGCGAAAAATCTGAGAATACTTCACCGAAAATGAGTTGTCGGAGACAGAGTACTTGCGAGAAGCCCAAGATGATCTATAGGAAGAGGCTCTGATCGCTGAAAGAAGACTAGAAGCTCAAGAATGACATCCTTCAGTACGATCATGGATGTTAGAGCTCCATACTTTCCAAAGCAGGCCAGCTTGAGCTTAATTCCAGAAATTTTAATCTTTTTTTTCTAATTTCGATCTTTTTAAGCAGTTTTTTGAGAAATATTTTGATAATGATAGGATTGTATAGGAACAGAAAGACTTGCAAGCTTATATGTTTTAGATCGAATCCAATATTCTGGTTTTTGGTTTTCACTACTTACATAATATATTATTACCGCAAAAGAGTTCTGCCTAACAGTTTATTGTGCTTCTTTGTTCAAAAGAGTTCTGCAAATGAAGTTTATCCAAATAGATCTTCATTTGCAAAAAACTTTCATACAGCTCCATTTGCATTTCTACTTTTGCTACTACTCCTTTCCATACTGACACCGCTCTCCAAAACGGAAATTTTTTTGGCGCGCGACACATACCGTAAGAACCGTGCGTGAATAAATACCTTTCTCTAAGCCCACGTCCCACCTTCTTTTCGAATGAAAAATTGCCCTTGTTGATTTCAAAAAATCCGCCTAAACCCTCCCGCCCCCTTCACCGACTCCGCCGCCGATGGCCCAACTCTCAGATTTTTGGTAGGAAGGAGGTTATTTTTCTGAAATCCCTTGTCGAGCCTGAAGGCGCAGACTATTCACATTATTGGCGTAAGAAGGTGCAGTAGAGAGATTAATCATCCGCCAGTACATAGGACATGATTATTCATCCACTGGTGTAGAGGAGAGGTAATGTTATCCGGACTTTAGACATACCATCTACACCATTACATCAAGTTCACTTCTGCTTTGGTTCATGTTGTTTGTATGTACCTTCTTAAAAAAATTGCAAACCAGTTCTTCATTTTCCACTTGACTTTCTTTGATATTGATAGTTTAATGTTGTAGATGGTTAGGTTTCTACACCAACAGTGCCACTTCGTCATTTTCCTGCTCCATTTATAGTTTATTCTGCTTCTGCGATATTGAAAGTTCTTTTTGTCCATTTGCAATTGAAAGGAATCCAGTGCCATTATTTTGTCCACTTCTTCCAGTAATTTTTTTTGTCTCTTGGTTGTTGCAAATCCAGCTGGATTAGTGTAAAATTGGTTGGATGTTTGCGTATTGTAGGTTAATAGAACAATTTTGTTGATCATAATTTGTTAAACATAACTATTTTGTCCCTAAATGGCGGATGGATGGTAACTTGGCAGGCATATATTTAAATTGTAGATGTGCCATTTCAACCTTTAAGAAGCATGCAAAACCACTAGTTGATGTCCTTTCTGAGCACTCAAAGGCCTTGCTAAAGGAAGCTAATGCACTGCATTTTTTCGGTACCTGATCTACCACAAAATATTCCCCTACTATATATGCTAATTAGATTATACAAGTCGGAGAAGAAGACATTTCTACTCTGTAGACATTACAACAAATTCACTTATAATGAGGTGGCACAAATTCTCGGCCTTCCCAATAGGGGAGAGAAGTTACTTTCAATAGAGCTCCTTATTCAAAAATTAGGCAACAACATATAATTGACGAGCTCAATCAGCTAGTTCTTTAAGCACCCTCTCCTTAAATAGAAATGCAGAGAGTTAATGTTCTATCTAAGTACGTCGTGTCCAGGTTTTTCTTTCCCCTAAAAACCTTAGTGTTGGGAGAAATCCCTTAAAGATTTGATATATCTGGTTATCAAGATAATATTTAATAAAATGACTTTTGGTTGATGATACATATCTGAAGATCATATGCTGATTAAATATCAATACTCATGGTAAGAGGCTATCAAAATACCTCGACATATATTATTGACTGGTATCGACGTACGTCGAGTGGAACTCAGGAAGAAGTCGAAGTACGTTAATATACTTATTTCTATGCTTCGACTTTGAGTTAAAGGGCTTGGAAGTATCAGTAATCTGAAGTCACAGTGTTAATGTATATGTTAAGATGCTTCTCTTCTATCTCTGTGTTCTCTTACTAATAATTAGAGTTTGAGTATACTTTATCAAATTACTATGACAGGAAGTCAAAGTTAAAGAAGCTGTATACAGATTGAATTTGATTTTAAAATTTGATTATAGTCATTGAAATCTTGATAGGGAAAGTGTTAATATGATCAATGTCATGGTTGGAAGGGTATAAACCAGGTGTTATAAAATGATACTTACTCCTAAAAAAGAAGAAATCGATTAACGAATATTTTTAGGGCAAATAATTATCTTGCAGAAAAGGCACGAGGCTCAGAAAATTATGACAGGGCAATATTCTTCTTCTCCTCGCTTCTCTCTTGGGGATTTGAAGAAGAAACATAGTCAGAAAGGATATCTTGTTTCAATCCAACAACCGTTCATCTGAGAGTAAAGAAAATGAGCAATAATAGAATTCATTCCTCAACAAATTCATCTCTTCTTTCAATTGAATATGGAACACCAAGAGGAAATGACTGCTCTTCTCTCAGCAGATATTCATCTCCAACCTTCTGAAAGGGTTCTTGAAATCTCTCACCAAAAGATTTTCAATTGTGGTTGATCCTCCTTAGAAAAAGGATCGGTGATGGTTTAGCCTCCTTATCAAAAGGTTGTTGGTTTGAGAAACCTGATCAAAATCTCATTCGATTCTAAGAATCTCCTTAACAAAAGATTCAGTAGTTGTGGTTCTAAGAATCTTCTTACCAAAAAATTCAGTTGTAATTGGTTCTGAGAATCTCCTTAACAAAAGATTCAGTTGGACTGGTTCTAAGAATCTCCTTAGCAAAAGATTCGAACACTATTTAGTGGAATTCCTACCAAAGGGGTAGAAGAGTGAACGTACCCAAATTTGGGGAACCTCTATAAAAACTGTGTCTTATGGATTGTATTTTCGGTGTGAATGTTTTTTCTTAGTTATTTATTAATTTGAATTATTTCTTTTCAGCTGCACATAATAAACAAATATCTTGTGCTTGTGTTGAGATTGGAAAAAGTCCATGATATTCTTTTAATACTATATTCACCCCCCTCTAGAGTAAATCTCGATAGTTCACCCTATCTTTCAATTATTATCAGAGGGAGGTTGATCTTAAGAGGTTCACACCTTGATCAAGATCCAAAGGGTTTTGAGAACTATTTGAGTAATTCTTGACTTTAATCATGAGCACCTCACAGAATAAAGAATATGCATCCATTAGACCTCCTGTATGTAATCTGGAAAAAATTTCTTTATGAAATCTAGTAAAGAACTTTATATGAATTACATTGATGAAAATATGTTTGACTCTGTGGTTGCAGGCCAAACTGATTTTATGAGGACAGATGAAAATGGAAAAATAGTGTAGATTCCAAAGGAAAATCTAACTGGAGATCAAAAGAAGGCAAAAGCTTGTGTTGTCAAAGCCATGTGCATTCTAGTATCTACAATGTCGGATGACATATTTCAAAAATAAGCTGATTGCACATCAGCAAAAACAAATATGAGATTCTCTGACAAATATAGTTGAAGGAATTCTGATGGAACGAAGGACAAGAAGTCCTCATTAATTTTCCCAATATGAAAATTTCAAAAAGAATACAGAAGAATCTGTGGCTAACATGTACTCAAGATTCAGCCTTAAAATGAAGGAACTAAAAGGATTGGGAAAAGAGATCTCGGTAACATAGATTAATGACAAGCTTTTGACGTGCTTTCCAAGTACTTGGGATGCAAGAATCTGGGCCATAAGAGAGGCCCTATGTCAAAAGGAGATCACTACAGAATCCCTCCTCGGAAAGCTTAAATCATATGAACATCTCCTCAAGACAAGGGTAGAAGGAAAAAAAGGAAATAACTCCTACAATCTTCAAAGAAAAATTAATAGCACTCAAGGCTGTTGATGAAGAAAGATAGATGATGAACTGATGAGTCTTCTGGCAAGGACATTCAAATAGTGGATCAAGACTGATGATCTCAAGAAAAGGGATAGATACAATTCAAGGCTTAGGTATGATAAAACTCTTGCTAAAGAAATTATTTGTTATTCATGCAGGAAGCCTGGACACATAGCTCCAGAATGTCCAGAGCAAGAAAAAGATAAAACTACAAAGAAAGATAAGGTTCAAAAGAAGAATTATGATCCGAGAAAAAGATGCAAAAAGAAAGGAAAAGGTTTCATTGCAGAAACCTGGAGTGAAATAGAAGAAAGTTCTTCCATTTTTTCAGATGAGGACGAAATCAAAGCAGATGAAGCCTGCTTAATGGTGTTAGAGCTAACTAAAAAAGAAGATTCCACATAACTGGTTTTTGAAAATTTTGACTTTACATCAGAAGAGTTCAAAATTGCATTTAAAGGCTTCTGCCAAGACCAATTGGTGGCAGAAAATCAAATTAAAATTATGAGAAAAGATATAGCTAATCTCACTAAAAGATTGAGAGAAGAAAATTAGAGTGTGACTAACTATGAATTGAGGCTTCAAAATGCTAAGCTAAGAAAGGAAGTTGAGTCTCTAAGAATAGAAAATGATAGTTTGAAAGTTAAACTTGACAAAGGTGTTTCCTCAAATATTTTAGCCTTGAAAAATCACAGAAACCTCATCAATGTTAAAGGTAAAGAAAAAGCAAATCCATTGGCTGATATTCCCTCAACATCAACAGATGTTAGAAGGAATGATTCTAAAATCATGAAAAATAAATGTTTAAACCATGAACAAGGAATATAACTCTCCTAAAGAAAAGAAAGATTACTGAGAAAAATCAAATGAATCATGATTATGATCATTTAAATAAGTTCAATGGATATCAACCATATTTGAATATATCTCAACAAACGTCGAAGTATTCGTCTAATGTTTTAACTAAAATTCAATGTTTTGCTAATTTAATTCAAAATCAAAGATCTAGAAAATATGCTGCAAAACACTTATCTTATACAACTTTTAATAGAAAAAAAAACATGTATACCAGAGATAAGTGTTATTATTATAATAAAATAGGACATTATGTAAAAGATGGTTGGAATAATCAAACCAGTTGTGGTACTTGGATAGTGGTTGCTCTAGACACCTGACTAGAGATACATAATTTCTGGAAAATTATAGGATGAAGCAAGGACAAAAAGTTATGTTTGGTGATTCCAGCTATGGGCTAACTCAAGGTTATGCAACAATTAAAGTTGGGATAATCACATTTAATAGAGTGCCTTACGTTGAAGGGCAGAAACACAACATAATTAGCATTAGTCAACCATGTGACAAAGAGAACAAGGTAGTACTTGATGTAACATCCCAATTTAGGATGAGGACCCTAGAAGTATTGGCACCCCCAATTGGTGCACCACCTCACCTTGGAGATAAGGTAGAGCCCTTAAAGGGGAGCAAGGTGTACTTAGCCAAATTAACCAATTCAAGTCTCATGAACCCCACCCCTAACCAATGGAACCCACCATACCCTCCCTTATGACCTAAGTAAACCAATTCACCATTAGCACACTACATCATCTTGAAGACAAAGTTAAAGCCCTTAAAGAAAGAGAGAGAGGCATGGTGTGCATTTAGGTAAAGTGAACCAAACCAACTCAAATAACCCAACCCTTAACCAATTGAGCTAATAATCTCGTTCCTCATGACCTAAGTAGACCAATTCATCTATTTGCACACCACATCACCTTAAAGACAAGAGTAAAACCTTAAAATAAGAACATGGAGTGCATTTAGCCAAAATAGCCTAAACCACTCAAATGAACCCCTTCTTGGTCAATTGATCTAGCCACACCATGACCCATGACCAAGGCTAGCTAAACCCTCAAAATGTTGTCTTTGGTCAACATTAGTCAACCCAAATTAAGCATGGTCAAAGTATTGTTTAATTAATGCATAAACCCGCTTTTTAAAAACCCTAACCCAACAACATTTAGACCCTAAACCCAAGGACCAAAATAAGATGGCCATTAATTAAACTAAACACCCCCCTTAAGAGAAATATTACCCAAAATGGAAAAACTTCAAAGTGAAGTAACCATGCCCCCCCTTGAATCCTTCCCTCTTTGAGAGGCTTAAGGGAAGTTTCTGATACTATCCAGGGCCTCAAAAGACTGCAAGGTGGCTGGAAGTACAAGCTAGACCATAGCCATGGCCGGTCTTGATAAGCTTAAGAGAGAATTCGCAATCCTCACCCATAGTCTATAAAATCCCCCCTCACCCTTCAGAAACCTCACACCAGCCATAAGCAACATTCCTAATGATGGCGACGACGCCCCACCATATGTTCATGACCAGTTCCTGGACGACGCCGACTCAACGCACTATTTTGATTGCTGCCGCAACACTACATTTGAAGACTCGGATGGACGATGCCGCAACAACAATCATGGTGTACGCCATCGCCGCGACAATCATTTTGAAGAACGCCATCGCCGCACCATCACGACGAACGCCAGCGCCGTTACAACCTTCGTCCGCGGCGCAAGATTTTTAATTAATAATAATAATTATTTTATTATAATTATTAATTGAAATTTTATCTAGCTTTGTCTTTTATTTTTGGACTTGTTTATGTCCATATTTATTTTAATTTTGGACTGCGTTTAGCCATGCTCATGTTATTTTAATTTCGGACTGCATTTAGCCATATTTGTTGGCTAGCCTATAAAAGGTCATCTTGTATTAGATTTTTAGTATTGAATGAATGAAATTTGAAACCCTAAATTTTCCCTCTTGAAACCTCTCTTCTCCTAACCGTCCCCTCTCTCCTTTTCCCTCTTAGAAATTCGGCCCTCCCCCTTCTTGGCCTATTCTCCTCCATCTTGGCCGACGGCCACCCTCCTCCTCTTCCCCCCTCCTAGGCAAGTTTCGGCCTCCTCCCGTCTCCCTCTCCTAGTCTTCCTCCCCTTGGGAAGTTTCGGCCAAGGTGAAGAAAGAAGAAGAAAGGGTCATGGTTTCGTGGAATCAAATCCGGCGTGAAGCATCAAAGGCGAACGAGTTTCTCTCCATTCGACGCGGCTCCGGTGGAACCGTTGAAGAACGATTTGGGCGAGTACATGCTTGAGGATAATCTCATCTCCAGCGGGGTAACGAAATTTCTACTCGTGAGATCTTCCCTCTTGTTAATTTCTTGTGGTGGTAAATTTTGGCGTGATCTTCGAATCACTTGGATAATCGTGGTTTTCTTCGATTGATTTGTGCGATCTTCTTATTTTTTTATTTTCGAAGAGGATTGGCGAACCTCAACTTTTTGTTGGGAGAGATTTACCCTTTTTGAATCGTGATTTTTGGTAGATCTCTTTTGTTACAACTCAAGCTCGTTCGGACCGGGTGGGTCCTTTTAGTCGGGAAGAATATTGGCATATAGCCATCTATTCAACCTCTAATGGCGTGACTACCCGTATGTTAGCATCTAATTGATAATTATTGTGTTGCGTGTATGTTGCGAGTATTTTTGTGCGAACATAAATTTGGGAGCGTTGAGAGGGAACGTGTGTTTGTTCGTAGCGATCGTGTCGGAGAGCATAGCCTGCATCAATTTGGTATCAAAGCTAGGTTTATGTCAATTTCTTAATTGACGCATTCCTAAAATTTTCTTAGAACGCCGGCACACATAATCCTCACAAGATTTCGTGCTCAAAATTTCGAAATTTCAAAATTTTTAATTTCTGGTCTCGAATAGCGGTCTAAAAAATTTATTTCTCTGCGAAAATCGAAAAACAATATTCTGGGAATTCTCCATATTTTTATCAGTAAGAAAATAAAAAAAATATTTTCATTACCCAAGTTATTAGGCGGGAATAAAATTAGATTTCATAAATTTTGGCCTGTTTAAAATTTCTGGTCTGCGAATAGCGGCCATAAAATTTTTATTTTTTCAGCAAAAATTAAAAACAAGAATTTTTACAAATCTGCGTACTATTTTCTACAGGAAAATAAAAAAAATTTAAATTATGGAAAGTCAAATTCAAAATTTTGAAATTCAAATTCAAATTTTTGAAATTCAAATCCAAAATTCAAAATTCAAATTTTTGAAATTCAAATTCAAAATTTTGAAATTCAAATTCAAAATTCAAAATTTAAAATTTTGATTTTCACATTCAAAATTCAAATTTTTGAAATTTAAAATTCAAAATTTTGAAATTCAAATATTTCTGAAAATTCAAATTTTTCTGGAATTTCAAAAATTTTCTCCTTATAAAATTCTCTTTTATAAATCTGTCTAGTTCAGATTCAAAAAAAAAATCTATATTTCATGTTCACTAGTTCTGGTCCCGAGTACACACCTCACTACGAGTATGGTCTCTGACGTGTATGTTTTCCTTAGACAAAGGAATTGTTCAGTTGCCGAATACATGGGCCTTTTTGAGGACATGATGGTTAGGTGCGATATTAAGGAGATGCCTGAGAACACCCTCTCTCGGTTTCGTAGGGGGCTCAATCCTGACATTCAAGGTAAACTCCTCCGCTACTGTCACACTGACCTAGACACCTGCTATAACGTCGCATTGGAAATTGAGAAGCACATAGCTCACAAGTCTAAGACTCGTTCGTTTGAGAAGGGAAATGCCATCTTAGGACCTTCCCCCTCTTTATCCCTGAGAGATAAGGTCACGTTCCGGTCCGCTGACTCGAACTCAGTAGCCATCACAGTTAGGGATGTCATGAACCCGCACGGTGAGAGTATTATGGTCTGTGAGGGTCGTCCCACAAATGTTATACATGATGCGGGGGGCATGTCTGACCTCCATACTGTCGAGTGCCTTGCTCCGTCAGCGACCTCGGTCTTAGTAAAGTCTCCTCCAAAATGTTCTGATCTAGTTGTTGACTTTTCTGAAAATTCTGAGTTAGTGTCGTTGATTGCGCCGACCGCTGGCAACGATGTCATTATTCAGGAAGATCATAGCGATGATGAGGAGGTAGGTTACCCTAGTGATATGGATGAGGATCTCCCCTCTGATCCAGTTTTAAAATTGTCTGTTGATTCTGATTCGGACGACGCTCCTAGTGCATTGAAAGATTTGGCTAGCGAGGGAAAGACACTTTTGGAAGACTTAGATAATGCAAACCCGGAGGAACTTGTTTTGCGGTTGCCACTGTTAAAAAAAATCAATCCAATTTAATTTCTCTACCGGGCCCGATTTATTCGATTTCACCGACCTTCCCTCCTGAACCGTTGATACCATTGGCGTATTATAATATTGGACACGAACTGGTTATGACTAGTCCGAAGTATTGTGAGAATCTGATGGCCGCTTGCCATGTGTTGCTTGGACGTCCATGGTTTTATGATCTTAATATGACAATTGTTGAAAAAACTATTATTTATGCGTTAAATTTTCATGGCAAGCAAATCATTTTGAATACCGCGCTAAGTTTGTTTGAGCGTAAGGAGTGTGTTCGTGACTCTTTTCTTGGTGATTTTAATAAGACTACTATGTTAGTGGAGAACACATTTTCTTGGTCACGTTTGCACGCTCTCACTTACAAAATAACTAAAGACTATCTCACATGTCCACGCGTTTCTAATGAACCACCAAATCGATTTACCAGTCTAGCGCCGATTGAAATCGTGCACGTATATAAGACACCGGTGCCACTTGAATTGATTCTGTTACCTTCATCTTATAAGTCAAGTCTATTTGCACAAGACTTTGCCTCTCACGTTCATAATTTACACAAGCACATTAAGGACACGCTAGCTACTCAATATGCATCTTATCAATCTTATGCTAACGTACATAAGAGAGCGTCTCACTTGAAAGTTGGCGATTTGGTTATGGTGCATCTCATCCCTGAACGGTTGCCTTCGGGCACCATAAAAAGTTAGCAAATCAGCGAGCGGGTTCTTTTCGAATCTTAAAGCGATTAGGAGAAAACGCTTTTCTTTTGGAGTTACCCACTGATTGGGGAATCTCCCATATTTTCAATGTTTCGGATTTAACGCCATATATTTCTCTACCACTTGAATTAACTGACTGGCCGTTTGGTTCCACTACATTTTCTAATGGGTTGGGGTGTGAGCTTGTGCCCGGTTCGCTCTCTTCTTCGGTTTCTACTGGAGGTGCGTCTAATGTTGATGATGAAACCTTTTCTCCTTATTTTCCTAACGCATTTCCAAGGGTTCCACAGACCTTTGCTTTGTCTTACACGTGTTTGTTGATGTCCCACTCATCGGTGATGAGTGATTTTGAGTGAAGGAGGATTGATGGTGATGACGCCCCACCATATGTTCGTGACCAGTTCCTTGACGACGCTGACTCGACGCACTATTTTGATCGCTGCCGCAACACTACATTTGAAGACTCGAATGGACGATGCTGCAACAACAATCATAGTGTACGCCATCGCCGCGACAACCATTTTGAAGAATGCCATCGCTGCACCATCACGACGAACGCCATCGCCGTTACAACCTTCGTCTGTGGCGCAAGATTATTAATTAATAATTATAATTATTTTATTATAATTATTGATTAAAATTTTATCTAGCTTTGTCTTTTATTTTTGGACTTGTTTATGTCCATGTTTATTTTAATTTTGGACTGCGTTTAACCATGCTCATATTATTTTAATTTCGGACTGCGTTTAGCCATGTTTGTGGCTAGCCTATAAAAGGCCATCTTGTATTAGATTTTTAGTATTGAATGAATGAAATTTGAAACCCTAAATTTTCCCTCTTGAAACCTCTCTTCTCCCAGCCGTCCCCTCTCTCATTTTCCCTCTTAGACATTCGGCTCTCCCCCTTCTTGGCCTATTCTCCTCCATCTTGGCCGACGGCCACCCTCCTCCTCTTCCCCCCTCCTAGGCAAGTTTCGGCCTCCTCCCTTCTCCCTCTCCTAGTCTTCTTACCCTTGGGAAGTTTCGGCCAACGTGAAGAAAGAAGAAGAAAGGGCCGTAGTTTCGTGGAATCAAATCTGGCGTGAAGCATCCAAGGCGAACGAGTTTCTCTCCATTCGACGCGGCTCCGGTGGAACCGTTGAAGAACGATTTGGGCGAGTGCATGCTTGAGGATAATCCCATCTCAAGCGGGGTAACGAAATTTCTACTCGTGAGATCTTCCCTCTTGTTAATTTCTTGTGGTGGTAAATTTTGGCGTGATCTTCGAATCACTTGGATAATCGTGGTTTTCTTCGATTGATTTGTGCGATCTTCTTTTTTCTTTTAATTTTCGAAGAGGATTGGCGAACCTCAACTTTTTTTTGGGAGAGATTTACCCTTTTTGAGTCGTGATTTTTGGTAGATTTCTTTTGGTACAACTCAAGCTCGTTCGGACTGGGTGGGTCCTTTTAGTCGGGAAGAATATTGACATATAGCCATCTATTCAACCTCTAACAGCGTGAATACCCGTAAGTTAGCATCTAATTGATAATTATTGCGTTGTGTGTACGTTGCGAGTATTTTTGTGCGAACGTAAATTTGGGAGCGTTGAGAGGGAACGCGTGTTTGTTCGCAGCGATCGTGTCGGAGAGCGTAACCTGCATCACCTAAGTAGATAATTTGAGTGGAAGCCCTCAAGAGGAGTGTAGCCAATTCAGCTGACCTAGCTATGGATGCCCGAACCCGAACCAGGAGAGCAAGGCAAAATCAGGTGAGATTTCTTCCCCTTCCCATTCTGAAATCATCTTAGAAGATTTTCAAATCAAAATCGAGCTCAACTGGGCCAAGATTTCATGTAATTTGGTGGAGAAACGCCATTGGAATGACCCTGTTGAAAGTGCGCAGTGTGCCTCTGAGTATTCTCTAGAGGGGGTGAATAGAGTTTAAAATATTTTATACCCTAATTATGCACACACAATAAAAACTTTAAGAATTGTTGGAACCGAGAATTGGCCCAACGAGGAGTTTGGACCCTTGAAAAGGGACAGCTAGCACTTACTGATCCCACGGAGGAACCTGACCGAAGGCTTAGAGCTAAAAACTGACCCTTGGCGACAGTGTGGAGGTCCCACCATACACCCAGAAGATCTTCAGAGCGCTTCTCCTCCTAAGCCAAAACTGAAGTCGGGCACCTTGGAGAGCTGAAGGAGCTAACCAAAGGCATCCTAAAGAGAAGCAATGATCTGGATGCCCTCCAAAGGTGCCCTTCAGGGCCTATTTATATCTTTTCTTTACTGTCCTGCTGATAGCGCAATTTTGCCTTTTGGTTTTGTTATACGCACCCCAAATCGGTCTGATAACAACCAAACTCCGTTGTTCTGGAGGGCTATTGGCAGCCCACCGAGGGTATCAGGGTAAATTTACCTGTGGACCCATGCTGGGTGAGTGGCCCGTGAAGGCGCCATTCGCCTTTCTCCCTGCGAGCTGGGTTCACGAGATCTCTTCTTGCGGGTGGAGGCGAGCCCCCACTCACCTCGCCAGACTGGTACAGCGAGTCCTCACTTGAATCGCTCTGGCTAAATGAACCCCCGAGCGATGCTAGGATGTTTCACCTCACCATGCGCTACTCGCGAGATCGGCTTTCTGATTCACCTCGCTTCGCCTTGGCTGGATGCTCGCCACGAGTTAGCGAGTACTCTTTGACCTGCCTATAATCGATTTCCCTTTTTACCCCCTTGGCGAACACTGGGGTATACACAATCCTCGCTCTTTGCGAGATTACCCTAAGCTCGTGAAGAAACATCCAACCCTCCGTGTTCGCCGGACGGCTGCTGAGCTCGCAGGAATCGTCGGTGGGCCCCATCCCCAGTGCTATAAATACCAACATCTTTGGGTGATGGGTGACCCTTCCTTTCTTCATTTTCCTCCACTACTCGCTACTGCACTCACCCAAAATACCCCTCTTGGAAGAAGCTCAAGCCCATCTGGACGCGTCCCGGGCGGACCAGCAATCCGTCACGACCCGGCTCGCCCCTTAGGCCGCCCGACGGACTCCTCCCTTCCCCAAATTGAAGAAGGCGAAGACCATGAGGCAACACCTTGGGGAGGGAGGGTCCTCGCTCAAACACCCATCGCTCGACCCTGCCATTGCTGAGTAGGTATTTGAATTTGCAGGTCATTCCCCCCTCATTTTCAGCTAACACGCCCTTTTTTAGAGTGCGCCCTTGACAGGATCCCTTGCGATTGGGAACTTGGATGTTGCTCGCCTCCCTTTTCCTTAGAAGAAATGACTCGGCGGCCGCCAACCTTGGCGTCATCGACCTGCGCCCTTTGCCGCGGCCTGGTAAGATTCTTGTGCTCTCTTGTTCGCTAATTCTCCAACTGAATTCTTCATGATATCCCTTGCAGAGGCCCTCCTCGCAATGCCGGGGCGGCGCGCCACTCCATCGGGTTCGCCGTCCCTCCGGGTTTGCAGCCCCCACCGGGCTCGCAGCCCCCACCGGGCTCGCTGCCCCCACCGGACGCGACCATCTCCGTCCCTGGGTTCAATCTTCTGGACCATCAAAGACCCGATAGCTCGCTCCCCGCCGACGGAAGGATCGCGAGCAACTTCCCTACCCCCCGGGCCTGGGGAAATCCGTTATGCTGACCTACACGAAAGCCTTCTAGGGGCAACCGAGTTCCTCTCTCCAACGCCCCGGTAAAGTGGCCATGGCCCTTTCAGGTTGGTCAATTATTATCGATAGATTGTGTCTCGCTTTCTTTGCTAACTTTCTTCTCGCAGGTGTACGGGAGTCCTCCTCCGAGTTGGACCTTGGAGAGGAGGAGATGTCGCCCCCGCCCTCACCAGACATGGTTGCAGACTTCCTCGACGATCCCCGGGACCCCGAAGTGATGAAGCGGTGGACCACCGAGATGCTCCAGAAGTATAGGCACATGATGTGGGTCCTGTACAACCAGGCACGATAGGATAGAGCGACTTTCGAGGAGCAGTTCGTCGTGATTGATGATGATTTAGCGAGACTTCTCGCCGAGATGCAGACGACCGCCCGCCGCGAGGTCACTTCTACCAGAGTGCACCTCTTGCGGGCGAAGGACCAAGTCGGCCTGCTGCAGCGCGACCTCCACGCGGTCCGCGTGTATCATTATCCGTGCGTACCGCTGAGCTCGGGGGTGCGAGGGCGAGGATGATGGAGATGGATCCAGTATTGATCCTTCTCGAGCTCGCACCAGCCTCACGAACCATGTAATAATTCCTTTTTCATTTTTTTCTTTGACAATCTGCGAACTATGCTGCTGTTTTGATTCCCCCGACTAATCGCGAGATTTTTCTTTCTTCATTATTATTCGCTCTACGTAATTGTTGTCTGTATTGTACTCGATAGTTCTTTTATTCAATGTCTTTTTCTCGCGGCTTGCCTGGGACTTGCCTCGCCTGACAACAAATCATCGCTGCGAGTGCGCGGGGAGCGGGTTGGTTCAAGTAACAAGGCATATCACCCCGAGTTTCTGCTAACCGCATCCTTGATGCCTCGATTCATCCCCGCCGTCTTTTGTTTTCTTATAAATAGGCCCCGTTACCAAAGCCAACCACCGCATTTATCACTCTCGACCTCTGTCTCTTTCATTCTCGCTCCTTCTTGCTCTTACCTTATTTTCTTTCTCGTTCTCACATTCCATTTTCTCCAAGACCATGGGTGGATACAGAGGCGATGCGGAAGGACGGGCCAAGTGAGCATGGACGTTTTGTGACCACTCCTTTTTAACTGCTCGCTTACCGAGAGCGAGTACCACTATGCTGTGGCAAATTACATCTCGCCGGGGTTCTTAGCTCGCCACCAGTCGAAGACCGAGGCCATCAATAACCTCCAACCAGAAGAGCTCGCCATCCCTATGGACCACTTCGAGGTGGGTCTACGGATCCCATTCTGGCCGGAGATCAACCAGGTACTCGCTCGCTACTCTTTTTCCTTTTTCTCCTTCACCGACGATTTCTTTCAAACAGCTTTCCGCGAACCCGTCAGCTGCTCAAATTTTATAGCGTGATACCGGGCAAGATGATCGCCAACTCCATCGCTATCATGGTAGGGTTTGCCTACTACCTGCATGAGGAGCGGATCGAGTTCAGCTTGCCGGTCTTTCGCAAGCTATTCTCCTTCCGGGCGAACAAGGACAGGATGGCCTTCTTCGCGAGCCAACACACAAAAGTCTGCAAGACGGTCAAAAAAAGCACCTATTGGCCGCAGAAGTTTGTGTTCGTGATGCGGCCCTTCGACAACGTCCCCTTCTCGCCTCTCCAGCACGACAAACCCACATACCGCCCTCTGGTGCTCGGCGTTCAAGAGGCCGCACTCTTCAAATTCTTGTCAACAAACTTCAGTTCGCCTACCTCAGAAGGAACATGGACTCGCTACTCCCCGTGCCGCTCGGAGCAGGTTTGACTCGCTTTTGCTTCCTATCTCTCATTTCGCCTTTTCTTTTTCTAACCTTGATCGTTATCCTTCACAGGGGAGCGAGATCTTCCGCTCCACCCTCCTTTTGCGAGGGCCGGAACCATCTCCCCCGGCCTCCGGATCGCCTCTGTCGCTGCTGCTAAGTGCCGGGAGACCCCTAACATGACCACCGCCTCCAAGAAATGGCCCGCACCCACGAGCTGTGGGTCATCCCTTCCGCCTCCGCCGCCAAAGAAGAAGCGGCGCACGCCCCTTGCAAAGGGGAAAGGACTCGCCAATGGTCTGTCCGGGGCTAAACCCCCAGTGGCCCCACCCACCAACAAGGGAGTCAGGGAGGTCACCGAGGTGTCCGCCGATGTGCCGGCTGCACCCGGCCTGTTGGAGCACTGGAATTTTGGTTTCGACACCAAACACCGAGACGAGGCTGGCGAGCCCCTGTTGGATTAGGACTTAGAGTCCAAATGGGTTTCGGTCTCCACCCTTCTCCCCTCTTGGGTGGAGCAGGAGGCCATAAGAGGGCATGCCTTTGCCTTATCGTTTGGTCTCTATGACCGTGAGGATGCTGACGACTTCGACGCACTCATCTCCCGGGCGCTCGGGCATAGGAGTGCGCGATCCCAGCTTTGCACTCTGGAGCTCTCCCACATGATTGGGCACCACTGCCTCTAGGTGGAGAGGAACTCCGAGGACCTGAAGCACGAGCTGAAGGAGGCGACCAAGGAGCTCGCCAACCTGAAGGAGAAGCAAGTGGTCTACGAGGGCCTCCTCTCTAGTCTCAAGGATGTGATGGTAAGTTTGCCGAGAACTTGCCTACTACTTTTCGCAAAGTCTTCTTCACCCATTCGATTTTTGCAGGACCCTCAGACCGCGAATCAGTTGCTCGCCTGCAAGATGGATCTAGAGAGGGAGGACGCGGTGCTGAAGGCCCAGAATCAAGAGCTGGTCTGGGCCGCCCTCCCCCGCCTCCTCGAAGCCCCAGGACAACGTAATCGGGGCAGCGAGGCACATCTTCACCACGATCAAGGGGGACAGGCTTCTTTCCGCCGATGCGGCGTAGATCACCATCGAGGAGGTGGTCCCGGAGCTATTCGAGCTGATCCCTCTCAGCAAAGATAGCGAGAACAAGCAGTCCGCCGGTGATTCTCTGATGTAAACTTTTTCTTTCAATTCAAAATTTTTGTAAGGCGAGAATCGCCTCTTTTGTGTAACCCTTTTCGAGAACATAATGAAAAATGTTTTTTTCATTAAGTTTCCTTTTACTTTGTTTTTCTTATTGCCACTTGCTTGTGCACTCGCGCCTCCGCGTTCTCATGCACTCACTCGCGCGCTCACGCCTTGATGACATGTATCACATGCCATCTGCGCTTTGCTCGAACAATCGGGTATCTACGTACTCGTGTACCCGCAAACTCGTGCGCACGATCACTCGCATGCTCGCACCTCTTTTGGGTGTGTTGCCTCGGCGTTAAGTGATGGGCGATGGCCAAAGCCTTTCCACCCTACTCGCAGGCCTCGGTCGAGAGACTTGCCCAAATTTTTTTCTTGCATCCTTTTCGCTGGGTTCTCACCTGGGTGCTCTCGCCGAGCGAGTTCCATTTTGGTAGGCCCACTCGCAAACCCTAGCCGTTAGAACCTCTTCCTGAATATTTCTTTTCTTGCCACCGAGATAGCTTACGGTCCTGCCAGCTAAGTGAGTGCCTAGTCGAGGGATCCATTTGAGATGATCCAACTCATACACTTTCACCTACCTCCCCCTATCCAGGAAGCAACCCGACCCACCGGCTAGCGATAGCCTGGCGGCGGGGTCGACCTGGGGAAGTCGAGCGCATCACGAAACCTTGCCAGCCTCTCCAGAGATCAACCTGAACCCACCGGCTAGTGAGAGCCTGGCAGCAGAATCGATTTGGGGGCACTCTAGCACCTCAAGAAACCATGCCATCCTCTCCAGAGATTAACCTGAACCCACCTGCTAGTGAGAGCCCAGCAGCAAAATCGATCTGGGGAAGTCCAGCACCTCAAGAAACCTTGTCAGCCTCTCTAGAGATCAATATACACCCACCGGCTAGTGAGAGCCCGACAACGAAATTGATCTGGGGCATTCCAGTAGCCTCAAGAAACCTTGTCAGCCTCTCCAGAGACCAACCTGAACCCACCAGCTAGTGAGAGCCCGGCAGCGGAATCGATCTGGGGCACTCCAGCACCTCAAGAAACCTTGGCAACCTCTCCATAGATCAACCTGAACCCACCGGCTAGTGAGAGCCCAGCAGCGGAGTCAATTTGGGGCACTCCAGCACCTCAAGAAATCTTGCCAGCCTTTCTAGAGATCAACCTGAACTGACCGGCTAGTGAGAGACCGGCAACAGAATTGATCTGGGGCACTCCAGCACCTCAAGAAACCTTGCCAGCCTCTCTAGAGATCAACCTGAACCCATCGGCTAGTGAGAGCTCGGGAGCGGAATCGATCTGGGGCACTCCAGCACCTCAAGAAACCTTGTCAGTCTCTCTAGAGATCAACCTGAACCCACCGGCTAATGAGAGCCCGGCAATAGAATTGATCTGGGGCACTCCAGCACCTAGAAACCTTGCCAGCCTCTCCAGAGATCAACCTAAACCCACCAACTAGTGAGAGCCCGGCCGCGAAATCGATCTAGGGCACTCCAACACCTCAAGAAACCTTGCCAGCCTTTCCAGAGATCGACTTGAACCCACCGGCTAGTGAGAGCCCAGTAGCGGAATCGATCTGGGGCACTCCAGCACTTCAAGAAATCTCGGCAGGCTCTCCATAGATCAACCTGAACCCACCGACTAGTGAGAGCCCGACAACGGAATCAATCTGGGGCACTCCAACACCTCAAGAAACCTTGTCATCCTCTCCAGAGATCAACCTGAACCCACCGGCTAGTGAGAGCCCGGCAGCAGAATCGATCTGGGGCACTCCAACACCTCAAGAAACCTTGCCAGCCTCTCCAGAGATCAACCAGAACCCACCAGCTAGTGAGAGCCCGATAGCAGAATAGATCTGGGGCACTCCAGCACCTCAAGAAACCTTGCCAGCCTCTCTCGAGATCAACCTGAACCCACCGGCTAGTGAGAGCCTGACAGCGGAATCGATCTGGGGCACTCCAGCAGCTCAAGAAACCTTGCCAGCCACTCCTGAGATCTACCTGAACCCACCGGCTAGTGAGAGCCCAGCAGCAGAATCGATCTGGGGCACTCCAGCACCTCAAGAAACCTTGCCAGCCTCTCTAGAAATCAACATGAACCCACTGGCTAGTGAGAGCCCGACAATGAAATCGATCTGGGGTACTATAACACCTCAAGAAACCTTGTCAGCCTCTCCAGAGATCAACCTGAACCCACCGACTAGTGAGAGCCCGACAACGGTCTTGATCTAGGGAACTCCAGTACCTCAAGAAACTTTGCCAGCCTCTCGAGAGATCAACCTGAACCCACCGTCTAGTGAGAGCCCGGCAGTAGAATCGATCTGGGCACTCCAGCACCTCAAAAAACCTTGTCAGCCTCTCCAGAGATCAACCTGAACCCACCGGCTAGTGAAATCCTGGTAGCAGAATCGATCTGGGGCACTCCAGCACCTCAAGAAACCTTGCTAGCCTCTCCATAGATCAACCTGAACCCACCGGCTAGTGAGAGCCCGACAGCAGAATCGATCTGCGGCACTCCAACACCTCAAGAAACCTTGTCAGCGCCTCTAGAGTTCAACCTAAACCCACCGGCTAGTGAGAGCCCGACAACAGAATCGATTTTGGGCACTCCAGCACCTCAAGAAACATTGCCAGCCTCTCCAGAGATCAACCTGAACACATCGGCTAGTGATAGCCCGACAGCGGAATCGATCTGGAGCACTTTTGCACCTCAAGAAACCTTATCAGCCTCTCTAGAGATCAACCTGAACCTACCAACTAGTGAGATCCCAGCAGCGGAATTGATCCGGGCCACTCCAGCACCTCAAGAAACCTTGTCAGCCTCTCCAGAGATCAACCTGAACCCACCGGCTAGTGAGATCCCGACAGTGGAATCGATCTGGTGCACTCCAGCACCTCAACAAACCTTGTCAGCCTCTCCAGCGATCAACTTGAACCCACCGGCTAGTGAGAGTCCGGCAGCTGAATCGATCTAAGGCACTCCAGCTCCTCAAGAAACCTTGAATGGGCCATACATTAGAAAAGAATAATTTTCAACACAAAGTAAGTTAATAAATAACTTCAAGGGTAGAAACATTTTAAATCGTCCCTGCTCCAAGTTTGGCTGAGGGGTACCCCATCCACATCCTGAAGGTGATACCCTCCCCCCCCGACCTGAGTACCTCCTTTACAACATAAGGACCTTCCCAGTTGGGATTGAGCTTTCCAACCGCGGCTCCCCTTTCGGCCGCATCAACCTTTTTCAAGACCAAGTCCCCCTTTTCGAACTGCTTTACCCGGATATGCTTGTCGAAGTACTGGGCCATCCGCCGCTTGACCTCCTCTTGCCGAATGGCTGCCTGGTCTCGGAGCTCTTCCACCAAGTCCAACGATAACCTTTGTTCCTCTTCATTTTCCACTCTCCATTCCTCGTCTCCTTCACTTGTGATGACTACCCTGGGTGATTTTATCTCAAACTCTATGGGAAGCACGACCTCGGACCCATGGGAGAGTTTGAAAGGGGTCTCCCCAATGGCGGTGTTTGGCATTGTTCTTAGGGCCCATAGGACCGAGGGTAGCTGTTCCACCCAGCTACCTCTCAAGTTCTCGACCTTCTTTTTTAGCAAATTCACGATCACTTTGTTCGCGGCCTCCACCTGTCCATTGCTCCTTGGATGGTGGACCAATGCAAAGCGAAGGTCTATACCCAGCTGACTGTAGAAACTGACGAACGCATCGCTGGTAAATTGTGTCCCATTGTCTATATTGATGGCTAAAAGAATCCCATGTGGGCAAATTATTTTTCCCCACACAAAATTTCTCACCACCTGAGAAGTTACCTTAGCCAGTGCCTTCACCTCCAGCAGCTTGGAGAAATAGTCAATCATAACCAGCAGGAACTTCCTTTTACCACTGGCTTGGGGGAATGGACCCACCAAGTCCAACCCCCATACTGCAAACGAACATGGAGCTGTGATGGTCCGAAGCCTCTAGGTCGGAAGTAGTTGGAGGGGATCATATATCTGGCACTTGGAGCACCCATTCGCAAACTCTATCGCATCCCTACTAAGGGTAGGCCAAAAGTAACCTTGCCTCAACACCCTTCCTTACAGGGTCCTGCTCCCCGAGTGGCTATCACACTCGCCGGAGTTAATCTCCTCCAGAACCCTCGGGGCCTCTTCTTCTGACACACAACGGGCTAAGAGCACCGAGAGTGTCTTCCGGTACAATCCTCCTGCATGCAATAAATAATACGCTGATTTATACCTGAACCGTCGCTTGTCCCTATCTCCTTCCGGGAACTGTCCCGAGGTTAGGAAGGTGATGAAGGGATCCATCCACGAGTCTCGCCGGTCCACTTCCATCAACTCGCCTTCTTCGATGGTTGGTCGAAAGAGTTCTGACACCGTTCCCCCTTTCTTGGAACCAAACTTGGCTAGGAGATCCGCCGGGAAGATCTCCTCCCTCGGCACATGTTGAATCGAGAAGGTGTTGAATTGCCCGATGATCCCCTTGACCTTCTCCAGGTACCGCAGGAGAGTTGGTTCCTTCGCCTCAAACTCTCCCCTGATTTGGCATGCCACCACCATGGACTCCATTGAGACCTCCACATCCTGCACACCCAACTCCCGGGCTAGACGAAGTCCCGCCATTACCGCCTCGTACTCTGTCTGGTTATTCGTGAGAGGGAAATGAATGCTAATAGCTTGCTCGATCCTTGTTCCACGGGGGCTTACTAGGATTACTCCCCCCGAAGGAATGCTTCCCGGATGCTCCATCATCCAATATCTCCCATGCCACCGAGGGAGGTGGCGCGAGCTCCTACACCTCGGTCATGTAGTCGGCCAAGAAATCCGCCACCGCTCGCGCCTTAATGGACAGCCTAGGAACAAACAAGATGTCAAACTCACTCATCTCCACCGACCACTTGGCCAACCTACATGAATGCTCTACCCCTTCCATAATGTTGTGAAGGGGATGGTCGGTCACCACCTTGATGGAGTGTGCCAGGAAGTAGGGCCAGATCTTCCAGGCCGACACCACCAGGGCAAAGGCTAGCTTCTCTAAGATGGGGTATCTGAGCGCCGCCTTCCTCAACACCCAGCTAACATAATAGATTGGGAGTTACTTCTTATTGGAGCTTGTGTTCCACATCTCTTAGTTTGAGAATAACAAATCACACTATGTATTTGATCTTGGTTATTTTTATAGTGTGCAGGTACTATAGTTAAATAACCCTATGAACATGATGCTCATTGATGATGATTCTCTGAAAAGAGAGTTAACGCCCCGCGTTAACTATTTAACGCCTGCATTAATTAGTTATTCCCCCGCGTTAACTTATCATTGAAGAGGGATGATGTCGAGAAGGGGATGACGTGGAGAAGATATTGCGTCGAGAAGCTAGTGACAACGCCAGCGTTGACTCTTAATGCACGCATTGAGTCCACAATCTCTGCCACGATCTTGACAGTTACACGTTCTCAGCCACGACTATACATGATCTCTAACGCTGGCGTTAACTACCTAATGCCACGTGTTAGCTCACGTGCCTATTTAAAGACCTAATTCCGTTGCTCAATGTTACATGCATCCAAGCCTTCACTCCAATCTTCTGAGAGATCATTTCATCTCGAATTCAGAGTACTCCCAACACCACCATTGAGGAACAAGAGTGAGAAGGAGATTTTCTATGGTCAAATTTGAAGAAGGATGCTTGCTTCAACTCCGATGATGATCATTGCGTGTCTTCAACATCTCCTTCAGCGCTCTTCAATATAGGGAGTCTTTTGTTCTGAATTTTCTTTTATCTTTTCATTATTTTCTTGTAACGGTAGTGAATTCGCCGTCTTGCGTATGACGACTAGGTCGGGTTTGGTTTAGGGGGAAATTCGCCGCCTTATGCGTGGAGACTAGGTTTAGGATAGATCTAGGGGGTGGCTAAAGGCCTTATCTGGGAAAAGATAGGCTATAGCCAACCGGTCCTTGGGAGAAGGACCGATGAAGGAACAAAAAGTGTATTTTACTTTTTTGCCTTTAATTTTAAGCGTTATTGAAATTTTATCTTGTAATTCTCTTTTAAAATATAATGTTCATTTTCATTATCTCTGATTGCATTTTATTTAGAATTTCATGAGTAAAATTCACTTTGACATATTTTTGTGAAAATTATTTTCTAGAAAGCTAACGCCCAGCGTTGACTCTTAATGCCTGGCGTTAGCAACAGAATCAAAAGTTTCTATTTTCTAAAATCACTCAGTTTATTCCAAAAACTATAAACCCCTTATTCACCACCCACCCTATCAGGGTGCCATCAGATCCAACACTTGGTATCAGAGCGAGGTTATTCCAAAACGGTTTCACAACCGGGAATAATGGTGCATCATGATCATGCTTTCGTTGAGGGTCAAGGGATTAGTAGACCTCCCCTATTTATCAGTGCTATTTATAATTATTGGAAAACGAGAATGCATTGTTTTTAATTGCTTTAGATAATGATGTGTGGGGTATGGTAGAACAATGTTACTCTCCACCAACATTTGTTGTTGGAGAAGTTACTATGGAAAAACCAAGAGACAAATGGAATGATAACGACAAGTTAAGATGCAAAAATAACGTTAAAGCTATGAATGCTTTATTTTGTGCTTTGGATAAAATGGAATTTAATAGAACTTGTTAGTGCAAAACTGCTTATGATATATGGAATTTATTAGAACTCACTCATGAAGATACTTCACAGGACAAGGATTCAAAGCTTTTCCAACTTGAATCCAAATATGAGAAATTCCGGATGGAGGCGGGCGAAGACATAGATTCAATGTACACAAGGTTCACCAAGATTGTCAATGACTCAAAAGTACTTGGAAAGGTGTTCTCCAACGACGACATGGTGAGAAAAGTTTTAAGGTCTCTCCCTCCAAAGTTCACTCCAAAGGTGACGACTATCTCGGAGTCGCACAATTTGAAGAAGCTCCAAATTGAGAGCCTCATTGAGAACCTCAAGACCCATTGATGAGGTTGAACTCAAGATTCAACAACAAGAGTACAACATGGAGCCAAAGAAGAAGGCCTTACCATTAAATTCAAAGAAGGAGGTTGATGGAGATGATGATGAAGAGGACGGGGAGAGCCTTTTTATGAAAAAGTTTAAAAGGTTCATGAAGAATCTAGAAAGGAGAAACACCTTCCGGAAATATTTCATCAAGAAGGGATCTTCACCGAAAAAAGGAAGAGGTAGTGACGAGGACGATAATGAGTGACCACCACCGGAGTGCTATCATTGTAGAAAGACCGGACACATCTGGAGCCATTGCCCAAAATATCTGAAAGAGCGTAAAGAAAAGGGGCACAAGGGAAAAGAGAAGAAGAAGGTCCTAAAGGCGACTACATGTGATGACTCCTCCGACGAATCAAGCAGCTCATCCTCCAACAGTGAAGAAGAAGCCAATGTATGCCTCTTGACGAAGAGCAACACACTATCCGATGTTGAAAGCAGTGCCCAAAGCGACACTGAGGTAACTCTTCCTACTACTTATGATGATTTATATATTGAGTACTTACAAACATGCAAATTTTTTGATAAAAGTTTAAAAGATATTGATCTTCTAAAATCTGAAAATAAACTTTTGTTAAATGAAAACAAAAAATTATCTAAAAAATTAGGGAAAGAAAAGGTATCTTGTCAAGAGTGCAATTACTCCTTGGCAAGAGTGAAAGAACTTGAAGAAGCTCTTTCTAAGTCCCACTCCAATATTGAAATTCTTACTAAGGAGAAGGGGGATTTAGAAAGAACCATAAAATCCTCTCTTTCTCAAATAGAAGAAGGAAAGAAAAGTTTTGTGAATCGGTGAGTGAAGTTAGTAACGGAAAACACTGCTCTCAAAGCTCGCATTCATGATTTAAATATGGCTATTAAGAAATTTGGAGTTGGGCAAAGATCTCTGGACATGATCTTGGCCAACCAATGACATGGAAGTGCCAAATATGGCCTTGGATATGTTACTGGAAGCTATCGCCCAGCGTTAACTCTTAACGCCGACGTTAGCAATAAATACAGAAACATTAATTCTGTTAATAATAAATTTAAAAATTCAAATGTTACCTCATATTCCAGCAAGAGTTTATCCAAAACTCCAAAAAGGGTCTCATGCCCTTTTATATCGTGTGTCAAGTGTCATTTATTTGGACACACCTCAAACTCTTGTAGGAAAAAGGGTCATAGTGCTATAAAGCAATTCTGGGTGCCTAAAGTTTCCACCTATTCTATGGGAGGAACCTCTTGGGTATCCGGATCTTTACTCTCATCTCCTTTTTAGGTATGTTGGCAGGCTAAGGACAAAAATGGCGTGTGGTATTTGGACTCGGGAAGCTCCAAACACATGACGGGCAATAAAGAAAAGTTTCTTAGCCTTGAGATGAAGAAAAGAGGTTTGGTGACATTTGGTGATAACAAAAAAGGAAGGATCATGGGCATCGACACAGTGGGTAATGATTCTTTCTCAATCTCAAATGGTTTATTTGTAGATAGTTTAAAATATAATTTAATTTTAATTAGTCAATTATATGATATGGGTTTAAATTTATTATCTGAATCATCTACAAATCTTTGCAAAATTATAAATTCTAAAACAAATGATGTCGTACTCACCGCAGCTAGAATTCATAATGTGTATATGATTGCCTTTAATGATCTTTCACAATCGTCTTTAAAGTGCTTTATTTCTAAAAATGTTGAATTAGAACTCTGGCATATGCATCTTGGTCACTCTAGCACTAAGCTTATTTTAAAATTATCAAAAGATAAATTAATTAAAGATTTACCTATGCTTAATGGTAATTTATCTTCTCTTTGTACGCCTTGCCAAAAAGAAAAAATTTCAAAAAATCTTTTAAAAGCAAAAATGTAATTATTACCACTAGACCACTTCAATTAATTCATATGGATTTATTTGGACCGGTTAGCACTTCTAGCCTAGGAGGTAGAAAATATACTTTTGTAATAATTGATGATTATTCTTGATTTTGTTGGACTTTATTTCTATCTTCCAAATCCGATGCATTTATTGAATTTACTAAACTATGCATTCATATTCAAAATGAACTTGATCTAAAAATTAAATGCATACGCTCGGATCATGGAGGAGAATTTGAAAATGATAAGTTTTCTTCTTTTTGTAATGATTTAGGAATTAAACATGAACTTTCCGCTCCTCGCACCCCACAACAAAATGGTGTAGTGGAGAGGAAAAATAGAACCCTTCAAGAGCTAGCACACACTATGCTTTGTGAATATGGGTTGCCTAAATCATTTTGGGCCGAAGCGGTTAATACTTCATGGTATATCTTTAATCGTGTCATGCTTCATCCTATTTTAAAATTAACACCTTATGAGCTTTACTTTAAAAGAAAACCTAATGTATCTTATTTTCATGTGTTTGGTTGTAAATGTTTCATTTTAAACACTAAATATGCACTAGGAAAATTTGATGAAAATGCGATGAGGGAATTTTCATTGGTTACTCTTCAACTAGTAATGCTTATAGAATTTATGATAAACAAACTAAAATAGTTGAAGAGTCTATACATGTAAGATTTGAGAAGAGTCTATACATGTAAGATTTGATGAGTTTGTTCCTTGTGTAGATACTAATCGTACAGGAAACGAAGACAAACCCCTTCCCCATTTGAAGCATGAGGATGAAGAATCGTTTGGAGAAAAAGAAGAAGAAAAAGAGGAGAAACAAGAAGAACAAGCCGAATATGTTCCTCCAAGCGTGTTGCAATTTACTAAGGATCATCCAAGGGATCTTGTGATAGGAGAACCATCAAAAGGGGTAAGTACTCGTTCTTCTTTACATGAGTCTTTTTCCAACCTTTGTTTTGTATCCGAAATAGAACCAAAAAATGTTGCAATCGCTTTAAATGATGAATTTTGGTTTTTAGCTATGAATGATGAATTAAATCAATTTGAACGTAATAAGGTTTGGAATTTAGTAGAGAGGTCATCTAATCATCCGGTTATAGGAGTCAAATGGATTTTCAAAAATAAACTAGATGGTGACTCTAGGATAACAAGGAATTGTTGGAGCTTGCTTTCCGCATCTCTTGGTTTGAGAATAACAAATACCATGATGTATTTGATCTAGTCTTTTGTGTGTTTAGTGTCCAGGTTGTACAAGTTCAATGAGGAGACAAGTCCTCGTTCATGGGCATGATCCAAGAGTGTGTACACATTAGAAAAAGCAAAAGGATGAGTTTTGTGTGCTGATCTTAAAATGGCCATAACTTTCAATCCAGGAAGAGTTACAGAACGTGCCACCCCATTTAGGAGATGAGAACAACTCAATCTACAGTCTGGAGAAGTTTCGGACGAGAATAATGAAGAGGAGCTGTCGGAATTTTCCGACAGTCAATGTCGCCCAGGCGACAACAGAGAAGTTACAACAACTGCCCGCAGCACGACGAGCAGCTGTTTGGCGCTGTCGGAATTTTCCAATAGCTACTGTCGCACAGGCGACAGCTCGGAAGTTACCGCAACTGCCCGCACGACAGCGCACTACGAGCGGCAGTTTTGCGCTGTCGGAATTCCGACAGTGATGTCGCCCAGGCGATAGTGAAAATCTATAAAATGGTTCTTTCTGTTCGTGCATAGCAAGCTTTGAAGATTCTAAGTCCCTTCCTGAGTGCATTCCATCCAGAGATCTCCGGAACCTCATGAACTCCCATTTATGCTGAGAAGGTTTGAAATTGAAGACGAGATCGGACGCGCTTCTACATCAACGATCATCTCGAGGCTTCAACCTTCCTTTCAGAGATCTGAATTTTTAGGGAGTTCTTTTTTTTATCTTGTATTTTCATTTATATACATTTTACTTTGTATTGGTAGGGGAAAATCGCTTCCTTGTGCGGAGCGTCCAAGTCCTTGCGTGGCTTGGTGGGAAATCGTGGCCTTGTGTGCTACATCTAGATCTAGGGAAGATCTAGAGGATAGGCTTGGGATTGGTCTAGAGAGAGACAAGTGATAGCCTTCTGATCCTTGGTAGAAGGATTGGTAAACACAAATTGTTAAAAGTTTATTTTTATTGTAGCCTTGATTTTAAGCTTTATTAAGATCGACAATCCTTTGTATTCATCACTTGTGGAAATAAATTTGATTTCCAATTTCTTATGATTTTCTAAGTGTTTATTTGGGTTGTCTAAAAATCTACTTGTTTATCCGTTAAAATTATCATAATATATTAGAAAAATTTCAAAGTAAATTTTAGCCCTTATTCACCCCCCCTCTAAGGGCGCCACAAGATCCAACAATTGGTATCAGAGTGAGGTTATTCCAAATCGGCTTAACAACCGGGAATAATGGCGTCTCTTGATCATGATCTCGCTTATACTAGTGGGGAAAATTTTAATATAAATGAAAAAATATTATCACCACCTTTATTTATGGGCAAAAATTTTAAAGGGTGGAAAATATTAATGAAAAATTTTCTTAAGGCCTTAGATGAAAAAGTTTGGAATATTACTATTAAAAAGCCATCTAGCGTACTAACTAGAAACGAAATTATTTTAAATGCAAAATCTATGAATAGTATATTTTGTGCGTTAGACCAAAATATTTTCAAACTTATTTATACTTTACCTACCGCATATGAAATTTGGAGTTTTCTTGAAAGAACTTATGATTCTCCTTCTACAGGTACGGAACATTCACAAGAACCGGAGAATATGCAAGCATATGCAAATATTCAAGAAAACTACACAAAGGATGGATCTATAGAATGCTCGTCAAGCGGAAAGGATGATGGACACTCTTGTTTGGAAGAGGAAGATGAAGAAGACAATGTCACAATATTGGACTCAGTTGATGGCAAAACATCAAGCAAAAGAGAAGACGGAAACTATAGCAAGGTAAGAAAATCTAAATCTTCTCTTTTAGTAACTAATTATATTTCTACATTTCGTGTGCTTAAATTTGCTAAACGTAAAATTTCAAAGTTGAAACATGATAATTCCAAATTACGTTTAGAAAATAAAACTTTAAAAGCAAACACTAAAGTAGAATCTTATATTGATGTTTCAAATTCTTGTTCATGCTCTTTAATTAAAAATGCTAAACCTTGTTTTGATTATAATTCTTTTAAAGAAGAACTCAAGGTTTTAGAAAAAGGACTTTTAATTTCAAAAGAACATAATGAAAATTTGATAAAAGAAAATGATAATTTAATGGATAAACTAGAATCATTAAAAATGTTTATTCAAAAATTTTCATATAATGAAAAATCTCTTTTTTCTAGTTTATCAAATTTTCAAAAGTCTAAAAGCTTAACTTCATATTATAAGAGTAGGTCTATAAGAAAGAGTGGAAATGAAAATCATCTAAATAAGGACCAATCATTTAAAACATTTTGTAACTCACTCTTTCAACATTCAATTCTAAAGAAAGACAATCACTCTTATAAATTTTCAAAGAATCCATATAATAAAATTCATTATGATTATCAACATCAATCTATTTTGAAAAATAATTTGAATAAGCATAAATCTCAAATGAATTATTTTTCAAACAAATACAATCATATAAAGATGTCACATAATCATAATATGAATTTTAAAGATAAACAACCAAGGTATGAATGGAGACCCTTAAAGAAAAAGGACACATCAACTTTAATAGAAAGGGCTCATTTATCCTTGTCTCCTAAAAAATCATCATGTCGTATTTGGGTACCCAAAGGAACCATCCCTCATGGTCCCCTTTGGATACCTAAATCTCTTATTCATTAGTATCCTATCATTTGCATGAAGTAGAAACAATTAAAAATGAAATATCAATTCTCTACATCATGATATGCTTAATTGTTTTTTCTTTTGTTTGTTTTCTTATTTTTGAGCCAACACGCTAAGGTCACTTAGATATATTATGAAATATGATTTTTACATTTTAAGTCTAATGTTTATCAAATCAAAATTGAATTAAATTAAACATAAAGTCATAATTTTTAAGTGATCTATCTTTTATTTTTGTTTTATCCTCTTTAAATCCTTTGCCTATAAATGTCTTATATTATCATTATAAATTGAATGCTAAATTTTCTAAATGATATTATCAAGACTAATGAAATTACTTTCAAAATTGGATTTAAATGGATTTTTAGGGGTCTTAGGCTAAAATATTAAATGCGCAACTAATTGCATATTTGTCTATTTTTCGTTGCTGCATATAATAGCCCCTATATTGAAAATCATAATCGAGAAAAATCAGAATCAAATAATATAAAAAACAATGTGTTTTAAATCAAATATAGTAACTCTGTTGCTAACGCCAGGCGTTATCACTAACGCTGGCGGTAACATATTTTCCTAAAAATTCTGATTTTCTCTAAAAAATTATTTTTACTATCATTGTTGTCAAATACCTTGTATTTGTTTTGTCTAATTTCTAAAAATAAAATCAAAAAGAAAATTTACAAAAATGATGAATATGATTTCACAATCACCACCATGATCTATTAATATCCTATGCTAAAATTCACTATAATCATATATCATAATTCATGATCCATCAAGACCTATCTTAAATCAACTAATTCTATCAACCTTAGGAATTATGAAATATATGATTGCAATTGGTATTATAGTTTCATATCTTGTTTTGTGTGTGTGATGTGCATCTTTATTGTTTGCATGAATCTCATTATCTTTAGACCTATGAATTAACTTGATATCAACAAGATGAAATCAAATAGAATTGTCACTTCTTTCTAGGTCTATGAAAATTCAAAACTCTATGTTTGAATACATGCAACTCAATCTTATATTTGTCCATCTTTACTTAGCTTTGCACCATGTTGTCCTAATTCATCACACTAGCATTATCACGTACCATAGATAGAAATCAATGCTCATGCTAGTTATATCTTGCAATGCTAAAGTAAATTATATCATTAAAATATGAAAATCTTATTTTTTTCCTTTGTAGTTATTTGCATGAATAAAACTTTTCTAAATGGATTTAAAATCAACAATCTTCGATAAAATTGTAAATCCAAAACTAATCATGATATTATAACACAGTTAATATATTTAAGGCTTACACGCTTAGTATGTCTATAATCAATAAACCTATGACATGTGTCTCACAATAGCGAGGGCGTAGGACTGTGTGCATTAGAGACCTAACCTCTAAGTCATGTCTTGTCCTTAACCGGGGAGGGTTCCAGTGGGGCCTTGAGAGGCACTGGGGGGAAAGAGTGCTAGGTTGAGCGTCGTCTTTTGTATGCATATGGGATTAACACCCCAACCTACGACATGTGTGCAGCTCCTCATGCCCATCCGTCACTTAGTACGGGGCTAGAGTGTAGTCATATAGTTAAGGTATCTTGATCTTAGATATACTTATATTATATTCATTGCATGAACATTATCTCACTCTTTATACATAAATCATGCATATTTTTTTATTTATTCTAACATTGCATCATGTGTTTGCATATTTTAATATTTCGAGCTTTAATGATTTTACCAAACACAAGTATTTGAAAAATCACCAAATACATGCTAAAAGAGCCTTCAAATCTAATCAATATACTCTGAAATTTCAACTGAAGGAAGGTCTCTTTATAATACAAATGAATTGAGAAAAATATTTTTCAAAACATCAAGAAATGCAGTTCTGTTTTAACGTTAAGAAGTTAATGCCTGGCGTTAGCTCCTTTGCTCCAAAATATTTTTTTTTGTGTTTTGAATTATTTCTGGTATTATTTTAATATTTTGTGTGTTTGTAAAAAGTTTATCTTTTTATTCCTTTTAAAACAAAATTTTATTTCTTTTAAAAATATATATATATGTATTTTCTCATACATTATTTTTGTTTATTTCTCTGGCATAGAATATCATTTACTGAAAGGGCTATTAAAGACTTCTATGAGTTCCAGAGAATATATATAAAAAAAACAAATACAAAATTACAATACAATTTCAAAGAACAAAAATATGTTTTTCTTTATTTGTGTTAATTATTTTGTGCATATATAAAAAAAAAATTAAAAAATTTATATTAAAAAAAAACTGATTGTTATTCATTGCCATTGTCAAGGATGGATGATTAATTATATCAATTAAAGATTAAATACAATGTTTAATTTAACTTTCAAGTTTCTTAAAAACATTATTTTGTATTTGCCATGCCTTGATAATTATCTTGTTATGTGCAATGAAATTGATTGTAGATAAATATGTGTAGAAATGTTTAGCATGCCTCTAAGTATGAGTAATGTATTATGTTTGATAATGATTCATTCACTCACTTATTTTTGATAACCTACATGTGTTTACAATCTTATTCTTACATGATTGTGTAGTGTAATAACATAAATAATTAAAATGCCTAAATAGATTACCTACACAACATTGAATTGGTTATTACAATTCTTTGTCTTTCATGCACTTATTCTTTAGAGAAATGTGGTTTAAAATGCTATGTTTGCAAAACAAGTGAATTCGGAGTCCTTAGTCACTAAACTAAAAAGCAAATAATAAATGACAAGGAAAACTCCACCAAGCACTACTCACCCTCCTGATAAGTCTTAATGAGCATTGTGAGGTTGAGCACCTTGGCTAAGAATTGTAAACTGTCTTGTAGCAAACAATTTATACACCACTTCTCTTTAGTACACCGGATCACAAATTTTTTTTTGAAAATAAAGCTAAAAAGTATAAAAGTGATCCCCCAAGCACAACTTTGCACCCTGATAAGTCTTAATAAGCATTGTGTGTGCAGAGCACCTTGGTAGTTGTACTATTTTGAAAGTGGAGTGTTTTAGTTCTTATTTACTTTATTAAAAGATCTTGATTAAGTTTTGATTTCAAAAATAAATGATATGTATATTTATATGTGTTTCCTGAAAGAATAATTTTCACAAGCAGTAAGAGTGCATAAAAAATAAAACAATCATCCAGAAGACACAAGATGTATAGTAGTTCCCCTCAACTAGGTACATCCACTCTTCTACCCACTGGTAGGAATCCACTGTGAGGTTGTTGTTAAGGTGCCCTCTCACTAGGTGAGCTGTTGATAAGGTGCTCTAACCAAACTGCAGGTTTTTGCTAAGGTGCCCTGTCACCGAGAGTTAACTTTTGAAGGGAGTTATAACCCTGTACAAGAGAGGAAAGGGAAAGGGAAAATATAATGTTCTTCTCTTTATGCTGAGAAGACACTTGAAGATCCTGATTGGTAGTGAGTTGGATCTTGATGATGATGTTGAAGAGCTCCCCCTGTCTGATATAATAGTTGACAGCTTGTGGATGGAGCTTCTTCTCTAGATTGTGAATCCTCCTCTTTTCTTTTTCTTCTTGCAGTTTTAGATCCCTGAGCAAATGATAGTGTTTGATGTCTCAGGTTGTATGTGATCTGCAAGAAAAGAGTTTAGCAAAAACAGAACAAGATAAAGTAATAAATTTGTTCTCTGTTTTTGCCCTTGTTCTTCTTTTGCTCTTCTTCTTCTTCTTCTTCTCTTTTTCCTGTACAGAAGATGTAAAATGTATTCTGTCTCTCTATTATATTATGTTGTTCTCTTCTCTGTCGAGAGATAACAGCTATATATATAATGATATATATTAATTGCTATAATATATTCTATTTGAATCCTTGCTGACAGAAGAGGAATATAATATATCTTTCATTTCCCAGATCCTTTAGAACATCTCTTGCCGTGTTTGGCATTGCTGCAACGGCTACAACATTTATTGCTTTCTGCCAACGGCTCTATTAATAAATGCTTCAACAGCTGTATTGTTAAATCAACAATATATATAGCAATATATAAAATAGAATATTTAAACATTGCTTTAAATAAATCTGACAGCTAAATATCTATTTTAGTCAAGCTAAATAATAAAAAGTATTCCTGTCAGAATTTCGTCGATCTGAGCTCTCCTTTCGTCGAGCTCAACATTTGATTCGTCGACCGGATAATGTGATTCACTGTTTCTGATCTTCTGCTGGATTTCGTCGACCGCTGCTATAATTTCGTCGATCGCTGTCTCCCTGCTGAGATTTCGTCGACCGCTGTATTCTAACTTAATCTGTCGAGCGCTGAACCGCTGAGATCGTCGAGCGCTGAACCGCTGAGATTGTCGACCGCTGAGATAACTGCTGTCGAGCGCTGCTGTCTGATCGTCGGGCGCCGTTCGACGTTTGCCGAGCGCCGTTCGACGAAATGTTGAACTAAAATTAATATATTATTTTTCTTATTTCTCTTATAATATTTTCTCTTATATTAATTAGCCTATTATTATTATATATATTTTTCTTAGTATATTATTTATATTATATATATATTATTATTTTCTCTTGTCTCTTTTCAGCCTTCTAACTTAATAGGATATTTAATCTAAGTTAAGATATATTATGATATAAACTTAGGTACTAAAGGTGGATCCTAACTCAAATCAAAACTAAGGTTCCAACAATCTCCCCCTATTTGAGTTGGGATCCTAATCCAAATTAACTAGGTTCTAACAATCTCCCCCTCTTTGGTTTAGGATTCCTAAGCATAAAAAGTCTTTAAAGCTTAAGGGTAAGAGATTATTTTATCATAATTTCTTCTTCATTAAAAATATTTGGGCAATTCTGATTTTCCTAAATTTTGATTTAAATAGGATTTTAATATGATGAATTGCTAGCTGTTATTAGATTCTAAGAATTTTAAAATCAAAAAGGCATTGCCTGATAGCTTCTTTCTTAAGAATCCCCTTAATTAGAAGAGACTCACACCCAGTGCTCTGATCATTTCTGATCAATGCAACTACAGTAGAATGCTCAACATGATTTAAAAAAAAAATCTGTAAGAAAGTGAAGTCTATCTGACTTGTTTTTAAGATAGAAAATTTCAAAGAAACTTAGAACTGTTGTTTTAATTTAATTATAATTTAAGTAAAAACATTATACTGTTAAAACAAGATTGTTTTATAGATAGATATCTTGGCCTTTTTATTTTATTGAAGTATAAATTTGTAAACATATTTTTATTTTGCTGAAGATAAGAAATTTCTTTTTCCTTAAAAGTTTGTTTAAACTTATCAGTTTTAATAATTTTATTTTTTAAACAAATAGTTTGTTCTACAGAAATTTTGAAAGGAGTTAAATTAATTATTTTTGCTAACTCTTTTCTGATTTCAGTTTCAGAATTTATCACATTTGTATATATTAACTCAAAATTTGATATAATTCCGTTTTCTGATTTTGATTCAGAATTTATCAAATCTGTAAATGGTGAGTTCAAAGTAGATGTGAAGTCAAAGGTAAAATTAGGAAATGCTGTTACCTCTTTTACCTTTTCTTTATCAGATTCAGCAACTGATTTGTAATCTGAGCCAAATATTGCCAACATGCAAAAAGCTGTGGCTTTTTGTTCTTCTATTTCTTCTTCTTCACTTAGAGTAAGTGATGGCTCTGCATCAAAAATAATGTTAGTGGAAGAAGTAGGAATGGATTCATTTACCATCCTAGAGAGGGAGTTCCAGATGCTCTTTGCTGAAGTGCAATTAGCCACTTTTAGAAGAATGTCATTTGACATTGATTTAACCAATTTCTCCATGGCTATGGCATCAGCACATTTCAGCCTTTCCTGATCATCAGATGAAGAAGTTGAAGATGTAGTTCCTGTCAAAACAGATTTATATATATCTTCATCTATGGCATTCATAAATAATTTAATTCTAATTTGCCATAACTCAAAGCTATCCAAATTACATAAAGGTGGATCTGAAAAATAGAAATCTGATAGTGCCATCAAGATTTTGAAAAACCTTTTTACACAAAACAAAATAAGAACTAAGGTGATCTTTGTGATTTCAGGTGTTAGCCTGTGTGAAAAATCAACTTCCTCTGATACCAATTGAAAGTGGAGTGTTTTAGTTCTTATTTACTTTATTAAAAGATCTTGATTAAGTTTTGATTTCAAAAATAAATGATATGTATATTTATATGTGTTTCCTGAAAGAATAATTTTCACAAGCAGTAAGAGTGCATAAAAAATAAAACAATCATCCAGAAGACACAAGATGTATAGTAGTTCCCCTCAACTGGGTACATCTACTCTTCTACCCACTGGTAGGAATCCACTGTGAGGTTATTGTTAAGGTGCCCTCTCACCAGGTGAGCTGTTGATAAGGTGCTCTAACCAAACTGCAGGTTTTTGCTAAGGTGCCCTGTCACCGAGAGTTAACTTTTGAAGGGAGTTATAACCCTGTACAAGAGAGGAAAGGGAAAGGGAAAATATAATGTTCTTCTCTTTATGCTGAGAAGACACTTGAAGATCCTGATTGGTAGTGAGTTGGATCTTGATGATGATGTTGAAGAGCTCCCCCTGTCTGATATAATAGTTGACAGCTTGTGGATGGAGCTTCTTCTCTAGATTGTGAATCCTCCTCTTTTCTTTTTCTTCTTGCAGTTTTAGATCCCTGAGCAAATGATAGTGTTTGATGTCTCAGGTTGTATGTGATCTGCAAGAAAAGAGTTTAGCAAAAACAGAACAAGATAAAGTAATAAATTTGTTCTCTGTTTTTGCCCTTGTTCTTCTTTTGCTCTTCTTCTTCTTCTTCTCTTTTTCCTGTACAGAAGATGTAAAATGTATTCTGTCTCTCTATTATATTATGTTGTTCTCTTCTCTGTCGAGAGATAACAGCTATATATATACTAATATATATTAATTGCTATAATATATTCTATTTGAATCCTTGCTGACACAAGAGGAATATAATATATCTTTCATTTCCCAGATCCTTTAGAACATCTCTTGCCGTGTTTGGCATTGCTGCAACGGCTACAACATTTATTGCTTTCTGCCAACGGCTCTATTAATAAATGCTTCAACAGCTGTATTGTTAAATCAACAATATATATAGCAATATATAAAATAGAATATTTAAACATTGCTTTAAATAAATCTGACAACTAAATATCTATTTTAGTCAAGCTAAATAATAAAAAGTATTCCTGTCAGAATTTCGTCGATCTGAGCTCTCCTTTCGTCGAGCTCAACATTTGATTCGTCGACCGGATAATGTGATTCACTGTTTCTGATCTTCTGCTGGATTTCGTCGACCGCTGCTATGATTTCGTCGATCGCTGTCTCCCTGCTGAGATTTCGTCGACCGCTGTATTCTAACTTAATCTGTCGAGCGCTGAACCGCTGAGATCGTCGAGCGCTGAACCGCTGAGATCGTCAACCGCTGAGATAGCTGCTGTCGAGCGCTGCTGTCTGATCGTCGGGCGCCGTTCGACATTTGCCGAGCGCCGTTCGACGAAATGTCGAACTAAAATTAATATATTATTTTTCTTATTTCTCTTATAATATTTTCTCTTATATTAATTAGCCTATTATTATTATATATATTTTTCTTAGTATATTATTTATATTATATATATATTATTATTTTCTCTTGTCTCTTTTCAGCCTTCTAACTTAATAGGATATTTAATCTAAGTTAAGATATATTATGATATAAACTTAGGTACTAAAGGTGGATCCTAACTCAAATCAAAACTAAGGTTCCAACATATTTATTCATGTGCATTGAAATAGTGTGGAAGTAATATTATTTGTGTATTTTAATGTTGTGTTATTTCATTATATATGTCATGTGTTTTTGATTGATTCACTTGTATACTTCATCAAAACACTACTTTGTACACATCATTATCTTTCATAAAACTTCTACTCATGAGAATTGGATCCTAATGCTCATCTACTCAAATCTCTACAAACTTAAGTAAATGCACTAGATAACAAAGCATGACCGCTACAATGTTTATGTTTACTTGAAATGAAAATTTCATTACATTGTAGTTTGTGTATCTTTTCTTGATATTATGAAATCATGCTTGCAATTTTTTTCTTAATGGAATAGCATCTCTTCAATCTTTAAAACAAACATCAATTTTTCAAATTTAAAACTCATTATCCTTTATATGGTTTTATCTTCTAAAATGATGTTTATGTTTAAGAGTGCTTATTATATTTAACATTGTGTTTTCCTTTAAGCAAGTGGTATCTTAAAATAGAATGCTTACTTTATCATGTTAGCTATGTTGCTTACCACTTTATGTTACATCATGCTTATATTTTTCTCAACAAGTAGTATTTAACAAGCTTTTGATTGCATCCTATTTTTCTTCTCGACATAAAATCTATTACTCTTATATACTCCCATACTTATTATTTCTTCATAATTATTCATTCTTTATTTCAAAATAACTTTTGATAATATCAAAAAAGGGGAGAAATATAAATTCAAGAAATCTCTTACTAATCTCAATTTTTCAGAATGCACCATTGCAATTAATTATAACATTTAGGGGGAGCATACATTTAGGGGGAGAATACAATTTAGGGGGAGTATATTAAAAAGTTTTCATGGAAAGCGTCTATGTAGAGGGAGTGATATTGCTCGATCATGACAACCCACTTTTGGTAATAACAAAAGGGGGAGAATAAAATGAGAAATCTAGTGACATAGATATTTAGGGGGAGTAAAATCTATCACGCAGTAAACCTTTTATTCATGCATATCTTTTATCGCACTTATCTATAAACTCACTAATTTCTCATATGGGTATTTGTTATTATCAAAAGGGGGAGATTGTTGGAGCTTGCTTTCCGCATCTCTTGGTTTGAGAATAACAAATACCATGATGTATTTGATCTAGTCTTTTGTGTGTTTAGTGTCCAGGTTGTACAAGTTCAATGAGGAGACAAGTCCTCGTTCATGGGCATGATCCAAGAGTGTGTACACATTAGAAAAAGCAAAAGGATGAGTTTTGTGTGCTGATCTTAAAATGGCCATAACTTTCAATCCAGGAAAAGTTACAGAACGTGCCACCCCATTTCGGAGATGAGAACGACTCAATCTACAGGCTGGAGAAGTTTCAGACGACAAAAATGAAGAGGAGCTATCGGAATTTTCTGATAGTCAATGCGCCCAAGCGACAGCAGAGAAGTTACAACAACTGCCCGCAGCACGACGAGCAGCTGTTTGGCGCTGTCGGAATTTTCCGACAGCTACTGTCGCCCAGGGGACAGCTCGGAAGTTACCGCAACTGCCCGCACGACAGCGCACTACGAGCGGCAGTTTTGCGCTGTCGGAATTCCGACAGTGATGTTGCCCAGGCGACAGTGAAAAATCTATAAAAAGGTTCTTTCTGTTCGTGCATAACAAGCTTTGAAGATTCTAAGTCCCTTCCTAAGTGCATTCCATCCAGAGAGCTCCAGAACCTCATGAACTCCCATTTATGCTGAGAAGGTTTGAAATTGAAGATGAGATCGGACGCGCTTCTACATCAACAATCATCTCGAGGCTTCAACCTTCCTTTCAGAGATCTGAATTTCTAGGGAGTTCTTTTTTTTATCTTGTATTTTCATTTATATACATTTTACTTTGTATTGGTAGGGAAAATCGCTTCCTTGTGCGGAGCGTCTAAGTCCTTGCGTGGCTTAGGGGAAAATCGCTTCCTTGTGCGGAGCGTCCAAGTCCTTGCGTGGCTTGGTGGGAAATCGTGGCCTTGTGTGCTACGTCTAGGTCTAGGGAAGATCTATAGGATAGGCTTGGGCTTGGTCTAGAGAGAGACAAGTGATAGCCTTCCGATCCTTGGTAGAAGGATTGGTAAACACAAAGTGTTAAAAGTTTATTTTTATTATAGCCTTGATTTTAAGCTTTATTAAGTTCGACAATCCTTTGTATTCATCACTTGTGGAAATAAATTTGATTTTCAATTTCTTATGATTTTCTAAGTGTTTATTTGGGTTGTCTAAAAATCTACTTGTTTATCCGTTAAAATTATCATAATATATTAGAAAAATTTCAAAGTAAATTTTAGCCCTTATTCACCCCCCCTCTAAGGGCTCCACAAGATCCAACAGGAATAAAGCTAGACTAGTTGCACAAGGATATTCACAAATCGAAGGGGTAGATTTTGATGAAACTTTTGCACCCGTTGCTCGCCTAAAATCAATTAGAATATTTCTTGCATTTGCGTGTTTAAAAGATTTAAATTATTTCAAATGGATGTTAAAAGTGCATTTTTAAATGAGATTATAAAAGAAGGAGTTTATGTAGAACAACCCCCCCCCCCCCCCATTTTGTGAGCGTAAAATTTCCAAATCATGTGTATAAATTAGAGAAAGCGCTTTCTGGATTGAAGCAAGCGTCACATGCTTGTTATGATAGATTGACATTATTTTTGATAAAGCACGGTTATAAAATGGGAAGTGCGGATAATACACTCTTCATTAAACATGTAGATAATGAGTTAATTATATTGCAAATATATGTTGATGATATTATATTTGGAGCCACTAATGAAGAGTTATGTAATAAAGTAATTTTAGTGATAAAAATGAATTTGAAATGAGCTTGGTAGGAGAACTCACTTATTTTCTTGGATTTCAAATCCCACAAAAATATGATGGTAAATTTATTTGTCAATCTAAATATGTTCAAGATATTCTAACAAGATTTGGATTTGAAACCTAAAATAAGCTAATACACAAATGAGTGCATCACTAAAATTAGGAAAAGATGAAGCCAGTATTTCTATTAATCAAACATTATATAGAGGAATGATAGGATCATTGTTATATTTAAGCTCATCTAGACCCGATATTATGTTTTCCATTCGCTTATGTGCTAGATTTCAAGCTAACCCAAAAGAATCACATTTAAAAGCTGTTAAACATATTTTTAGATATCTAATCAAAACATCTAGATTAGGCTTATGGTCTCCTCATAATGATTGTTTTATTTTACATGTTTTTTTATTCAGACTATGCGGGATGTTCATTAGATCGAAATAACACTAGTGGCACGTGTCATTTTTTAGGCCCTTCACTCATATCATGGTCAAGTAGGAAACAAAATTCTATTGCCCTCTCCACCACCGAGGCCGAATATATCGCACTAGGTAGTTGTTGTGCATAAGCCTTACAGATGACCTAAATGTTAGAGGACTTTGGTGTTTATTTAAATAACATAGAATTAAAGTGTGACAACAAGAGCGCTATAGATCTCATAAACAATCTCGTACATCATTCTAAATCTAAACATATAGATGTCTGACATCATTTTATTAGAGATCATATTAAGAAGGAACATGTTAAAATTAGCTTTATAGGGACTGAATCACAACTTGCCGACATTTTAACCAAACCTCTACCCGATGCACGTTTTCACATGCTTAGGTTAGAATTAGGTGTCTTAGAAATGTCTCTTTAAACCTTATAAAAAGTTATCAAAATTGGCATGTGTATCTTGTTATATTTGCTTGCATTGTTTTCAAAAAATCAATAAAAATGTAAAAACTATTGAAAAACCACCAAAAACACCCTAAGAGATCCTTCAAATAAACTTCATAATGTCTGGAATTTCAACTGTAATAAGGCCTCTTTATAATAGAAATGAATCATGAAAAAGATTTTTCAAAAAAATCAAAATATGGTACTCTGTTTCGGCGTTAAGAAGCAAACGCCTGGCGTTAGCCTCTCTGCTCCAAAAAAAATTTCTGTCTTATTTGAAAATTTTCTGGTATTATTTTATTGCAGTATTTTGTATTATTTTTCCATTTTTTAAATTTTTTTCTATTTTTTTGTTATTTCCTTTCCAAAAAAAAAAAAAATATATGCTTAAATGGTTAATTCAAGGATGATTATATATATTATTTAAAGATTATTTACAATGTTTAATTTAAACCTTCAAGTTTCTTAAAAACACTATTTTGATTTTATCATGCCTTGAATAATATCTTAAAATCTGCAAAGAATTTGGTTATAGATTGCATGTGTAGAAATGTTTTTACATGCCTCTAAGTATGAGTAAAGTTTTTATCTTTGATAATGATTTTCCTACTTACTCCTTTTTGGTTAATCTACATGTGTTTTAAATCTTATTTTTGCATGATTGTGTAGCATAAGAACTTATTTTGAATTTCATAAATAGTTTACCTACATAACATTGAATTCTTTCTTGAATTCTTTGTTTTTCATGCACTTGTATTTCGAGAAATGTGGTATATAAAATAAAATTTCTATGTTTGCAATAACAAGTGAATTTGGAGTATTTGGACTAAAAAAACAAATAAAAATATATGACATGGAAAACTCCACAAAAAATTGTAAAGTGTCTTGTGCAAACAAAATTTTGACCACTTCTCTTTATAAGTTAAAATCTTTATGTGCATTGAAAATTGTGGAGGTAAAGTTGTTTATGTTCAATTCAAGTTATGTTCTTACATTGCATAGTTTCATGTGGTTTGATTTATACACTTGTATACTTTATCAAAACACCCTTATTGAATACAGTATTATCATTTATAATACTTCCACTCACTAGAATTGAACCTAAAGCTTACCTACACTATTTTCTACAATCATGAGTAAATGTACTAGATAACAAAGCATGCTCTTTACAATATTTATGTTTACTTGAAATGCAAATTAATTTACATTGTGAGCATATCTTTCCTTGATATTTTATAATTTTGCTTGCTAATTTTATATTACAAATTTCAAATGTACTTGCAACTTTTGTAAATCAAACATCTACTTATTTGACTTAAACGCTTATTCTATTTTGTGCTTACAAGTGCTTAAAGATATTCAAAATTGCTTTCGCTGTGTTCACTATTTTTCAAGGAAGTTGCTATTATTTCTACTTAATGCATAACATTTCATATTGCAACTACTCTAACCCACCTCCTTTTGATTATAACAAAAGGGGGAGAATAAATTGAAGAAATAAATTAGAGAAATCTATGATTTAAGGGGAGTACATTAGAAAATGCATTCATGTAGGGGGAGTATCCACATAGGGGGAGTATGCATGATTATCACACTTAACATATACTATAAATACTACTCTAATTATGTTTTATTTCTTATTAGTGGATTTGTTATTATCAAAAGGGGGAGATTGTTGGAGCTTGTGTTCCACATCTCTTAGTTTGAGAATAACAAATCACACTATGTATTTGATCTTGCTTGTGTTTATAGTGTACATGTACTATAGTTAAATAACCCTATGAACATGATGCTCATTGATGACGATTCTCTGAAAAGAGAGTTAACGCCCCCGCGTTAACTAGTTAACGCCCTGCGTTAACTTATCGTTGAAGAGGTATGATGTCGAGAAGAAAACGACATGGAGAAGATATTGCATCGAGAAGCTAGTGACAACGCCAGCATTGACTCTTAACGCCCGCGTTGAGTCCACAATCTCTGTCATGATCTCGACGGTTACACGATCTTAGCCACGACTATACACGATCCCTAACGTTGGCGTTAACTACCTAACGCTATGCGATAGCTCCGATGCCTATTTAAAGACCTGATTTTGTTGCTCAATGTTACATGCATCCAAGCCTTCACTCCAATCTTCTGAGAGAACATTTCATCCCGAATTCAGAGTACTCCCAACACCACCATTGAGGAACAAGAGTGAGAAGGAGATTTTCAACGGTCAAATTTGAAGAAGGGCCCTTGCTTCAACTCCGATGATGATCATTGCGTGTCTTCAACATCTCCTTCAGCGCTCTTCAATATTGGGAGTCTTTTGTTTTGAATTTTCTTTTATCTTTTCATTATTTTCTTGTAACAGTAGTGAATTTGTCGCCTTGCGTGTGGCGACTAGGCCGGGTTTAGTTTAGGGGGAAATTCATCGCCTTGTGCATGACGACTAGGTCTAGGGTAAATCTAGGGGGTGGCTAGAGGCCTTATCTAGGGAAAGATAGGCTATAGCCAACCGGTCATTGGGAGAAGGACCGGTGAATGAATAAAAAGTGTATTTTACTTTTTTGCCTTTAATTTCAAGCGTTATAGAAATTTTATCTTGTAATTCTCTTTTGAAATATAATGTTCATTTTCATTATCTCTGATTGTATTTCATTTAGAATTTCATAAGTAAAATCACTTTGACGTATTTCTGTGAAAATTATTTTCTGGAAAGCTAACGCCTAGCATTTACTCTTAACGCATGGCGTTAGCAACATAATCAAAAAATTCCGTTTTCTAAAAAAAGCTCAGTTTATTCCAAAAACTGTAAACCCCTTATTCACCCCCCCCCCCCTCTAAGGGTGCCATCAGATCCAATATTTCTTACCTTCTTCCCGGACCAACACAGATCTTATCGCCTCGGCCCCTACCTCGAGGTACAGGGATATATCCTCCCCCTGCCTCAGTCCCTGGAGCAGCGGGGCCTGGGTCAGCTACTCCTTTAGCACCTGGAATGCCCCTTCGCACTCGGGAGTCCATTCAAACTTTTGGTTTCCTCGAAGTACCTTGAAGAAAGGCGAACACTTCTCTCCTGCCCTGGAGAGGAACCTGCTCAGTCCGGCCAGTTTTCCCGTGAGGCGCTGGATCTCCTTCTTGTTCCTTGGCGACCCCAGCTCCAAGATTGCATTAACCTTGTCGGGGTTGGGCTCCACCCCGGCCAGGGTGAGCAAGTGGCCTAAGAATTTTCCCCAACTTGCCACGAAGACACACTTTTGGGGGTTGAGCCTCATCTTGTACTTCCTCAGGGTTCTAAGGTCTCTTTAAGGTCCCGAAGGTGGGACTCGAGATCTCGGCTTTTGATCACGAGGTAATCCACATACACCTCAAGGTTCCTCCCCTTTTTCTTGTGAAAGACCTTGTCTATCATTCGTTGGTATGTTGCTCCTGCATTTTTCAACCCGAAGGGCATCATCCTGTAATAGTAGCATCCATCACATGTAATGAACAAAACATCCTTGATGTCGAGTGGATGCATTTGAATCTGATGGTAACCTGAAAAGCATATAGAAAACTCATTAGAGAAAAATCGACGGCTGAGTCAACCAGCGCGTCGATTCGAGGCAGAGGGTTGCAATCCTTGGGGCATGATTTATTCAATAAAGAAAAGTCGACACACATCCTCCACGTGTCGTCCCCCTTCTTTACCATCACCACATTGGTTACCCAGCCTGGATACTGGATCTCGGATACAAAACCTGCCTCGAGGAGCTTGCTCACCTCCTCCCGGATGGGAACCTCCAGCTTGTCGACAATGGACATCTTCTTTTGCAAGATGGGGCAAGTGTCAGGGTCAAGGTTGAGATGGTAGCACACCACATCTGCATCGATCCCTAGCATTTCTGCCGCACTCCAAGCGAAGACGTCGAAATTCTCTTGGATGCATGCTAGGATCCTCCTTTGGTCCTCGGGGCTGAGATCCCCACTAATCTTCACCTTTTCCACAGCTTCCCCCAGGAGATGACTTCCAGCTCCATGATTCTCTCCACGGCCTTCAGCATGGATTGCTCCACCTAATGGCCTCCTTCTCTCCTTCAAAATCGAAAACCTCAGTCTCTTCCTCCTCCATCCTCTCCTCTCAGATTTCCAACAACTCCCTCGCCCCTTCTTCCTGGGATTGACCTCCTTCTTCCCCGTCTTCTCCCCTCTCCTCCGCTTCGGGCCCTTCCACGATCCCCTCCTATACACTCCGCCTCTCCAGCTCCCGATTCATCTCCTCTGCCTCAGCCTGCCAGGTGACGGCATTAACCATGGTGATGTAGCACTGCCTTGCCACCTTTGGGTCCCCCTCACCCAGACTTGGATTCCTCCCAAGCTGAACTTCAGGCACTGGTGGAACGAGGAGGGGACACATCAGAATGCACTGATGAGGGGCTGCGTGAAGATAACATTGTAGCTGCTCGAAGTGTCAAAGATGACGAATCGGCAGTTATGGGACTGTCCCCCAAAGCTCACGTGGAGTCCTACTCCTCCCTCCACCTCCTTCCTCTGTCCTGAGAACCCAAACAAGGGCTCGTCCGAGGCTAGCACACTTCTTGCCTCCACCTTCATCTCGACAAATGGCTTCTTGAAAATGACATTGACCAAGCTCCCCTTATCCACGAGGATCCAGGTGATGGTGAAGTTCTCGATGGCCGTCTGGATGACCAGCGCATCGCAAAATTGGTCCTCATGACCCTGCATATCCTTCTGAGAGAAGGTGATCTTTTTTGTTAGGGGTGAGTCTTGAGAAGTCGAAGCCACGCTCTTACGAAATATGGTATGGAGGCTCGCCTTCCGGGTTGCCTCGATCCCTACCCCCCCCCCCCCCCCCCCCCCCCCCCCCATGGATCACTCCAATCCCTCCTCGACTCCCCACATCAGTCCGATCTTCTCACCTCTCGTCTTCCCCCTCTCTGGGCAGAACTTCCTCGATCCTCACCGACCGCTGCTGCTACTGCGCCGGAACTCTTGCTCCCCTCATCTCTAAGAACTCTTGGCAGGTGGTCGTCGTTTGACCCTCCTATTGTGGAATTCACAATAGGGCAACGCCACCCCTCTTCTTTCAGCCTTCATGACCCTATTCCTCCTCCTTACTCCCGCACTGACTCCTCTTCCTCCTCTTCCGTGCCCGACCGCCGTAGATTGTTGAGGAGGGGGAGGCATCGGCCTTGGACCCTGCCTCCATCCTAATTGATGGGGTATCCCTTGACCTCCTTGAAAGTTACCCCCTCCTTGGGCGAAGACTCTCCCCAGACCCTGCACGCCTCCTCCCTGTTGCCTCCACCCCAACTCCGGGGCTCTCGACTCCTCTCTTCTCTTACTCTCCTATTGTCTGACTTCTGGCTCACTCATCCTCACCAACCTTCTCGTGAACTCTGGGTTAGTTGCCTCGCTCTCAATTTCCTCTGCCGCCCTCTCCATCAACTCCTCAAAGGACAAGGGGGCGTTCCGCTTCAGACTCATCTTGAAGAACCCCTCCCGCATCCCCACCGTGAAGGCAAGCTGGAGGGTGAATCTTGGTACCTCCTGGATGAGGAGGACCTCCTATTGGAAACAATACACATAGTGGGCCAACCACTCCCCGGGCCCCTGCTTGATCTTGAAGAGCGCCTCGACATCCTTTTTCCTCTTTTTTGAGGTCGAGAAGCAAAGTAGGAAGCTACGACGCAGATCTTCGAACACATAGATCGACCCTCTCGGGAGCTGGTGAAACCAGTCCCTTTCCTTCTCCTTTAAGGTGGTTGCGTTTAGTCGACAATTGAAGGCGTCTGACATGGGCTTGAGGGAGACCATATCCTCGAACCACTGCAGGTGCTGGATGGGGTCATCCTTGTCGGTGTAATACATCATATCTAGCTCCCTGAACCCTTCCGGGAGTGGTGCTGAGAGCGCCATCTCAGAGAACAGGCTTCCCTAGCTCACTTCTCTCGCCTGCTCGACTCGCCCTACGAGCTCTCTGACTGTGCCTGGACTCGCCGGAATGGCGCTCGCCAGACTAACGCTTGTCGGGAGGGCACTCGTCAGGCTGGCGCTCGTCAGGCTTAGGAAAAGCTCTCACCTGGCGTGGTCTTGCCCTGGTGCCTCGCCAGCTACCTCTTTACCTGCTCTCTGCCCTGGGGCGTTCTCACCGACCCCCGACGTCGGGACAAACTGAGGTGCTAGAGTTGTGAATTCGCTTCGCGCCGCGGCGAAGGCGAGGTAGATGGTCTCGAGCACCTCCCTCCGGAGATCTATCACCATCCCTGCTATCACTGGCGGGCCAGGTTGTGTCAAACTGCCGAAATCAGCCTCTTGCTCACCCTCTCCCGCCATGTTACCTCCTTGGAAATTTCCTGTACCAGCTGCATTCTATGCTCACCGCACCAAAAATGTTGGAACCGAGAATCGGTCCAACGAGGAGTTCAAACCCTTGAAAGGGGGCAACTAGCACTTACTGATCCCACGGAGGAACCTGATCGAAGACTTAGAGCTAAAAACTAACCCTTGGCAACAGTGTGTAGGTCCCACCACACACCCAGAAGATCTTTAGAGCACTTCTCCTCCTAAGCCAAAACTGAAGTCGAGCACCTTGGAGAGATGAAGGAGCAAACCAAAGGCATCCTAAGGAGAAGCAAAGATCTGTAATGCCCTCCAAAGGTGTCCTTCAGGGTCTATTTATAGCTTTTCTTTATTGGCCTGTTGATAGCACAATTCTGCAATTTGGTTTTGCTATACGCCCCCAAATAGGTCTGCTAACAACCAAACTCTGCTATTCTGGAGGGCTATTGGCAGCCCACTGAGGGCATCAGGGTAAATTTACCTGTGGACCCTTGCTGGGCGAGTGGCCCGTGAAGGCGCCACTCACCTTTCTCCCTGCGAGCTGGGCTCGCGAGATCTCTTCTTGCAATTAGAGGCGAGCCCCCACTCGCCTCGCCAGACTGGTATCGCGAGACCTCACTCGACTCGCTCTGGCTATATGCACCCCCGAGCGATGCTAGGTTGTCTCGCCTCGCCATGCACTACTTGCGAGATCAGCTTTTTGATTCACCTCGCTTCGCCTTAGCCGGATGCTCGCCGCGAGTTAGTGAGTACTCTTTGACTCATATATATTTGATTTCCCTTTTTTACCCCCTTGGTGAACATTGGGTTGTACAAGTATTATGCACCCAGCAAAACCAAAAACAGAATAAAGTATAAACAGATAGCTGAAATTAAAACACAGAAAAATAGAAGTATGGACAGCACAGAAAATCACACACAAAGACATAGGAATTTTTATAGATGTTCCCCAAGATTTGGGTTGTCATCTCTTCTACCTCCCTAGTAGGATTGCACAACCTGTGCCTGAGTCTTTTGATAAGGAGACTCAACCATTGAGTCTTTTGATAAGGAGACTCTCAGAACCACTGAGTCTTTTGATAAGGAGACTCTTAGAACCAATGAATCCTTTGGAAGAGGGATTAATAAAACTCTTTTACAGTTGAAGGAAAAGTGAGAAGAAAGGAAGAAAAAGAAGAAGAATAGAATTCTATGTTTCAGAATTCTTCAGAAGCAATTATGCAGCTCCAGTTTTCACTAGATCTGTATATGATGAACCCTTGCTTATGATTGTGATGGTTGCAAAGGTTATTTGATTTGATCCTTTTCTGTGAGTACTTCTTGTAAACTGGCTGCTGCAAGATGAGGAAGAAGAAGAAGCTGTATGTTTTCCTTATGTTGAGAGCTTGTTTTCCTATCTTAAGGTTAGTGGAAGAAGGTAGGAGAAGACCCTATTTGACAGACCAGAATAATGTGATAACTCTAATTCTCTTCTTCTCTTTTGCCTACTTATGTTGTATGATTGAAATTTGAAATCCTTTCTTCTTTTAGGCTGTTCCGAAAAGAAATTCTTTTTGTACATATAATTTTCCTTTCCTCTTTTGTTCACGACCCGTCCATCAGTTTTGAATACCTTCCAAGAATGATTTTGCTGAGTCCTAGAATACTCCATTCCATTCTTGGTAATAAACAAGTTGTTGGAGCACTGTCTTTAGTCTTGTCGTCCTTCTAAAAAGGTCTGAAAAGGACAGCAGAAAAAAGCTTCCTTTTCTGATTGTATTCGACGCTACGTTGACATCAACATTCTTCATGTCGATGCAACTCTGAGTTATTATAGGAGTAGCTTTGAATTCCTTCTTAGCTCTGACTGAACTCAGATGTCGACGTTACGTTGATTTCTTATCGACGTATCCGTCGAGTTGAAGACTTGGACTTGAGCTTTGACTTCTGCGTCGAATTGTAGTCGAAGTTGCGTCGACTTCTTGGATGGCTTCGACAAGTTCTACCTTCTGCATCGAGTTCCTTTCGATGTTGCGTCGACTTGACTTATACTTTGATAGGCTAAATAAGTTGCTTGGACTTCTAGTCAGAGTTGCATCGACATCAAGTCGAAGTTGCGTCGACTTTCATTCGACATAAGTCTTAACTTAACTTATTTTGTGATTGTCTTGACTTGGCCTTGATACTCTAAGTTGAGTGTGACATCCTAAGACATCTAATGACCAATTTACCCTTACTATACAAAGAGGGTAATACTCATAGGAAGTAAAATCACCTATAGATAATTTGTTAAGTTAAATCAAAAGAGGTTTTTCCCAACAATCTCCCATATTTATCTTAACAAATTTTACAGATTGTTTACAGTGATTTTACACATTCTTTGACATAAATTTTAATTACAAACAGTTATACAGATACAATAAAGACATTATTAAATAGCAGGATAGATCATATAGTAAACTTCCAAGTAATCATCCTGTTCTGAATCACTGTATGAGAATTGTTTCATATGTACACAGAATACCTGAGCATTACTATTCCTTCTCAGGAGTCTTCCTTTTCCTTGAGAAGACCTTTGGTATCACCTTTCTTGCAGCAAAAACAAGAAGTTCATTTTCTTCTTCAGGACTCCTGGCAACTTCTTGATGGATTTCATTATCTTTGTGAGGCTCCCACTGGGATTGTGCATCTTGTTCAACATTTTGGGCAGCCTCCTTAGCAATCATTCCCACCTCATCCACTATCTGTTCATCTTCTAGGAACTCCCCCTGAGTTGATGGGAGCTCCCCCTAGTTACTACAGCTAGCTCCCCAAGAATTGATGCAGACTTTGTTGGAGGATTCTCAACTGGCTCCACTTGAACTATTCCTATTTGGAAAATAGTTAGTTTATTTAGGTCATGAGCCTCAATATCTGGAGTAATCTCTTATTCAGCACTCTTGGCATTTTCCTAGACATTCTCAATTCCCTGGTTAATTATCTCCTCCTCCTGAATCTACTTCCCCTTCTTAACCTTACTGACAAGGGAGGTTAAGAAATCTTTTGAGATCATGGAGGAAGATACAATTGTCTTGAGAGACATGAGTGACTCTTTTGTTTCTTGTTTTTCTGACTCTATCTGGGAGTATTTCTTATTAAATTTTCTGGCTTGACTGTACAGTAGGTCAGCAAATATGCTTGAGGCCAACCCTACTGCCTTAGAGATGGCTTGTTAAATATCAATAGAGGGAGTATGAACATGAGATGGGGAGGAGTAGGTGTGGGTAGAATAACTGGGGGGAATGTTGTGAGATTCTCATTGAAGTCTGGAAGATCTACAGGGGAGAGGGATTGATAGACTTCTGGAGAGATATGAAATGGTGGTAGGGGAGCAGAATGATTGTCTGTGATTATGGTGGATGGTTGCTGTTGTGGTTGGAGAGGGACCTGAGGTGCAGGTTCTGTGGCAGGGATGAAGGAACTGGCCTGGTTGAGTTGGGCTGAATCAGCATCTTGATTAGTATCTTGTTGAGTAGCCGGGGTGTCATGTGGAGGAGAATTTATCCTTTGGGGGATCTGGTAGACTTGACTCTGTATTTAGTGGAGGTGGAGAAGGAGGAGGTGAAGATGCAGATGCTTCAAAATTTTCCTGGTCCACTTGGAGAATATTCCTATATTAATCCTTTTCCCTGAAGGAATGGGCACTCCTTTTGATTTGCACACCATTGGATAATGGTGGAAGAGCAGCTGGCTCATGATCCTCATATAGGCATTCTCTTTGTGTGAATATTTGTGCCCAATCAGCTTCAGGAGGCATTTTCCCTAGTCTATCTTCATATTAAGGACTAGAACTCCCATGATTTGCAGCTGCTGCCTGGGGATAGCATCATGTGCTGATATTTTGCATAGGAGCACCTTCCCTACTATATCAGCAAGGAATCTGTATTCCTCTACAAGATCAATCTTCTTCAAATTGATGGCCTTCTCTTTATTGAACTGCATTATCTGTAATGCCTTTCTTGTCACTTCCCCTGTTAATTCATCAGACTCATCACCTATTGGTAGATCATAGGTGTGAGATAGTAGTTCCTTTGTAATGCTAATATCAGTTTCATATATTCTTCCATTTATGGAGCCATCATCTCCTCTGTGGAAACTGTCCTTTAGCTCTGTCAATTCAACATCCAGAATCTTGCATCTTGTGGAGATCAACTTTATTAGCCCAGCTGTATGGAATAAACCTAGAATGGCTTTGAAGATTTCAGATGCTGCATTAAAAGAGTCGACATCCACATCAAAGCCGGAGTTTATCTTTGGGGAGTCATTGATTCTGACGTACCTGCAAAAAGAGACAAGAGAGAGAGAGGAGGAAACGATGCAGGAGGGTTGGGGGGGAGAATAGCAAGAGAGATGGAAAGAGAGAATTCGAAAGCGTAATGAAATCGACGCCAGTGTTGCTTAAAAGAAGATAATTCAGCGCACCTTAGGGTTTTATTTGAAGCACCGTCGACAAAGATTAATAGTCAGCGTGCCAAAATGTGTCAAAGCAGCTTCTAGAAGTAAAACTACATACACTTGTTATGTCGATTTTGCATTGATTAGAACTCGTCTCACCTTTGAATGTGACGAGCAACTATTAAATCGACGTATCCATTGATATGAAGTCAACATTGTGTTGAACACTATTCGAATTATCTGATTTGGACGGCTCTCGAAGCAGGCATCGAATAGAATTAGAAGGTGCATCGAATTCTATTTAACGCAACTCAAATTATCTGTTGCATATTGCTTTCTAAGCAAGCATCGAGTAGAATTAGATGGTACGTCGAATTCTATTCGACGCAACTCTGAATAAACAGATCTATTTTCTTAGAAAGTTCTTGCTGTTTTTCCCAGCAATGATTTTTATTGAAAATAGTATTTAAGCTATCATTTTTATGAACTAAGGAAGATAACAAGAGGATTCAGAGAAGAAATCACTCCCTTATTGGATTTAGTTCTTTATTGGGCCATAGTTCTTCCTTCCCCTTCCATTATCTACTAGGAGGGATCCTACCTAATCTTGCACAAGTAGCTCAAACATTAGAAGGAACCCAGTTTACCATGGGCCCTTTGCTTTTACCATTGTAAGGTTCAATGAAAGAGTAGAAGGGTCTTTCATGATATCCTTTTGGAGGGTAGAGAATGAGTTTATCAAACCTTGATTTATTATTTTGATACTTCATATGTGTATAAAATGTATCGAGACATAACAACTCAGCAGAGTGTTTAATTATTCTACCTTTTACTTTAACCTTTTGATTGTTGTTGGTTAATTTCTCTGCATTACTCTTGCCTAGAGATTTCTTTTCAATATTTAGGTTTACCTTTTTAAGCATAGTTGTTTTATTTGGATTATTAATATCCTTATCCTTAGTTAGTGCACTCCTCACACTTGTTTGAAAATCACTAGGTCTAATAAATATAACTGGTTTTTTCCTGGCTGGTCTATTAGTGATTTCAGTGATAGTGCAAGGGTCTGCTCCTAGACCTGGGTGTTTAAATCTCATGGAGAGATTTTGTTTAATATCTTTGAGCTTTTGACTCCTCCCATTGAGAGAGTCTGAAAGGGACAATTGATATCCTCTGATGAGAGTGATTGATAAAATCAACCTGCTTTGATACCAATTGAAAGGAGAGTTTAGTTCTTATTTATATGTTAAAATTCTTGTTTAAGTTTGCTTTCAAAATAGGTGATATATATAAATACATATGATGTTTGTTGATTGCTGATTGAGAGATAAAATCAAACAGTAGAAGCATATAAGAATATCACAGCAATAATAAGAAATAAAACAACAAGCAAACCAAGCAATCCAGATGACACAAGATATATAGTAGATCCCCTCAACTGGGTACATCTACTCTTCTACCCACTGGTAGGAATCCACTAGGAGAGTTGATCAGGTGCCCTCACACCAAGGTATTTTTGTTCAGGTGTCCACACACCAATGGGAGTTTTGATCAGGTGCCCAATTCACCTATAAGCTTTTGATCAGGTGCTTATAAACCAAGCTGCAGGTTTTTGCTAAGGTGGCCTGTCATCGGGAGTAAACTTTTGAAGGGAGTTTTAACCCTTTACAAGATGGGAGGAATAAATAAAGAAAACAGAAAACAGATGTTGTTCTTCTCTTTTGCGAGAAGACACTTGAAGATCCTGATGAGATGCTCAGTTGGATCTTGATGATGATGTTGTTAAAGAGAGCTCCCCCTGTCTGATTATGTTTGATGACAACTTGTGGAGGCTCCTTCTCTTGGTTGCAAATCCTCTGTTCTTCTTCTTGCAGTTTTAGATCCTGAGTAAGTAATATTGGTTTGGTGTCTCAGGATATGTATAGAAGATCTGCAAGAAATGGATTAGCAAAAAGAAGATAATATATATTCTGATCTGTTCTTCTTTTTGCTCTGTTCTTCTTTTTCTCTTCTTCTCCTTGTTCTTTAATTCTTGTACAGCTGTTGTAATATATATTCTATCTATGTTATATCTGTACAGCAATATATATTCTGTATATATATATTAAGAGAGAACAACTGTATATATTCTGATATATCTTCTGCTGTAATATATTCTGCTGTATATAAGGAATGCTTCATGCTATCGTGTAAAAGAGTTGTTGTCTTCTTTCGGCTAATTTGAATTCTTGCCGACCAAAGAGGAAGGGAGTAAAGTCTCTTTCATTTCCCAGATCCTTGAGAACATAACTTGCCGTCTTTGACTTGCTGCAACAGCTACAGTATTAAATGCTTTGCTGCCAAACGGCTATAACATTAAATGCTTCACGCTGTAAGGTTAAATCAACAATATATATAGCAATATATAAATCGAATAAATAAAATATTGCTTTAAATAAATCTTACAGTAAATATATATTTTAGTCAAGCTAAATAATATAAAATATTACTGGAAGAAATTCGTCGAGCAGAGCTCTACGTTCGTCGAGCTCATCATTTCATTAGTCGACCAGATCATTAAATTTACTGTTTCTGAACATCTGTTGGAATTCGTCGACCGCTGTTCGTCATTCGTCGACCGCTGTTCTGGTTGGAATTCGTCGACCACTGTTCGTCATTCGTCGACCGCTGTTCCGATTTCGTCGACCGCAGCTTCCTTGCTAAATTGTCGAGCGCTGCTGTACTACAATCTTTTCGCCGATCGCCGTCCGAATGCCGAGCGTCGTTCGACGTTCGTCGAACGCAGCTAATATATAAAATATATTTCTTCTCTTATATTATCTTATATTAATTTCTCTTATAATATTTTCTCTTATAATATTTTCTCTTATATTATTTTCTCTTATATTATTTAGCCTATTATTATATATATATTTTTCTTAGTATATTATATATATATATTATTTTCAGCCTTTTATTTATATGTCTATTTGCAGCCTTCTTTCTTAATGATAATTAATCTAAGTTGTTCAATATGAGTTATGACATAAACTTAGATACTTAAGGTGGATCCTACCTCAAATCAAAACTAAGGTTCCAACAATCTCCCCCTATTTGAGTTGGGATCCTAATCCAAATTAAGACTAGGTTCTAACAATCTCCCCCTATTTGGTTTAGGATACCTAAGCATAAAAGTCTTGAATTAACTTAAGGCTTAAGGGTCGGAGATCATTATATTGTTTTCTTTTCTTTTAAAATATATTTAAGCAACTCTGATTTCCTAGATCTTGTTTAAATAGGATTTTTAATATGTGAATTGCTAGCTGTTATTATATTCTAGGAATTTAAAAAACAAAAAGACAAAGTCTGATAGCTTCTTTCTATAGAATCCCCTTAATCAGAAGAGACTCACACTCAAAGCTCTGATCATTTCTGATCTATGCTACTTGAGTAGAATGCTCAAACTGATTTTGGAAAAAAAATTTGTAAGAGAGTGAAGTTATCTGACATTGCTTTTAAAATAGAAAAATTCCAAAGAATCATTAAAACTGCTGTTTAACTTAATTTAAGTAAGAATATTAAAAGATTAAAATTTTGCCTTATAGATAAATATTTTGGCCTTTTTATTTCATTGAAATACAAATTTGAATTTTTAAATTGGTTTTGCTGAACATAATGAATTTTCTTCTTAACAGGTTGTTCAAATTTATTTTTCAAAGAAAAAATATTCTTATCTGATGTTTTCAAATCTATTTTAAATCTTGTGTGTTCAGAAGTTATTTTTAACTCTTTTATTTCTTTGTCAGATTTTATCATATTTGTATATATTAACTCAAAATCTGATATAATTACTTTTTCTGATTCTGATTCAGAATTTATCAAATCTGTAGACGGTGAGTTGAAAACAGATGTAAAATCAGAGGTAGAAATAAAATGTGAAGTTACCTCTACTACCTTTCCTTCATCAAATTCTACATCATATTCAGATTCTGATATGTAATCTGAACCATATATTGCCATCATACAAAATTTTATGGCCTTTTGTTCATCTTTTCTTCTTCTTCACTTAGAGTAAGTGATGGTTCTGCATCAAAAATAATGTTAGTGGAAGAGGAAGAAGATGGTTCATTTACCATCCTAGAGAGGGAGTCCCAAATGCTCTTTGCTGAAGTGCAATCAGCCACTTTAAGAAAAATGTCTTTTGACATTGATTTAGCCAATATCTCCATGGCTATGGCATCGACACTTTTCAGCCTTTCCTGATCATCAAATGAAGGGATTGAAGATGAAATTCCTGTCAAAACAGATTTGTAAATACTTTCATCTATGGCATTCATATATAACTTAATTCTAATTTGCCATAAATAAAAACTATCCAAATTACATAAAGGTGGATCTGAAAAAGAGAAATCTGCTAGTGCCATCAAATTTTTTTTTGAAAAACCTTTTTACAACAAAAAAATAAGAACTAAGTGATCTTTGTGATTTCAGGTGTTAGCCTGTGTGAAAAATCAACTTCCTCTGATACCAAGTGAAAGGGACAATTGATATCCTCTGATGAGGGTGATTGATAAAATCAACCTGCTTTGATACCAATTGAAAGGAGAGTTTAGTTCTTATTTATCTGTTAAAACTCTTGTTTAAGTTTGCTTTCAAAATAGGTGATATATATAAATACATATGATGTTTGTTGATTGCTGATTGAGAAATGAAATCAAACAGTAGAAGCATATAAAAATATCACAGCAATAATAAGAAATAAAACAATAAGCAAACCAAGCAATCTAGATGACACAAGATATATAATAGTTCCCCTCAACTGGGTACATCTACTCTTCTACCCACTGGTAGGAATCCACTAGGAGAGTTGATTAGGTGCCCTCACACCAAGGTATTTTTTTTCAGGTGTCCACACACCAATGAGAGTTTTGATCAGATGCCCAATTCACCTATATGCTTTTGATCAGGTGCTTATAAACCAAGCTGCGGGTTTTGCTAAGGTGGCCTGTCACCGGGAGTAAACTTTTGAAGGGAGTTTTAACCCTTTACAAGATGGGAGGAAAAAATCAAGAAAACAGAAAACAAATGTTGCTCTTCTCTTTTGCTGAGAAGACACTTGAAGATCCTGATGAGATGTTCAGTTGGATCTTGATGATGATGTTGTTGAAGAGAGCTCCCCCTGTCTGATTATGTTTGATGACAGCTTGTGGAGGCTCCTTCTCTTGGTTGCAAATCCTCTGTTCTTCTTCTTGCAGTTTTAGATCCTGAGCAAGTAATACTGGTTTGGTGTCTCAGGATATGTATAGAAGATCTGCAAGAAAAGGATTAGCAAAAAGAAGATAATATATATTCTGATCTGTTCTTCCTTTTGCTCTGTTCTTCTTTTTCTCTTCTTCTCCTTGTTCTCTAATTCCTGTACAGCAGTTGTAATATATATTCTATCTATGTTAGATCTGTACAGCAATATATATTCTGTATATATATATTAAGAGAGAACAGCTGTATGTATTCTGATATATCTTCTGCTATAATATATTCTGATGTATATAAGGAATGCTTCCTGCTGTCGTGTAAAAGAGCTGTTGTCTTCTTTCGGCTAATTTGAATTCTTGCCGACCAAAGAGGAAGGGAGTAAAGTCTCTTTCATTTCCCAGATCCTTGAGAACATAACTTGCCATCTTTGACTTGCTGCAACGGCTACTGTATTAAATGCTCTGCTGCCAAATGGCTACAGCATTAATGCTTCACGCTGTAAGGTTAAATCAACAATATATAGCAATATATAAATCGAATAAATAAAATATTGCTTTAAATAAATCTTACAGCAAATATATATTTTAGTCATGCTAAATAATATAAAATATTACTGGAAGAAATTCGTCGAGCGGAGCTCTACGTTCGTCGAGCTCATCATTTCATTCGTCGACCAGATCATTAAATTTACTATTTCTGAACATCTGTTGGAATTCGTCGACTGCTGTTCGTCATTCGTCGACCGCTGTTCTGGTTGGAATTCGTCGACCGTTGTTCGTCATTCGTCGACTGCTGTTCCGATTTCATCAACCGCAGCATCCTTGCTAAATTGTCGAGCGCTGCTGTAATACAATCTTTTTGTCGATCGCCGTCCGACGAATGCCGAGCATCGTTCGACGTTCGTCGAACGCAGCTAATATATGAAATATATTTCTTCTCTTATATTATCTTATATTAATTTCTCTTATAATATTTTCTCTTATAATATTTTCTCTTATAATATTTTCTCTTATATTATTTTCTCTTATATTATTTAGCCTATTATTTTATATATATTTTTCTTAGTATATTATTTATATATATATATATTATTTTCAGCCTTTTATTTATATGTCTATTTGCAGCCTTCTTTCTTAATGATACTTAATCTAAGTTGTTCAATACGAGTTATGACATAAACTTAGATACTTAAGGTGGATCCTAACTCAAATCAAAACTAAGGTTCCAACAGAGTCCTCAAAGGCCTTTGCCTTAGTTAGCTCTTCTTTTAGTGTTAGATTTTTATTTCTTATTTCAGTTTGTTCTGATTCCATATTATTAATTTCATCTATTAAGTCCTAATTTCTCAAGTATAAAACATCTTTCTTAAAGTCTTCTAACTCTTCCCTAACTGTAGTTATTTCTTTTTTTATATTGAGGAAATCATTGCAAAATTCTTTAAAGCAATTTTTATAATCATTAGAATTGAAATCAAAATCATCAAACAGAGATACCTATTCTTCTTCAACATCTGAAGATATCCCTAATGTCATCATACAGGCTGCTTCAGCATCTTTTTCTTCATCACTCTCTGCTGAAAAGGAGCTTGACTCTGCTTCAAAGTCACTCCAGGTTTCAGCAATGAAACCTTTGGCTTTCCTTCTTGTCTTTCCTCCTGAAAGACTTCTTCTTCTGCTCATCTTTGTTGCTGCTCTTGTCCCTTTGTTCCTGTGGATATTCAAGGGCTATGTTCCCTGGCTTATTGCATGAGAAGCAAATCACCTCCTTCTTTGGGGTCTTATCATATCTGGGCTTTGAGCTCCTCTCTTCTCTTTGAGTCTTCTGTCTTGACCCACTTTCTGAATCTCCTAACTAGTAGACTAAACATTTCATCTTCAGGAGTGGAGGGCTCTCCTTCAGCAGCTTTTAAAGCAAGGCTCCTTTGGATAGGAGTTGGAGTTGTCTCCTTTGCCTCTGTTTTAGCTATGCTTTTTAGCAGCATCTCATATGATTTAAGCTTTCCTAGCAAAGCATTAGTAGAGATCTCTCTATGGCATTTGGACTCTCTGATGGCCCCGATCCTTGAGTCCCATGAGCTTGGGAATCACATGAGGATCTTATCATTAATCTCTGTTAGAGATATCTCCTTGTCCAGACACTTTAGCTCATTAATAATGATGCTGAATATGTCATACATTTCAGCAATACTTTCATCAGCTTTATTTTGAAAGTTCTCATATTGGGATATGAGAAGGGACTTCCTGTCCTTTCTTTCATTAGATCTCCTTTCTACCATTCTGGTAAGAGATTCTCAGATCTCTTTTGTTGATTGGCAGTCAGTAACTTTCTAGAAAATGTAATCTAACATTGTGGAAACCAGAATGTTCATAGCCTTGGCATTACATGTCTTCTACTTCTTCTCAGCCTCTGTCCACTCATTCCTTGGGACAGCTTCCAGTGTTGAAGATCCACTAGCATCTTGTCTGACTGGAGTTGGGGGACATAAAATTATAACATCAAAGATGTCTTCATCAAAAGAGTTCATGTAGAGCTTTATTCTGGCCTTCCAGAGTGTAAACTTGTTTAGGTTACACACTAGTGGTCTTGTTGATGCATAATCCTTAGAACTCATTTTCTGTAGAAAATAGTTTTAATTATCTTAAAATAAAGAAAAGAGAGGTGGATATCTTTTGATCAAGGTGTTAACCTTTTAATGATCAATCTCCCTCTGATACTAATTGAAAGTGTACAGTGTGCCTCTGAGTATTCTCTAGAGGTGGTGAATAGAGTTTAAAATATTTTCTACCCTAATTATGCACACACAATAAAAACTTTAAGTATTATGCACCAGCAAAACAAAAGATAGAATAAAGTATAAGCAGATTGCTGAAAATAAAACATAGAAAAACAGAAGTATGGACAACACAGAAAATCACACATAAAGACACAGGAATTTTTATAGAGGTTCCTCAAAATGTGGGTAGTCCTCTCTTCTACCTCCCTGGTAGGATTGCACAACCTGTGCCTGAGTCTTTTGAATAGGAGACTCTAAGAACCACTGAGTCTTTTGAATAGGAGACTCTCATAACCACTGAGTCTTTTGATAAAGAGACTCTTAGAACCACTGAATCCTTTAGAAGAGGGATTAATAAAACTCTTTTACAGTTGAAGGAAAAGTGAGAAGAAAGGAAGAAGAAGAATAGAATTCTGAGTTTTAGAATTCTTCAAAAGCAATTCTGCAGCTCCTGTTTTCAATGGATCTATATATGATGAACCCTTGCTTATGATTGTGATGGTAGCAAGGGTTATTTGATTTGATCTTTTCTGTGAGTACTTCTTATAAAATGGCTGCTGTAAGACGAAGAAGAAGAAGCAGCTGTATGTTTTCCTTATGCTGATAGATTGTTTTCCTGTCTTGGGGTTTGTGGAAGAAGGAAGGAGAAGAACATATTTGACAGACCAAAATAATGTGATAACTCTAATTCTCTTCTTCTCTTTTGCCTACTTATGCTGTATGATTGGAATTTGAAATCCTTTCTTCTTTTAGGCTGTTGTGAAAAGGAATTCTTTTTGGACAGATAATTTTCCTTTCCTCTTTTGTTCCCGACCCATCCATCAGTTTTGAATACCTTCCAAGGATGATTTTGCTGAGTCCTGGAATACTCCATTCCATTCTTGGCAATAAATGAGTTGTTGGAGAACAGTCTTTAGCCTTGTGGTTCTTCTGAAAAGATCCTAAAAGGACAACAGAAAAAGCTTCCTTTTCTGACTGTATTTGACGCTGCGTCGACTTCATCATTCTTCATGTCGACGCACCTCTGAGTTCTTATAGGAGTAGCTTCGAATTCCTTCTTAGCTCTGACTGAACTCAGATTTCGACGTTACGTCGATTCCCTATCGACGTATCCATCGAGTTGAAGACTTGGACTTGAGCTTTGAGTTATGTGTCGAATTGTAGTCGATGTTGCGTCGACTTCTTGGATGGCTTCAACAAGCTCTACCTTCTACGTCGAGTTCCTTTCGACGTTGTCTCGACTTGACTTATACTTCGACAGGCTAAATAAGTTGTTTGGACTTCTAGTCAGAGTTGCATCGACATCAAGTCGAAGTTGCGTCGGCTTTCATTCGACAAGTCTTAACTTAACTTATTTTTTGATTGTCTTGACTTGGCCTTGACACTCTAAGGTGAGTATGACATCCTAAGACATCTAATGACCAATTTACCCTTAATATACAATGAGGGTAATACTCTTAGGAAGTAAAATCACATATAGATAATTTGTTAAGTTAAATCAAAAGGGGTTTTCCCAACACCTGTAATTCCGACCGACGGCGGCAGGCCGTCGAACCACCGCCAAAAGGTAGACCTTACCACGACGAAACTACTGGTAGTGGTAGTGATGGGTGGTGATGGCCGGAAGGCGGTGGAGGAGCCCCGAAAGCTCCTCCCAGGCGGGATCAATCTCCACCGCCGGCTCAAGGTTGAAGATGAAATCACAGACGTTGACAACCTTAGATAATGATTGAGCTGATCCACACAACGTATCGACAGCAGATCTACTATGGGGGAGGTCAAGATCAGTGCGTCTTTCTATACCCTAGTAGAGATTTTAAAATTGATCTTTAGTTGTCTTAATGGTTGAACCAAGCATAGTGATCAACATGGGAGTTGTAGGGCTTGGTTGGACCTTTTCAAATTGGGGTGGCATATTTTCTGAGGAGGTGTATAACTCCGTGAATTAATTTTCAAAGTATGGTTGGCATAAACCATGAGACTTTTCATATTTTGTGTATTTTTCAGTCATAAGGCCTAATTTGAACTTGAAAATTTGTATGTAGGTTCCTTATGAGGTTAATAAATCATATGCAAAAGCTTGTAATTTATGGAATATATTTTTACTATGGTTTAAATTAAAATACACTCATTTATCACACATGGGTATAAATGAAATGTTTTGATCCTAAACATATAAATAAATTCCTAAATTTTTATAACACCCTAATAATGTCATGAATAACCTTGGGTTAAAATTTGAAGCTTTTTGGACTTGATTTGATCATTCTATGATTTATGTATCCAAAGGGTATGATTTAAATTAATAAATATGTCACACTTTCATATAAATAAAATAAATGAGTCTTAAACCATTCAATAAATACCCAAATTTTATAGCACCAGAATAATGTCATGACTGACCTAGGTATAAGTTTTCAAAAGTTTTGGACTTCATTTGACCACTTTATGAAATTATGCATTTAAAAGGGTATTACTTAATATGTCACACTTTCATATAAATGAAATAAATTAGTCTTAAACCCTTCAATAAATTTCCAAATTTTTATAGAACACTAAATATGTCATGCTTGACCTTGTTTTAAATTTTCAAAATGTTTGGACTTCATTTGACCACTTTATGGAATTATACATTTAAAAGGTATTATTTAATATGTCACACTTTCATATAAAGCATGTCGTGTACCAGCTTCTCGATCTCATCCTTTTGCACATGCCCGTAGCGGTATGGGCGGACCGAGACCGCGGATACGTCGGCCTGAAGAAGGATGGCGTGATCATGGGGCCGAGACGGCGGTTACCCAGAGGGTGCAGTAAAGAGGTTCGTGAACTCAGACAGGAGGGCCTGAAGGGTCAGAGGTGTAGAGGAGGCATTAGGCTCAGCGCTCAAGACGGACCAGAGCCACGCCAAAAATTCCACGTCTACGGTCCTTTGAATCCCGCGGAAGGAGATGGGGGAGCGAAGTAGTGCGACATCTCCCTCCAGGCATTGCTTCTGACTGTCTTGTAAGAAAGGCATACTCATATTCCTCTAGTTGACGCGCACGCTTCCCAACAGAGCTACATGATGCCCAAGATGGCGTCGATCCCGCCCAGGCCAAAGACGTAGAAGTCTGCCATCACCGAGTAAGGGACCACTGAAAGCGAGATGGTCGGGCAATGGCCCTGGATCACGCGGCGGCAGCCATCACCCAAGCTGACTGTGAAGTCCGGAGCGGGTTTCATTGGCAGGTGGAGCTGCTGGGCTAGTTGAGATGAGAGAAAATTATGGCTTGTTCCACTGTCCACCATGATCACGATGTGGCGATCTCCCAACTTGCCCGCCAACTACATGGTTTGGGCCCCTGAAATTCTGCCCATGGAGAAATATGGGAGCTCCAAGAGGTGAAGGTTGGCGGCGGCCTCGATGGTGTCCTCCGTAGAAATTTTGAGTTCCTCAAAATACGCCAGAGTAACCTTCGGTTTGAAGTCGCCAATGATGGCATGGAATTCCTTGACCGTGCTATCTGGGACACACCATCTCCGCCACGGGGATCATGATGGACAGAGATAAGATCGAGGTGGTTCTCCAGTGTTCGACTCCTTCATCTCTCTGCGATGTCTGCGGTTTTTTGGGACTAACATGGTACTACTGCCGGTTCATCCATGGGTACGACACATTGGCCCGACCCCCTCACCCAGCACCTAAAGAAATTTGCCGAAGGTCCATTTGAGTGGTCGGCGGAGGCCTCCGCCGCATTTATTATAATACAACAAGCCTTGGTCCACGCTCGGTGTTAGCCATGCTGGATTTCTCCCAGCCTTTCCTCGTCGAGTGTGACGCCTCGAGGGTCGGCTTGGGAGCCATACTTATGCAGGCCGACCGCCATGTGGCCTATTTTAGCCGCTCTTTTTTTGACACCATCAGTAGCCGCTCCACGTACGAGAATGAGCTCATGGGTCTCATCCTCGCAGTTCAACATTGGCGACCTTACCTGATGGGGGGGCTTATTCATCCCAGTGCAAGCCCCTTTTCTAGCCCGATACTCTTGGTCAGGAAAAAAGATGGCAACTAGCATTTTTGCGTGGACTACCGGGAGCTTAACAAGGCCACCGTCCTAGACAAGTACCCGATCCCAGTTACTCATGAGCTTCTAGACGAGCTCCATGGCGCGACCATTTTCACTAAGATGGACCTCCACGCTGGATCCCACCAGATTTGCGTTCTCCAAAAGGCATAACCAAGAACTCATAGTGTCCATCATGGGTCCAAGCTCAAACTCATTGGGCTTAGCCCAACCCTAGAACCATTAGGCTCAACCCCACCTAATCAAGCCCACAATGGGGCTAAATTGCCTAGGATCCAATTGGGCCCAAGGAGGGTCCATCATGGTGGTGGTCGGCCACCACCAAGAGGGGATCCAAGGAAGGATCCATGGAATGGTTGCCACATGGCCACCATCCCTCCTTTTCTGGATTGCTTCCAGCATCCCCAAGGAATCCCAGCAGAAATTGGTAAGGTTGCAGCTGAGTAGAGGGGGGAGCTGTATGGGAAAAGAGGAGGTCGGCTACATTAATGGCAACCCAGGAACCAAGCCCACGCCAAGCCAAATTATTTTCACCTGGCCAAGAATTTGAACATGGGAATTGATTCCTGATGAGTTGGAGCTCTGACATTGGCTGCCATGGAGGTGGAGCATAGAAGAAATTGCCACCTTCAATGGCTGTTAACAAAAGAAGCATCCCAAGCCAAATTTGACTCCTCCATCAGCTCCAAAACACTCTTGGCAGTCGAAACGAAGCCTTACTTCATCCTTTTTAATGGAGAAACGAAATCAGGGAGTGGGAATCAAGCAAGCTCGTCAGCCATGGCAAGCTCGGGATCCCCTCAACCTCAAGCCCAATCAAGGCAAGTTTTCCTCCTTCCCTCCCCTGGTGCTAGTCTTCCCTCTATCTTCCCATGCATTCGATGAAGAATTTGATAGTTTCCCCTTTTGCCATTTCCTTGTTCCTACTCGCAAAAATGAAAACAACGGGAGAGTAATCCTGGCCACCACCGGCCAAACGGCCACCTCCATTCGACAACCCCGAGTCGGCCGGAGGTGGTGGTGGGAGGGATTTCCCGGAGAAGGTCGGAGTTCATCAGAAATAAGGGCCAAAATCGGCCTAGGAGCGGTCGATCTGGACCCTTGGCTAGCTGAGGAAGAAGATCCCCAGCCGTCCATTCTGTGATGATCAGCTAATCGCAGACCCCTTTAATAACTAAATGTTTTATTAATATAAATGCATGATCTTCAAATATTTATAGAAAATACCTAAATGAAAAATCATAAAAAGTGCTCACCATAAAAAATGAAGATCTTGGAGTATACTATTTTTAGAAATTGACTTCACTATATTTGGAGAACTGTAGCTCCCTGGGCATCCATTTTAGTGTAGCATGTACATAAGAGGCTCTAAATCCTTGGAAATTTATTTATGGAGTTCTACAACTCCAAATAGCTTGAATTTTGGGGCATGCATGAGCCATGCCCCATTACACCTCCTGTAAAAATTTGAGAACTTTTAGAATTAAATTTCCTAAGGATTGTTTAAGATTTTAATTAAGCTTGCATGTGATAATTATGGGGGCGAATGACTCATAATCACCTCATTTTTGGGCTGAGGGCGGAACCTTAGCATGGTGAGAGTCTGGTAAAAATTTTAGACCAAAATGACAATGTGCATGTTTGGGAATTACCATATGCATGTAGGTGTAGTGTATGGGAAATGGGGTGCATATTGCACCCAAGTGATTTTAGTGAATTTTGGAGCTCTACAACTCCAATTGGGATAAAATTTGGGGAATGCATGAGTCATGCCCTAAAGTATACCCTCCCCAAAATTGGAAATTTTAGGATAACATTTTTCTATGGTTTTAGAAATAATTTCATAAAACATGTATGGTATAAATTTTGGGCTATATGAAGCCAAGTCACTCCAAATCTCCTTTGGTGGGTTGATTATGTGTATATTAGTCTGTGTAATATTTTTGGCTCAATTGGATTCATGTGTAGGAGTAAATCCATGTTTTATTCGAGCCATAGGAAAAGACCTTCACATAGATCACACCATATGTTGTTCTTGCCTTAGTATAATAGACATATTGTATTCAAATTTTAAGGCACATGGAGTCCTTAAAATAAAAAGTAGGCAGAGACAACTTTTGTAGGCCTTTGTGTCTAATTTCTGTAGAAAGTGAGATCACACCATTTGGAGCCCTACAACTCTCTGTAGGGAAGATTTAGTAAGGTTGGTCCTAAGTGAAGGACAGACCTTAAGATGTGAAAAACTTCTATTTCGTAATTGATATGAGGCTGAAAATTTAACCATGTGTGAATGTACCCTATATATACTTTGAGCCCAAAAATCAGAATTTTTGGGGCTCATTTTTCTAAGGTTTTAGTAGAAATTTAATAAATCACATATGATGTATAATATGAGCGATTTGGTCTCAAATCACTCCCAATTTCCTTTGGGAGGTCGGTCATGTGTATAATAGCCTCTGGTTAAAATTGTAGGTTCTTTGGATATCTGCACATTAGGTTATTTCACATGCAAGTGTAAGGGAAATTTGGTGTGCGTCACCACCATGTAATACTAGGTTTACATTAGAGTTTAAGGGTTTTACCTTGGTCAACTTTCCTGAAATTTAAACCATGTACTTAGGATCATAATACAACACTCTATAGTGAAAATCATCAACATTTGGTTTAGTTATCCTAGGAAAGTTGACTTCACATGAATTGGTCACATAGATCCCAAGTGAGAAATTATAGGGTCAAAGCTTACTGAAATGTTGTGAAATTTTGTATGTAGACTTTTCATATCAGTAGGAAGCTCTGAGAATTTTATTAGAATTAATCTTTGATTATTTGAAATGCTTCCTTCATAAAGTAGAAATTGAGTTTATAACTTGAGAAATTCATAACAGGAAATATACTTGCTGGATCCATATAAAATTTTATATATGGACTTTTCATATCAGTAGGAAGCTCTGACAATTTTATTAGAATTAATATCTGATTATATGACATGCTTCCTTCACAAAGTAGAAATTGAGTTTATAACTTGAGAAATTCATAACATGAAATATAATAGCTGGATGGTTATAGAATTTTGAACATAAGCTTTTTATAACATTGTGAACCTCTAGTAATTTTCCTGGAATTTATGATTACAAATATATGCTACTTCATTCACAATGTAGACTTTGGGATTACAATTTAGAATATTCATAACTTAGATTATTGACACTGGAATATTCTAGGAATCTGAAAATAATCTTTTTATAACATTGTGAACCTCTATTAATTTTCCTGGAATTTATGATTATAAATATATGCTACTTTATTCACAATGTAGACTTTGGGATTACAATTTAGAATATTCATAACTTGGATTATTGACACTGGAATATTCTAGGAATCTGAACATAATCTTGTTATAACATTGTGAACCTCTAGTAATTTTCCTAGAATTTATGATTACAAATTTATGTTACTTCATTCACAATGTAGACTTTGGGATTACAATTTAGAATATTCATAACTTGGATTATTGATACTGGAATATTCTAAGAATCTGAACATAAGCCTATAATATCCTTATGAACATACGGAACTAGGATTGACTCATCCTGATTTAGGATTCATATAGTCACTCCTTTAGGACATGAGGATTCGATTAAAGGTCGCTGATCTACGAAGAGTAAAGATTGAAAACTTGGTTTTAGACCCTCCCTTATGGTCACCACCCCTAGAGTTATTAACTCTCAGAGAATTCCATATACCCAGTTAGGATGGAAGGTTAATCACCAAGGGCAGTTATCGGAAGTAAAGATTGGGGTATGTTTAGTAAAATTATCAGTTCATAGAATTACAATGACTATTGGGAGTGGTAAGCAGTGACCTATCAAGAGGTTCAGTTGTGATTGAGAAATAACACAAGAAATAGTCGGGCACTAAGAGAGGCAGGGTTTCGGTGTTCAATTGAACACCGACGCTCGTCTACCCGAGTCAAACGGTAATCCACCTTAGGATTTTAGAGCAATCAGAGAGCAAAGGGGCATATAAGAATGGGTAGTCACTAATAACAGTAAATATCCTAAAAAGGGGAATTTGGGTTTTAGCCACCATCGCATTCCCTAGTACCACTGTGAGCCCTTCACCGGGTAGTCCACGGGAAGTCCAGGGTTCACCCTAAAACTTCTAAGCATAATTAAACGGTAGACAAGAGTAGAAAGTAGAAGATTCTGATATTGTAAACCACGTCCCAAATTTGGGACTGAGTGTTATAAGGAAGGGCTGGTTGGTCCTGTGAGCAGTAAGCTCGGGAATTGATGATATAAGGACGGGTTAAGTCCTGCGAGCTATAGGCTCAGGAATTGATGATATAAGGACAGGTTAAGTCCTGCGAGCTGTAAGCTCGGGAATTGATGTTATAAGGATGGGTTTAAGATCTGTGAGCGGTAGACACAGTGTTGGAACCAAGACTTGGCCCCAACGAGGAGATCAGGCCCCTTAGAGGGGGTAGGTAGCACCTACTGATCCCGCGGAAGAAGCGGACCAGAGACTAAGAGCTTAACACAGACCCTTGGCTACATCGCGGAGGTCCGTCCCACCACACACCCGGAAGATCTTGGAGCGCTTCCCCTCCCAAGACAAAGCTGAAGTTGGGCACCTTGGAGAGTCTGAGGAGCTAACCAGAGAACCTAGGGAGGAAGAAGCTAAAAATTGCAATCCTCTCAAAAGGTGCTCTTCAAAGTCTATATATAGCTCTTCAAGTCTGGTCTGCTAATAGCGTGATCCCGCCTTTTGGTCTTGCTATACGCACCCTGAACTGACCTGCTAACAGCCAAACTCCGCTGCTCGGGAGGGCTATGTTGGGTTTTCTACATACCATTTAGAATGATATTAATACATCATAATGAGCGCAGCGGAAGAAACAAAACAAGAACAACCCAAAAGAGTATCGGATCTTGCGATTTCATGAATCAAGAAATGAGAAAAACAATACATTGCAATACCTGAAGGGGATTGAGTCAATACTCAACTGAGGTGCTCCACAACTGAAATCCAGAGAACAGTCGATGAGTCCCAAGCACTGAAATGGATCGACGCCTCTACGAAAGTCCACACGAGCGAAAAGAAAACCCTAGCTTCTTGTCGCACAAGAACTAGGTTGGAGAAGAAGAGTCATCTATGTCTCCCACGAACTGCTAGGTCCGAGGTCAGGGAGAGGCGGCAGAGGCATCGGGGTGCGGGAATGGCCGATCAGAACTCTTCCATTGCACACGTCGGAACTCGTTCGTTGCCCTCTCTAATTTGCACAAGGATCGTCTATTTAGGGTAAAGAATCGTATTCTATTTATACCCAGGCGAAAGAGAGAGGTTATCCGCATACCCACGACTTACATTGGAGTAAACAGAATTCGTCGAGTGAACATTTCACTGAAGAAATTCGTCGAGTAACAAATTGAATTCGTCGAGTGAACATTTCACTAACAAATTCGTCGAGTAATCATAAATTCATCGAGTCATGAATTCGTCGAGTTCATCGAGTAATCATGAATTCGTTGAGTCATTATGATTTCGTCGAGTAATCATCAAATTGTCATTCTACGAATTGAAGTAAGAGTCATCGAGACACTCTCGACGACTCGACTCGAAAACTTGTCAACACGCTCCATACAATATTCACAATACCTGTGGAGCATTCAGTTGACTCGACCCAACTCCAATAAGTCATAGGATTGGTCCTTAACTCATATCCAATATGAATAAGGCCAACACAATTCTTCCTCCAACTTCTCCCAACACTCTTGTGTGTGACCCCATAGGCTCATATCGCGCTGGCAGTGAGGCTAGATGCTTGATTACTTCTAGATCACCTTGGAAGCACCAACAGTCTCCCACTTGATCTTGAACGTATCAAACAAAAGTCTCACAAACAATGAGCGGCATCTAGCAATACATCATTGCTACCCATGCGATAAGAGTTCATAACTCATCAAGACTGTCTTGACCAATGTACCAGTGCTATCATGTTCCTTTGTCCCTTACATCCGGATAGAACTAGAGGCATGGACCGTGTCACCCTCATAATTGTTCAATCCTAGTTTCTTGATCTAGAATAGAGCTTAAGAGAGTGGTAAGCTCAATATCACATATTGGCTCAACCCAGCATGGCCATGCATTTCTCGGTCTCATTCCATCAAGGGGCCCATGGATGTAACTCCTATCATAAAGGAGGACAAATCCCATATCTGTCCACACACAAACACCCAAATGAATCGTAACATACCCAATAACCACCCTTATCATCAACCTTTCTCAAGGAAGACTTTAGATGGCATCAAAGTACGCTCTTCCTCACTTGATGAATGTTGTGACTTAGGGTCAAAGAACTACAAACACCATTGTCAGTTGAGACCTACTTGTGACACGTTCATATAACAATCCACAAAGTAGTCTCAAGGTGGGTCTGTCCAGTACAACTTGTTCACTAACAAGTACCCATGTAATGACTTGATATCACAATGTCATGACCTGTGAGAACCGGTCATCAGTCAATGCACATGCTAGTCTTAATGTATCATCATTGCCCTTCAACTTTTAAGATGATACTCCGACTAGGGACCATTTAAGAATGAAGCTTCTTGTTGAACATAGGCCCTCACATTCAAGTCACGTACTTGAATTCCTATGGAAGCAAACATTCTAAGGGCATTTATTATGCTAAATAATCTATCAAATAGAAACTATTGACATAATAGTAAGAACTTGCCATAAATGTAAAATGAAAAACACAGTACATATCACAATTCATCAAATGAATAAACAACCAACACACATACAATCCACAAGGCTCCCACTAAAGATGATCATTCAGGTATCTAATACCCATTGATCTAACATGACCATCATGCTTCTTTTGCGCAAGAAGCTTTGTCAGTGGATCCGCTATGTTTTCCTCAGTCGGTACTCTGTAAATGTTCACATCTCCTCGATCGACAATCTCTCAAATAAGATGGAACTGCCAAAGTATGTGCTTGGAGCACTGATGAGATCTAGGTTACTTAGCTTGGGCTATTGCACCATTGTTGTCACAGTAGAGAACTACGGGACCAACAATGCTAGGAACTACACCAAGCTCGTTGATGAATTTCTTAATCCACACAGCCTCCTTCGCCGCATTTGTAGCAGCGATATACTCGGCCTTAGTCGTAGAATCGGCAACTTTCTCTTGCTTGGAACTCTTCCAGCTTACAGCTCCTCCATTATGGCAAAATACAAAACCTGAATGGGACTTTGAATCATCCCTATCAGTCTGGAAGCATGCATCCGTGTAACCATTTACAATGAGCTCTTCCTCTCCACCATACACCAAGAACATATCCTTAGTCCTTCTCAAGTACTTTAGGATATTCTTGACAGCAATCCAGTGACCATCACCGGGATAAGACTGATACATGCTCGTCATGCTTAAAGCATAAGAGACATCGGGTCGAGTGCACAACATTGCATACATGATTGATCCAATTGCCGAAGCATATGGAATTAACTTCATGCGGTCCTTATCTTCCAAAGATTTAGGACTCTGGTCCTTAGAGAGACTCACACCATGAGACATGGGTAAGAATCCCTTCTTGGACTCAATCATGTTGAACCGCTTCAACACCTTCTCAATGTATGTACTTTGGGTCAAACCCAGCAACTTCTTTGATCTATCTCTATAGATCTTGATACCAAGTATGTAAGTCACTTCGCCCAAGTCTTTCATAGAAAAGCAGCTCCCTAGGTTGTTCGTAACAACTTGCAGGGTCAGAATGTCATTCCCAATCAGCAGTATATCATCCACAAACAATATCAGGAAAACGACAATGCTCCTAGTAATCCTCTTATAAACACAAGGCTCATCCTCATTCTCGATGAAACCAAACTCTTTGATTTTCTCATCAAAATGCAGATTCCAACTTCGATAAGCTTGTTTCAATCCATAAATGGATTGATTCAACTTGCATATTTTAGTGGCTTCACTTGGAGATACAAAACCCTCGGGTTGTGTCATATACACTTCCTCAAGGAGGTTTCCATTAAGGAAAACCGTTTTGACATCCATTTGCCAGATCTCGTAGTCATGATACGCAGCAATAACAAGTAGAATTCTGATGGACTTGACCATGACAACAGGGGAAAAGGTCTCATCATAGTCAACACCATGAATTTGCCTAAAACCTTTAGCCACCAGCCGGCCTTTGAATGTCTATACATTCCCATCCATGTCGGTCTTCTTCTTGAAGACCAACTTGCACCCTATGGGTCTTACCCCTTCAGGTGGTTCCACCAAGGTCCAAACTTGGTTTGTATACATGGAGTCCATTTCAGATTTCATGGCCTCAAGCCACTTCTCGGAGTCCGGTCCATTCATAGCATCTTGGTAAGTTGCAGGCTCATATCGTGATCCATAAGCAACACATTACCTATTTGATACACAAGAAATCCATATCACTTAGGCTCAAATCTTGGTCTACCAGATGTACGTATGACTTGTGTTTCTTAAGCAGGATCTCCAGCTACAACTTCTTGTAGTCCTTGCTCATGTTCCAATTCTGGTTCGTTCATTGTTTGTGGTTCTTGAACTTCTTCAAGTTCTACCCTTGCAGTCATTCTGGATAAGAAATCTTTCTCCAAAATGACACCAGTCCTTGCGACAAACACTTTGCCCTCAGACGGCAGGTAGAAGTAGTACCTTTGGTTTCCCTAGGATACCCCACTAGATAACATTTATCCGATTTAGGTTCCAGCTTGTCAGGGATTTGACGTCGTACGTATGCCTCACAGCCCCAAATCTTAATGAACGACATACTAGGATGCTTCCCAGCCCATATCTCATATGGCGTCTTTAAAACTGTCTTTGTCGGAACTCGATTTAGTGTGAAAGCAGCAGTCTCTAAAGCAAAACCCCAAAAGGAAACGAGCAAAATTGCATGACTCATCATTGACCGTACCATGTCCAACAAAGTACGATTCCTCCTCTCATACACACCATTATGTTGAGGTGTTCCAGGCGGAGTGAGTTGTGATACAATACCACATTCTCTCAGATGATCACGAAACTCATGACTTAGATATTCGCCACCTCGATCATATCAGAGTGCTTTTATCCTTTTTCCCAGTTGGTTCTCCACTTCATTCTTAAACACCTTGAACTTTTCAAAGGTTTTGGATTTGTTCTTCATAAGAAACACGTATTTGTATCTACTGAAATCATCAGTAAATGTAACGAAGCAATAGAACCCACCTCTAGCCATAGAACTCAAGGGTCCGCATACATCACTATGTATTATACCCAAGAGATCATCATCCCTCTCACTACAACTAATGAAAGGAGCTTTCGTCATCTTGCCTAATAAACATGACTCACATCTCTCAAATGATTCATAATCAAATGAGTCCAGTAGTCCATCTCTATGGAGCTTGGATATGCATTTCTCGTTTATATGGCCCAAACGACAATGCCAAAGGTACGTAGGATTTGAGTCATTTGTTTTTAGTATTTTAGTATTTTCTACATTATAGATCAGATGGTCTAAGTTCAAAACATATAAACCATTAAACAATTGGGTCACACCATAACAAACATCATTCATAAAAATTGAACAACAATTGTTCTTAATTATAAATAAAAAACCTTTCATGTTAAGACATGAAATAGATATTATGTTTCTAGTTATGGCTGGAACGAAATAACAATTATCTAGTTCTATTATAAGCCAAGTGGGCAAAGAAAGACAATAGACACCAACTGCAACGACAGCAACTCTTGCTCCATTTCCGACGCGCAGGTCTACCTCCCCTTTACCCAGCATTCTTCTCCATCTCAGTTCCTGCACATTTGTACAATTGTGAGAACTGCATCCGGTATCCAATACCCAAGATGAAGGAGCAGAAAGGTTTATCTCTATAATGTAAATACCTGAAGTGGAAGTCACACTTCCCTCTTCTTTTGCAGATCCTCAAAATAGAGGGGACAATTCCGCCTGCAATGCCCTGCCTTACCGCAGTGGTGGCACTTTCCTTCCTTCGCCAGACCTTTACTTTTTAGTGTAGATGATTTGGGATCAAGATGAGACTTAGATCCTATCTTTGTCTTCTTGGATCCCTTAGTCTTGCCCTTGCCTTTATGCACCATCAGTATGGGGCTAGCAGACTTGACCTTCTTCATATTATTTTTGGCAGTTCTCAACATGCCTAGGAGCTCAGGCAGTGTCTTGTCTATTTCATTCATGTTATACTTCAAGACGAACTGCTCATAACTGTCCGACAACGATTGCAAGATCAGATCTGTGGCCAACTCTTGGCCCATGGGAAAACCCAGTCTTTCAAGGTTCTCTATATACCCAATCATCTTACGTTCGTGAGACCCTACTGAATCTCGAGCTCCCATCTTGCACTAAAATAATGCCTTGGATATGTCAAACCTCTCTTGCCGAGCTTTCCCCTCGAACATTTTCTTGAGGTGCTTGATTATCTTATAACCACACATGCTCTTATGTTGCTTCTGAAGCTTAGAGGACATGGTAGTAAGCATGAGGCATTCCACATCCAAGGTATCATCCTGATACTTCTTGTAAGCATCTTTGTCTGCTCGCGGAGCATTCCCGGTCGGCTCTGTAGGGGCTTCCCCTTCCAAGACATAGAGCTTGCTCTCTTGCCTGAGAACAATTCTCAGGTTTCTGTACCAGTCAAAGAAGTTCGTCCCGTTGAGTTTGTCCTTCTCAAGGATAGCCCTCAGGGACAAGGTGGAGTGTGATGTGCTTGCCATGGAAATTCTACAATAAATTTGCAAAACTTTTAGTACTGTATTTCAAAATACATTTTATATTAATAAGGACTTTTATTAAAAGCTCCCACTATTTTAATCAAATTGACAACCCTTAATTTCGATTCGGAGAGTTTATGCGAGCTTCTCTCTTAGTGGACAAGATTTGTAGTTCACCAACACAACGAGTCCGCTTTGGCGTTCCTCCCATAATGCGGCTATTTAGGTAGACAACATTTGTCAATTGCATCACTATGCAACTCTTGTATGGTTGGGAATAACTCTTTATTCGCATACATCACATGGAGCATGCCAACCATATGCCTCTAGGCACTCAACCTTTGAGGTCACCTAGTTAAGTTGGACCCGATGTTGACAATGGGATATCACAACTATCTGCTCGCACCCTTACCAAGATAGATTAATGCACCTTGCTTGGCAAGCCCAGACTTCATCGATCGAGGCAAGAAGAGTGTCATCCATCGGAAGGCATCTGTATACTTAATATTGGATGTACAACCCCGATATTCGCCTAGTGGATGATCAAATAAAAGTGATGCGAGCCAGGTTCTCGGGATATATATATTAATAGGCAGAAAATAAGAGAAAGAGCAAAATTGACATATGCTCTCTGCGCCCGACGAACGACGCTCTACGTTCAACGAAAAGGTTCAAAGCTGCATTCGGCGAAATCTAAGCAGCGCCCGACGATCCCATCTTAGCGGATCCGCTGGGATGAGCACTTAGCCGGCTGCTCACGAGAAGGCGAGCGATTCAAGAGTGCGAGTGGGCCAGGAGTGCAAGCGAGGACTTCACGGGCCATTCGCCCAAAGGGGGCGAACTAGATCCATCAAAGATCGCCCGCGGGAAGAGGCGCGAGTCAAGTTCCCACGAGCCAGAGCCTCAAGGTCGACTAGCAAGAAGGTGAGCGAGCCAGGTGCTCGCCGAATGCTCGCAAGGAGGCGAGCAAGCCAGAAACTTGCCGAAGGATCGTGAGAAGACAGGCGAGCCAAAACTCTGCGTTCGACGAACTCTCCAAGCCGCCGCGTCCGACGAATCTCAGTCGAGGTCGACGAACTCAGCCCGGCGCCCGACGAAGTGCGGGCCGCGTTCGACGAATCCGCTGGTCATCTATGATCGATGAAATCATCTTTCTATCCCCGTTGTCCTGCCATTAGCCTATCCAAACAGCGGAGTCCAGCTGTTGGCAGACCCATTTGGGGTGCAGATAGTAAAATCAAAAGGTGGAATCCTGCTATTTGTAGGCCAGACCAGAAAACCTATAAATAAGACCTCAAGGGCACCTTTGGAGAGGACTGCACTTCATCTTCTCTCTCTCCCAAGGCTCTCCTTGGCTAGCATTTCCAGAGCTCTCCAAGGTTCCCGAGTCTCAGCTTTGGCTAGGGAGGGGAAGCGCTCAATGATCTTCCGGGTTAGTGGAGGGACCTCCTCGCTGCGACTAAGGTCCCAGTCATCTTCCTAGTTTTCGGTCTACCTTCTCTAAGGGATCAGTAAGGGCTAGCCGCCCCTCATCTCGGTGAGGGCCCCGAACTCCACAGAGACCGAGAAATCGGTTTCAACATTTTGGTGCGGTGAGCGTGGAGCGTGGCTGGTCCAAGAAAGTTCCAAGGAGCAGATATGGCAGGAGGCGAGGATCAAGGCGAGGAGTTCAGCGAGTCACCGCAGGTGGTGACGCCGAGGATGTTCGCGGATTTCAGAAGGGAGGTGCTTGACACCTTCGGACTCACGGTCGCAGCGTTGCGAAGTGAGTTCGCGACCCCAGCATCTCAACCGGAAAGGAAATCGCCGGAAGTTCAAATCAGGACTTGGAGGGGCGAGTGTTGTTCGCCGGCCCGGCGAGCACTATGCCGGCGAGCTCTGTGCCAGCGAGCTCTGTGCCGGCGAGCGCCCATAGGATGCAGTGATTGTGGGAGTGGTCCAGGCGAATGTTGTTCTCGCGAGCGCAGTCCCCGCGAGCTCGAGTCTGGGGAGAGAGCTCGGTGGGCGAGCGGAGCGAGAAAGGGTGGTAGAAGGGGGAAGCCCCTTCTGCGAATTGGTACTTTCTGCACCTGTCCCGGCAGGGTTCGGAGAGTGGGATAGGGTGTACTACAATGGCAGGGATGACCCTGTCCAACATCTCTAGTCTTTTGAGGACTCGGTCTCCATCAGGCCGATGTCGGATGCTTCCAAGTCTCGGCTCTTCGCCGTCACTCTTAAAGAGAAGACCAGGGACTGGTTCCATCAACTCCCTACAGGGTCGATCTACGCCTTCGAGGATTTACGCCGGAGTTTCTTGTTGTGATTCTCCACTTCAAAGAAGAGGAAGAAGGACGCCGAGTCCCTCTTCATAGTGAAGCAGGAGCCAAAGGAGTCGTTGGCTCGCTATGCGGATCAGTTCCAGGAAGAAGTGCTGCTCACTCAGGAGATGCCTGGGTTTGCACTCCAGCTTGCCTTCACGGTCGGGCTGAGGGAAAGTTTCTTTAAGATGGCTTTGAAGAGGAAAGCCCCCGTCTCCTACGAGGAGCTGATGGAGAGGGTGGCGGAGGAGATTGAGAGTGAAGAGGCCAACCCAGAGCTTACCAAGAGGCTAGCAAAGCTCAGTGAGCCAGAGGTCAGGCAGCAAGAAGTAAGGAGAAGGGAAGAGCCCAGGGTCCTGGAGGGGGAGTGGGGACAGCGTGCCGAAGGAATGCAAGGTCAGGGAAGGGGTTACGGCCCAGGAAAGGGTAACTTCCATGGAGGACAAGGAAGACCCCATCAGCTGGGGTGGAGGCAGGGTCCGAGGCCATTGCCTCCCCCACCTCAGCAAGCCATGGCGATCAGGCGGGGACGAGGAGGAAGAGGAAGGAGAGAAGAGGCTAGAGAGGAAGCTGGGGTAGGGAGAAGGAGGAGGGATAGGGTGGCGGAAGGTGAGGCAGGGGAGGTGACGTTGCCGTATTGTGACTTCCACGATGAGGAAGGTCACGCGACGGCCACCTGCCCAGAGTTCCTAGAAACAAAAAGGGGCCAGGTGCCCGCGCTGAGGCAACAGGTGAGAATTGAGGAGCTCGAGCCTCGAGGGGGGAGGAAGAAAGGTGTGAATACATAGTTGATGTGGGGAGTAGAGGAGGGATCAGGGTGATCCATGGGGGGGGTAGGGGTGGAGGCAACCCGTAGGCTAGCCTCCATACCATCTATCGGCGGAGCTTGGCCTCAACATCCACTGCTCCACCCCCGGCGGAGAGAATTACTTTCTCCCAGAAGGACATGCCAAGCTATGAAGACCCGTTCTGCGATGCGCTGGTCATCCAGACCGCCATCGAAAACTTCACCGTCTCACGGATTCTAGTCGATAACGGTAGCTCGGTCAACGTCATCTTCAAGAAGGCGTTTGATGAGATGAAGGTGGAGTCCAAGAGGGTGTTGGCCTCGGATGGCCCCCTGTTCGGCTTTTCAGGAGAAAGGAAGGAGGTAGAAGGTGGAGTGGGGCTCCATGTGACCCTCGGAGGGCAATCCCGGAATTTCCGCTTCGTGATAGTGGACGCCCCAAGCAGCTACAGCGCCATCTTCGGACGGCCTCTCATCAGCGCGTTCAGATGCGTCCCTTCCACCTTCCACCAAAGTCTCAAGTTCAACACGGTTGGAGTCCAGGTCCGGATCCGAGGAGATCCCAAGATGGCAAGACAGTGTTATGTGACGGCTGTCAACACCGTCACCTGGATGGGAGAAGCAGAGGAGTTCGATAAAGTGATGGAGGAGGTGGCAGAAGCCGGAGAAGAGAATGGAGTCGAGGAAAGGATGGATGAAGAGGAAGTTCATGCCCAGGAAGGGGTCTCTGGGAGGCCCAGGGCAGAGAATGGAGAAGAAGAGGGGAAAGGAGAGGGTGCCCGAGAAGGAGGGGCAGAGGAGTTGATGATGGTAGGGGAGGAAGAGATGGAGGAAGGATCCCAAGCGCTCGCTTGCGGTGGAGAGAAGGAAAGCGCTTGGGGAGAGCAATCCAGGCTGGAGGCCGTGGATGAGGTCGTGGAGCTTGAAGTCACCACTCGGCTTGGGGCGGTAGAAAAGGTCCGAGTCAGCGGAGAGCTCAATTCGGAGGAGCGGGCTGAGATCTTAGCCTGCGTACAGAAGAATGTGGATGTCTTCTCTTGGAGCGCCACGGAGATGCCCGGGATTGATGCGGATGTAGCTTGCCACCGCCTCAACCTCAACCCCGGCACCCGCCCCATCCGCCAAAAGAAGAGGGCCACGGCGGACAAGCTGGAGGGACCAATCCGTGAGGAGGTGAACAAGCTCATACAAGCAGGTTTTGTGTTAGAGATCTAGTATCCAGGCTGGGTCTCCAATGTAGTCATGGTAAAAAAGGGGGAAGGTAAGTGGCGCATGCGTATCGACTTTTCACTTCTTAATAAATCATGCCCGAAAGATTGCTACCCCCTGCCTAGAATCGACGCGCTGGTTGACTCAGCCGTTGGTTTCTCTGTAATGTCTTTCTTAGATGCTTTTTCAGGTTATCATCAAATCCGCATGCACCCCCCGGACATCAAAGATGTCTCCTTCATCACGGGGGACGGATGCTACTGTTATAAGATGATGCTCTTTGGGCTCAAGAATGCAGGTGCCACCTATCAATGGATGATGGATCGGGTCTTTCACGAACAAAGGGGAAGAAACTTGGAGGTCTATGTTGATGACCTCATGGTAAAGAGCCGAGACCTTGGGTCTCACCTACGAGACCTTGAGGAGACGTTTGGGGCCCTACGGAAGTATAAGATGAAACTCAACCCCTTGAAGTGTGTCTTCGGGGCTAGCCGATGGAAGTTCCTAGGACACTTGCTCACCCCGGCAGGAGTGGAACCTAACCCAGACAAGGTCAAGGCGATAATGGAGTTGGGGTCGCTGAGAAGCCCGAAGGAGGTTCAAAGCCTCACGGGGAAGCTGGCCGAACTTAGCAGGTTCCTCTCCAAGGCGGGAGAGAAGTGTGCACCCTTCTTCAAGGTGCTGAGGGGCAATAAGAAATTCGAATGGACCCCGGAGTGTGAGGAAGCTTTTCGAGCCTTGAAGGGGCAACTCACCCAAACCCCCCTACTTCAAGGGCCGAGACCGGGAGAAGACCTGTCCCAATACCTAGGAGTGGAACTTGAAGCGGTAAGTTCGGTATTGATCCGAGAGGAAGGAAGAAAGCAGTTCCCTATCTACTATGTCAGCCGACTACTGAAAAAGGCGGAGCTCCGATACCCAATCTTGGAGAAGTTGACTTTTGCATTGGTGGTGGCATCTCGGAGACTCCGGCCCTACTTCCAGGCACATTCAATCAAAGTGATAACAGATCACCCACTTCGCAAGGTAATGGAAGGGGTGGAACACTCGGGAAGATTGGCAAAGTGGTCTGTGGAGCTGAGCGAGTTCAACGTTACGTTTGTCCCTAGGGCGTCGGTCAAGGCCCAGGCAGTGGCTGACTTCATGGCTGACTACACATCCGAAGTGGGGGAACATGAACTGCCTCCCCCAATGGCGTGGAAGATGTTGGTGGATGGAGCGTCAGGAAAGCACTCCTACGGAGGGGGAATCATCCTGGTAAGCCCCCAGGGGACCAATATCGAGCAAGCTTTAAACATCCACTTCCCGATTACCAACAACCAAGCGGAGTATGAGGCGGTGATAGCGGGCCTGCGGTTAGCCCGAGAACTGGGAGTGCTAGATGTGGAGGTCTCGACGGACTCCATGGTGGTAGCATGCCAAGTCAAGGGAGAGTTTGAGGCAACGGACCCGACCCTCCTGCGGTACTTGGAGAAGGTCAAGGGAGTCATCGGGCAATTCCACACTTTTCCATCAAACACATGCCCAGGGAAGAGAGCACCCCCACGGACCTCCTAGCCAAGTTCGGTCCCCGAGCAGGAGGAATGGTTTCGGAACACTTCTGACCCACCATCGAGGAAGGAGAGTTGATGGAGGTGGATCAGCGGGTCTCGTGGATGGATCCTTTCGTCACTTTCCTATCATCAGGGAAATTCCCTGAAGGAGACATGGACAAACGGCGCTTCATGTATAAGTCAGCTTATTACTCTTTGCATGCAGGAGGGCTGTACAGGAAGACTCTCTCGGGACTCCTGGCCCGTTGTGTCTCAGAGGAAGAGGTTCTGAGAGTCCTAGAAGAAATTCACTCCGGGGAGAGTGGGCGCCACTCCGGGAGCCGAACTCTGGAAGGGGGAGTGTTGAGGCAAGGCTACTTCTGGTCCACCCTCAGCAAGGATGCGGCGGAGTTCACAAGAAGGTGTTCAAAGTGCCAACTCTATGCTCCGCTCCAACTCCTCCCGGCTCAGAGGCTCCGAACCATCACTGCTCCCTGGCCCTTCGCCATATGGGGGTTAGACTTAGTTGGTCCTTTCCCTCAAGCTAGCGGCCAAAGAAAGTTCTTACTGGTCATGATCGATTATTTCTCCAAATGGGTAGAAGTGAAGGCGCTTGCCAAGGTAACATCTCAAGTTGTGAGGAATTTTGTATGGGGAGAGATAATCTGCAGGCACGGCCTTCCCCTGGCTATAGTGACGGACAATGGGCCGCAATTTGCTTGCGAAGAATTTGTTGGCTTTTGCACTCAGCTTGGCATCGACCTCAGGTTCGCATCGGTTCATCACCCGAGAAGCAACGGTCAAGTGGAGGCGGCAAACAAAATAATCGTCAAACTGCTAAAGAAAAAGGTGGAGAACCCCCGGGGAAACTGGGTAGAGCAGCTACCATCCGTTCTTTGGGCCCTGAGGACTACTCCAAACACCGCCACCGGGGAGACCCCATTCAAACTTTCTCATGGGTCCGAAGCAGTCCTTCCTATAGAATTTGAAGTAAAGACCCCCAGGGTGATCGCCGCAGGTGAAGGGAATGAAGAGTGGCTAGTGGCCAATGACGAGGAACAAAGGCTATCCTTGGACCTGGTGGAGGAACTCCGGGACCAGGCCACCATCAGGCAGGAAGAAATCAAGCGACGAATGGCCCGATATTTTGACAAGCACATCCGAGTAAAACACTTCGAAAAAGGAGACCTGGTGCTAAAGAAGGTTGACGCGGCCGGGAGACGGGCCGCAGTTGGCAAGCTAGAGCCCAATTGGGAAGGACCTTACATTTTGAGTGAAGTGCTCAGGTCAGGAGGATACCACCTCCGGGATGTGGAAGGGGTACCTCTTGGCCGAGCTAAGAGTGGGGATGATTTAAAAAGGTTTTATCCTTAGCCATTTTTTGTAGATGACTTTTCATATTTCCTACTCAACACATGCATTTTGGAGCAATCCTTTGGCAGGTTTCAAATAGTTTTTATGTTGGAATGCCCCAGATCGATTCCGCTCCCGGGCTCTCACTAGACGGGGGGTTTTAGGTTGATCTCTGGAGAGGCTGGCAAGGTGACAAGTATTGATGCTGGAATGCCCCAGATCGATTCCGCTCCCGGGCTCTCACTAGACAGGGGGTTTCAGGTTGATCTCTGGAGAGGCTGGCAAGGTGACAAGTATTGATGCTGGAATGCCCCAGATCGATTCCGCTCCCGGGCTCTCACTAGACGGGGGGTTTCAGGTTGATCTTTGGAGAGGCTGGCAATGTGACAAGTATTGATGCTGGAATGCCCCAGATCGATTCCGCTCCCGGGCTCTCACTAGACGGGGGGTTTCAGGTTGATATCTGGAGAGGCTGGCAATGTGACAAGTATTGATGCTGGAATGCCCCAGATCGAATCCGCTCCCGGGCTCTCACTAGACGGGGGGTTTCAGGTTGATCTCTGGAGAGGCTGGCAAGGTGATAAGTATTGATGCTGGAATGCCCCAGATCGATTCTGCTCTCGGGCTCTCACTAGACGGGGGGTTTCAGGTTGATCTCTGGAGAGGCTGGCAAGGTGACAAGTTTTGGTGCTGGAATGCCCCAGATCGATTCCGCTCCCGGGCTCTCAGTAGACGGGGGGTTTCAGGTTGATCTCTGGAGAGGCTGGCAAGGTGACAAGTATTGGTGCTGGAATGCCCCAGATCAATTCCGCTCCCGGGCTCTCACTAGACGGGGGGTTTCAGGTTGATCTCTGGAGAGGCTAGCAAGGTGACAAGTTTTGGTGCTGAAATGCCCCAGATCGATTCCGCTCCCGGGCTCTCACTAGACGGGGGGTTTCAGGTTGATCTCTGGAGAGGCTGGCAAGGTGACAAGTATTAGTGCTGGAATGCCCCAGATCGATTCCTCTCCCGGGCTCTCGCTAGACGGGGGGTTTCAAGTTGATCTCTGGAGAGGCTGGCAAGGTGACAAGTATTGATGCTGGAATGCCCTAGATCGATTCCGCTCCCGGGCTCTCACTAGACGGGGGGTTTCAGGTTGATCTCTGGAGAGGCTGGCAAGGTGACAAGTATTGATGCTGGAATGCCCCAGATCGATTCCGTTCCCGGGCTCTCACTAGACGGGGGGTTTCAGGTTGATCTCTGGAGAGGCTGGCAAGGTGACAAGTTTGGTGCTGGAATGCCCCAGATCGATTCCGCTCCCGGGCTCTCACTAGACGGGGGGTTTCAGGTTGATCTATGGAGAGGCTGGCAAGGTGACAAGTATTGGTGCTGGAATGCCCCAGATCGATTCTGCTCCCGGGCTCTCACTAGACAGGGGGTTTCAGGTTGATCTCTGGAGAGGCTGGCAAGGTGACAAGTTTTGGTGCTGGAATGCCCCAGATCGATTTCGCTCCCGGGCTCTCACTAGACGGGGGGTTTCAGGTTGATCTCTAGAGAGGCTAGCAAGGTGACAAGTATTGGTGCTGGAATGCCCCAGATCGATTCCGCTCCCGGGCTCTCACTAGACGGGGGGTTTCAGGTTGATCTCTGGAGAGGCTGGCAAGGTAACAAGTCTTTATGATGGAATTCCTTAGATCGATTCCTCTCCCGGGCTCTCACTAGACGGGGGTTTCAGGCTAATCTCTGGAAGGGCAACCTCCAGATCCGGGCGAGGCGGGATCAAGGGTCCAATCGCATGAAGGAATAGACCGCGGCAGAACGGCTGAGTCCGCTGATTCGCAAGGCTGCTTGTGAATTCCGGTGGCGCGAGTGACGTTGGCTGGCCAAAGAGGGCCCGCCTCCGCGATGGTCCCTGGATAACGAAATAGCTCGCAAAAGGCGAGTGCGAGTGAGGTAGGCGAATACCATCCTCTCTCATAAAGGTCCTCAACAAGTTACTTCTTAAACAAGGTTAAGGCTCGGTGACCTAAGTCTTACCATTGCCTCAGAAGGGAATGGGGGCGAGAGGGGTTTAGGTATAATACGGCAAAAGGAGAATCGTCAATTAGAGAGATGTAGACACGAGCATCAGAACGAAAGTCTCAAAAGCACGAGCACAGGAAAATCGAGATCGCGCGAGTACGAATGAAAGAGTGCATGCGAACGAAAAGTAGGGAAATCACACTGAAAATATGGACAAAATATTTCTTTTTCATTTCTCACAAAAGATTACAATCCAACGGCGGGCTCGCCGGCAAAAAGGAAAAACATTTTACATTATAAACAACAAAAAATCTTTTAAGGCGATTCACTAGATAGCATTTCAATCGCTCTCTCGACCCTCCACCTCGGAGATGGGCGTGAACAAGACTGGGACGATTTCCTCCGCAGTGAACTCCATAGCGTCGGGAACGATCATGTCCGCTCCTTTGAGAGTGTCGAGGACGAGCTCTGCGATCTCCATCGACCTCTTGCGGTCGACTTCTTTCTCTTCCCGCGACTGGCCGCGAGTCCCAGCTCACGGAGGAGGGGGAGGAAGCACCGCCGAGGTCAGGTCGTGGACCTGGGCCTTGAGGCAGGTGTTTTCCAGCTCCAAGTCAGCGATCCGCGCGTGAAGCTGGCTGACGGACTCAGCATCCTGCAAAAAGCGGGTTAGCGAGAGAAAAGCGAAGCTGAACTGGAAAGGATTTTCGCAAAGCACTACTTTCCAGTCCGCCTTGAAGGCTGGCGAGGAGGCCCTCCGATAAGGCCTCCTTCCCCTTGAGCCCCGCGACTTCATCCGCAGACCTCTAGAGCTCAATGTTTAGCTCCTTGATCTCCCTATCCGCCCTGAAGTACCGGCAACCCACCATGTGGGTTAGCTCCATCACCCGGAATTGGGCTCGCATGGCCTCATATACGACCCCCCTCGGCGTGAAGGACCGAAAGAGGGAGGCGTCCTCGCAACCGTAGAGGCCGAAGGCGAGGGAGAACGCCTCACCCCCGGCCTTGTCGTCCTCTACCCAGGAAGGGAGTAGAGAGGAGCAGACGACCTTGTTCTGGTCAGGGTCCCACGCAAGCACCGATTCGCCGACCGCGTCCTCCAGCTTCATGCCGAGCCCGAAGTTAGTATGGCTCGTCGGCTTGGGCTTGGCGGCCGTCTCCCCTGGCTCGCCCCCCTCTTTGGCAAGCTCCTGACCCGCTGTGGAAGGAGAGGGGAGATCGGATTCGGAAAGGTCCACGAACTCCTTCGCCTTGGCAGCAGAAGGGCCCTTCTTGGTCTTTTTCGCCACCCCCTGTGAGGCAGGCCGGCGTAGGGGAGGAGGGCGCTTCTTTCCCGACGAAGAACTCGGGACGTCGCGGCAGGCCTCGGCGGTCGCGCGCAAGAGCGAGATGTAGGTAAGGGAAGAAGGAGGCGCGTGAGGTGGGTTGAGGGGGAATTCACGCTCTCCTGCGAAGATAACGGGGAACGTTAGACAATCGAAGGAGGAGGGAGTAAGAAAGTTGATGAGTGCGAGCCAAACCTTCTCCTGGGAGGACGGGTGGCAGGAGGTCCACTCGCTCTCGAAGGAAGGCGACCTCGAAGTTTTTTCCCTTGAGGTATTGGTACAGGGCCGCATCACAACCCCCCAGCGAGGTCGGAGGGCGGTAGGCGGCCTCGTCTCGGTGGGTAGGAATATAAGAGACGTTGCCAAAAGGACCCTTCACCAGGACGAACTTCTGCGTCCAATAATGAGACTTGTTCACCGTCTCGCAGACTGTGACATGCTGGCTCGCGAAGTGAGCCGTTTCGTCCCTATATGCGCGGAACGAAAAGACCTTGCGGAAGACGAGCAGGCTGAACTCGATCCTCTCCGCCCTGAGATAACTAGCGAACGCGACCACCACGGCGATCGCATTCGGCGTTAGCTGGCTCGGCAGAACACCGAAATACTTGAGCACCTGGAAGGGTCAACAAGGTTTAAGCGCCATTCGATTTTAAGGTCAGGGATGTAAGGGTTGATAAATAAATATACCTGGCGCACTTCCAGCCAAAGTGGGAGTCACAACCCATTTTCGAAATGGGCAACGGGAATGGCGAGTTCGTCGGGATGCGGGTCACTGATGGTGTCCCCCTCGGTAGGGCAGCGAGCCACAAAATCAGAGTGGATGTACTGGTCAGCGGCGACCTGGTACTCCTCTTTCGTAAGGTTGGCGCAGTAGAAAATGCCATCGAGGAAGGCCCTGGCACACTTAGACCGCCCCCCAGCTTCCGACTTGCCGACCATGATGTCTGGGATCCGCGGAATCGCAAAAACCGCGAGGGCGAGCTAGATCTGCAAGAGAATCAGAAAGAGAGAGAGCGCGAGGGAGTAACAGTAAATGCGGTGGTTGGAAAGGAAAAAAGTCGGCTATTTATAGAAATGAAAAAGGCGGGAAGAAGCCGAAGCGTCGGAATCTGCGGATAGCGGATTCGCGCGGTACACTTCCGCCTCTAGGGATCCTATTCGCTCCCGGCGAGTCGGCACCCTGTCAGAGCTCTCCCCCATTAATCATCGGCGAGCTAGCGCTAAATAATAAAACATAAAAAAGCAAGGGCAATACGCGAGTGCGAGTAATAGAAACACAAACATAATCCGCGCAAGAGCGAGCCAGGTAGGGTGAAAGAAGAGATGAAGAACAGGGAAAATAAAGGGCTCGCAAGCGAGTCAAAGTATCATTATTACAAACTTATAGAAATTGTTCGCTGCCTCCTCCTATCGAAGAGGAGGGGGGAAGAAAAACAATAAAAGCAACACAAGAATCCTCAATATCGCAGCCACTTCCAGCGACCGCGATCCCGGACACCAGAACGAGGGGGGACTCGCGGGTAGTGATACTCGCGGAGTGACCGGTTCGCCTGGCTCATCAGCCGCATGTAATCATCGATACGAGCAATGTACACCCCGGGGGAGGTCGCGTCACCATGATCGGTCGGCCGTATCTCGGCGAGAACGCGCACGTTCGCGTCCTCCATCGCAGCGAACCTTTCCTCATTAGCAAGCCGATCCAGCCAATTTTGCTCATGTAGATCCCTTAGCAGGGTGGTATGCTTCTGGAACATCTCGGTGACCCGCCTCTTCATTCGCTCTGGATCGCTGGGATCCCCCAGAAAGTCGGCGACCTGACTCGGCGAGGGGGGTGGAGATATCTCCAACGCTCCAGATTCTGACTCGGAGAGAGGGGTCGTTGGATTGCCTGTGAAGTAGGAATCAGCGACAAGGTGAAAAACAACACTCAGTGGCGACAGTCTAACCTAGTGGAGGAATTTAAGTACTGGGCCGCTGGCAGGAGGTGCCCGGCTGGCCTCAGAATGCTTCAATAAAGGCAGGGGTGAGGGCCTTACCCAGACTGGGGGCGAGCGCGGGTCTAGAGCCAAGTCTAGGCTCGGCAATCAACGTCCCTCCTGGGCTTCTCTGACCCAGGAAGCCGAATCCAGGAGTAAGGATAGTTTGATTCGGCATGGTGGGCGAGTCCGCCGGAGGAGGAACTTGTTCCTCTAGGGCCACGAAAGGGGACACTGCACAAAAAGTAGGTGTGATTTGACGAGTCAAAAGACGTGGAGGAACACGAGGTAAGCCGCTCACCTCGTTGCGAGGGCGAATCCTGTCGGCCGACGGCCCTCACATCCACAAGGAGAGCGTCAGCTCCACCCGTAGAAGGGAGGTGGATCTCCGTGATTGGCCTTCCCGAGGTGCTCTCATATGGGGGATCATTCTGCGAAAAGGATAAATAAGGTCGAAAGGGAAGAACATCAAATGGGCGAGCTTGGCGATAATACCTGCGAGGCGAGCCCGTCATCAGGAGAGTGCGGCGAAGAAGAAGACCCTCCCCCACCAGCCGCGCGCCGAACGGCCTTTGTCGTTCTTAGGGAAGGCGGAGGCGGAGAGCATCGCGGAGAATTCCAGGAGGCGATGACAGCGACTTTCCCCTTCTGGGCCGCTTGCGAGGCCTTTAGGCGAGCCAACATCTCGTCTTTTTTCGACATCGCGTTGGGGTCCGCTGCGAGTAAGAAAAGATTGAGAAGAATAAAAAGTTCGAATGACGGCCAGGGAGAGTGATACGTATAGTAGTAGGCATGGGGCCCACCGAAAGATTCTCGCCACATCACCGAGGGGCCGACGAATATCAAGGGTTGGACGATTCTTCGCAAGCCTAAATAGCCTCGCGAAGAGCGGGGATTTGTACAACCCAGATATTCGCCTAGTGGATGATCAAATAAAAGTGATGCGAGCCAGGTTCTCAGGATATATATATGTTAATAGGCAAAAAATAAGAGAAAGAGCAAAATTGACATATGCTCTCTGCGCCCGACGAACGGCGCTCTACGTTCAATGAAAAGGTTCAAAGCTGCAATCGGCGAAATCCAAGCAGCGCTCGACGATCTCGTCTCAGCGGATCTGCTGGGACGAGCACTTAGCCGGCTGCTCACGAGAAGGCGAGCGAGTCAAGAGTGCGAGTGGGGAAGGAGTGCAAACGAGGTCTTCACGAGCCATTCGCCCAAAGGGGGTGAACCAGATCCATCAAAGATCACCCGCGGGAAAAGCCGCGAGTCAAGTTCCCACGAGCCAGAGCCTCAAGGTCGACCAGCAAGAAGGCGAGCGAGCCAGGTGCTCGCCGAATGCTCGCAAGGAGGCGAGCGAGCCAGAAACTCGCCGAAGGATCGCGAGAAGACAGGCGAGCCAAAACTCTGCGTTCGACGAACTCTCCAAGCCGCCGCGTCCGACGAATCTCAGTCGAGGTCGACGAACTCGGCCCGGCGCCCGACGAAGTGCGGGCCGCGTTCGACGAATCCGCTGGTCACCTACGATCAACGAAATCATCTTTCTATCCTTGTTGGCCTGCCATTAGCCTATCCAAACAGCGGAGTTCAGCTGTTGGCAGAACCATTTGGTGTGCGGATAGTAAAATCAAAAGGTGGAATCCTGCTATTTGCAGGCCAGACCAGAAAACCTATAAATAAGACCTCAAGGGCACCTTTGGAGAGGACTGCACTTCAGCTTCTCTCTCTCCCAAGGCTCTCCTTGGCTAGCATTTCCAGAGCTCTCCAAGGTGCCCGAGTCTCAGCTTTGTCTATGGAGGGGAAGCGCTCAACGATCTTCTGGGTTAGTGGAGGGACCTCCTCGCTGCGACTAAGGTCCCAGTCATCTTCCTAGTTTTCGGTCTACCTTCTCTAAGGGATCAGTAAGGGCTAGCCGCCCCTCATCTCGGTGAGGGCCCCAAACTCCACAGAGACCGAGAAATCGGTTTCAACATTGGATAAGGGATTTTATTATTCAATCGATGAACATTTCATCGTGATTAACATTTAATCACAGTGCACATCCACAAAATAGAAATATAACATTTGCAAACCGAATGAATCTCATATGTGCACAAAACCAAATTATCGACACTTTGATAAGAGGGGTTAAGTCTGAACATTTAGAACACTTCTAAATCTCTAGATTTATATGCATTGAACACATGCAAAACAACTCCACTTATGCAGTAAACAAGCTCGTCTCTCAATGTCAGATTCAAAATCTAAGACATTTGATTTCACAAATCATTTTGAGGGACGGTTGCTGCAAAGGAGAAACAATTTCTGAAATAATGAAATCGCAATGCAATCACATGCATTCCTGGTGGGGTTCCAAGGGGTCGCGCCCCTAGCGGGGTCTTAGGGGCAGAGCCACTGACCAAATTTTAAAAAAAAAAACCACCGGAAACCTTACAAAATACATCAAATATGATGTTCCAGGAAGAAATCTACACATTTAGAACGCTTCTAAATTTCTAGATTTGCACATATGGGATTGCAACCTCCCTCTGATACCACTATTGGGTTTTCTACATACCATTCAGAATGATATTAACACATCATAATGTGCGCAGTGGAAGAATCAAAACAAGAACAGCCCAAAAGAGTTTCGGATCTTGCAATACCTGAAGGGGATTGAGTCAATACTCAACCGAGGTGCTCCACAACTGAAATCCAGAGAATAGTCGATGAGTCCCAAGCGCTAAAATGGATCGACGCCTCTACGAAAGTCCACACGAGCGAAAGGAGAACCCTAGCTTCTTGTCGCACAAGAACTAGGTCGGAGAAGAAGAGTCCTCTACGTCTCCCACGAACTGCTAGGTCCTACGTCAGGGAGAGGCGGTAGCGGCGTCGGGGTGCGGGAATGGCTGATCGAAACTCTTTTGTCTCACACGTCGGAACTCGTCCGTTGCCCTCTCTAATTCGCATAAGGATCTCCTGTTTAGGGTAAAGAATCATATTCTATTTATACCCAGGCGAAAGAGAGATGCTATCCGCACACCCACGACTTACATTGGAGTAAACAGAATTCATCGAGTGAACATTTCACTGAAGAAATTCATCGAGTAACAAACTGAATTCGTCGAGTAAAACAGAATTCGTCGAGTGAACATTTCACTAACAAATTCGTCGAGTAACAAATGATTCGCCGAGCAATCATAAATTCATCGAGTCATGAATTCGTCGAGTTCATCGAGTAATCATGAATTCATTGAGTCATTATGATTTTGTCGAGTAATCATCAAATTGTCATTCTACGAATTGAAGTAAAAGTCGTCGAGACACTCTCAGCGACTCGACTCAAAAACTTGTCAACACGCTCCATACAATATTCACAATACCTATGGAGCATTCAGTTGACTCGACCTAACTCCAATAAGTCATATGATTGGTATTTAACTCATATCCAATATGAGTAAGGCCAACACAATTCTTCCTCCAACTTCTCTCAACACTCTTGTGTGTGACCTCATAGGCTCATATCGCATTGGCAGTGAGGCTAGATGCTTGATTACTACCAGATCACCTTGGAATCACCAATAGGCTATTGGCAACCCATCAAGGGTATTAGGGTAAATTCACCTGCAGACCTTTGCTGGGCGAGTGGCTCATGAAGACGCTACTCGCTAGCCTCCTTGCGAGCTAAACTCGCGAGATCTTCTCTTGCGAATAGGGGCGAACCCCCACTCGCCTTGCCTGACTGATATTATGAATCCTCCCTTGACTCGCTCTGGCTAAATGCACCCCGAGCGGTCCTCTACAACTCGCTGAACCATCCCTGTTCGCTACTCACAAGCGAGATCTATGGTCTGCCTCGCCTTACCTTGGCAGGGTACTCACCCCGAATCGGCGAGTACTCCCCAAATTTCCTGTGATTGATTCCTTCGCGAGTCAGCGAACACTAGGTTGTACACACGGTAGTATAGGAAAGGACTGGTCGAGTCCTCTGAGCCAAAAGCTTGGTGTTTCACATAGAGGCAGTGTTGTATCAAGTAGTACGTGGATACCCTGTGTGTTCTTAGGGCCGTACGTGAGGTCTAGGTTGGGAGGTGTCATACTGGCCTAGAATTGGACAGCCCGATCCACTGCCCTGTTTGCCTCAACAGGGTACCTGAGCGGAGACTCGAATAGATGGATAGAGGTGGTGCTTACCAGATAGTATGCGGATACCCTGTGTGTTCTTAGGGGAGTACGTAAGGTCTAGGTTGGGTGGTATTACACAAGCCTAGAAGTGGACAGCCCGGTCCACTGCACAGTTCACCTCAACTGGGTACCTGAGTTGACACACTCGAATAGAGGGAACTACAAAAGGTCTGTATGTACAGAGTCAGGTGGGTGTGTTGCATCATTGCATTGCACAACATAGCATAGCATTATTGCACAACCAGGCCTCATCATATAAATTAGTATGGGATCTTTTTATATGATGAGTTTTTTTCTTGCCAGATCCCTTAGCTTATGTGTTTGTGTGTGTATACACATAAGTTGAGGTTATTTTTCATAGCTGCTCTAATTGTTACTTTACTTGCTCTAGTTTACATTTAACAGCTCGTTGCTCTTTGTTACTACTATTACAACTTTTTCTTGTCTATTGCACTTTTTATATAGTCTGTATAGTAGAACTACTAGAATAGATTCTTTTGATCTATACTCATGCTAGCTAGCTCCATTGTCACCTGCATACTTATTTACCACTTGTTGTCCTCCGCTTCTTCCTCCCGCCCGGTGCCTAAGAGTCACCGGGGGAGGGGATGGGGAAATTGGATTAGTCTTTTTGACTAACGGTCGGTGGACCACATCATTTAGGAAAACATTATCCCAGAGCAGCAGGACCCCATGTAGGAGGACGGGATGAAGCAATGCATCCACTATCCGTTATTGCAGCAGCAACAACATATATGTGACGACAAGTTCGATAGCTTCCGCATAGATGTAAAGTGAGAGAGTTGTTGTAATTTATTTGGACATGTACCGGGCCTAAGCTCCTTTTCTCTCACATTATTGCACTCATTGTTGGACATGTATTCAATTATATATATATATATATATATATATACATATGTGTGTGATTGTGGACTTGGTGTATTTTAATTAATTTCTTCTTATATCTTGTTGGCTTGTTTAATCGTCCTTGCCGGCAGGATCGGCGCCTTGCGGAGGCAGCTAACTCGTGTGTTAGTGTCACAGTAAGGCGGCGGTTCTGGGCATAAGATCCGGGAGCTCTCCGGGTGCGGGAGAGGGATCTTACATCTTCACCTACTCCTATTGACACTCAAATCCCTGCCACACATACTGCATTACCTTCTTTCATCCATTATGAGAATCTTGAGTCAATAAGAGTTAATGATCATAACTCCTCATACTTTTCCATTAACTCTCATACACTTCGCTCAACCTTTTAATCTATTTCCTTTTCCATGAATACTCAGCTGATGATATTCACAAAAGATATCCTACTAAGTGTATTAATATTGATACAAAACTAACCAACCTTTCAACTATAATGGATTCTCTTTATGAACAAGTATCTTCATCCGGTATTACTAGGGAATTCTTGAGTTCTCTGCTGATTTAATTCAAGAAGGGGGAGAAGTTTTGCACCTTCAGCAAAATCCCTAGTAATATAAGTTTTGATACATGTGGAAATAATAATATTTTTATTACTAATGCATCTAATATTGAGAAAGGTTTTCCCTCTTAGTTAGATCTGGACGTGGCACCCGTTGTTGCGTTAACTACTTTGTCTAATGCGACTCTTCTACAAAATGACTCATTGTGTCATACAGAATTCTAAGGAGTGACTATGGAACTTTCTCTTGCACTTACAAAGAATAACTCTCCTCTACAAGTTTCCTCTCTTAAAATATACAAGAGAAAGCTTAGGGACACTAAAGTCTCTGAATTTGGAACATATAAGGATTGGGTAATTGAAGCAAATGACAGTTATATATCTAAAGCAAAACGATTCAAGATTAATAGTGCACTTCTAATTCGAGATCTACCAAAGCTTCACTTATGAACTGGCACTCACTCTATTCCTCTTATTCCAATACCCTCTTTTAAATCTCCTAAGATGAAAGATGCTCAAATTGCAAAAGCAAATCTAGAGCTTCAAAAGGCAAACATATTATTTATTCAGACGCATTGATTTCATCAATTAACAAGATGATTCGTGAGCTCTATAGAAGAGGATATAGTCTTTCTGAGGTATATAATTCCGCCTTGGACGATTGGAGGAAGTTAATATCAGTTTCAACATCCTTGACAAACAATCCTGTTGGAGCATGCGCTTCGCACTCCTCCGGTTTGATAATAACAAAGTCCCGTTTGTATTTGATTCTATTTTTTATTAATGGTGTGCAGATAACAGGTATGAGATGTTCACATTTCTGCTGGAGCTAAATATGAATGTGGGAAATTTCACTGTCGGAAAATTCCGACAGCCGCTGTCGCCCAGGCGACAGCAGAGAAGTTACAACTACTTCCCTCCACGCCAGATCGACGAAAGGCAGTTTTGAGCTGTCAGAATTCCGACAGCGATGTCGCCCAGGCGACAGCTCAGAGGTTACAACAACTGCCCACGACACCACCCACGATCGGCAGTTTTGCACTGTCGGAAATCCGACATCGATGTCGCCCAGGCGACAGCTCGACGGTTACAGCAACTGCCCGCACGACGCCACTCCAGCGGCAGTTTAACGCTGTCGGAAAATTCCGACAGTCACTATCGCCCAGGCGACAACGATTTTCTATAAATTGCCTCCTTGTGTTCGTGCATTCCAAGCTTTGAAAATTCCAAGTCCCTTCCTGAGTGCTACGAACCAGAGAGCTCCAGAACTCTTCAACTCCCATTTGTGCAAAGAAGGATTGAAGATTGAAGACGAGATCGGGCGCGCTTCTACATCATCGATCATCTCGAGGCTTCAACAATCCGTTCAGAGATCTGATCTTCTAGGGAGTTGTTCTTTTCATATTGTATTTTCATTCACATACTTTTCATTTTGTATTGGTAGAGAAATCGTCGTCTTGCGTGCGGCGTCTAAGTCCTTGCGCGGCTTAGGGGAAAATTGCTTCCTTGTGCGGAGCGTCCAAGTCCTTGCGTGGCTTGGTGGAAATTGTGGCCTTGTGTGCTACGTCTAGATCTTGGGAAGATCTAGAGGATAGGCTTGGTCTTGGGAAAGACAAGCGATAGCCTTCCGATCCTTGGGAGAAGGATTGGTAAACCAAAATTGTAGAATTTTTTATTAACATAATTGTGCCTTGATCTTAAGCATTGTTAAGATCATTTTTATTGTACTCAAATTTCATGATTAATATAATTATGTCTTTTTCTTTAATTACATATTTGGTGGCATAATCTTTATCTTAGAAATTTGTGTTTTGGTTTAAATACTAAAGTTGCATTGTTTTGAAAGTATTTATAAGTAATTTTTTTTAGTAAAGTAAAATCTTTTTAAAAAAATTACTAAGTAAAAATTAATTTTTAGAGACACCCTTATTCACCCCCCCCCCCCCCCCCTCTAAGGGCGTCATACGATCCAACAAGTGGTATCAGAGGTAGGTTACTCCAAAACGGTTTTACCACCGGGAGTAATGGCGCACAACGATCACGCGTTCGTTGAGAGGCAAGGAATTAGTAGGCCACCACTTTTTACGGGCACAGACTATAATTATTGGAAAACACGTATGCGTTGTTTTCTAATTGCGCTAGATATAGAAGTCTGGAATATGGTAGAATCTAGTTACACTTCTCCAACATTTGTTGTAGGAGATTTAACCATGGATAAGCCCAAAGACAAGTGGGATGACAACGATAAATTAAAATGTAAGAACAATGCAAAAGCCATGAATGCTTTATTTTGCGCACTAGATCGCACTGAATTTAATAGAGTTTGTGCTTGTAATACTGCATTTGAAATTTGGAATTTATTAGAAATCACTCATGAAGGTACTTCGCAGGTAAAGGATTCAAAGCTATTTCAACTGGAATCTGAATTTGAAAGGTTCAAAATGGAGGCAGATGAAGAGATTGATACGATGTACACACGATTTACAAAAATTGTGAACGACTCAAAAGTGCTAGGAAAGGTGTTCTCAAATGGAGATTTGGTAAGGAAAATCTTAAGATCACTTCCCCCGAAGTTCAATCCTAAAGTGACTGCAATTTCCGAGTCATATGATCTTAAGACCTTACAATAGGAAAGCCTCATTGGGAACTTGAAAACTCATGAAGTTGAATTGAAAATTCAACAACAAGAGTTTATGGAGCCAAGGAAGAAGGGATTGGCTCTAAGATCAAAGAAGGAAGAAACTAGTGATTCTGAGGAGGATGAAGAAGATGAGGAAAGTTTATTTGTTAAAAAATTTAGAAAATTTATGAAAAATCCGGAGAGAAGGAATTCGTTTAAGAAATATTTTAAGAAGAAGACCTTTAGGAAGAAAAAAGGAAAGGAAGGCGATGAGGAGGAAGAGAGACCGCCACCGGAGTGCTATCACTGCAAGAAGTTAGGACACATTTGAAGCAAGTGTCCAAAGTACTTGAAAGAACTTAAAGAAAAGAAGCACAAAGGGTCGAAGAAGGTGTTGAAGGCGGAAACCTGGGATGATACTACTTCTGAGGATGCAAGCAGTTCCGACTCAAGTAAAGAAGAGGAGGCCAACATATGCTTAATGGGAAAGAGCGTCATATCTGATGACGAATGCAGTGTCCAAAGCGACACTGAGGTAACTCCTCCAACCTATGATGAATTGTTTTCTGAATTTTTAAAGACTTGCAATTTTTTTGAAAAAAGCTTAAAAGACAATGATCTTCTTAAATCTGAAAATGACATTTTACTTAAAGAAAACAAAAAATTGTTAAGGGAAATTAAGACTATTGGAAAAAGAGATATCTCTTGCCAAGAGTGTGATCACTTTTTGGGAAGAATTAATGAACTTGAAGAATCTCTTTCCAAATCTCATTCTACAATAAAAATTCTTACTAACAAGAATGAGATTTTAGAGAGAGATCTGAAATCTTCAATCTCCAAAGTCCATGAGGGAAAGAAATCTTTTGAACGTAGATGCGTAAATCTAGTATCCGAGAATACAAAAATGAGACACCAGATTCATGACTTAACACTAGCCATGAAAAAATTTGGAATGGGCCGAAGATCACTGGATATGATCTTAGGATACCAACGCCATGGATCTGGAAGGTTTGGGATCGGATTCACATCTGGAAGCTGTCGCCTGGCGACAACCACTGTCGCCGGCGACAGTGAAAAGTCCAGAAAATTCACTTTTAAAAATTCTAAAATAAATGAATTGTTAAATACTGCATCCTCATCCAGTAAAAGTCCAGAAAAGTTATACTCCTCTAAATACATTACATGTGCCAAATGCAATAGATTTGGTCACACTACGGACTCTTGCTGGAAAGAAGGAAAAAGTAAAATCAAACAAATCTGGGTACCTAAGGCTTCTACCTACACTATGGGTGGAACCACTTGGGTAACCAGATCTTTACTCACCTCTTCTTTCTAGGTATGTTGGCAGGCTAAGGACAAAGAAGACGTGTGGTACTTGGACTCGGGTTGTTCAAAGCACATGACGGGCAATAAAGAAAAGTTCCTTAGCCTAGAGATGAAGAAAGGAGGAGTTATTACATTCGGAGACAATGGAAAAGGAAAAATCATCGGCATCGGAGTTGTGGGTAACGAAAATTTTTCAATTTCAAATGTTTTATTTGTAGAAGGATTAAAGCATAATTTGATTTCTATTAGTCAATTATGTGATAAGGGTTTAAATGTTTTATTTGAATCTTCTACAAATTTATGCAAAATTATTAATTCCAAAACAAATGAAATTGTTTTTACCGCACCTAGATGTCATAATGTATATATGATTAAATTTCTTGATTTTTCAAATTCTACCTTAAAATGTTTTTTATCAAAAAATGATGAATTAGATTTATGGCATAGGCGGCTTGGACATGCTAGTGCCAAGTTAATTTCAAAACTTTCAAAAGATAAATTAATTAAAGGTTTACCTTTGCTAAATGGAAATTTATCTTCTTCACTATGTGTGCCTTGCCAAAAAGGAAAATTTTCAAAATCATCTTTCAAAAGTAAAAACATTATTTCTACCACTAGGCCACTTCAATTAATACATATGGACTTATTTGGGCCAATTGGAATTTCTAGCTTAGGAGGTAGAAAATACACATTTGTTTTGATTGATGATTATTCTCGTTTTTGTTGGACTTTATTTCTAACCTCCAAATCCGAAGCATTTTCAGAATTTTCAAAATTATGTTTGCGTATTCAAAATGAATTTGAGTTAAAAATTAAACGCATACGATTGGATCATGGAGGAGAATTTGAAAATGAAAAGTTCATTTCTTTTTGTACGGAGTTAGGAATTAAACATGAATTTTCCGCTCCACGCACACCACAGCAAAATGGTGTAGTGGAGAGGAAAAATAGAACTCTTCAAGAGTTAGCCCGTACAATGTTATCTGAATTCAAATTACCAAAAACTTTTTGGGCTGAAGCGGTTAGCACGGCATGTTATGTAATAAATAGAGTAATGCTTCGCCCTATTTTAAAATTAACTCCTTATGAATTAATTTTTAATAAACAACCAAATGTTTCTTATTTCAAAGTTTTTGGTTGTAAATGTTTTATTTTGAATTCTAAAGATTCCTTAGGAAAATTTGATGAAAAATGTGATGAAGGTATTTTTATTGGCTATTCTTCAACTAGTAAAGCTTATCGGATTTTTAATAAAAGAACAAAAATAGTTGAAGAATCCATTCATGTTAGGTTTGATGAGTTTGCTTCATATGTAGAAAAGAAAATAACAGGAAAAGAAGATGATCCCCTTCCTTCGGTGGAGAATGATGATGAAGAACTTGGAGAAAATGAAGAAGAAAAAGGAGAAGAAAGAGAAGGAGAAAGAGAAGAAAGAGAAGAAGAAAGAGAAGAATATGTGCCTCCAAGTGAATTGAGATTTTCAAAGGATCATCCAAAGGAGCTTATCATTGGAGATCCGCAAAAAGGGGTTAGTACTCGTTCATCGCTACATGTTTTATTTTCAAACCTTTGTTTTGTCTCTGAAATAGAACCAAAAGATGTTTCCACCGCTTTAAATGATGAATTTTGGTTTTTAGCTATGAATGAAGAACTTAATCAATTTGAACGTAATAAGGTTTGAAATCTTGTAGAACGACCCAAAAATCGTCCTGTAGTTGGTGTTAAGTGGATTTTTAAAAATAAAATGGATAATGAATCTAGAATTATTAGAAATAAAGCCAGATTAGTTGCAAAAGGTTATGCACAAATTGAAGGGGTAGATTTTGATGAAACTTTTGCACCCGTAGCAAGATTAGAAGCAGTTAGGATATTTCTTGCATTTGCTTGTTTTAAAAGATTTAAATTATATCAAATGGATGTCAAAACCGCATTTTTAAACGGGTATATATAAGAAGAGGTTTGTGTAGAACAACCACCTGGCTTTATAAATGAGAAATATCCAAATTATGTTTATAAATTAGATAAAACGCTTTATGGATTAAAACAAGCGCCTCGTGCTTGGTATGATCGATTAACTCAATATTTGTTAAAGCACGATTATAAAATAGGAAGTGCTGATTCTACACTCTTCATTAAGCAAATTGATCATGATTTAGTTATTTTACAAATTTATGTTGATGATATTATTTTTGGAGCCACTAATGAAGAGTTGTGTAATGAAGTAGTTCAAATTATGAAAAATGAATTTGAAATGAGTATGGTTGGAGAACTTTCATATTTTCTAGGTTTTCAAATTACACAAAAACATGATGGAATTTTTATATGTCAAACCAAATATATTCATGATATGTTAAAAAGATTTGGATTTGAAAACCTTAAGCATGCAAACACTCCTATGAGTACTTCACTAAAATTAGGAAAAGATGTAAGTGGTGTTTCAATTGAACAAACCCTTTATAGAAGTATGATAGGGTCTTTATTGTATTTAACCGCATCTAGACCTGATATTATGTTTGCCGTTTGTTTATGTGCTAGATTTCAAGCTAATCCTAAAGAGTCACATTTAAAAGTGGTGAAACGTATCTTTAGATATCTCATAGGAACATCAAAATTAGGTTTATGGTATCCTCATAATGATTCTTTTATTTTACATGGTTTTTCGGATTCCGATTATGCGGGATGTTCTTTAGATAGGAAAAGCACTAGTGGCACTTGTCACTTTATCGGCCCTTCACTTATTTCATGGTCGAGTAGGAAACAGAATTCAGTTGCCCTCTCTACTACCGAGGCCGAATATATTGCACTAGGTAGTTGTTGTGCCCAAGCTCTTTGGATGTCACAAACATTAGAAGATTTTGGCATGCAACAAAGTAGTGTAGAATTAAAGTGTGACAATACAAGTGCTATAGACTTAACTAACAATCCCGTATTACATTCTAGATCTAAGCATATAGATGTCCGACATCATTTTATAAGGGATCATATTAAGAAGGGTAATATAAAAATCAACTTTATAGGCACGGAAAATCAACTAGCGGATATATTCACTAAGCCGTTACCGGATTCCCGTTTTTCTATGCTTAGGCTAGAATTGGGAATTCTAGACATTTCACAATGAATATATCACTATTTAAAGCCTATTAAATTTTTAAAAAAAATTTATTATCACAAAACCTAAACAATTTAAAAAGAAAAAGCCTAAATTTTAAAATCAAACCATAGAATTTTAAAAGACTTAACAAAAATTCAAACATCATCAATATTACATCAATATTGTTCCAATAAAACAGTAGAAAAATCATAAGGATCAAGTTCATTAAACAAGAAATAGAAATCTGAAGAAATTCACTGTCGCCCAGGCGACAGTGGATGTCGGAAATTTCCGACATCAACCAGCAGCAGCAGCCTGATGAAACTAATCAGAATCTTCAAATCCAGCCCCGCTGCTCTCTGGACAATCTTCTGGAGGTCCTCGTCTCACGACTTTACCACGGTGAGTCCGCCTCACCGATTGGCGTGGCGGTTCTTCGTCCGGAACTTGCCATTCGGCCTCTTCCTCCGGCGTTGGCTTCAACTTCAGACCTTTGACGAGAAACTTCATAAACTTCTGCATTCGACTTCGGTCCTTCTTCACTTCCTTCTTGTGATCCTCTAATGCCTCACGTAAATCATCAATGGACTCTCGTAGTGATCCTGCTCTAGGCAATGGCGGCTCTCGAATCTCAATTCTCGGATGAGCCTTTTTCGGCGTCTTCTTCACTTTCATCGAACACGTATAATATATCTCCGGATAACAATCATCCAAATAAGAACTTTGCGTTATCCATCCGTACTTCTTATAGAGTACACACTGAATTATCGCCCCCATTGGCAGCGTATGAACCTTCACCCATCTTGGATGCTTTAATCTATACGCATACCTAATCTGGGAGAGTGAAGTCCGCCACATCAAAAAGCTCATCCTCCATAATGTAGTATGTAATGAGGTTCAACTGAGCCGTAATACTTCTTGTATCTCCACTCTTCAACATGACTGAATTCCTTCAGATATCTTGAACTAAGAAAGCATCCGGATTGAGTGACGTAACTTCAGTGGTTAGAGTCTTCTTTTGATTCCCATGTAAACTCATATTTACAAGGGTCCAATCTCTATCTTTTCTATAACTCTCCACTATATCCGGCACATTTTCACTAATCACTAATCCCAATTCCTCTCTTAGATCAACATGTGTTATTTCCACATGTTGACCCTGAATTCTTGATCTTACTCCTCCATCCAACTCAGTGAAATTTGGATCTTCCAAATGATTATAGAACTCGCGAATCAAAAAGGAAGAGAATGGCTCTGGGGTGATTATTGAGAGAATACCTGCATTCGCAAGCCGATCATAGATATGATCGTGCTTCGGCGAATCAAATTCCACATACTTCGCAACTCCAACAATAGCTTTCTCCACCCCAGGAAAAACTTGATATGAACTATGTGCATCTTCCGAAGTACTCCTTCGAGCTTTGGAACTGGAAGCCATTCTGCAAATAACATAAAAATTTTTGATTAGACATGTGCTGTGCACTGGAACACTGTCGCCCAGGCGACAGTGACTGTCGGAAATTTCCGACAGCTCTCTAGTGAACTTCTCTCGAAATGTTTTACATACCCTTCCAGATCTACTCAAATCAAGGTTATTTCAACAACAATTTTTAAAAAAATTTTGTTTTTAAAATCAAAATCTTCTCCATATCCTTACTATTCATCATCTTCAACCTTCTTTCAAAAGGAAAATCTTCCATTTTTAAAATTAAACTATAAACAAAAGCAAACCTCCAACCACAAGAATCCCAAAATCAAAACATTTTTAACAAAGATCCAACAAGATCCACTTGCTTTAAACTAGATCTACATTTTTTTTAAAAAAACACAACTTCAAAAACCTACACCAAATCATCAAAAATCAAGATGAAAACAACATTTTCCTTCTTCTCTACTTTCAAAATCAAAAATCCCTAACAAATTTGAGTCAAAAACATAAAAATCCAAAATCCATACCTTAGATCTAGAGTTGTCGCTGACTTCCGACAGCCTTCTCTCATTCTACAGTCCAGAAAAATGAAGCACAATAGGGTTTGACTCGGTCCAAAGCCCTATTTATAATTTTGGCTGTCGCCCAGGCAACAGTGACTGTCGGAAATTTTCGACAGCTCCATTTTTGCTAAAATTTCAATTTTGGGTCCCTTTGATGATTTACAATAGTTATATGTCATTATTACTGCTTAATCTCATGACTTGATGACAAACCATGTGCTTTCTATTTTTTTAAAAAAATGACTCTTACATGATTATATGCTTTCATTTCCAACCTATCATCGTATTGACACTCCTACTTAGTTGTTTAGACCATTGGAAATTGTTTTCGCATGCCTCTAAGTATGAGAAATTGGTTATCTATCATAATGAACTATCACATTCACTTCTTTTGGTCCATACGTATGACTTTTTATTTAATATATACATGGATCATATTTGCTTTAACATAATAAAATAGCACTTCATAAATACAACTTTCAACCTTGATTTGTTAGCACAACAATAATTTACACCATCTTTTGCGATTCAAGTGAATTCGGAGATCCTTGGTCAATTTAAAAAATATATGTCAAAATCTCAAAAAAAAAGGTATCACAACATTTGTGATCAAAAAAAGTTTAAAATAAAGACAAGGATACTCCACCAAGCACTACTTACCCTCCTGATAAGTCTTAATAAGCATTGTGAGGTTAAGCACCTTGGAAAGAATTGTAAAGTGTCTTGTGCAAAAGAAAAATGGTTTTCTATTTCATCTTGTGTTATATCTTCAAAGTCAAAGTTAACTTTATATGCTTATATTATGTTCTACATTTCAATGATCATGTAAATTAAATAACTTCATATGTTTGATCTAAGTATCACATGCACACATCATTATGTTATATAAACATTCATCTCATGAGAATTGGACCGAAAATATTCCATAATTCTATACACTATTGTGTCTTTCTATGATACTTTCAAATGACCTTACTCATATTTAAGTTATTTTCTTTCATTACTTCATATGGCTATACCGTCACTTCATGGGTTTATTCATACTATGGCATATTCCTATTATTTCATGAACTTCAATCATTTCCAACAAAGTGCTTCCGCTTACTCTTCATTTCTATATCCTATATACTTTCCCTTAAGAACTACTCTTTTATCTAATATTAACTTTTGCTAATACCAAAAGGGGGAGAATTAACACGTATAAAAAGAAAAATCAAAAATCTATTACACCTAAATATTCCACCTACACAATACATCATATATTTAGGGGGAGCATATATTTAGGGGGAGCATATATTTAGGGGTAGCATATATTTAGGTGGAGCATTCATTTAGGGGGAGCCTTCATCTAAAGGGAGATTATTTATTTTAAGAGAAATATATCATGTTATTTTTGTGCACACACCAAATGTTAAAATCAACAATCTAAATAGACATGATTTTTTTATACGGATTTGTTATTATCAAAAGGGGGAGATTGTTGGAGCATGCGTTTCGCACTCCTCCGATTTGATAATAACAAAGTCCCGTTTGTATTTGATTCTATTTTTTATTAATGGTGTGCAGATAACAGGTATGAGATGTTCACATTTCTGCTGGAGCTAAATATGAATGTGGGAAATTTCACTGTCGGAAAATTCCGACAGCCGCTGTCGCCCAGGCGACAGCAGAGAAGTTACAACTACTTCCCTCCATGCCAGATCGACGAAAGGCAATTTTGAGCTGTCGGAATTCCGACAGCGATGTCGCCCAGGCGACAGCTCGGAGGTTACAATAACTGCCCACGACACCACCCACGACACCACCCACGATCGGCAGTTTTGCACTGTCGGAAATCTGACATCGATGTCGCCCAGGAGATAGCTCGACGGTTACAGCAACTGCCCGCATGACGCCACTCCAGCGGCAGTTTAACGCTGTCGGAAAATTCCGACAGTCACTGTCGCCCAGGCGACAGCGATTTTCTATAAATTGCCTCCTTGTGTTCGTGCATTCCAAGCTTTGAAAATTCCAAGTCCCTTCCTGAGTGCATACGTACCAAAGAGCTCCAGAACCTCTTCAACTCCCATTTGTGCAAAGAAGGATTGAAGATTGAAGACGAGATCGGGCGCGCTTCTACATCATCGATCATCTCGAGGCTTCAACAATCCGTTCAGAGATCTGATCTTCTAGGGAGTTGTTCTTTTCATATTTTATTTTCATTCACATACTTTTCATTTTGTATTGGTAGAGAAATCGTCGTCTTGCGTGCGGCGTCTAAGTCCTTGCGCGGCTTAGGGGAAAATCGCTTCCTTGTGCGTAGCGTCCAAGTCCTTGCGTGGCTTGGTGGGAAATCGTGGCCTTGTGTGCTACGTCTAGATCTTGGGAAGATCTAGAGGATAGGCTTGGGCTTGGTCTTGGGAAAGACAAGCGATAGCCTTCCGATCCTTGGGAGAAGGATTGGTAAACCAAAATTGTAGAATTTTTTATTAACATAATTGTGCCTTGATCTTAAGCATTGTTAAGATCATTTTTATTGTACTCAAATTTCATGATTAATATAATTATGTCTTTTTCCTTAATTACATATTTGGTGGCATAATCTTTATCTTAGAAATTTGTGTTTTGGTTTAAATACTAAAGTTGCATTGTTTTGAAAGTATTTATAAGTAATTTTTTTTAGTAAAGTAAAATCTTTTTAAAAAAATTACTAAGTAAAAATTAATTTTTAGACACACCCTTATTCATCCCCCCCCCCCCCCCTCTAAGGGCGTCATACGATCCAACAAATCCAATAAGAGAACCACGAAGATTTTCAACGTATTGTGATAAGCTCAAAGAAAATCAACATTATCACATATATGCCTTTCTCGGTAAAAATATTTTGAGAAAAGATGTAACATAGATAAGATCATCAGAAATCTTCTAGCTTCAGGTTCTTACTGTTGAAGCCATGTAAATCCTAACTCCAAATATTCGGACCTAAGTGTAGCTAAAGGTTATTGATCCTGCGGTCGAACGCCACAACTCTAATGGCTAGATCAGAAGAGAGAGAAATGTCTACAAGAACACCCTAGGCGCTTCAGCAGGGAGATTCTGCCACAAACCCAGAAGTCTAGAAAAGCTTCCCCTCCAAAACCAAAGGCTGAGCTAGGTATGAGGAAGGCACGGACTTGGCGAGTATCTCGCTTGGGGGGTGGGGGGCTCAACCTCTTCCAAAGTGTCATTCGTGGTACCCTTGGGGGTTTATTTATAGACAAATCCTAGGGGGTTACCTAAATAGACTCACGAGTTGCAATGGGTACTCGCATATACTCACCCATATTCGCACATGCTCATCTCCTTGAGGATGTCTAGTACTCTACTTGCGAGGTCTGCGAATAGCCATCTCCTTATACATTTCTGATCTTGACGAATTATGAGTTATACGCAACCCCCGCATTTTTCGAGCTCGGAAAACTAGTGTTGAACCCGTAGTTCGGAGAGATGTGAATGAGAGGGTGTGTCGCGCAAAGTCCTTCTATGAGTTGAGCTCAACTAGAAGAGGATAAGAGTCGGTATCTCTCAGGAGTGATGCACAATTGGAGGTGGAGAAGAAGTCAACACCTAATAGGATCCGAGCTCACCTGGAGGTGGAGAAGAGTCGACACCTAGCAGGAGCCGAGCTCAACTGGAGGTGGAGAGGAGTCGACACCTAGCAATAACTGAGCTCAACTAGAGGTAGAGAAGAAGTCAACACCTAGCAGGAGCAAAGTTCAACTGGAGGTGGAGAGGAAGTCAACACCTAGCAGGAGCGAAGCTCAACTGAAGGTGGAGAGGAAGTCGACACCTAGTAGGAGCCAAGCTCAACTGGAGGTGTAGAAGAAGTCGACACCTAGCAGGAGCCGAGCTCAACTTGAGGTGGAGAAGAGTCGACACCTAACAGGAGCCGAGCTCAATTGGAGATGGAGAAGAAGTTGACACCTAGCAGGAGCCAAACTCAACTAGAGGTGGAGAAGAAGTCAACACATAGCAGGAGCCGAGCTCAACTAGAGGTGGAGAGGACATCGACACCTAGCAAGAGTCGAGCTCAATTAGCGGTGGAGAGGAAGTCAACACTTAGCAGGAGTCGAGCTCAACTGGAGGTGGATAAGAGTAGACACCTAGTAGGAGCCGAGCTCAACTGGAAGTGGAGAGGAGTTGACACCTAACAGGAGCCGAGCTCAACTGGAGGTGGAAAAGAAGTCGACACCTAGCAGGAGCAAAGCTCAACTGGAGGTGGAGAGGAAGTCGACACCTAGTAGGAGCAAAGCTCGACTAGAGGTGGAGAGGAAGTCAGCACCTAGCATGAGCGAAGCTCAACTGGAGGTGGAGAGGAAGTCAACACCTAGCAAGAGCTGGGCTTAACTGGAGGTGGAGAGGAAGGTGACACCTAGCAGGAGCCAAGCTTAACTGGAGGTGGACAGGAAGTCGACACCTAGCAGGAGCCGAGCTCAACTAGAGGTGGAGAAGAGTTTGTTGGAACATGGTCTTCCGCATCTCCTAGGTTTGAGAATAACAAATTCTATGTGTATTTGATCTTGTGTGTTTAAGTGTGCAGGAAAACAAAGTCCATATGACTCAATGATTACATAAGAAGGTTGCCCCCAAATTTGATCCTTCAAATCCAACACTCCTTCTAGCGCCGGCGGTATCACCTAGCGCCTGGCGCTAGCGCTAAGGAACCGCTGAGAAGAAACTGAACCGCTGAGAAGAAACCAAACCGCTGAGACGAAACCGCTGGGATGGAAAACCGCTGAGATGCAAACTGGTGCTCGACGAACTGCTTACTCTACGGTGACGCGCTAGTACTAGTGTTGGTGCTATCTTTCGCTCGACGAACTGTAAGCTGCGCTCGACGAAATTTTCGTTCGACAAACTTGCTGCTGCGATCGACGAAATCAAGCCGCTAAGAATGGAAGCTGGGTTCGACGAAAATGAATCTGCGTTCGATGATCTTGCGTTCAACGATTTTCCATTCGACGAATGATGAAGCCCGCTCGACGAACTCCGGTCGACGAAATTTTGTTCAACGAAAGATGAAGCCTGGTCGACAAATTGAGTTCGACGAAATTATCTGCTCGACGAATTGGGGTGCCAGCTGATGAAAGAAAGAATCTCAACGCCAGGCGTTAGCTCTTAACGCCGGGCGCTATCCGTTCGACGAATCTGGCAAGGAGAAAGCAGTCGTGATTTCAGGAGGAACATTTGGAATGATTTGCCCAACGCGCCGCATTAGCCTTAACGCCAGCGTTGATGTTGCCTAAAATAAAACATTCCTAAAGTGCAGAATCTCCTTCCTCTTCTGAAGATCCGAGCCATTAAAATATTGCTATACATGGTCAACGCCAGGCGTTAGTACTTAACGCCGGCGTTAGCTCAAATTCTATAAATAGGAGGATTTTGTCTTCTCCGACAACTGATTGTAAAGAGCCCTATTCCAGCTCTTCAGAAACTATGTGAGGGCCGTATTTCCAGAGAAACACATCTCCCACTCATATTTCAAAAGGAGGAATCAAAGGAGGCTTGGATCAACACGCTAACTCAACACGAAGAATGCACGCTTGGACTTCTATGATCTTCAGCGATTCTTCGGCGTCTCCTTCAGATTACCTCATTGGGAGTTTTATATTTGTATTTTGTATTTTGTCCTTTATTTCATCTTTGTAATCGGTTTGTGAATTTGCCACATGGCGACTAGGTCTAGGTTGGACTTAGGGGGTAATTTGCCTCGTGTTGGTGACTGGGTCTAGGGAGTAGATCTAGGGGGTGCTCGAGGCCTTTCTGGTGATAGATTGGCTAGAGCGGCTTGAGGTCGTATCTGGGGAGAGATCGGCTAAAGCCAACCGGTTCGTGGGGATACAAGTCGGTATAGAAAACAAAAAGGGTTTTCATATTATTCGCTTCGATTTCTAGCGTCATTGAAATCAGATTTTGTAATCAATTTTATAAATGATAATCATGTCTTTTCTTGTTTAATAAAATTGATTTCATTTCTAATTTCATTATCTCTTTACTTTTGATTTAACTTCGATCATAATATCAAAAGTTTTCAATTAAAGTTTAAAGTTTTTAAAACCCTTATTCACCCCCCTCTAAGGGCGCCTACCGATCCAACAAGTGGTATCAGAGGCAGGTACTTCCAAATCGTCTTAACAATTGGGAATAATGGCGTCTCATGATCTCACTTCTACTAGTGGGGTAAATTTTTATGAAGAAGAAAAATCTCTTAAACCACCTTTATTCGAAGGGAGAAATTATAAAGGGTGGAAATTATTAATGGAAAAATTTATTAAAAATTTAGATATCAATGCATGGGATATAGCAATAGTTAGACCAGCGAATGAATCAAATAAATAGGAATGTCATCTAAATGCAAAAGCCAATCATTATTTATTTTGTGCTCTATCAAATGAAATTTTCAAATTAATATACTGTTTTTCTAGTGCATACAAAGTATGGAAATTTCTTGAAGAAATGTATGATTCTCCTTCTACAGGTATGGAACAATTGCAAGAACCGGAGAATATGCAAGCTTGCACAAAGTCTTCAAGAATGCTCCTCTCATGACGGATCCATGAAGTGCACATCAAATAAAAGGAATAAGAAATACTATCTTCGAAAGAGGAGTGCCATAAAGATGTCAAAGAAACTATGTGTTCAAATCATGCCTCTCCCGAAAGCAACGTAAGGAAATCAAATCCCATTTTTGTACTTCTATCTCTTCATTACAATTGCTTCAAACTACAAAGCGCAAAACTAAGAAATTAAAAGATGCTAATAAATATTTGCGCTTAGAAAATAAAAATTTAATGACAAAAATTAATGAACAATCAAATTCAAATTTATCTAGTTCTATCCATGGTTCCTTAGTTGACAACACTACACCTTGTGTAGAATATAATGAATTAAAAGAAAAACACAAGGAACTTGAAAAGGAACTTATTTTTATAAAAGAACATAATGAAAGATTATGTCTAGAAAATTCATCCTTGAAAAATGATTGTGCTAAGTGTAAGGACTATAAAATTGAAATTAAAGAGATGGATGAAACATTTGATGAATATTGAAATAACTATCAAAATCATATTGATTCAATTGTTTCCACTCTTAAAAATAGCACAATCGCTTATAATAAAGCTAGACAAAATTTGAAATTGAAGAATGATGAATTAAAATAAAAAATCAACTTGCTTATGAAAATGGTAAATACAAATTCACAATATCAAACTATATCTAAAAACAAGTTGAATATGAATATGAACATCTTACCTAATTTTAAAAATGGGAGTAAGGAACATAAAGGATTTGTAAATCAAAATCAAAATCACCATAATTTACAATATCATGTTTCTCCCAACCTAAAATTAAATGCAAACAAATTTCCTTCAAATTATAAATTCAAAAACCTTTTTGATCCAAATATTCAAGTAAATGATTATGGAAATTTGAAAACTAAAAATAATGTTTTGCTAAATCATCATGGAAATTTGAAAACTAAAAATAATGTTAAACCAAGATTTGAATGGAGACCCATACTTAATAATGACGCACTAATGTCAAAAGAAAGGGTCCATCCATCCTTGTCTTCCCAAAAGTCAACATGCTATATTTCGGTACCCAAAGGAACCATCCCACTTGGTCCTCTTTGGATACCTAAATCTCTTATTCATTAGTATCTAATCATTTGAATGTAGTAGAAATCAACTAAAAATGAAATATCATTATTCTACTTCATGATATGCCTAACCTTTTTCTTACTTTTGTTTATTTTCTTTTCTTTGAGCCATCATGAAATGATCACTTTATATAACTTGTGATATGACTCTCACATATTAAACCAAAATTCATAAATAAATCAAATTGAATAAAGTTGAATAAAAAGTCATATCATTTCTCAAGTGATCTACTTATCCTATTTATTTCTATCCTTCTAAATCCATTTCCTAAAAGTCTTATAAATTTTGAAAAACTAAATTTGTTATATGATATTATTAAGACTAAATGAAATAAGTGTCAAAATGGATTTAAAAGGTGTATTTAAGGGGTATTAGACTAAATTTATAAAATGTAAAAGGTATTTAATATATTTGAGTCATTTTTGATTACCCCTAATATGCTTAATCGTAAATCATGTCAAATCGGAATTTAAAAAATTGCATGAATATTATGTCACTTATTTATGATCATTTCACTCATGCATATGTTGTGCAAAACTCAAGAATTAAGGTCTAATGAGTATGGAGCTTTAATGAATATGAAACCCATGTACTAAAATTTTAACTTCCACAACTTTTTGCGATTTCCTCTCGTCTCATCACTTCATTAGACAGGCCTTACATTGCACAAACATAATTAAGAAAAATTGGAAGCAAAATCAAAGAAAATCTAGGCCATATGATTAAAATAAGCACTCTCTGTGAGCTAACGCAGGCGCTAGGATCTAACGCCGGCGCTAGCTCAAGTATCTGATTTTCTATAATTTTAAATTCTGAAAAATCACTATAAATATACGGTTTTGTTTAATTTTCAAAAACCAAAGAGAAAATTCATAAAACCTTTCAAAAATAACCAAAAAAATAGTTTCTCATTGTATTCATCATTCACCTTGCAATCTTTCTCATTAATATTTTGAAAAAGGTTGAATATGAATTGTTTTATTCACTTATAATAATTAAGTATGAGTATCAAAATCTCTAGGTGATAAAATTAATGATCATGCAAAATCAATAGATCTTATTGCTGTCAACATAGAGTTTGTGATCATGATTAGTATATGATTCTATTATACTTTGCATGTATCTCATTTATATCTAGACCTCGGGAAGTCCAAGATCAATTTTAAGAGTTCAAACTTTAAATCAATTTTTTATAAAAAAAAACATATCAAAAATACTGTATGGACTTTATTGTGAAAATCAAGCATGATTTAATCAATTATTTAGAACTTTTATAATGCTGCAATTAATCTTTTCAAACTACTTTGAACATTGTTTTCATCATGCTTTGATATATCTATTAATATGTGCATCAATTATATTGAAAAAGTTATGTAGAACTTAGCTTAGCATGCCTCTAAGTAGGAGTAAATGTTTTATGTTTGATAATGATCGCTATTCACTCACTTATTTTGGCATTGTCTACTTATGTGTTTAATCTGAGAATGATGTGTATGTTTTGTATTAGTACAATGAATTAAAACTGCATATGTATCTTACCTACACAACCTTTGTTTGCACTTTTAAAAGTTAAGAAAAGTGGTTATGCTTTCATAAATTATATTGGTTTGCAAAACAAGTGTATTTGGAGAACTTTGTACAAAACAAAAATCATAAAATAAAGTGACAAAGATAACTCCACCAAGCACTACTTGAACCTCCTGATAAGTCTTAATAAGGGTTGTGAGGTTGAGCACCTTGGAAAGAATAGTAAAGTATCTGGTGCAAACCATATCTTTCTTTCAAAATAAAAACCACTTACTCTTAAGTACACCGAATCACTAGTTTCAATATTAAAATAAAATAAAATATGTGATCCCCAAGCACTACTTTGCACCCTGATAAGTCTTAATGAGCATTGTGTGTGCAAAGCACCTTGGTAGTTGTACATTTTTTTGTGCATTAAAGTATGTGGAAGTAAAACTATTTGTGTTTTATTGTGCTCTTTACTTTACATATTTCTTGTATTTTTGATTAAAACATTTGTTTACTCTATTCAAAATACACTTATGTGCACATCATTATCTTCCATAACACTTCTTCTCATGAGTATTGGATCCTAATGCTAAAATTCTATAATACTCTGTTGGAACAACCCTATTACTGTTTTGGGCTAGGATCACTATGTTTTAACTAAGGATCAAGTTGTCCCCACTGTATAGCTTAAGGGTCAAGTCTTTAGGTTGATTGATTAGCTAGAACTTAAGGAATATTTAAGTTCCCAGCATTCGACAAATGGCGAGTGGCGTTCGACGAATGTATAGCTTCGTTCGACAAATTCTTCTCAGCAGACTGAAGAATTATAGCCAGTTCCAGCGCTCGACATCCTCTGAGCAGCGTTCGACAAATGGCAAGCAGAGTTCGATGAATTCCAGCCAGAGCTCGACAAATTCTATATTAAAGCTCAGTTCGACAAATACACGTCCAGATTATTTATATCTGTTATTTTGTCAACTCTCTGAACACAGATCGACGACCTTAACGAATCTATTCAAGTACTTTTGGACGTATTCAGTCAGTTTAGTAAGGATATCTTATTCATTTGTTATATTCTTTTATTCCTTCTATTCCAAGACAATAATAGTCGTTGACATTTAAAGCTACGGCATCTTTCACGACAAAGGAATCAAAAAGGACCTGCCAAAATCATTTTGGTGGCTATTACAGTTCCAAGAAGGATTTAAGCCAGAATAATATATTCCTTAAAAACAGATGATTTGAATTTCAAATCAGAAAGCTATCAAAGAAGGAAGTATATACAAAAAACAGTTGTACTCCTTTAGAGTGACAGAGAATTCACAGTTATTTTTCTAAGTCTCTCAGAAATACAGTTCCTTTACAACAACAAGAATACAGAAGGATTATAGAAAGCAGAAGAAGAAAACACATACAGAGAACATATACTTTCAGTCTTCTTCTTCCAAAAGGCAGCATCTTCATCTCTCTGAGAACAACATTCATTCTCCCAGATCTGCTGCAAGTTCAAATCTTCCAAAGAGCAACAACAATCTGAAGATTTACTTCTTCCAGATTAATCTGCTACAGAAGATTTCTGTTTTAGTGAAAGCTTCATCCTCAAGCTGTCAACAACTCCAAACAGACAGGGGGAGCTTTCATCCTCAACATCCCTTGTCTTCTCTCAAATATATTGACAGAGAAGAACACTCTAAACCTTCTTACCTTATCTTGTACAGGGTTAATTCTCCCTTCAAAAGTTTACACAGTGGTGGCAAGATACCTTATCAAAAAATCCTTGTGTGGTTTTTAAGCACCTTATCAAAAGCTTATTGGTGTGTGGACACCTTATCAAAAAACCCCTGGTCTTGAGCACCTTATCAAAAGCTCTGTGGTGTGTGGACACCTTATCAAAAACTCCTAGTAGATGTCCTACCAGCTGTGGTAGAAGAGTAGACGTACCCAGATTTATTGGGGAACTACTATAATTCCTTGTGTCCCCTATGCTTGTGATTTTTTCTGTATTGTTTCTGTGCTGTGTGCTTTTCTTTATTCAAATTATATAACACACTTTGCATTACACATATATATGCATCAGTATTTTAATTCCGCTTTAAAAACTAATAAAAAGTTTTAATACTCTATTCACCCCCCCCCCCCCCCCCTCTAGAGTAACTTAAGATCTAACCTCCACTTTCAATTGGTATCATAGGGTGTTGATTCTTTACAGGCTAACACCTGAATCACAAAGATCAATTAGATCTTAAATTTATCTAGAGTTTTTGTTTATCTTTTTTTGTTAAAAACTCATGGCACAAAACAAGGAATACTCAAGCACAAGACCTCCTATGTGCAATCTCAATAAGTTTGCACTGTGGAAAGCAAGGATTAGATTATACATGAACTCCATTGATGAAGAGATTTTTAATATTATTCTGACAGGGCCTCCAGCACCTACAACATCAACCAGCACTGAAGCTACAGGAGATAATCATGTTGTCCCACCTCCTGAGTGGACAGAAACTCAAAAGAAGCAAAGAAATGCAGATGCTAAGGCCATGAACATATTGGCTCAAACTATGTCTGATGACATATTTCAAAAAGTGGTTGAATGTACTTCAGCCAGAGAGATTTGGATCTCACTAAATAATATGGTTGCAGGTTCTGCAGATGAGAGAAAAGACAGAAGATCACACTTGATCTCTCTGTATGAAAACTTCAAGAAAGAAGACACAGAGACAGTGGCTGACATGTACAACAGACTCAGTCTCATAATAAATGAGCCGAAGACCTTGGACAAAGTGATTTCTATCACTGAAATAAATGACAAGATCTTAATGTGCTTCCCCAGCACATGGGACTCAAGAATCTGGCCAATCAAGGATGCCAAGAGTCTCAATGAGATTACCACAGAAGCACTGTTGGGCAAGCTCAAATCTTATGAGCAACTCATCAAGTCCAGGGAAGCAGAATCATCCACTACATCTCCAGCAACAAGGAAAGAAAAGAGCATAGCTTTCAAAGCAGCTGATGCAGAATAAGGAAAAACTCCTGACAATGAGGAGATCATGAGTCTGATAGCCAGTTGATTTTACAAGATGGCTAAGAAAAACATCAAGAAAAAGTTATCCAGGAGCTATGACAAGCCAAGGTATGACAATAATCATGCTAATGAAATTATATGTTTTGGTTGCAGGAAACCGGGACACATTGCACCTGATTGTCCAGAAAATCAAAACAAGAAGGACAAGAAGGAAAAGAGAAAAGAAAAGGAAGAAAAGAGAAACTCCAGCAAATCTTCCTCCCACAATCACAAAAAGAAGGGGAGAGGATTTGTAGCAAAATCCTGGAGTGAAACAGAATCTGAATCAGAATCTTCATCCTGCTCTTCTGATGATGAAGAAACAAAAGAAAATGACCAATGCTTAATGGCCATTTATGACTCAGACAGTGAGTCAGGATATGCTTCTTCATCCAGCTCCAATGATGATGAAGAAGAGAAGAATTTCTGCATGATGGCAATCAATGCCTCAGCCAACAATTCTGATGAAGAAAAATCAGAATCAGAAGCAGAAGATGATGCTGATCAGGTAATAGCTAACTTTGATTTTACTTCCATTGAATTCAAGACTGAATTCAAAGTTCTTTGCCTAGACTTAATTAAATCTGAGAAGGAAATAATCTCACTCAGAAATAAGCTAGCTGATATGAAAATTATAAGTGAAGAGAATATAAAACTTAAAAGGATCTGGCTGCCTCCAGGGAACATATTGTTCTCATTGAGAGCAAGTTGTCTGAAGCAAAAGAGTTTGAAGAATCCCTAAATGGGAGAAGTATCAAACTGATGGACATAACAAGCACAGTTAATGCTAGACTTAATAGCAAACTGGGCTTGGGTGCCTCATCAAGTGAGCCACACCTAGTTAAGAATAATATTTTATCTACACCCATAATATTTATATCTGCTAAGGGCAAAGAGGCTACTGAAGCCAATAAAGATATTTCAAGCAAGAATATTAAGAATAAAAGAATTCAGAAGAATTCGTCGAACGAAGCTCGACAAAGAGATTCAAATCTGTCGAACAGAGATCGACGAAAACTGAGAACAGACTTTCAGTATAGTTATCATATGGACGACGCTCGACAAAATCATGCACATTCGTCGAACGGCGGTCGACGAATTTACCCAAATTTGTCGAACAGATATTGTACAGAAAGTTCTAAGAATTCTAATTCTAAATATGCTAAAAATCCTTTTACTGAGTGGGTAATACCTCCAAGGAGATTTCACCCACAAGGCTATAAGGATCAGCCTGAAATGACCTTTATATCTGAATATTGTGGACAAACAAATGGACCCAAGGTAGTCTGGGTCAAAAACAACTAGTTTATTTTTCTGTCATTGCAGGTACACAGCTATCCAAGAATAAATGAAAAGTGGTATCTGGATAGTGGCTGCTCAAAGCATATGACAGGAAACAAGGCCAACCTGAACAACTACAAGGCAAAGCTTGGACCAAAGGTTGTATTTGGAGACTCCAACTGTGGACAGACCAAAGGCTATGGAAAAGTCAAGGTTGGAGAAGTCACCTTCAAAGAGGTAGCTTATGTCAAAGGACTAAAGCACAACCTCATCAGCATAAGTCAATTATGTGATGAAGGGTATCAGGTAACTTTTAATAAATTGAATTGCCTTATTAAATCTACTGATAATACTACTGTTTTATCAGGTATTAGGCAAGGTAATATATATTTAGTGAATTTCAATTCATCCACTTCAGAAGTTTGTTTATTTAGTGATGTAAGCAAATCTAGTGAACTTTGGCATAAGAGATTAGGACATGTAAACCTTAGGACCATTGCTAAACTATCTAAGGACAATCTTGTTAGAGGATTACCCTCAGGTTCATACAAGAAAGAAGGTCTTTGTAGGGCATGTCAACTAGGTAAGCAAACTAAAAATAGTTTTAAATCATTATCTAAAAGTGATTCACCTAGAATCTTATATTTGCTACATATGGACCTCTTTGGACCTATAGCAACAAAGAGTTTAGGGGGGAAGTCTTACACTCTAGTTATTGTAGATGACTTCTCTAGATTCACTTGGGTGTTCTTTTTGAGAGAAAAGTCAGATAACTTTAAAGTTCTTACAGACTTTCTTAAGAGCATACAGATTGAGTACTTTATTGTAGTTGCATTGATTAGAAGTGATCATGGTACTGAGTTTGAGTCTCTTCTTATGCAAGAATTCTGTGAGATGGAAGGTATCAGGCATTGTTTCTCAGCTCCTAGAACTCCTCAACAAAATGGGATAGTTGAAAGGAAAAATAGAACTCTAATTGAATCAGCAAGAACATTGCTTGCAGATGCTAATCTGTCCCTATCCTTTTGGGCAGAGGCTGTTAGCACAGCAAATTATGTTCTGAATAGAAGTTTGATACATAAACTTAAGGGAAAGACTCCTTATGAATTACTTAAAGGGAAGAAACCTAAAGTTAACTATTTTAGAACATTTGGCTGTAGATGTTATATTCACAATAATGATAAGAAATACCTTAGGAAATTTGAACCAAAATCAGATGAAGAAATTGTCTTAGGTTATTCTCAAATCAGTAAAGCATATAGGATTTATAATAAATCCACTCTTAAAATAGAAGAATCTATGCATGTCTCTTTTGATGAAACTAACGTGTTTTACAAGGAGAAGATTCCTTCTACCATAGAAAATCTGTAGGTACCTATCTTATGTGAGCATCTAGATCAATTAGCTCTACATAAAGAAGGAATTCTGAATCTTGAACAGCATAATGATGAAGAGAGTGAAGAAGAAGATCTCCCAATTTTTGCTGAAAGATCAGAACAGACAACAACAGATCATTCTTCACAAGATATAGCAGCTGAATAAATTCTCCAAGTGGATACAATTGCTGAACCAACTCTAACTGTTGACCCCATCACAGTTAGAGATCATCCAATTTCACAAGTAATTGGAGATATTTCAGCAGGTGTTCAAACAGGGCATCAACTACACCAAAATCAGATGCATAGTTGTTTCCTATCACAAGTTGAACCTCAAACCATAAAAGATGCAGAACAAGATCCAAATTGGATTCTTGCAATGCAAGAGGAGCTCAACCAATTTGAAAGGAACAAGGTTTGGGATTTGGTTCCAAGACCAAAGAACTATCCAGTGATTGGAACCAAATGGATTTACAGGAACAAGCTGGATGCGGAGGGAAATATTGTGAGAAACAAAGCTAGGCTAGTAGCTCAAGGATACTCACAGGAAGAAGGGATAGACTATGATCAGACATTTGCACCAGTTGCAAGGTTAGAAGCAATTAGGATCTTCCTTGCATTTGCTGCATACAAAAGATTCAAAGTCTATCAAATTGATGTAAAGAGTGCATTCCTAAATGGAGAAATCAAAGAAGAAGTTTATGTGGAACAACCACCAGGTTTCATCTCTCCAACTCAACCCTCCTTTGTATTTAAGCTTAAGAAAGCTCTTTATGGTCTCAAACAAGCTCCTAGAGCATGGTATGAAACCTTAGATAGTTTTCTTTTGGAAAACAATTTCTGTAGAGGCATAGTAGACAAAACCTTATTTTACAAAGTACATAAAAATCAAACTTTGCTAGTTCAAATATATGTAGATGACATTAACTTTGGTTCTACTGATTCAAATTTGTGCAAAAGATTTTCCAATCTAATGCAATCAAGATTTGAAATGAGTAGTATGGGTGAGTTATCATACTTCCTTGGTCTTCAAGTGAAGCAAACTCCAAATGGAATCTTCATATCCCAATCTAAGTATGCTAAGGAATTAGTGAAAAGATTTGGTATATCTGATTCTTCCACCATGAAAATACCCATGCCCTCAAATGCTGCTGTTGTTGTTAATGATGAATCAGGGAAACCTGTTGATTCAAAAGTATACAAAGCAATTGTTGGCTCACTACTTTATTTAACAGCTAGTAGACCTGACATAATGTTTGCTACCTGTATTTGTGCTAGATTTCAAGTTAACCCCAAAGAATCTCACTTAATTTTATTAAAAAGGATTTTGAGATATATAAAGGGTTGCCCTAATCTAGGACTTTGGTATCCAACAGCATCTGAATTTGAATTAACTGGATTCTCAGATTCAGATTATGCTGGATGCAGAGTAGACAGGAAAAGCACATCAGGAACTTGTCAGTTTCTTGGTGATAGGCTTGTGTCTTGGTTTTGTAAAAAGCAAACATCTGTGTCTACATCAACATCTGAAGCTGAATACATGGCTGCTGGCAGTTGCTGCTCATAGATGTTGTGGATACAAAATCAGCTCCTAGACTATGGTATCAACTTAAATAAATCAACTATATTTTGTAGACAATACAAGTGCAATATCTATAACACAAAATCCAGTTCTCCATAGTAGGACAAAACACATAGAGATTAGGCACCACTTCCTTAGGGATAATGTGGATAAAAATAAAATCTGCATACAGTTCATTTCTACTGATTTACAAAGAGCTGACATTTTCACCAAGCCCTTCGATGAAAAGAAGCACATCTTCTTTATAAATCAACTAGGAATGATAGATGGAGATTCAATATGTTAAAAATTAATATTTCTATTTTTCCCCTAAATTCGTCGAACGGAGGACGACAAATTTGAACCATTTGTCGGACGGCGGTCGACAAACCTATTGACTTCAGAATCGATAAAGACAATTTCATTTGTCGAACGGTGGTCGACGAAAAGGATATTTTTTGTCGGACGCTGTCTGACGGAGACCTAAAGTCTTTTCGACTTCTATTTTTATTAGGTTCTTGCTGAACCCCGCTCCTCAAATGTGCCTCCTTCTCCGGTCTATATAATATCTTTTTCTATTTCGTAATAGATTGCGCCTACAGAAATCGTTTCCCTCCAGTTCCTCTCTGCACTTGATCTTTCTCTCTTGCAGGTACAAATGGCAATTTCTCAAGCCGCGCTATATTCGATGAAGTTCGATGCTGGGTTTGACATCGACATGGAATCGTTCACTCAATCTGACCAAATCTTCAAGGATATTCTTCAACTGTTTGAAGAGCAGCAGTTAAAGAAGTTAATGAGCATGAGGATAAAGCTGCACACAGCAGAAATCAAGGAATGGTGTTTTACAGCTAAGCAGGAAGATGAAAGTCTGACAGGAACTATCTCAGGACACCAGGTCTCTCTTACCCCTACCATTTTAACTGAGGTTTTTGGTTTTGTTAATGGTGATGATGAAATAGAGCTCAGCTCTGTTGAAACTGGTGAAGCACTGATTAAATTGGGTCATTCCACTGGAAACCCTAATCACCTGCTTAAGAAGAACTTATCTGTGGAATATAAGTTTCTTTCTGATATAGTTGGCAAAGTGTTGTTAGGGAAAACAACAGGACATGATTATATTAATAGGCACCAATTTATGTTGATGGTGGCCATAATGGAAAAGAAGAAAGTGAACTGGGGATCAATCTTCTTTGGATTGATTAAGAAGAAGATTTCAAAGGAAAATGTCTACTTTGGAAGGATTATAGGAATTGTTTTGCAGGAAAGACACCAAGACCTTATGGTCTCTCCCAAGGTGACCATTAATGCTAGCAAGAAGCTGACCTCAGCTCTCTTTGCTAAATGGGACAGGGTGTTTATCAAGAAGAACACAGGAGCAGTTACAAAGAAGAAAACTTCTGAAGGCACGAGGACTGATCCAGTCACTCCCTCACCCCTTCTAGAAGCTTCTTCTCCTCCTCCTATTGTTTCTTCTCCTCCTCTCCCATCTCCACCTCAAAATATTTCCCTTGCACAATCTCCACCTCCAAACTCTCCCACACTCATTGATGACATTCCATCCTCATCTACCCTTCTAACCACTCATACTTCTCCACCTCCATCTCCAATGCATGATGACTATCATTCACCCATCCATCACTCTTGCCCCATTCATTCTGACATCCCTCAACAACATGCAAATGATGCAAACATTTTTGTACAAATTTCTATTCCTTCCACTTCTCAACCATCTTCATCCCATCCACCTGAAATGCTATTTCTACATTTCCACACTGTTGAAGATCAAATTCTTGACTATATTCTTCCCAAGATTGATCAAATCCTGGTTGCAAAACTTGCTCCAGTCTATAACATTCTTTCTACTCTTGACTCCACATTGGATGCAAAAATTGCTCCAATTCTTCAAGTAATCTCTGAACTATCTTCTACTATTCATTCCTCTATCTCTGTCCCTTCTTCTAGGGGAATAGATTCAGGTCTCCCTGAAGCTAGGCAGGGGGAGATGCCTCATGAAGAAGTTCCAGAAGCTCAAATTTCAGAGGATACAGTTTTTGATACAGATACAGTTTTTGCTGAAGAGGATACTGAAGAAACAGTTCAAACTTCTGATGTAGATATGTTTGAAGAAGCTCCAGAAGTACCAATCATAGAAAAGTTAATAATATCTATATCCATCCCTCCCTAGTTATTATTTCCTTACTGTCTAAGTTCAATCCTATTTACCGTATTCTGCCAAAACATCATAATTATTCTAGAGCAATTGTTCCTTATACTGTTCCAATTGACAAAATTATGTTGAAAAAGATCATTAGCAGTTTTGCAATTCAAAGAGCAGTTCCAGCCCTTGTTCCAGTTCCAGTTCAAAGTCTTGCAGATGAATCAGTTAAAATTTCAGAAGAAATTATCAATAATTTTGAATTCCCAACTTTTGTCTTTGATGAATCACCAATTCCAGACTTTGATGAAATCTGGAAAGCAGAGGATGAAGCTTATGAAGCTGAAGAGCAAAGAATCAAAGCTCTTAAAATGATCAATGATTTATATGATAATCCAATTCCTTATTCTGACTCTAATGAAGAAGACAATGATAGTGATTCTGATGACACATTATCAAGGAAAAGAAAAGAAAAGTCAAAGGCTATTCCCAAGCCTCCAAATCCTGAGAATGATATCCCTTATTATGTTCTTCATAACATTACTCTTGACAAAGATACACCACATTGGATGAAATTCTCAAGGAATGAGAATAAAAGAAGAAAGAAGAGGAGGAAAACTGGTTATTATTCTGACAAACCTGTCAAATATAACCATCCTCCTCCTCCAACAGCAGGCTCAGCAGCACCATCATCCTTCTCCCAGAAGCCCAGCTCTCAGTGCTCAAGGAAATCTGGTAGTTCCAGTGGATCTCAAGTATTAGGATCAGCCAGTAATCCTCCTTCTACGAACTCAGCAGTTGCTTCACAAGAAAGTCCAGTCATTATTTCACCTCAAATATCTTCAGAATACATACTTCATATTTCTGATGGATCTTTTCACAAGATCAAAAATTCTCAAAGTGATCTTCAAGATCAAGTTGATATTTCAGAATATGTTACATATCTTCCAGATCCCGAAGAGGAAAGATTGTCTCAAATGGCAAGACTCAAAGAAACAATTGCTTATGCCCAGATTAACAAAGCAAAATCAGAAGGTAAAATTTTTACAAACATTTCTACCATGTCTGATTACAGAAGGAAAGAACTTGACAAGTACAATTCCAAAGAATTATTCAATGCTGAAGAATATCTTGAAAAGCACCCAGAAGCTTTTGTCCCTCATGTCAAATCTCAAACTATACTGGGAACTCAAGATCTCTACATAAGCAAGAAGAAGTCTGAAGATCCAAACAGGATAATCATCTTCAAACCTCCATCAGCAAAGAAGTAAGAGAGGTTCAGACTTAGTTATTTTTATTATTGTTAAACATTTTGATTGTAATGAACTCAGAACACTATCTTTATTCAATCTACTGAAATGAATTTTCATTCTGTCAGATATATATCTTTTATGCTCTGCTGTTTATGTTTTCTATTGTACTTATTTGATTAACTGTCAAATAGTATCCTAACACAAATAGGGGGAGATTGTTGGAACAACCCTATTACTGTTTTGGGCTAGGATCACTATGTTTTAACTAAGGATCAAGTTGACCCCACTGTATAGCTTAAGGGTCAAGTCTTTAGGCTAATTGATTAGCTAGAACTTAAGGAATATTTAAGTTCCCAGCATTCGACAAATGGCGAGTGGCGTTCGACAAATGTCTAGATTCATTCGACAAATTCTTCTCAGCAGACTGAAGAATTATAGCCAGTTCCAGCGCTCGACATCCTCTGAGCAGCGTTCGACAAATGGCAATCAGCGTTCGACGAATTCCAGCCAGAGCTCGACAAATTCTATATTAAAGCTCAGTTCGACAAATACACATCCAGATTATTTATATCAGTTATTTTGTCAACTCTCTGAACACTGATCGACGACCTTAACGGATCTATTCAAGTACTTTTGGGCGTATTCAATCAGTTTAGTAAGGATATCTTATTCATTTATTATATTCTTTTATTCCTTCTATTCCAAGACAAGAATAGCCATTGACATTTAATGCTACGGCATCTTTCACCACAAGGAATCAAAAAGGACCTGCCAAAATCGTTTTGGTCGCTGTTATAGTTCCAAGAAGGATTTAAGCCAGAATAATATATTCCTTAAAAACAGATGATTTGAATTTCAAATCAAAAAGCTATCAAAGAAGGAAGTATATACAAAAATAGTTGTACTCCTTTAGAGTGATAGAGAATTCACAATTATTTTTCTAAGTCTCTCAGAAATACAGCTCCTTTACAACAACAAGAATACAGAAGGATTAGAGAAAGCAGAAGAAGAAGAAGAAGAAGAAGAAGAAGAAGAAGAAGAAGAAGAAGAAGAAGAAGAAGAAGAAGAAGAAGAAGAAGAAGAAGAAGAAGAAGAAGAAGAAGAAGAAGAAGAAGAAAACACATACAGAGAACATATACTTTCAGTCTTCTTCTTCCAAAAGGCAGCATCTTCATCTCTCTGAGAACAACATTCATTCTCACAGATCTGCTGCAAGTTCAAATCTTCCAAAGAGAAACAACAATCTGAAGATTTACTTCTTCTAGATTAATCTGCTACAGAAGATTTCTGTTTTAGTGAAAGCTTTATCCTCAAGCTGTCAACAACCCCAAACAGACAGGGGGAGCTTTCATCCTCAACATCCCTTGTCTTCTCTCAGAAATATTGACAGAGAAGAACACTCTAAACCTTCTTACCTTATCTTGTACAGGGTTAATTCTCCCTTCAAAAGTTTACACAGTGGTGGCAAGACACCTATCAAAAAATCCTTGTGTGGTTTTTAAGCACCTTATCAAAAGCTTATTGGTGTGTGGACACCTTATCAAAAAACCCCTGGTCTTGAGCACCTTATCAAAAGCTCTGTGGTGTGTGGACACCTTATCAAAAACTCCTAGTGGATGTCCTACCAGCTGTGGTAGAAGAGTAGACGTACCCAGATTTATTGGGGAACTACTATAATTCCTTGTGTCCCCTGTGCTTGTGATTTTTTCTGTATTGTTTCTGTGTTGTGTGCTTTTCTTTATTCAGATTATATAACACACTTTGCATTACACATATATATACATCAGTATTTTAATTCCGCTTTAAAAACTAATAAAATATTTTAATACTCTATTCACCCCCCCCCCCCCCCCCTCTAGAGTAACTTAAGATCTAACCTCCACTTTCATACTCTTTCTATATAAATGCACTAGATAACCTAGCATGCTTTCTACAATGTTTGGTATGTTTTGAAATTGTGAATTAAGATAACATTGTAGTGATCTCTTTTTGATAACATTATTTCATGCTTGGTTACTTTATTGTTTAACTTAAAGATTTTAATTGAACAATGATTTACAAAAACATCTTCTTTATGAAATCTAACTCATATATTTTTTATGGATCATCATTGATTACAATAAGATGTTTCTTGTATTTCTATAAGTCTTCCGCATCATAACCATATAGTTGTTTTACCTTGCACTTTCATGCTTATTTAAAGTCTTGTATTTTGTGTACATCCTCACTTGACTCTTAACATTCCTTTCTTTCAACAAGTGGTAGACTTGCTTGGTAAACTTTATATTGGCTGCTTTAAACAAGAATATTTTTTTATGCTAAAAACTCTAATTTATTTCTATGAAAATATTGTAATACTAAAACTCTGATTTATTAATGGATTAGCTATGTGAACTTTTCTTTAAAAATTCAAATATTAAAACCTATTGGCTATGAAATTATCATTTGATTTAAAATGCTTAAACGCTTCCAATAATTATTATCCATGACTTCATATCTCACCATAGCGGGGGCGTAGGGTTGTAGACATTAGATAACCTTATCTCTAGTCATGTCCTGTCCTTAACCGGGGAGGGTTCCAGTGGGGCCTCGCACTAGGGGGAAAGAGTGCTAGGTTAAGATTTTGTCTAGTGTTTGCATATGGGACTAACACCCCAACCTACGGCATGTTTGCAGCTCCTCATGCCCATCCGTCACTTGGTGCGGGGCTAGGGTGTAGATATAGTGTCTGTGTAGATTGGTTATTTGGAAATCATTACCTTTTATGCTTAAAACTCTTATATAAAGGAGAAAACTAACATTGTTCATCTTTAAGCTAAAAACTCTGATCTATCTCTATAAAAATTATTCTAAAACTCCTTATCATTTCATTCTCTCTAAAAAGCTCGATCATGCCTTTATCTTCTAAATCAAAACTTTTCTGTGTTTTGCTTCCTTACCCACTTTTGCTAATAATAAAAGGGGGAGAACTAACATGATAAATATAATTCGCTATCAAAAAAAAGAAACTAACATGATTAATTAAAATGATAGCTTACATATTAGGGGAGCATTCACTTAGGGGGAGCATGTATTTAGGGGGAGCAATTCTAAATGCTAAAATCGATAATTATCCTAAGTCATCACTCACACACACACACAAGCAAGTTTCATCATGCTTATATATATTAATGCTCTGATTTATCATTAATGGATTTGTTATTATCAAAAGGGGGAGTTTGTTGGAACATGGTCTTCTGCATCACCTAGGTTTGAGAATAACAAATCCTATGTGTATTTGATCTTGTGTGTTTAAGTGTGCAGGAAAACAGAGTCCATATGACTCAAGGATTACATAAGAAGGTTGCCCCCAAATTTGAGCCTTCAAATCCAACACTCCTTCTAGCGCCGGCGGTATCACTTAGCGCCTGGCGCTAGCTCTAAGGAACCGCTGAGAAGAAACCGAACCGCTGAGAAGAAACCAAACCGCTGAGACAAAACCGCTGAGACGAAACCACTGGGATGTAAAACCGCTGAGATGCAAACTGGCGCTCGATGAACTGCTTACTCTACCGCGGCGCGCGATGAAATCAGCGGTTCGACAAAATTGAATCTACTGCGATCGACGAAATCAAGCCGCTAAGAACGGAAGCTGGGTTCGACAAAATTGAATCTGCGTTTGACGATCTTGCGTTCGACGATTTTCTGTTCGACGAATGATGAAGCCCGCTCGACGAACTCCGGTCGACGAAATTTCATTCAACGAAAGATGAAGCCTGGTCGACGAATTGAGTTCGACGAAATTATCTGCTCGACGAATTGGGGTGCCAGCTGATGAAAAAAAGAATCTCAACGCCAGGCGTTAGCTCTTAACGCCGGGCGCTATCCGTTCGACGAATCTGGCAAGGAGAAAGCAACCGTGATTTCAGGAGGAACATTGGGAATGATTTGCCCAATGCGCCGCGTTAGCCTTAACGCCAGCGTTGATGTTGCCTAAAATAAAACATTCCTAAAGTACAGAATCTCCTTCCTCTTCTGAAGATCCGAGCCATTAAAATATTGCTATACATGGTCAACGCCAGGCGTTAGGACTTAATGTCGGCGTTAGCTCAAATTCTATAAATCGGAGGATTTTGTCTTCTCCGACAATTGATTGTAAGGATCCCTATTCCAGCTCTTCAGAAACTTTGTGAGGGCTGTATTTCCAGAGAAACACATCTCCCACTCATATTTCAAAAGGAGGAATCAAAGGAGGCTTGGATCAACACGCTAACTCAACACGAAGAACGCACGCTTAGAATTCTATGATCTTCAGCGATTCTTCGGCGTCTCCTTCAGATTACCTCATAGGGAGTTTTATATTTGTATTTTGTATTTTGTCCTTTATTTCATCTTTGTAATTGGTTCGTGAATTCGCCACATGACGACTAGGTCTAGGTTGGACTTAGGGGGTAATTCACCTCGTGTTGGTGACTGGGTCTAGGGAGTAGATCTAGGGGGTGCTCGAGGCATTTTTGGTGATAGATTGGCTAGAGCAGCTTGAGGTCGTATTTGAGGAGAGATCGGCTAAAGCCAACCGGTTCTTGGTGATACGAGTCGGTATAGAAAACAAAAAGGGTTTTCATATTATTCGCTTCGATTTCTAGCGCCATTGAAATCAGATTTTGTAATCAATTTTATAAATGATAATCATGTCTTTTCTTGTTTAATAAAATTGATTTCATTTCTAATTTCATTATCTCTTTACTTTTGATTTAACTTTGATCAAAATATCAAAAGTTTTCAATTAAAGTTTAAAGTTTTTAAAACCCTTATTCACCCCCCCCCCCCTCTAAGGGCGCCTACCGATCCAACAGAGTTGACACCTAGAAGGATCCAAGCTCAACTTGAGGTGGAGAAGAAGTTGACACCTAGCAGGAGCCGAGCTCAACTGGAGGTGGAGAATAAGTGAGCACTTAGCAGGAGCCGAGCTCAACTAGAGGAGGAGAGGAATTTGACACCTAGCAAGAGCTGAGCTCAACTGGAGGTGGAGAAGAAGTCGACACCTAGCTGGAGGTGGAGAAGAGTCGACACCTAGCAGGAAACAAGCTCAACTGGAGGTGGAGAAACCCGGAGGGGGGGAATGACACTCGGGGGGTCCTGCCGGATGCACACACTCGAGGCCTCCATCCTACCACTTGCTGAGACGACGAAGGATATTGGATAGGGGAATGACACTCGGGGGGTCCACATGCAATCTCGAGGCCTCCATCCTACTTCACTATAAGGTGCTGAGAAAGTCGGCAAGTAGGGAATGATAGTCAAGGGATCCAAGGGGACACACAATCCTGAGGTCTCCCTCCCACTTTGTTGCAAGGTGCTGAGAGAATCAGCAAGAAAGGAATGATAATTGGGGGTCCAAGGGGACACAAAATCCCGAGGCCTCCATCCTACTTCGCACTGAGATGTTGGAAGAACATGCAATTAGGGAATGACAGTCGGGGGTCCAATGGGACACACAATCCCGAGGCCTCCATCCTACTTCGATGCAAGGTGCTAGGAGAACCTGCAAGTAGGAAATGACAATCGGTGGGTCCAAGGGGACACACAATCTCGAGGCCTCTATCCTACTTTGCTGCAAGGTGTTGTGAGAACCGGCAAGTAAGGAATGATAGTTGGGGGGGTTAAAGGGGACACATAATTCTGAGGCCTCCATCTTACTTCGGGTTCTTGTTTCTTGAAGGGTCATTATCAAGTTACTCAGTAATAATAGTGGGTTAACCATACCACCTCATTCGATTGGAAGAAATGATAAATGAAGTTGACTTTGCTGCGAGCTTTTTAGCTCTTTTAAATGACACCTTTATACAAGGGTCCTTCTGGCAGTTAAACCGATCATCTCTTCGTAGAGTTGGGGGGCGATGTCCAGACTCTTTTCTGATAATCTCTCCAGTCAGATGAGAAATGCGATCAGGGGGTCACTCAGCCAACATGCATGGGGGGAGCTGATCTCGACCGTCAATGTAGAGGCTTGGTCTTAGAAAAACTTATTATCTTGACGCACAGTCCCATCACCCGTCCTGGGGGTCAATATATTACATAATAGAACTATCTGATAGTAAAAGAAATGAAACACAAACACAAATCCTGAAGCTTGGCGCAGATCGGCTCAGGAAGCAGGCGGCGCAGGCACGAACGCTAAGGCAAATCCAAACAGAAGGAAAATGCCACAGAACATTGAAAATCAACAGTAAACAAGTTATACATTTAGGTACGTGCAGAAGAAATTAGAGATTCTAAGGTACCAATTAATCTCGAAGCAAGCCAGTGAAATAGGCAAGTAACTGAAATAAGCAGAACTATCAGGAAATATTAGCCTACTCCGGAGTATAGCATAAACATTCTCGCAATGACATAAGCTGTAATCTTTGAAATGTATAGGTGTTTATAGTGGGTGCACATGGTTCACACTCAAGTTCAAGTGTAAGTCTTACTAGAATAAGAGTATTTCTTGCTTACCGTGACCATGCAATCAAGATGATGCACCATCTAAACCCTAGCTTCCAAGATTTGCTTATGACACACAGGACCTAAGTGATTCAGAAATTTAAGCTCACTATGACCGGTCCTTTGTTCCCATTAGGGATTCAATTAAGAGGGAACCCAAGTCAAGGAGTTTCATCATTAAACCCTACCTTTCAATGTTAACTTACGTTATTAATGACTTAGTGCAGGATTTCGTGGATTCTAGCATATCAAGATATATAACCAAAATAATTATTCAGATATACAAGAGTATATTTTACAAATGTGAAACGGGAGGAATCAAGTTATAGAAAATTATTTACTCAAGTCTTAGAACCAGACATGCATAAGAAACCAGATTCGATAACTCAGAGAACTCGATAGAGAGTTTTGAAACTTGCAGGTTCAAGTATTCACGAGTAATAAGATTATTATTCATCAATTTCTAGGATACCAAGTATTCATTTAGTTTGAACCATTCCAACAAACGATTATCCTCCAAGTAAATATGTGTACGAACCGAATATTTTACGTCAAACACAATTCATCTAGTTGCTAGCAGAAATCTTAACATTTATCATTACAATAATTAATGTTCCTACTCGAAAAGATCTATTAGTCTTACATTTATCCATCCAATGAGACGCAATTCATTTAAAAGGAAATCAAATTAAAAACAACTTTAGTTCCTTAACTCGTCTTCCAATAAATGAGACACAATTCATCTATGTGAATATTCAAGTAACCATCATTCTCATTCACAATTCGTGTTATTCGGATGCGTGAACCTCAAACTAATAACAAGTCTATTTAGGGATTCGAGGTCTAAATTTATTTGATGAAACGAGCATTCAAGGGTGAATTCTTATAAATATAAGAACATACAGGACAATTAAATTCAATGCTTGCAAAAGAGAGGGATCTCTACTTGCCTTAATTGAGACTGAAACTGACGGCGACGGCAAAGCGACGCAAGCAAAAATAGAAACCCTGTTTCAAACCTACTCAAGAATGACGAAAGCAATATAGCATAATTTACTACGCTAACACATGCATTCTATGACGTAGAAATTAAACAAAAGAAGGTTTAGGAATTACCTCCCTCAAAGGTGACGGGAGAAGAGATTCCACGCGGAGATGGAGGCTTGATGGCTCTTGGGCTAGGAGAAACCCTAATTCGAAGAGGGCTTTTGCGGGATCCCGCCAATTAGTGCGACGAACGGCGCCGGGGAGCACGAATACCTAAGGATTTGGCGATTAGGATGCACAAAAATCTGAAAATGCTAATTGGAGAGCAAAAATCCCAAATAATCAATGCAAAATTCTGAAATAAGTGAGAGAGAGGAGTTTTTACCCAAGGAACTCAGATCCGGGCTCGAGGAGGAGAGGGAAGAAAATGCTAGATTTTTCTTCCCGAAATCAATAGCCAAAACGACAAGGGAGAGCAGTTGTCGGACGCCTGAGGGGAGCAGAAACTGGTGCCAGCCCTTGAAGAGGCTACTGCCAACCTTGGAAGGGGAAGAGGGCCTTGATGCTGGAGGGAGGAGTTGGAAGCCGACGGCTTGGGGAAGGAAGCAGGGGCTGTTGTCGGCCAAAACAGGAGGAGGAGACGGAATAGGAGAGGGCGCCGATAGGAGGTGGAGCTGGAGGGAGTGCCGACGAGAGGAGGAGAACCAGGCGGCGGATGCGCTGCGCGCGTGATACGGGAGTAGAAGACGGGACTAGATCGCTGCTTGTGGGAAACCTAGCACGTGCGGTTTGCGGAAGACTTGGTCGGGGGGGTGGTTTAATCGAGTGAGGGAATGTTGGGTTGCGGCTAGCCATTCATTTCAAATATTTATTTATATATTTTTTGTAAAAATTAAGGGTTGTTACATTCTACCCTACTTTGGAAGTTTCGTCCCAAAACTTTCTGAGGATTCCCTGAATGGGACCTCTCATGGCAAAGATTCAGATGTCATTTAATCCAAACAAGATTTGCAGGTCAAGACATGGAAGCCAACTACGAATATGCTGAAACAGAAAGGAAAACAAGCGCGAAGACTTACCCAGATCAAGAGAAAATTTACGGATACTTGTTACGCATATCAGATTCAAGTTCCCAGGAGAATTATTCAGACTTTTCATGCAGTCAAAACACAGTTATCATAAGGATGATTTTTCTTTCGAAGCTTGCGTACTTGGTACTCTATGATCTTAGCAGGTATGGACAGATACAAAGGATTGGATTTAGGGAACACAGTGATGCGGTAACGACAAGTGCACCGGTCGCGTGCAAGTAATAGTTGGGAGGCAACTCCCCAGATATCGATCTCTCAGGGAATGCAAGTTGTGGTGACAAGAAAATATAGTGAGGTGATTGTTACGACGAGTAAAGGAAAGTAAAAACAAGGGCGTTGTGATTGGTGTCCTAAGCTATTGCAAAAGTAAGAGAAATGCGGGCCTAGAGCTCCGCTTCGCTTGTCGGGATGGAGTGCCGGCCGCGATGTCGTGCTTCGGTGAGCGGGTGGACGAGAAGGCTAGCAGATGAGGGTCGTAGGCACCTCGTTGTTGAACACGCAGCTAGCAATTGGTAGTGCGGAGCACTACAAAGTGGTGGAGTGGATGGTGGACTGTGGCGCTCCTCAAATCTCATAAACCACACAAGTTCTCAAGAACATGAAATCATATTAACTAAAACATAGAGTTTATGAACATCATCCACAATAACAAGCACATACAAGGGAAACTCTGAATCAAAGCGTAGGGGAAAAGAGAAAACCGAAGCTCGAAGACTATGCTGAAGATTCTCGGCCGGAATCGTAGGGTTGTCAAGCCTCGTCTGTGCTCGGTCTTCAGTTGCGTCCGGGGTCCGGAGGAGCTGTCACCTTACTCTACTATTACCCGTCTTCTTCGTAGTCTAGCTCGAGGTAACTCTTGTTCGACACCTTGAATGCAGCAGAGACTTTCCGCCGATGGCGTTCTTGAGCTCAAAAATGATGGAGGAGGCCAAGGAGGGAGCTTCGGTGAAAGATTTGCAAGACTATGGTTGCCGGAGCTCCTCTTAGGTTGAACGGTGGTGGAGAGGCGAACTGGGCAAAAGTGGCCTCTTGATTGCAGCAGATTTCCTGCCATAAATACTAAACGGTCAGAAAATTAGTCACGCACGGTCGAACGCACGACCGTGCATTGCCCGTGCGTTATTTAACGAATAAAATGGCTTGAGGAAGAAGCAGCAGCGCCCGTGCATTTTACTCACACACGGGCGAATCCGCCCGTGCATAAAAACGCACGAACAAATTCAGATTGGCTAAATATCAGTTGAAACAGGCGATCGTGTGTTTTATTCGTGCACGGGCGACTACCCGTGCGTAAAAACGAACGAACAAAGTAGGATCACTGATTTTCTACCCAGATGAAGGCGCACGACCGCAGCCGTCCGTGCGTCAAGAAAATGCATGACCGTGTGTTTTACACAATCATGATTTCTGGATAAACGGGAATGATCCAACCACCTGCAAGCATAGCAATCCAGCTGGGAATACACCTCCAGCACCAATCTAACATAGAAAAAGGATTGGGTAGCACCATGTGCTTACCCCCAATAACAAGGAGCGCAAATGCACACCAAAATGGGCCTAAAAAGAGCACGAAGCACGTAAGTGCGCGTAACTGAGCATAAGATAAATAGATGCACTAATAGCTCGAAAATGACGTGCACGAGAGTGAAAACTAGCCCGGATGAGTCCATAAAAGTCTGTATAAATGGGACTCATCACACCCCCAGACTTAACCGTTTGCACGTCTCGGGAAAACTACTCAGCTATCCCGTCGGAACACTTGGGTGTTAGAGTGAGTTTGAGCGGTAGAGACCCATGCGATGTCATATGCTCACGTGCGTAGAAATACTTTAGAATAGAATTTAACTCAAGATTATATTTAACTATTTCTAAAACAGTAATTTGAAATTTAGTTTACTCTGATGGTGAATCCCAGTGAATCTTTCGGTCGCGCACAAGGGACAATAGCGTGACTAATGAGTAGAGTATTACTCGAATCAAAACACGGGACAATCTCCTAACAAATCCATCAAATTCGGTGTCCATAGGCTTGCACGTTCGCACTCTCTCCACTGCATGAGATGACTCATATCTAAAATCAATAGGACTCATAGGTTAAGATTTGGCTTAGGTTGAGTTTAGGTTAGATAAGTAGAAGAACGATGGGCATCGCACTCAACATAACCTGAGTACTCAAGAGTATAAAATCACCAATACAGCCATTTCTAGAACCATACAACACCCCCAAACTTCAACTGGACACTTGGTGTGTGCTAAGCCGACCATACATTGTTTTATTGAGAGATTGTATTTGAAAGTTCTTTTTGCACAATTATTTTTATTTTTCTCTTCTCGACATATATATCTTTTGTAAGCACTTTATAAACTTCTCCTTTAGCTTTCTCAAAACTACCATACACATCAGAGATAACACCAAACGTGATAGAAATATAGATTTCTTTCAAACTCATTTGTTGGTGCGAATATATGTTTGGTCGTATGGCTTTGGTGAAATTTAAGTGGAGCTAAACAAGAAGGATAGGTAGGCTCAAGTTGGCTTGCAAGGATGATTACATTGGTTAGGATTTCAAAAGCACAAACGGATCAAGAAACGGCCTACATCACGCTTTATAACGAGTTATTCATCGCAATCGTTTAAAGAGTCGCCTAGTGCAAGTTCTAACCACCGAGAAAGGTTATCCTTCCATCTAACCCTAGTAATAAGATACTACTAATCCTGCTACACTCGACCTTATGCTACCGTTGGATTCACCGGATTCACCACTAGAGTAAAAAAAATTGCAACTACTATAATAAAAATAATTAAATTATAACATTGAATTTTATTCTACTTTAATTGAATTTCTAGGCGTGACGGGAGCACTCGACTAGAGCACTACTCGAGTCAACATTTTTCTCCACCCCTCACTCCTACACTAACAAACCAAATCTTACGAGCGGAGAACCTCGCAGCAATACCCGATAAGCGTGTGCGGTTAAGTACGTGTGAACTAGGTGCAAATGTATGCAATGTGTGCAACAAAATTGAAAATCCTAACTCAGCACATTCTAACATGCTATGCAAAGTGCGTGCACATGCATAACCCGATCTCTCCCCCAGACTTGATCAAAACCATACACAATAAAGAATTCATGAATAAGGAAAATAGGGGTAGAGTGGACCTATGCTCACGAATGAGCATGCCAGAAGTGAGGCAATTCCTTATTTAAACTTCTCCTTCCTCATCCCCCAAGCGGAGCTTAAACCTGCGATGTTAGCATAAAGAAAATAACAAAACATAATAAACAAAAATCTGAACAAAAGTTCGGAACTGAATGGTTCCCCCATGGGTTGTCTCCCAAGAAGCCCTTTTCTTTACCGTCCTTAAGGTGGACCAAATACCTGTTTTAAGCAGTGTATAAAGTCTAGGAATAGGCAAAAGTCAATAAATCCTAATTATTATTACAAGCTCAAAACAAATCAGCTATAAGATGATTTGAAGTAGTAAAAACTCATGAAAGAAAAAGGTCCGGGGACCTGGTAGTAGTGGTGGAAATTAAGTAGGATGCTCATCCTCCAACCCCAAATCTCCTCCTTTTTCGCTCTCTTCTTCTCCTCCAGAATTATGTCTTCAAAGAAAAACCGCTTGCCCCCTTGTAACCAATCCTCAAGGGGAAGCACCAACGATGATGAGGAGACAAGATGTTCCTTCACTGTACCTACCTCATCCCGCCAGGCTTTCGGCTCCTCCATGCATAAGGTCTGATCAACCGGAGGAGGGGCATCCTGCATCCTTGTACATAAAGAAAGGGGGTCAGGAAATAAATTTGAAGAAAAACTAAAAGAAATCTCATCTGAGGGGATAATCCCGGCTTCATCCCCCATAGGGTGCGGCAATGACAAACTGATGATATCATAAAAGATTTCACTAGACTCAACAGCTCACGCAATGTCCTCCTCTATAACTTGGACTTCCTCGCACTGGACTGAAATGGTTGCTTCAGCACAATCGAGACTATCCTCCTCCATGCGAGTGGGCACGACACTGTGCGGGTCTGCAACATCCTGCAAATTGACCTCAATGATAACATCAGAAATAGATGTAGTTTCGTGTGTAGTGGGAGAAGACGTGCTTCTTAAGAGTTCGGGCTCACTCTCCGCACAAGGGCACAAATCCACGCAAAGTGGTACATGAACCAAAGAGGTATGGGGGGTCGCATTAGAAACAGAGTCATGAGGGACACTGATGCATGTGTCGATTCTAGAGCCTTCAAAAAGTGAAGGTGGAAGTGACACGTAATCAGAGGAAGGAGATGTGCTCGCAGAATTCGAAGATGGGACGATCAGGATGTCTGGCTCATCATCATCCGCCAATTGGAAAAGATAATCAGCACAGTCCTTCAAGGCATGCTCTCTACTTTTGCAAAATAAACACTGCTTTACCTGCTTCGCCAGCACAAAAGGTGCGGCAGCCGCGTAAAAGTGCGACAACGGAGGCGCGGTAGAGTAGCCACAAGATTTATGGACTCCGTGCGGTTTCTGAACAACACCATACTCTTTGGGACACCTATCACTAGCGTGGGATGTGTCCCCACACCAACGACATCGGATATCCAAATGCGCCCACATGATATAGAAGAAGAAAATAGCATGATAAGGAATAAATTAAAAGAGAATAAAAGACTCAATCGAAAATAATCGATTCACAACCAAAATATCATCACGCCTGCACTCCCCAGCAACGGCGCCAAAAACTTGATGCGGTAATGGCAAGTGCACCGGTCGCGTGCAAGTAATAGTTGGGAGGCAACTCCCCAGATATCGATCTCTCAGGGAATACAAGTTGTGGTGACAAGAAAATAGAGTGAGGTGATTGTTATGACGAGTAAAAGAAAGTAAAAACAAGGGCGTTGTGATTGATGTCCTAAGCTATTGCAAAAATAAGAGAAATGCGGGCCTAGAGCTCCACTTCTCTTGTCGGGATGGAGTGCAGGCCGCGATGCCGTGCTTCGGTGAGCGGGTGGATGAGAAGGCTAGCGGATGAGGGTCGTAGGCACCTCGTCGTTGATCACGCAGCTAGCAATTGGTAGTGCGGAGCACTACAAAGTGGTGGAGTGGATGGTGGACTGCGGCGCTCCTCAAATCTCATAAACCACAAAAGATCTCAAGAACATGAAATCATATTAACTAAAACATAGATTTTATGAACGTCATCCACAATAACAAGCACATACAAGGGAAACTCTGAAGCAAAGCGTAGGGGAAAAGAGAAAATCGAAGCTCGAAGACTATGTTGAAGATTCTCGGGCGAAATCGTAGGGTTGTCAAGCCTCGTCCGTGCTCGGTCTTCAGTTGCGTCCGGGGTCCGGAGGAGCTGTCAACTTCCTCTACTATTACCCGTCTACTTTGTGGTCTAGCTCGAGGTAACTCTTGTTCGACACCTTGAATGTAGCAGAGACTTTCCGTCGATGGCGTTCTTGAGCTCAAAGATGATGGAGAAGGCCAAGGAGGGAGCTTCAGCGGAATATTTGCAAGACTATAGTTGTCGGAGCTCCTCCTAGGTCGAACGGTGGTGGAGAGGCGAACTGGGCGAAAGCGGCGGGTTTCTGAAGCTTTTCCCACGGGGCCTCTTGATTGCAGCAGATTTCCTGCCTTAAATACTAAACGGTCAGAAAATTAGTCACGCACGGTCGAACGCACGACCGTGCATTTCCCATTCGTTATTTAACGAATAAAATGGCTTGAGGAAGAAGCAGCAGCGCCCGTGCATTTTACTCACGCACAGGCGAATCCGCCCGTGCGTAAAAACACACGAACAAATTCAGATTGGCTAAAAATCAGTCGAAACAGGCGAGCGTGCGTTTTACTCGCGCACGGGGGACTACCCATGCGTAAAAAGGCACGAACAAAGTCAGATCACTGGTTTTCTACCCAGGTGAAGGCGCTCGACCGCAGCCGTCCGTGTGTCAAGAAAACGCACGACCGTGCGTTTTACACAATCATGATTTCTAGATAAACGGGAATGATCCAACCACCTGCAAGCATAGCAATCCAGCTGGGAATACACCTCCAACACCAATCTAACATAGAAAAAGGATTGGGGAGCACCATGTGCTTACCCCCAATAACAAGGAGCGCAAATGCACACCAAAATGGGCCTAAAAAGAGCACGAAGCACGTAAGTGCGTGTAACTGAGCATAAGATAAATAGATGCACTAATAGCTCAAAAATGACGTGCACGAGAGTGAAAACTAGCCCGGATGAGTCCATAAAAGTGTGTATAAATGGGACTCATCACACAGGAATTGCTTCACTTAGCTCGTAATTGAGAGGTAAGACTCAAGAATTCAGGAGCGAAAAATCTTTGCACGAAGGGGGGTAACTTACTTGCTATATTGATGCTTAAGATCTATCTAGAAGGGGATACTGGAGAATCAGATGAGATCGATAGACAAGCAGAACAGGAAGCACTGATTACGAATACTGGAGATTTGAAACTTGAGATTCTAACACATTTCCTACTGTCAGGTACATAAATTATGTAATAATTACATCATTTTCATTAGACAACTCTAGGTAATGATCATGCAAGTGCAACCATGAGATCATGTGCGATGTCAAGCAAATAGTAAATCCATGCGTGTGCAATCATTATTGTTGTTCTTGGCTTCACACTTGTGCAATGATTTATGATATGAATGCAATGAATGGATACACAAGCCACGTTAAGCGCCCATATCACTTAACATGTCATGCATATTATGATTCTAATGCCAACGCACTTGAAAATATTAAACCGCCCATACAATTTAATATTCGCAAGCGGTGAATATCCTTAGTGAGAATTCATATGCACAAAAATGTTAAGTTTGCCCATACTCCATTAACATTCGTGTGCATACTACTCATGCTTATGAGTGTGTGTGTGCGTGTTTCAGCCGCGAACAACACATAATGACAAGATGCGTGAAGAAATGATGCATGCATAAATATTTATAAAATAAGATTCAAAATATTTAATAATTGTAAAATACTTTATCTTTAGAAACAAATCTAGCTCTGATACCAATTGTCACGACCCGTCTCGACAAAAGTCAGAGTACGCTTCGGGGCAGGCCGTGATGCCACAGACTTGGGCGAAAAGGAATCCATGCCCGCTAAGGCGGAGACAGAGATACTACAAATAGTTTTAAAATAGTTAATTTTGAGTAAAACAGATTGATTTATTGCAGAAGCTTTAAAATGTGAGTTTGAAACAGGTGCACATGCATTTTGCAGAAGAACATAAGATACAAGTTTTGGAACAGAAAATTATGCAGTGATCATTGCAGATGAATGAACATGCAAAACATGTTAAATTCTAGTATATATAATATTTAGCCTAGCAGTTGTCCATGAAACAGGAGAAAATGGTTGATCGTAATTATTACATAACAGAACTATTCGGTAGTAAAAGAAATGAAACACAAAACACAAAACCTGAAGCTTGATGCAGATCAGCTCAGGAAGCAGGCGGCGCAGGCACGAGCGCTAAGGCAAATCAAAATAGAAGGAAAATGCCTCAGAACTTTGAAAATCAACAGTAAACAAGCTATAAATTTAGGTACGTTCAGAAGAAATTAGAGATTCTAAGGTACCAATTAATCTCGAAGCAAGCCAGTGAAATAGGCAAGTAACAGAAATAAGCAGAACTATCAAGAAATATTAGCCTACTCTGGAGTATAGCAAATACATTCTCGCAACAACATAAACTGTAATCGTTGAAATGCGCAGGTGTTTACAATGGGTGCACATAGTTCACACTCAAGTTCAAGTGTAAGTCTTACTACAATAAGAGTATTTCTTGCTTACCGTGACCATGCAATTAAGACGATCCACCATCTAAACCCTAGCTTCCAAGATTTGCTTATGACACGCAGGACCTAAGTGATTCAGAAATTTAAGTTCGCTATGACCTGTCCTTTGTTCCCATTAGGGATTCAAGAGGGAACCCAAGTCAAGGAGTTTCATCATTAAACCCTACATTTCAGTGTTAACTTACGTTATTAATGACTTAGTGCAGGATTTCGTGAATTCTAGCATATCAAGATATGTAACCAAAATACTGATTCAGATATACAAGAGTATATTTTACAAACGTGAAACAGGAGGAATCAAGTTATAGAAAATTATTTACTCAAGTCTTAGAACCAGACAGGCATTAGAAATAAGATTCAATGACTCAGAGAACTCGATAGAGAGTTTTGAAACTTGCGGGTTCAAGTATTCACGAGTAATAAGATTATTATTCATCAATTTCTAGGATACCAAGTATTCATTTAGTTTGAACCATTCCAACAAACGATTATCCTCCAAGTAAACATGTGTACGAACCGAATATTTTATGTCAAGCACAATTCATCTAGTTGCTAGAAAGAATCTTAACATTTATCATTACAATAATTAATGTTCCTGCTTGAAAAGATCTATTAGTCTTACATTTATCCATCCAATGAGACGCAATTCATTTAAATAGAAATCCAATTAAAAACAACTTTCGTTCATTAACTCGTCTTCCAACAAATGAGAAACAATTCATCTAAGTGAATATTCAAGTAACCAACAATCTCATTCACAATTCGTGTTATTCGAATGCGTGAACCTCAAACTAATAACAAGTCTATTTAGGTATTTGAGGTCTAAATTTATTTGACGAAACGAGCATCCAAGGGTGAATTCATATAAATATAAGAACAAACAAAACAATTAAATCTAATGTTTGCAGGAGAGAGGGATCTCTACATGCCTTAATTGAGACTGAAACTGACGGCGGCGGCGAAGCGACCCAAGCAAAAACAGAAACCCTATTTCAAACCTGCTCAAGAATGATGAAAGTAATATAGCATAATTTACTATGCTGACACATGCATTCTATGATGCGGAAATTAAACAAAAGAAGGTTTAGGAATTACCTCCCTCAAACGTGAGGGGAGAAGAGATTCCACGCGGAGACGGAGGCTTAACAGCTCTTGGGCTAGGATAAACCCTAATTTTGAAGAGGACTTTTGCGGGATCCTGCCAATTAGTGTGACGAACGGCGTCGGGGAGCACGAATACCTAAGGATTTGGCGATTAGGATGCACAAAAATCTGAAAATGCTAATTGGAGAGCAAAAATCCCAAATAATCATGGCAAAATTCTAAAATAAGGGAGTAAGAGAGGAGTTTTTACCCAAGGAACTCAGATCCGGGCTCAAGGAGGAGAGGAAAGAAAACCCTAGATTTTTCCTCCCGAAATTAATGGCCAAAACGATGAGGGAGAGCGGTTGCCGGCCTCCAGAGGGGAGCAGAAACTGGTGCCGGCCCTTGAAGAGGCTACTGCCAACCTTGGAAGGGGAAGAGGGCCTTGATGCTGGAGGGAGGAGTTGGAAGTCGACGGCTTGGGGAAGGAAGCAGGGGCTGTTTTCGGGCAGAACAGGAGGAGGAGATGAAATAGGAGAGGGCTCCGACAGGAGGGGGAGCAGGAGGCAGTGCCGGCGAGAGGAGGAGCACCAGGTGGCGGCTGCGCTGCGCGCGCGAGATGAGAGCAGAAGACGGGACTGGATCGCTGCTTGCGGGAAACCTAGTGCGTGCGGTTTGCGGAAGACTTGGTCAGGGGGGTTTTAAGTGAGGGAAAGTTGGGTTGCGGCTAGCCATTCATATCAAATATTTATTTATATATTGTTTTGTAAAAATCAAGGGTTGTTACAATCAATGTCAGGTAAATCAAATTAAATGTAATAATCAGAGAAAATGATGTTCAATAATTCTCATTAAATTTCTAGAGGTGTGTTATGACCTAATAACTCCCGTGAAAGAGATTTGGATTTTTCCTAACTGATTTGCTCATAAATATTTCATTAACTTAAATGTGTGACAAATGAAATATTTACTTAATCTATAGGAAATCACATTTCAAAAATCCCCATTAATTTTCAAGAGGTTCATTGTGTTTTAAAAAGTGTCTAGCCAGAGTTTTAAAATTTTCTTAGATATTTTGATCATAAGCATTTCACATATATATAAATGTGACAAATGCTTCTAAAAGCATTTCACCAGAAAAATCATACCCAAAAAATCTCATTAAATTCTCAAAGATGTTTCTTGACCTAACTAATCAAGAGACAGAGAATTGGATTTTTCCTAAATGATTTAGTCTTATTTTTTTCATTCATTTCAAAGTGTGAGATGCACATTATAAATGTAATATTTAGGGAATTAAGTCCATAAATCCAAAATTCTCCAGGGGTGATATATTCCACCATAATACATGCATGGCCAAAACCTTGTTAACATATAACAAGCCATTTGGGAAAAATACACCATATACACATTTGTGCTAAATGCACCCCATTTCCAAGCATACAAAGTTCATGCAAAAGGGAATTCACCCACATGCAGAGAGCCAAATGCTCCACGATTTTTACGACCTATATTACAATTTACCAGAGATTTGGGTCACTTTGATGTTGTTTAGCCATGTATATCACATATACATGCTTAATTAAATTTTTGCATAAACTACAGAAAAATGTTCCCCAAAAATTCTGATTTTTGGATGGGAACTCTATCTAGGTACCCCTCATGCATGGACAAAATTTCAGCCTCATGCAATTAGTGTACACTTAGGAATTTACAAAATAAAGTCTAGGGCACCTTTAGGACACACCCCAGCAAAATAAAGATTCTGGGGGTTGTAAGGCACCAAATTAAGTGACAAAGTTCCTTACAAAGCTAAGACCATATGCTACAACTTTCATATTCAAAACTTTTCCTAGATCTGGCTCCAGGTAGGTCTGATATAAGCTTGATGATGTTGTCTGTTCTATGACAGATTTGCACATTTATTTAAATGACGTAGCCTGCATTTAAATAATCCTGGCACCAATCTTGAAGCGGATTGGGTGGTAGCTGGATTGTCTTCAACCTCTAGCCAACAGCTAGGATTGACCCAAGCTGGGCCACTTTGGGTGGCAATTTCACAGCCAACCATCGGTCTCCATGGCCGGCCAACACCACCACCACCTCCATTGAGGTGTTGGTCATCGATTGGCGGCGTCAATGCGGTCGGAAACCACCTCTCCGATGATACCAAGCAAGGAAAAAAGGGGCTAGGCATTTCTCTCTAATCTCACATGGAATCGAGCTCAATTGAGCCTGATTTCTCTCATAAATGAGCTAGAATGCTGGCATAGAGGGGGGGAGGAGAAACGAACTTGGATTGGCGATGGTTGGCAGCGATTTGTTCTATGTGCCATGGCCGGATCTTCAAGATCTTGCCCCTTGCTGAATTTGCTCCTCTCCACCAAAAGCTTCTATCCAAAGTTTGATTTTGACTGCTTAGGGTGTTCTGAAGCTAATTGCAAACTCAAAATGGAGTTATATTGACTAGATGTTAAAGTGCCATGAGGGGTGGTCGGCCACAACATTGGATGTTTCTCCTAACTGCCAAATGGCATGAGGTTGATTAGTGATACGCCCAAAATTGATTTACGTTTAAACGCAAGTGCACGTGTCGAATCAAGTAATATAAAGTGAGAAAGGATCATTCCCTCAGAGAAGTGATTAATTTAGTGCTCGCAAGTACTAGCTCTACCTTTTCTTTAAATTCAAGCGGAATAAAAATAGTGAGTTTTTAATAATGAACAATTAACAATAACAACAAAAATAAACAAGGTTTACTTAAGAATACTTTTACCAACTTAATTGGAGAAATATCAATTTTGAGAAATAATCTTGTATATTGATTTCCTTTGCTTATTGTGATGATTTTTATGAAAGAATCTTTATGAAATGCTTGATTAACTATCTTGTAACGATTTGAAAGTGGATGTCATCATCACTCGATCTCTGAAATCCATATTCTTAATTCCCCTAGTTATCTCTAACTTAGGTGGAAAAGACTATCATAAAGCACACAATCGATGTTGCTAGCAAAAGATGAAATCTCTTTCTACCTTTATGCTATATTAAAATTCATGATACTTTCACCGCTCCTCTCTCGAATCTCGTAGTGCAGTATAAACACCGAAACTTTGGTGAAATATTTACGCAACTCCTCTCTCGAATCTTGTCGCGCAATATAAAGCAATCATCTAGCCTGACTCCTCTCTCGAATCTTGCCAAGCAAATTTTAAAGATGAACTTAAGCCAAACTTTCCAAGAACAAAATCATGAATTCGATAAAGATAGTATTTCAAACATCCATACAAGCATTAGAATCTAAACATCACAACAAAACAAAGTACTCACAACATACAAGATCTAGGAAATTAGTTCATGGTGGAGAGATGAAACCAAATAAGAAAGATCTTACTAGACATGCTTAAAAGAGTCAAATAGTGCAGAAAATTCCACTCAAAGATGTGCACAATCCGCTGAAGATCCACTCGTCTCCTTCTTCTCCACTAGGGTTTTTCGCCAACCCTAGTTCTCTTTCTCTCCAAAACTCCTTTTCTTCCTCTCCAATTTCGTCCCCCTTCTGGTGGTTATTTCCTTCCTTAAAACGAGCAGCCCCCTCCCAATTGATGTGTCCTTCCATATTTGAAAATGGCGCAAATTCAAAATTTTGAATTTTAAATCCGCCTAGATTTGTTGTAACATCCAAAAATGGATGTTATAACAATTTGGACCGGCCAAAATATTTAAGTTCAGCTTTTCTTCTCCGAGTCGATTTCTTCGGCGATTCTAATAAGAAAACATAAGATTTTAGTCAAATGATCCATAATTGAAATAAACATGAATTTATTTATATTTTATATTCATTTAGATCATTTATTCCATTTATAATAAAATAATAAGTCGGAATAAATGGCTAGATAACTTCTTTTTAGGAAGTTATCACACCTCCACAATTAAACTTTTGCTAGTCCCTAGCAAAGATCATTCAAATTACTGACTTGAATGAAGAACTAAGAACATAATATAAATTCAAATATTCTTTCGTCCTTGTAAAAAAAATTAATCAAAGCGTACTATAGAAATTTGCTTTACTCAATTGATAAACCTACAATCAATAAAAATTTAACCATTCATAACTCCATTAGCTTGAATAAAAGATAATGCTCAAATAAGAATTTTAGTGCGGTGAGTGCTAAAAAGGAATTTACTCTCATGCAATATTTCTTATTGAACCTCTGCATTTATTGAAAAGGATAAGAATATGCTAAGCTATTGATTTTAGTCTCCACATGAGTTAGTAGTTCAATTGAATATCGGAATGACTTTGGCTTGGTTCGAAATTTATGGGTAACTTTGATAGTGGAATGACATTCCCTAGTTAATACTCTTAGCAAGTTTACCATAATATGGGGTTTATCAACATATATTTTTTTTTTCTTTTCATAGTAAGGATCATTCCAAGTACAAGTGTACATACCTAGGCCACATATCACTATGATGCTCTATTCTCTTTTTTTTTTCTTTTTTTAAAATATATATCACAGTTGGGATCATTCCAAGTATGTATACCAATACCTAGGCCACATATCACTATGAAATTTAACCTTTTTTTATTTTTAATTTTATTTAGATTAAACACCCATAAATGGCTAACTTACTAAAGTACAACTAGTAGGAACGTAGGGAATTTAAGCATGGGATGGTGTATATCAAAGTGGTAAGGATAAGGCTCAAAGTATTTAGTGGATGCTCGAAATGGATTAACTTCCTAAACTCAAGTCTTGACTTACATCGTTAACTCAGTTCTTGCTCACCCCTCCCTAGTATTTGCAGAAGTCAATATCAAAAATTGCCTTGGTCGTAAACAAAAAATTTTGTGCATGAAATAATTGCCTAAATGAGCATTATCAAAAAAAATCTTACTAACTTCAAATTCATGAATTGAACTCCTAAGATTGATAAACCATACCAATTAATTATCATTGAACACTTAAGTAACTTATTGATTAATAAAAACAAGAATTAAGATCATTAAATTCATGTAAGGTTAATTTAATCTTCACTCAAGTGGTAGGGGTTATATTACCCCCACCTCCACACTTAGGGTTTGCTAGTCCCTAACAAAGAAATGATATCATGCAAATAATGGAATGGAGCAATACACAAATATAATGAGAATCTAAATTGAAATAGGAAACTCCCCTGAAGTGAATGGAATGTGATGGGATGGATGATCAAGTTTTCTTGTTTTCCTTCATGGTACTCCCACCTCCACCCTTAATCATAACAATCAGGTCTGCATCCTTACAATTTCTAGAATAAATAGTCATTAAAACATGAGATATAATTATAGATCATCAATAGTAAATGCAAATATCATTAATCATAATAACATGTGGGCAGCAATCCTTAAGCAGCACCTCAGAATAAAATCATGATAATAAATATCATTACTCATAAATCATAATAATCAATCCTCAGGACTCACCAAAGTGCACCAATCATTAATAAGCATCTAATAATAAGCAGTAGTATAAGAGAGTGCTATGCAAGTAAGAGTAAAACCAACACCAACAAAAATACATCACGACAAACATGATAGATGAAATAAAAGAAAATATCACACTTAGAAGCATTCAAGTTAGTCCAGCTGATTAGATAATAGCAGCAATATAGTTCATGTCATGTAATCAAGTAGGCAATATCAAAATATAACCATGTTTGTAAATTAAATAAAATAAAAAGAGATGATTTGACTAGTCCTCCTCATCTTCACCTTCGCCTTCGTCATCGCCCTCGGATTCATCATTTTCTTTCTCTTCATCATCATCTTCTTCGTCTGTGATTTCCTCATTTTCAAAACCTTCTTCTTCGTCCCATTCTGATTCGCTGCCCACGTCGGCCTTTGACAACCATGCCGATGGATCCAACCTAAGTCGATCCCTTGACATCAAGAAACCCTGGCGGTCCCATTGGCCTGACATTCTTATATTAGGAGTTGGGATCAGAATTTTTGCTTTAAGCATCAATTGATGTTGGCTAGCCCGAAGATCCTGGAATTGCGACTCAAAATAGAGATGTTGGTACCGTTGATATTCTTTTAAGTATTCTAAATTGTCCATCATTCTCACAGTTGCATTATCCAAATCTGCCAAGGGGAGTCCAAGGCATTCAGGTTCACCAGCTGGTGGATTGATGAATGAATCCACCTCCTTACTTTTGGCTGCCTTAACATTCACCTTAATAACAGTCTTGGTGATATGGTGTTTCACTTGTGTGATTAAATCATCAGCATGCTCAACTACCCCGGCATTTCGACAAAGGTCTGTGATAAGAGTCGGGAACCACAAATGCTTAGGCTTTTGTTCATCAATCTTTTGTCGTTGTTGTAAACTGATAATCTTTGCTAGATCAAACTCCATCCCCGTCATGATTCCAAAGAGCAGAGCAAACTTATCCATAGTGACAGTATTGGAATGGCGGGTGGGTATGATGCTCGCATTCATAAAGAGCAACCAAACCTTTGCTTCCCGCTTTAAACAAGTAGTCTTAATTGCTTTTCTTGCTCGGCTGACCCATTCTGGTTGTGGTGTGCAACACCATATCCTAACCATCTCATGAAACTGACATTATTCAGAATGTCTGTATAATCAGGGAAACCATGGTCTTCAAGACCGAACATTTCACTTAGATACGCTGCTGAAAAACCGAACTTTTCTCCTCTTACGGTTACGATTTCCCCATCCGAATTCTTCGCATGCATTTGCATAAAATTCATAAACTAATGGAAGTATAGCTTCTGACCTAGGATGACAAAGACTCTCATTTTAGAGTTTCAATTTGGTCAGCGTAACTAATACTCCATGCCTTCTTTTCCAGTTTAAAACCTCTCTCATAGATGCAGGGTATTTCCTTCAGCATTTGGAAACTTCTCTCAGCCGATGGAGTAAAAAAAAAATTAATTTGCTGGTCTACACAATTTCCCTTGTCTCTTTGCTTTCGTTTCTTAGAATGCTCAGCCTAAATTGAAAATGAGGCTAAGAGAAATTGACCTATAACAAAGTATACTGCTTATCATGAGGGAAACGTTCAGGGTATTACCTCTATTTGCGCTCCTGCCACCTCTTTGCTCTGATGCCGACGCACCATAATGTCGAGTCTGCAAAGACACTCTCACTGACTCGTGAAGTGCCTGCTACTTCAATGTTCTCCTCCGCTTCTCTACGCGAGAATGGTCGTCGCTCCTCCGCAGTATCGCCTGTCGGCCGCCTTTCTTCTCAGAAGCCTGATCGAGACGAAAATCTAACCTAGCCGGCGGTTATATTATATTTGGAATTGGGTTCGACGAAAGTCTAAACTAGTAGCCGGTCAGATTAAATTAGGAAATAGGTTCGACGAACGTCGAACTAGTAGCCGGTCAGATTAAATTAGGAAATAGGTTCGACGAACGTCGAACCTATGCGGCGGTTAAATTAAGATCCGGTTCGACGAACGTCGAACCTAGCCAGCGCGCAAAATCCTGAAGGATTGCGCAAAGCGAGCAATGTGATAACTATTTATTTTCGGTGTTGTGACATTTATGTGCAGCAGTGAAACTATTGTAACAATTATTTTCAGTTGTTGTAACAATTGCCTTAGACGAATTTGACTTAGAAAAAATTTTCAGCCGCCTTTCAATTCTTCCTTTTCTTAGCCAATTTTTTTGTATTCCTTGATGGTCATCATCTTGTGGCTTCCTTCCCTCCACTCACATATCTCTTACTAAACTATAAGCATACAAATCTTATATATTTCATATTAGATGGGTTGCCTCCCACTAAGCTTCTAAATTATTGCAGGAAAAATATACAAGAAAATAAAAACACAAAATGCAGCAAACGAAAGATAGCTACTGGGTTTATTGTCTCCCCAACATGACTTATTCAGGCCTTAAAAATATTCTAGATTATTGGCCTGTGAAAGATAAACTGAACATGTAACTGCCTTAATATTCGTCGCGGTAATGGGTACCGATACAGAGATAACACAGTTACTCCCTCTCTTGAATAATAATACATGAATTGCATAGGTAAGGGAAATAGAAAGTAAGAGGACCAGGACATCTGCTCCTCACTCATCTCATCAACATGCATATGCTTAGATGGAGAAATAGGTTTAGGAAATAAATTAGAAGATAGACATAAATAATTAAAAAATGGGAGAGTGGTCCCGGTCTCATTCTCAACAGGCTCCAAATCTTGTACACTACTGTCGACATCCAAAGCAGGGCAAGAGATATCAGATGGTATAGGAGTCACGCAAGCAAAATGGACATCATCAATAAGTGAGGAAGTGGATACTTCCTCAACCAATGAGATGACATCGTCAAACTCTTGCGACTTGACTACAATCTTTGTAACCTCGCACTGCTGGATGGCTAAAGCAGGATCAGTGGAAATGAGTGTAGAAAGTTTATGCAAAGGAGGAACTGCGTCAATCGCAATATCAGAGAACATGTGGATTGGTTCCTCGTGGGGTGAATCCAAAAGAGATGATGATTGCGTGCGTAGAGGAGGCACAAACATGTCATTGCATAAATCATCGAAAGGAAAATCTGCAATACTCCCTCGTAGACAAGGTGGTACTGCATATGGATCATCAAAGGTAGAAGGAACGTCATGTGTACAGAGAGAATTCGCAATAGCCCCCCGTAGACAAGGTGGATAATCAGATAGACTAATTTCAATATACGGTTCATTCTCCTTCTCCCTTTTACATTGAAATGCAACACACTCTCTTAATACGTGGTTGGTACTATGACAGAATATGCATTGTTCCCCACTTCTTTGCGGCTTTTGAGGGGTCGTGCGGAAATAAGGGAACGACACTTGTTGTGAAGGTGCGTAATTATAAAAATTAGGCTCGTCATATGACATATCATATGATAGTGGTGCTCCGTACGGTGAGTCATATGACGTATAACCATGGTCTCCTATATAACAATCATCACTATTATGATTATAAGACCCGCACAATCAACATTGAGAGTAAGAAAACATGATGATGTATGGGTGGATTCACAAATTAAAATGATGCATAAACTAGCTGTACAAATACAAAACCACTATGGAGGCCCGCTCAGAAAATTTAAAATAACAATGAAAAAAGAATTAAAAAAAATTCAACTTCATAATTTATTTCTCAAATAAAACAACAAAAACTTAAGCTCTAAATACTCACGGTTTACTAATATTGCAAGAAGAGAATCACTAAATAGTTGCACTTCCCCGGCAACGGCGCCAAAAACTTGATACGCCAAAAATTGATTTACGTTTAAACACAAGTGCACGTGTCGAATCAAGTAATATAAAGTGCGAAAAGATCGTTCCCTCGGAGAAGTGATTAATTTAGTGCCTCGCAAGTACTAGCTCTACCTTTTCTTTAAATTCAAGCGGAATAATTTAGTTTACTTAAGAATACTTTTACCAACTAAATTGGAGAAATATCAGTTTTGAGATATAATCTTGTATATTGATTTCCTTTGCTTATTGTGATGATTTTTATGAAAGAATCTTTATGAAATGCTTGATTAACTATCTTACAACGATTTGAAAGTGTACGTCATCATCTCTCGATCTCTGAAATCCATATTCTTAATTCCCTTAGTTATCTCTAACTTAGGTGGAAAAGACTATCATAAAGCACACAATCGATGTTGCTAGCAAAAGATGAAATCTCTTTCTACCTTTATGCTATATTGAAATTCATGATACTTTCACCGCTCCTCTCTCGAATCTCACAGTGCAGTATAAAATGGAAACTTTGGTGAAATATTTACGCAACTCCTCTCTCGAATCTTGTCGCGCAATATAAAGCAATCATCTAGCCTGACTCCTCTCTCGAATCTTGCCAAGCAAATTTTAAAGATGAACTTAAGCCAAACTTTTCAAGAACAAAATCATGAATTCGATAAAGATAGTATTTCAAACATCCATACAAGCATTAGAATCTAAACATCACAACAAAACAAAGTACTCACAACATACAAGATCTAGGAAATTAGTTCATGGTGGAGAGATGAAACCAAATAAGAAAGATCTTACTAGACATGCTTAAGAGAGTCAAATAGTGCAGAAAATTCCACTCAAAGATGTGCACAATCCGCTGAAGATCCACTCTGATCTCCTTCTTCTCCACTAGGGTTTTTTGCCAACCCTAGTTTCTTTCTCTCCAAAACTCCTTTTCTTCCTCTCCAATTTTGTCCCCCTTCTGGTGGTTATTTCCTTCCTTAAAAACGACCAGCCCCCTCCCAATAGATGTATCCTTCCATATTTGAAAATGGCGCAAATTTGAAATTTTGAATTTGAAATCCACCCAGATTTGTTGTAACATCCAAAAATGGATGTTATAACAACTTGGACCGACCAAAATATTTAAGTTCAGCTTTTCTTGTCCGAGTCGATTTCTTCGGTGAAAACATAAGATTTTAGTCAAATGATCCACAATTGAAATAAACATGAATTTATTTATATTTTATATTCATTTAGATCATTTATTCCATTTATAATAAAATAATAAGTCAAAATAAATGGCTAGATAACTTGTTTTTAGGAAGTTATCAATTAGCATTCTGCGGGAAACTCCATGGGGAGTTGAGTTGCAGCCATTGGAGATGAATTGAGTGCCACTTGGAGGGAATTCCACAATTTTCTCATTTTTGTCTCTTTCAAATTGGGGATTTCCCAAATTACCCATGCATGTCATCCATTTCCTGAAATCAGAGGGTATGGAATGTAATTAGGGTTGGGGGCTGCTGAGTGGGCTGAAATTGAAGGTCTTAGCCCATTGGAATTAGGTTAGCCCCTTTTTAATTTCGTTTTTAGGCAAATTTGACCAAAGTTGACTTTTGGGTTGACTCGGTCGAATTGATGAGGTGGCTTCCCCCATTTGATGTTCATTGGTCCTATGACACCACCCAATGTTTATTGGGTCATGGTGGGGTCTTGATTGAGCTAATTGAACCATTTAGGCGTGATTTAACCTAAATTGACCTAAGTTTTACTTTGGTCAAATTGGGTCAATTGGTTAATTGAATGTTGGGGCTTCTGTTCAATTGAACCTCTTTTAGGGTTTGGAATATAGTGGTGAAGTCAATTTGACCATGTGAACTCCAATTGAGCCAATTTGGGTTGAATTAGGTTGTGTTGACCTAGAGTTGACTTTGGTCATGTCTATGAAATTGGTTGAGCCCAATTGAATATTTCTGCCCTAATGGTCTATCTTAGTGGTTAGGAAGACATTGTTGGGGTCAATTTGGCCAATTGAAGCTCAATTGAGCCCAATTATGGTAAGTTAACCTGTGTTGACTCTAGTCAAATTGGCTAGCTTGGTTGACCAACTCATGAAGTGAATGGTCAATTGCCTCCGCTTTAGAGTTAGGGATGTGGTGGTGGAGTCAATTTAAGTTTGTGAGTTCAAGTGCAGGTGATTTGAACTAGGTTGACTTGTGCTCCTTTGTGTGCACTAGGTGAGATCTCCTTATCGTGTTGAGACCTAGGGTCACCTACTTGTCCTAACTCACAATTCATGCCACATGTCATGCCCTAACAATATCAATGGGTCTAGTAGGAATAGGAATGTTACAGTCGGCCAACATGCAAGGGAGAGCTAATCTCGATCATCAATGTAGAGGCTTGGTCTTAGGAGGATGCAATATTATCCCAAGTCACCGTCCCATCACCCAACTTAAGGGTTAAAAGAGTTTAGTTGGAGGTTCACATTCTAAACCACTTGTGAATGTGGGCTTTACCTTTATATGACCTTGAACTTCATTCATTTTTACAGAAAGACGCGGATGTAAACTTACTGATTAGTTGAAATATGTATTTATAGATAACATAACCTATTGTGTGGTCGCGTGATATCAACTTGAAGGCCTTATGAGTTAGAACTCTCGTGAAACATAAGATGATAGAAGGAGATCATCGCGAACATTGCAGCGCGGGATACCAACTGGAATACCTCATAAGTAAGACCACTCATGGAACATGGCTGATGGAAGGAGATCATCGAGAACATAACATCACGGGATACTAACTGGAATACCTCATGAGTAGGATCACTTATGGAACATGGCTGATGGAAGGAGATCATTGTGGGATACCAACTGGAATACCTCATGAGTAAGACCACTCATGGAACATAGCTGATGGAAGGAGATCATCGCGAACAAAACATCGCGGGATACCAACTAGAATACCTCATGAGTAAGACCACTCATAGAACATGTCTGATAGAAGGAGATCATCGTGAACATAGCATCGCGGGATACCAACTAGAACACCTCATGAGTAAGACCACTCATGGAACATAGCTGATGTAAGGAGATCATCGCTAACATAGCATCGCGGTATACCAACTGGAATACCTCATTAGTAAGACCCCTCATGGAACAAAGTTGATGGAAGGAGATCATCATGAACATAACATCGCGGGATACCAACTGGAATACCTCATGAATAAGACCACTCATGGAACATAGCTTATGGAAGAAGATCGTTGTGAACATAGCATCGCGGGATACCAACTGGAATACCTCATGAGTAAGACCCATCATGGAATATAGCTGATAGAAGGAGATCATCGCGAACATAGTATCGCAGGATACCAACTGGAATATCTCATGAGTAAGACCCCATCATGGAATACTAGCTTGAAAACATCACGAGAGCATTCTCGTGGAATGTAAGTTGCTTGAAGGAAATGATCACGAGTAAGAGCTCACAGAATATAAGAGAACAACTTATAAGCATGAAGATCATCATGAGTACGAGCTCGTGTAACACTTTATATGCTTGCTCATAGTGGTGAACTCATCATGAATACCCCTGCTTGTTAGTCGTACAAAAGTACTCACGAGATTTACTAAAGCACCCGTAAGCATGTACATATATGAATAGCACTGCAATTGAAAAGGGAGATAACTACGGCGGGTTAAGTGTCTCATTTGGCATTAGAACCTCCTACGCAGAGATTTCGGTGGTTCCGCCTGGCCTTAACTTGCCATCAGGAACACGCCAAATGAGGTCGTTGTTGGAGCTTGTGTTCCACATCTCTTGGTTTGAGAATAACAAATTCCACAATATATTTGATCTTGCTTGTCGTGTGTTTATAGTGTACAGGAAGTATACTCCTAAAAAGAGCAATGCATAATGATCACAGAGCACGATATTTAGAGCCACCGCGGAGTGGTAACTCCTACCGCTATCGGTAAATGGGATGACATCTGAAGACTAACGGCAGATGGTTTCTCGATGATGAAATGATGATATATAATGCGGCGCGTTAGTTCTCACCATGGCGCAGTAGGTCCGTGATCCATTGCGGTTAGCATGATCTCCACGAAGGTGGACACATTGCAGCACGATAGCATGCACGATGCTAGCGCAGAGCGGTAGTACTACCGCAGGTGGTAGTTTCCATTGCTTATATAAAGGATGGATCTTTCTCTTTTATTATGAGATAATTGAAGCCACAACTCTAACCTTTCGTGAGAGCCTTCATCCCAGGGTTCCAAAGCAAGATCGTCAATTACTCAAGGTGAGACATAGATTCAATGTACACAAGGTTTACCAAGATCGTCAATTACTCAAAAGTGCTTGGAAAAGTTTTCTCCAACGGCGACTTGGTGAGAAAAAATCTTAGTTATCTCCCTCCAAAGTTCAATCCAAAGGTGATGTCCATCTCAGAGTCGCGCGATCTAAAGAAGCTCCAAATTGAGAGTCTCATTTGGAATCTCAAAACCCATGAGGTTGAACTAAAAATTCAATGACAAGAGTACAATGAGGTGCCAAAGAAGAAGGCCTTGGCATTGAAATCAAAGAAGGAGACCAATGGAGAAGATGGTGATGAAGAGGATGAGGAGAGCCTATTTGTGAAGAAGTTTAAGAGATTCATGAAGAATCCGGAAAGGAGAAACAACTTCCGGAAATATTTCATCAACAAGGGAACCTCATCGAAGAAAGGAAAAGTTAGCAACTATGACGATGATGAGCGGCACCACCGGAGTGCTACCATTATAGAAGGACCTGACACATCCAGAGTTAGTTCCCGAAATATCTGAAAGAGCAAAAAGAAAAGAGGCACTAGAGCAAGGAGAAAAAGAAGGTACTAAAAGCGGCTACATGGGATGACTCCTCCTCCGAGGATTCAAGCGGCTCATCCACTAGTGATGAAGAAGAGGCAAATATGTGCCTTATGGGAAAAAGCAACAAGCCATTCGACGATGAGTGTAGTGTCCAAATCGACACTGAGGTACATCCTCCTACTTTTGATGATTTATATTCTGAGATATTTCGATAAATTTTAACAGATATTGATCTTCTAAAACCTCAAAATAAACTTTTGTTAAAGGAAAACAAAAAATTGTCTAAAGAAGCTCAATTATTAGGGAAAGAGAAAGTAGCTTGACAAGAGTGCAATCACTCCTTGGCAAGAATGAAATATCTTGAAGAAGCTCTTTCTAAGTCTCACTCCACTATCGAATTACTTACTAAGGGAAAAGGGGACTTAGCGAAAGAACTTTAAAAACCTCTTTTTCTCAAATATAAGAAGGAAAGAAATCTTTTGTGAATCGGTGTGTTATGTTAATAACGGAAAACACCGCTCTTAAAGCCCAAATTCAAGATTTAAACATGCTCATTGAAATTTTGGTGTTGGCCAAAGGTCTCTTGACATGATCTTGGCCAACCAATGTCATGGTAGTGTAAAATTTTGGCTTGGTTATGTTACTGGGAGCTATCACCCAGTGATAACTCTTACCACCGACAGTAGCAGTAAATCCAGAAATCATAATTCTTATAATAAAAATCATTTCAAAATTTAGATGTAACCTCATCTTCCTGCAAGAATATATACAGAACTCTAAAAAGGGTCTCAACCCCTTTTATATCATGTGTCAAATGTCATATATTTGGGCACACCTCAGACGCATGTAGGAAGAAGGGGCAAAGTGGAGACGCATGTAGGAAGAAGGTTCTAAGGTTTCCACCTATTCTATGGGAGTAATCTCTTGGGTATCTGGATCTTTACTCTCATACCTTTTTTAGGTATGTTGGCAGGCCTAGGATAAAGAAGACGTGTGGTATTTGGACTCAGGATGTTCCAAACACATAATGGGCAACAAAGCAAAGTTCCTTAGCCTTGAGATCAAGAAAGAAGGGATGGTGACATTCGGAGAGAATGGAAAAGGAAAGATCATGGGCATCGGCACAGTGGGTAACGAATTGTTTTCAATTTCTATTATTTTATTTGTAGAAGGTTTGAAGCATAATTTAATTTCAATTAGTCAATTATATGATAAAGGTTTTAATGTATTATTTGAATCTTCTACAAACGTTTGCAAAATCTTAAAATATAAAACAAATGAAGTCGTACTCACTACACCTAAGAGGCATAATATTTATATGATTGCCTTTAATGATCTTTCAAATTCTTCTTTAAAATGATTTATCTCTAAAAATGAAGAATTAGAACTTTGACATAGGCACCTTGGTCACTCTAGCACCAAGCTTATTTTGAAATTATCAAAAGATAAATTAATTAAGGAATTACCTATGTTTAATGGAAATTTATCTTCTCTTTGTACGCCTTGCCTAAAAGAAAATTTTCAAAAATTTCTTTTAAAAACAAAAATGTAATTTCTACTACTAGACCAATTCAATTAATTCACATGAATTTATTTGGACTTGTTAGTACTTCTAGTCTAGGAGGTAGAAAATACACTTTTTTATTAATTGATGATTATTCTAGATTTTGTTGGACTATATTTCTATCTTCCAAATTCAATGCATTTTTTGAATTTACTAAATGATGCAATCGCACTCAAAACGAACTTGATTTAAAAATTAAATACATACGATTGGATCATGGAGGAGAATTTGAAAATGATAAGTTTCCTTCTTTTTGTAATGATCTTTGAATTAAGCATGAATTTTCCGCTCCACGCACCCTACAACAAAATAGTGTAGTGGAGAGGAAAAATATAACCCTTCAACAACTAGCACACACTATGCTTTCCGAATATGGGTTGCCCAAATCTTTTTGGGCAGAAGCTATTAATACTTCATGTTATGTTATTAATCATGTTATACTTCGCCCAATCATAAAAGTAACACCTTATGAGCTATACTTTTAAAATAAACCTAATGTATCTTATTTTCCTGTTTTTGGTTGCAAATCTTTTATTTTAAACACTAAAGATGCATTAGGAAAATTTGATGAAAAATGTGACGAGGGAATTTTCATTGGCTACTCTGCAACTAGTAAGGCTTATAGAATATATAACAAAAGAACTAAAATAGTTGAAGAGTTTATTCATGTAAGATTTGATGAGTTTGTTCCTTGTGTAAATGCTAATCCTACAAGAAACGAAGAGGAGCCCCTTTCCCCTTTGGAGCATGATGATGATGAATCGCTTGGAGAAAAAGAAGAAGAAAAGTGGAGAAAGAAGAAGAAAAAGAAGAATATGTTCCTCTAAGTGTGCTACAGTTTTCAAAGGACCATCCAAGGGAGCTTATCATTGGAGAACCATCAAAAGGGGTAAATAATGAGTCCCATTTATATACGCTATTATGGACTCATCCGGGCTAGTTTCACTCTTGTGCACGTCTTTTATATACTCTTTTATGGACTCATCCGGGCTAGTTTTGTAATTTTTCTATTTGCATAATAATTGTTTATTCTACTCAAAAGTGGTGAATCTGATGTGAATCTGACGGTAGCATAGGAATGTGTGTAGACGGTTGTTAGGGTTGTGTTGCTCGAGGCAGGAGGAAGAATTATCTTTCTCGGTGGCTAAGAACTTGCCCCAAGCGACTCTTGAAGCATTGGTATAAGTTAGTTCAATGCGTGAGCATGATGTAGGCTTTCGCTTTGGCTAGGTTGAGCTTTGTATACCGACCCTATCATTATCCTTGATATCCCCTTTGTGCCTACCCCATCTCTTGATTCAGCTCCTTATATTTCACCAAGGCCTGCATGCTAATCCTAGTCGCGCTCCCAATCCGATCTTTAGTGTTATATCAATTTTAATTGAGGGTGTTGATGCAGTGAAATTTTTTGTGAAATTGTGGTTTGCGCTTCCTCGGAGTATTTGCTAAAAAAGGTTATGAGAAAAGAAAAGAAAAAGAAATTAGAACAAGAAAAGAAAGAAAGAAAAATGCTTGGTTAAGAAAAGAGCCAAATTGAAAATCTTTTTAAGAATTGTTTTGGGAGTAGGCACACCCATATTTTCAGGTTCAAGTCTGGGGGTGTGGTGCACTCGTGTTTTTATTATGGTGCTTGGATAATTTCTTTGACGCAAGCTCTTTTAGATTAGGTGTGGAAACCCTCATGTTTATTATTGTAATCCCTACCAAATCCCAAGCCCCGTTTTTATCATAAAGTCCTATTGACTCATGCATTTAATCAAACTTGTGTCGTGGAGAGAGTGTGATCGGGTGATCTTATGGTCACCGACATTGATGGATTTCAATGGAGGTTGTTCCGAGCACCGATCTTGAGTAATACTAGCCTCAGCGATCATTTTACTTTCTTCCTACGCAAGACCGGACGATTCACCGTGATTCAACTTTTGAGTACAGATAATATATATGTACGCTCTTAGATTATTACAAAGTGTTTGTATAATTAAAAATTTCTTCTACTGCATTTCTATGCGCGCAAGCATGCGACTTCGCATGGTACTCCGCTTCTACAATTGTTAAGCAAGCTAATCAATTTTTCCGTCCGCTTAAGCGATGATTTTCTCGGGACGAGCAAATGGTTAAGTCTGGGGGAGTGATAAGCCCCATTTATATACGCTTTTATGGACTCATCCGAGCTAGTTTTCACTCTTGTGCACGTCTTTTTCGAGTTATTATTGCTTGTATTTCTCTTATAATCACTTCCACGTTATGTGCACTATTTTGGCACGTTTTGGTGTGAGTTTGCACTCCATGTTGTTGGGGGTAAGCACATGGTGCTCCCCGACCCTTTTTCTGTGTTTGAATGTTGCTGGAGGTGTCTTCCCAGCTATATTGATGTCTATGCAGGTGGATGGTTCATCCTTATTTTGCACAAATTACAATTCTGCATGAATTGCACGATCGTGCATTTTTCTTGACGCACGATCTCTCCAATCATGCGTGCTCTTCGGCTGGCAAAATGATGCTCTGTCTTTGATAGTGTGTTTGTACGCACGGGCAGTAGCCTGTGCACAAAGGAAACGCATGATTGCCTGTTTTGCATGGTTTTTATTCAATCTGGATTTGGTCATGCATTTTTACGCATGGGCGGCATCGACCGTGCGTGAGTAAAATGCATGGGCACTGCTGCTTCTTCCTCAAGGAAATATCTTTTCGTTTTATAACGCACGGGCAATGCACGGTCGTGCGTTCGACCATGCGTGGCTTAATTTCTGTTGTTTTAGTATTTAAAGCAGGAAATCTGCTGAGTTCGGGGCAGACTGCAAAAATCACTTCAGAGCCTGCCATTTTCTTCTCCATTCCGCCCATTTCGCCACTCCACCACCGCTCGACCTAAGAGAAGCTCCAGCAACCGCTTCCTTGCAAGACTTCCGCTAAAGCTTCCTCCTTGGCCTCCTCCATCATCCACGAGCTCAAGAATGCCATCGATGGAAAGTCTCTGCTGCATTCAAGGTGTCCAACAAGAGTTAGCTTGAGCTAGACCACGAAGAAGATGGGTAAAGTAGAGGAAGGTGACAGCTCCTCCAGACCCCGGATGCAACTGAGGACCGAGCACGGACGAGGCTTGACAACCCTACGATTCCAGCCCAGAATCTTCAGCAAAGTCTTCGATCTTCGGTTTTCTCTTTCCCCTTGCGCATTGCTTCAGAATTTTCCTTGTATGTGTGTTAATTTGGATGATGTTCATAAACACTGTGTTTTAGTTAATATGATTTCATGCTTTTGAGATTTGTTGTGGTTTTTGTGAACTGAGGAGCGCCCCATTCCACCATCCACTCCACTACTATGTTGTGCGCCTCACTAGCAATTGCTAGTTGCATGTTCTGTGATGAGGTGCTTACGACCCTCACTCCGCTGGTTACAAATCATCCATCCGCTATCCTTCTCATCCACCCACTTACCCAAGCAGGGCACTGCGTCCTACATTCCATCCCGCCAAGCGAAGCAGTGCTTTAGGCCAGCATTTTCTTTCACTGTTGTTAAATTAGGAAAACTAAGATCAAACCCTCTTTTTAATTAATTGCATGGGAATCTTTATAATTAATTTCCTAACGAGAAATCATACAACCCAACTTGCAATCCTCTGAGAATGATATTCGGGGAGTCTCTCCCAACTTTTATTACTTGTACGACCGGTGCACTTGCCATCATCTTATCAAGTTTTTTGCGTCGTTGCCGGGGATTGCGAGCGTTGTATGAGTTTTTCTTCCAGGAAGCTTCTATAAAGGTTCTTTGTTGTTTTTGATTTTTTTTTTCTTTTTGTTGTGTGTAAGTTTATGCAGGGGCAAGGCCCTGAAGAGTTAGTGGAGTATGGCCCTGAGATTGAGAGGATGTTGCACGCGCGTCGTCGTACTGCTGCTGCCATGGATCTCAATATCAACAGAAATGAAATTAACCCTGGGGGTGAGAACGCACCCGCTGCTGGTCATGTGGCTGATGAGAATGAGGTGGCCCGGGCGAGGCCCAGAATAATGCGAGATTATACCACTCCCATTATGGGGAGTGTGTACCCTGGTTTTGGCCCACCCATCATGAACAACCAGTTCGAGATCAAGCCGGCAATCCTGAACATCATCCACAACAATGCCCAGTTCTCTGTGTTGGCAAGTGAAGATCCCCATCTTCACTTGGCAGAGTTCTCAGAAATTTGCAGAACGTTCTGGTACGCCGGTATAGCAGACGACATGGTAAAATTAAGATTATTTCTGTTCTCCCTCTGTGATAAAGCCAAAGTGTGGCTCCATATGATCCCGTCGGGCACAACAACCACATGGGAGCTTCTCTCCTCCAAATTCTTAGCGAAGTTCCACCCCGTGGACAAAATGGTGAACCTAAGGAGGGAGATTGCTACCTTCCAATAGCACGCATAAGAGACCCTCCTGGAAGCTTGGGAGAGATTTATGGAACTCCTCTGGAAGTGTCCTCACCATGAGCTGCAACCCTGGAACCCGGTGGAGTATTTCTACTTCGCAATAGAACCAAATTACAGGGCCATGATCGATGTTGTCATCGACAGAACCCTCTTAAATCATACTACTGATGAAGCTTTACGAATTTTGTAGGAAACCGCAACTCATAGTTCTTTTTGTACTGCAGGGTGAAACACCCCGCAGAATGCCAGAGGACTATTAGAAGTGAACACCACTGGTCTAGCTCCAGCACCATATGAGAACATCACGTTGTTGAAGAAGCCTTCCTCTTCTCTGGCTCCGGTGATGGCTATATCTTGTCAAGGATGCGGGAACTCCGGTCATCATACTTATGAATGCCCCTCAGGTGAAATCTCATCTGAATTCTCTAATCTCAATATAGAAGAAAGTGTTAATTTTGTTCAAAATCAAAATCGCACTACACCATTTTCAAATACGTATAATCCGGGTGTGAGAAATCACCCAAATTTCCCATGGAATCAGAACACTGCGGGCCAACGTTGGAAATCGGGACAGCATCAATTTGTTGCTCAAGCATCCAGAAGCCAACAAATGCCGCCTCAACCTGGATATAATCAAGGCGCTCTGGTGCAGCGGAAGAGTGCGTTAGAAGAGATGATGGAGAAATTTGTGGATGTGGCCCAAGCAAATATGGCCAATCAAACGGCCTCGATGAGGAACTTGGAAATGCAACTGGGTCAATTGGCTCAAGTGCTTTCTGAGCGTACTCAAGGTGCTCTTCCTAGCACAACGGAGAAGAACCCCCATGAGAAAGGAAAAATCATAACTGATACGGATGGATGCCATGAGGGCGAGTTGATTGTGAAATGTCAAATTAATGGCATTGAAACCACTGCTCTGTGTGACACTGAACCATTGCGCAGCTTGCTTTCCTTGCAAGACGTTGAAAATCTAAACTTAAAAATCAATAATGATGATCATAAGTCACTTATCCTGGCTAATCAAATGATGGTGGAGACGGAAGGAGAAGTTAAAGATGTCGAGGTAATCATAGATGGAACTTCGGTTATCACGAACTTCCAAGTTTTGGGCCCCATGGAAAATAACTTCATGCCTATTTTGGGTGTCCCATTCTTGAAGGAGAGTGGTGCCATCATTCACATTCCCAGTGGGTGTATAACCTTATCACCCAAGGTGACACACCACAATCACCCATCTAAGATAACCAACGACATCAGTCTTTTGCCTGTCATTACTAATAAATTTACTAATGAGTTGAGTATAGATTTGGAGAACCAAAGTGAAGAAACGAATGTTGAGTCAGAGGAGGAGGAAAAGAAGTTAGTGAAGAAAGAGGTGAGGGATGAAGAAGAAGCTGAGAACAAAGGCGGCGAGGCCGCGAAGTCTGAAGTTACCATGGCAGGCATGGCTAAAACATTTTGATTGAGTTTGTTAGAACTGAAGAAAAATGTAAACATTTAAAACAGGTTAGTTGGGCAGATCTATCACCCGTAAGGGGTGAAGAAATGAAGCCCTTGGCTGCTCCGAAGCTGCATGACAATGATTTTGATCGAGCTCCTATTGATCGATGGCGCTCTCCTACTGTGGAGAGATTGAAGAAGGTCGGGTTATTATGCGCAGTGCGCTTTACTGCCCTCCGGCACGAGAAGGAGGAGGTTAGGAGCAAGGGAGAGAAATCTCCTTTGCGCCCTAAAGCCTTCACCCCCTTCCCATCTCGTGTGGCTGGGGAGAATCATCATAAATCAGCCTATAGCTGAGTCGTGATGGAGTCTCCGGGTTTTTGTTTCTGCGGTTTCTATTTTGCTTAATTCTATTTCTTTGGCTATGCTTGTGTGTTTATTTTTGTGATATTCTAGACAATTGCTAAGAATAATGCTTGAACCTTATTGCTATAATGTTAATACAGGTATTTGGTCCACCTTAAGGACGGTAAACAAAAGGGCTTATAGGAGACGACCCAATTTTGCTTGAACTCTATTGTTGTTTTGCGATTTGTTGGAGATGTTGTTTTGCAAGAAGGGCGACCTCAATGGTAGATGCATTTTTAGCTCTAGTTCCAATTTAACGCCAATCTTCCTGTATGTTATTTCTGAGCATGGGGTAACCTCTCCTCTCGCTTCTATTTATGAATCTAGTATTACAATCTGTGATGTTTAGATTTAAGTCTGGGGGAGAGTAGCTTGTCGTTACTCACTTGCACGTGCACATAAGCACAGCATACTGGAAGTTACAATATTATTGTTATTTTTCATTCTCATAGCACATCACAACACCCACTAGAGAGCGCACTTAATCATAGGCGCGTGACGAGTCTAGCTCGTTTCTTTTGTAGGATTGGGAAAATTGTTGTTCTAGCTCAGGGTTGTAAGACGGAGTAAAATGTTGACGCCAGTAGTGCTCTAGTTGAGTACTCGCGTCTTGCATAGATTTGTGTGTAGAATAAATTTTTCTTTATGCTTATAGTTTTGTAATTTTTCTATTTGCATAATAATTATTTATTCTACTCAAAAGTGGTGAATCTGGTGTGAATACGACGGTAGCATAGGAATGTGTGTAGACGGTTGTTAGGGTTGTATTGCTCGAGTCGGGAGGAAAAATTATCTTTCTCGGTGGCTAAGAACTTGCCCCAAGCGACTCTTGAAGCATTGGTATAAATTAGTTCAATGCGTGAGCATGATGTAGGCCTTTGCTTTGGCAAGGTTGAGCTTTGTATACCGACCCTATCATTATCCTTGCTAGCCCCTTTGTGCCTACCCCGTCTCTTGATTCAGCTCCTTATATTTCACCAAGGCCTGCAAGCTAATCCTAGTCGCGCTCCCAATCCGAGCTTTAGTATTATATCAATTTTAATTGAGGGTGTTGATGCAGTGAAATTTTTTGTGAAATTGTGGTTTGCGCTTCCTCGGATTATTTGCTGAAAAAAGGTTATGAGAAAAGAAAAAAAAAGAAATTAGAACAAGAAAAGAAAAGAAAGAAAATGCTTGGTTAAGAAAAGAGCAAAATTGAAAATCTTTTTAAGAATTGTGTTGGGAGTAGGCACACCCATATTTTCAGGTTCAAGTCTGGGGGTGTGGTGCACTCGTGTTTTTATTATGGTCCTTGGATAATTTCTTTGACGCAAGCTCTTTTGGATTAGGTGCGGAAACCCTCATGTTTATTATTGTAATCCCTACCGAATCCCAAGCCCCATATTTATCCTAAATTCCTATTGACTCACTCATTTAATCGAACTAGTGCCGTGGAGAGAGTGTGACCGGGTGATCTTATGGTCACCGACATTGATGGATTTCAATGGAGGTTGTTCCGAGCACCGATCTTGAGTAATACTAGCCTCAGCGATCAGTTTACTTTCTTCCTATGCGAGACCGTACGGTTCACCGTGATTCAACTTTTGAGTACAAAAAATATATATGTACGCTCTTAGATTATTACAAAGTGTTTGTATAATTAAAAAGTTCTTCTACTGCATTTCTATGCGCGCAAGCATGCGACTTCACATGGTACTCTGCTTCTACAATTGTTAAGCCAGCTAATCAATTTTTCCGTCTGCTTAAGGGATGATTTTCTCGGGACGAGCAAATGGTTAAGTCTGGGTGTGTGATGAGTCCCATTTATACGCTTTTATGGACTCATCAGGGCTAGTTTTCACTCTTGTGCACGTCTTTTTCGAGATATTATTGCTTGTATTTCTCTTATAATCACTTCCATGTTATGTGCACTATTTTGGCCCGTTTTGGTGTGCATTTGCTATCCATGTTGTTGCGGGTAAGCACATGGTGCTCCCCGACCCTTTTTCTGTGTTTGAATGTTGCTGGAGGTGTATTCCCAGCTGTATTGATGTCTATGCAGGTGGATGGTTCATCCTTATTTTGCTCAAATTACAATTCTGCATGAATCGCACGATCGTGCGTTTTTCTTGACGCACGATCGCTCCGACCGTGCGTGCTCTTCGGCTGGCAAAATGATGTTCTGTCTTTGATCATGCATTTTTATGCATGGGCAGTTGCCTGTGCGCAAAGGAAACGCATGATCGCCTGTTTTGCCTAGTTTTTAGTCAATCTGGATTTGGTCGTGCGTTTTTACGCACGAGCGGCTTCGACCGTGCGTGAGTAAAACGCAGGGGCACTGCCGCTTCTTCCTCAAGGAAGTATCTTTTTGTTAAATAATGCACGGGCAACGCACAGTCATGCGTTCGACCGTGCGTGGCTTAATTTCTGTTGTTTTAGTATTTAAAGCAGGAAATCTGCTGAGTTCGGGGCAGACCGCGAAAATCACTTCAGAGCCCACCATTTTCTTCTCCATTCCGCCCATTTTGCCGCTCCACCACCGCTCGACCTAGGAGAAGCTTCGGCAACCGCTTCCTTGCAAAAATTCCGCCAAAGCTTCCTCCTTGGCCTCCTCCATCATCCACGAGCTCAAGAATGCCATCGACGGAAAGTCTCTGTTGCATTCAAGGTGTCCAACAAGAGTTAGCTTGAGATAGACCACGAAGAAGATGGGTAAAGTAGAGGAAGGTGACAGCTCCTCCGGACCCCGGATGCAACTGAAGACCGAGCACGAACGAGGCTTGACAACCCTACGTTTCCAGCCGAGAATCTTCAGCAAAGTCTTCGAACTTCGATTTTCTCTTTCCCCTTGCGCATTGCTTCAGAGTTTTCCTTGTATGTGTGTTAATTTGGATGATGTTCATAAACACTGTGTTTTAGTTAATATGATTTCATGCTTTTGAGATTCGTTGTGGTTTATGTGAACTGAGGAGTGCCCCATTCCACCATCCACTCCACTGCTCTGTTATGCGCCGCACTAGCAATTGTTAGTTGCGTGTTTCGTGGCAAGGTGCTTACGACCCTCACTCCGCTGGTTACAAATCATCTATCTGCTAGCCTTCTCATCCACCCGCTTACCGAAGCACGGCACTGCGGCCTGCATTCCATCCCTCCAAGTGAAGCGGTGCTTTAGGCCAGCATTTTCTTTCACTGTTGTTAAATTATGAAAACCAAGATCAAACCCTCTTTTTAATTAATTGCATAGGAATCTTTATAATTAATTTCCTAACGAGAAATCATACAACCCAACTTGCAATCCTCTGAGAATGATATTCTGGGAGTCTCTCCCAACTTTTATTACTTGTACAACCAGTGCACTTGCCTTCATCGCAACAAGTTTTTGTCGCCATTGCCGGGGATTGTGAGCGTTTATGAGTTTTTCATCCAGGAAGCTTCTATAAAGGTTCTTTGTTGTTTTTTATTTTTTTCTTTTTGTTGTGTGTAAGTTTATGCAGGGGCAAGGCCTTGAAGAGTTAGTAGAGTACGACCCTAAGATTGAGAGGATGATGCGCGCGCGTCGCCGTGCTGCTACTGCCATGGATCTCAATATCAACAGAAATGAAATTAACCCTGGGGGTGAGAACGCACGCGCTACTGGTCATGTGGCTGATAAGAACGAGGTGGCCCGGGCGAGGCCCAGAACGATGCAAGATTATACCACTCCCACTGTGGGGAGTGTGTACCCTAGTTTTGGCCCAGCCATCATGAACACCAGTTCGAGATCAAGCCGGCGATCCTGAACATCATCCGCAACAATGCCCAGTTTTCTGAGTTGTCAAGTGAAGATCCCCATCTTCACTTGGAAGAGTTCTCAGAAATCTGCGAAACATTCTGGTACGCCGGTATAGCGGACGACGCGGTAAAATTAAGATTATTTATGTTCTCCCTCTGTGATAAAGCCAAAGTGTGGCTCCATACGATCCCGCCAGGCACAGCAACCACATGGGAGCTTCTCTCCTCCAAATTCTTAGCGAAGTTCCACCCCGTGGACAAAATGGTGAACCTAAGGAGGGAAATTACTACCTTCCAACAGCACGCTCAGGAGACCCTCACGGAAGATTGGGAGAGATTTATGGAACTCCTCCGGAAGTGTCCTCACCATGAGCTGCAACCCTGGAACTCTGTGGAGTATTTCTACTTCGCAATAGAACCAAATTACAGGGCCATGATCGATGCTGCCGCCGGTGGAACCCTCTTAAATCATACTCCTGATGAAGCTTTACAAATTTTGCAAGATACTGCAACTCATAGTTCTTTTTGGACTGCAAGGTGAAACATCCCGCGGAACGCCAGAGGACTATTAGAAGTGAACACCACTGGTCCAGCTCCAGCACCTATGAGAACATCACATTGTTGAAGAAGCCTTCCTCTTCTCCGGCTTCGGTGATGGTTATATCTTGTCAAGGATACGGGAACTCCGATCATCATACTTATGAATGCCCCTCAGGTGAAATCTCATCTGAATTCTCTAATCTCAATATAGAAGAAAGTGTTAATTTTGTTCAAAATCAAAATCGCACTGCACCATTTTCAAATACGTATAATCCGGGTGTGAGAAATCACTCAAATTTCTCATGGAATTAGAACACTGCGGTCCAACGTTGGCAACCAAGCCAGCATCAATTTGTGGCTCAAGCGTCCAGAAGCCAACAAAGGCCGCCTCAACCTGGATATAATCAAGGCGCTCCGATGCAGCGCAAGAGTGTGTTAGAAGCAATGATGGAGACATTTGTGGATGTGGCCCAAGCAAATATGGCCAATCAAACGGCCTCGATGAGGAACTTGGAAATACAACTGGGTCAATTAGCTCAAGTGATTTCTGAGCGTACTCAAGGTGCTCTTCCTAGCACAACGGAGATGAATCACCGTGAGCAAAGAAAAAGCATAACCGAGACGGATGGATGCCATGATGGCGAGTTGATTATGAAATGTCAAATTAATGGCATTGAAACCACTGCTCTGTGCGACACCAAATCATCGCGCAATATGCTTGCATTGCAAGACGTTGAAAATCTGAACTTAAAAATCAATAACGATGATCAGAAGTCACTTATCCTGGCTAATGGAATGATGGTGGAGACGGAAGGAGAAGTTAAGGATGTCGAGGTAATCATAGATGGAACTTCGGTTATCACGAACTTCCAAGTTTTGGGCCCCATGGAAAATAACTCCATGCCTATTTTGGGTGTCCCATTCTTTAAGGAGAGTGGTGCCATCATTCACATTCCCAGTGGGTGTGTAACCTTATCACCCAAGGTGACACACCACACTCACCCATCTATGATAACCAACGACATCAGTCTTTTGCCTATCATTACTAATAAATTTACTAATGAGTTGAGTATAGATGTGGAGAACCAAAGTGAAGAAATGAATGCTGAGTCAGAGGAGGAGGAAAAGAAGTTAGTGAAGAAAGAGGTGAGGGATGAAGAAGAAGCTGAGAACAAAGGCGGCGAGGCCGCGAAGTCTGAAGTTACCATGGCCGGCATGGCTAAAAACATTTTGATTGATTTTGTTAGAACGGAAGAAAAATGTAAACATTTAAAACAGGTTAGTTGGGCAGATCTATCACCCATAAGGGGTGAAGAAATGAAGCCCTTGGCTGCTCCGAAGCTGCATGACAATGATTTTGATCGAGCTCCTATTGCTCGATGGCACTCTCCTACTGTGGAGAGATTGATGCAGGTCAGGTTATTATTCACAGCGCGCTTCACTGCCCTCCGGCACGAGAAGGAACAGGTCAGTCCTATTTATATACGCATTTATGGACTCATCCGGGCTAGTTATCGCTCTTGTACACGTCTTTTTCGAGCTATTATTGCTTGTATTTCTCTTATAATCACTTCCGCGTTATGTGCACTATTTTGGCCCATTTTGGTGTGCGTTTGCGCTCCATGTTGCTGGGGGTAAGCACATGGTGCTCCCCGACCATTTTTTTGTGTTTGAATGTTGCTGGAGGTGTATTCCCAGCTGTATTGATGTCTATGCAGGTGGATGGTTCATCCTTATTTTGCCCAAATTACAATTCTGCATGATCGTGCATTTTTCTTGACGCACGATCGCTCCGACTGTGCGTGCTCTTTGGCTGGCAAATTGATATTCTGTCTTTGATCATGCGTTTTTATGCACGGGTAGTTGCCCATGCGCAAAGGAAACGCACGATCGCCTATTTTTGCCTGGTTTTTAGTCAATCTGGATTTGGTCGTGCGTTTTTACGCATGGGCGGCTTCGACCGTGCGCGAGTAAAATGCACGGGCGCTGTTGCTTCTTCCTCTAGGTAGTATCTTTTCATTAAATAATGCACAGGCAACGCACGGTCATGCGTTCGACCGTGCGTGGCTTAATTTCTGCTTGTTTAGTATTTAAAGCAGGAAATCTGCTGAGTTCGAGGCAGACCGTGAAAATCACTTCAGAGCCCGCCATTTTCTTCTCCATTCCGCCCATTTCACAGCTCCACCACCGCTCGACCTAGGAGAACTCCGGCAACCGCTTCCTTGCAAAACTTCTGCCAAAGCTTCCTCCTTGGCCTCCTCCATCATCCACGAGCTCAAGAATGCCATCGACGGAAAGTCTCCACTGCAATCAAGGTGTCCAACAAGAGTTAGCTTGAGCTAGACCACAAAGAAGATGGGTAAAGTAGAGGAAGGTGACAGCTCCTCCGGACACAACTGAAGACCGAGCACGGATGAGGCTTGACAACCCTACGATTCTGGCCGAGAATCTTTAGCAAAGTCTTTGAGCTTCGGTTTTCTCTTCCCCTTGCGCATTGCGTCAGAGTATTCCTTGTATGTGTGTTAATTTGGATATTGTTCATAACACTGTGTTTAAGTTAATATGATTTCATGCTTTTGAGATTCGTTATGGTTTATGTGAACTGAGGAGTGCCCCATTCCACCATCCATTCCACTGCTATGTTGTGTGTCGCACTAGAAATTGCTAGTTGCATGTTCCGTGACGAGGTGCTTATGACCCTCACTCCGCTGGTTACAAATCATCCATCTGCTAGCCTTCTCGTCCACCCTCTTACCAAAGCACAGCACTGCGTCCTGCATTCCATCCCGCCAAGCGAAGCAGTGCTTTAGGCCCGCATTTTCTTTCACTGTTGTTAAATTAGGAAAACCAAGATCAAACCCTCTTTTTAATTAATTGCATCGGAATCTTTATAATTAATTTCCTAACGAGAAATCATACAACCCAACTTGCAATCCTCTGAGAACGATATTCGGGGAGTCTCTCCAAACTTTTATTACTTGTACGACCGTTGCACTTGCCGTCATCGCATCAGTAACCACTCGTTCTACTTTACATGAGTCATTTTCAAACATATGTTTTGTATCTGACATAGAACCAAGAAAATATTTCAACCGCTTTAAATGATGAATTTTAGTTTTTAGCCATGAATGAAGAACTAAATCAATTTGAATGTAATAAGGTCTGGAATCTTGTAGAGAGGCCATCTAGTCATCCGGTTATAGGTGTTAAATGTATATTTAAAAATAAGTTAGATGGTGACTCTATAATTACAAGGAATAAAGCTAGACTAGTTGCACAAGGATATTCTCAAATCGAATGGGTAGATTTTGATGAAACTTTTGCATGTGTTGCTCGACTAGAATCAATTAGAATTTTTTTGCATTTATGAGTTTTTAAAAGTTTAAATTATTTCAAATAGATATTAAAAGTGCATTTTTAAATGGGATTATAAAAGAAGAAGTTTATATTGAACAACCCTCCGATTTTATTAATGAAAAATTTCCTAATCATGTGTACAAATTGGAAAAGGCGCTTTTTGGTTTGAAACAAGTGCCATGTGCTTGGTATGAAAGATTAACATAATTTTTGTTAAAGCACGGATATACTATGGGAAGTGTGGATAGCACACTCTTCATTAAGCATGTTAATAATGATTTAATTATATTGCAAATTTATGTGAATGATATTATTTTTGGAGCCACTAATAAAGAGTTGTGTAATGAAGTAGTTTTAGTGATGAAAAATGAATTTGAAATGAGCTTGGTAGGAGAACTCACATATTTTCTAGGATTTCAAATTACGCAAAGACATAATGGTATTTTTATTTGTCAATCTAAATATGTTCATGATTTTCTTAAAAGATTTGGATTTGAAAACCTAAAGCAAGCCAATACTCCTATGAGTACATCACTAAAATTGGGAAAAGATGAAACCGGTATTTCTATTGATCAAATATTATATAGAGGAATGACTGGATCATTATTATATTTAAGTGCATCTAGACCCGATATTATCTTTTTCATTTGTTTATGTGCTAGATTTCAAGCTAACCCCAAAGAATCACATTTAAAAGTAGTTAAACCAATTTTTAGATATCTAATCGGAACATCTAGATTAGGCTTGTGGTATCCTCATAATGATTCCTTTATTTTACACGGCTTTTCTGATTCAGACTATGCGGGATGTTCATTAGATCGTAAGAGAACTAGTGGCACGTGTCATTTTATAGGCCCTTCAATTGTATCTTAGTCGAATAGGAAACAAAATTCCGTTGTCCTCTCCACCACCGAGGCCGAATATATCGCACTAGGTAGTTGTTGTGCACAAGCTGTATGGATGACTCAGGTGGCATTTGGGTGGGCTGTTAGGCTGCGATGCCGTTGGAACGCACCATGATTTTGATAAGAAGCGGCGTTTGGTTTAACTGTTTACTTAAACTCCGTTTTATTATTTTCGCTGATTCTATTATATCCCCAGCCGCAACTTGGAACTGCGGTGGACCGCAGAAGCTCTGTTATTCGTCCCTCTCGATACCTACCCATCACGAGCTACGATGTCCCGATCCCCCTTTAGCCGTCATCGACGATGATAAACCACAGCTCCGTTTGAAGTTCGTCGATCCCCCCCCCCCCCCTCGCCGTCGTCAACGTCGATCCCGCTGCCCTACCGTGATCCCCTATTTTTACTGAAGCTTCAGCAATTTCCCCTGTTTTGGTCGATGAGCTTGCCACAGCTTCTCTGTGCCGTCAAATGAAGTTCGTCGGAAGGGCCATGGGAGGACTGCATCAATAGGTATCATGTTGAGATTCTTCCATCAGCCCCATTAATGGCAGCAGCACTCTATCATTTGATTGTTGCTCTTCTACTCTATAACTTGTTTAATCATTTGATTGATGTTCTTCATTGTCATAAAATTCTGATGTCATTTGAGATTTTTCTGATGCCAATTCTTCTCTGTTATCATGGATGGAGAGCATCCCTATGTACTTTTAATACTTTGTTGTCTGAATATCCAAGATTTTTAAAACATGCATATTTCTTCCTTAGCTTGCTTATAATTTGTGTTTGATGTGTTTGGATGTGTTTAATTTCAGGGCCTTGTTTGGATTATAATTTCAGGGCCTTATTATTAACCATAGAAATGAAAATTGGCGCCCTTCTTCCTTAGCTTGCTGCCATTAGAAGTAGCATTGTTTACAAAACTCTGTTTTGGGGATGAATTTGTTTTTATTTTGGATGATATATGAGGTGTAGGTGTGTGTCCGTGTGTGAGGATGTCTTTGGTGTATTTGTATGAGTATATTTTTTGTAAGCATTTGTATGTGTGTAGGTGTTTGTATGTGTGTGTATGGTTGTATATGTATGTGTGCGGTTATAATATGGAAAAAATATTTTTTTTTCTTATATTTTGAGGGGAAAAAATTACACTCAAAACTCTGTTTTGTTTCCAAACAACTTTTTCAAAACTCCATTTTACAAACTCCATTTCACCCAAACAGTTTTTTAATAAAACTTCGTTTTCCAGAATCAGCAATTTTCCTATCAACAGCTTTTCATCAGCAACTTTTTATCAGCAACAGCTCAACCAAACAGAGCCTCAAACTTTAGAAGACTTTGGAGTTCATCTAAGTAACATTGAATTAAAATATGACAACAAGGGGGCTATTGATCTTACAAACAATCATGTACATCACTCTAGATCTAAACATATAGATGTCCGACATCATTTTATTAGGGATCATATTAAAAAGGAACACATAAGAATCAATTTTATAAGAACTAAATATCAACTTGCGGATATCTTTACTAAACCTCTCCCCGATGCTAGATTCAACATGCTTAGATTAGAATTGGGAGTCTTAGATATTCTCGCTTACAATGTATAATCCGCAATTTCATTCTATTTTTTTTTCTTGCTGTATCCTATAGCCCACATAATGACAAATTATATTCAAGCAAAAAATCTCAAAAAATCTAAGTTTTACATGAAAATCAAAGTTCTGTTGTTATCGTCGAGCGGTAGTTGTTACTGCTGGCGTTAGCCTGATTCTTATTATATCAGATCCCTCTCTGATTTTTGCCTCTCTGAAAAATTTATTATACTGTAATTTCACTGGTTTTCATAAGGTTTCAGGTATTTTAATTTTGATATTGTCCTTAAAAATCAAAATCAAAGATAAAATTTCAAAACAAGTTCAAAAATACAAAAATATGCTTTTGTCTTTTATTACATTTGTTTATTTGTTTTTATTTTGTTTCTAAAAATTTAAAACAAAAAAATTTATTTAATACTTCATTGCTTAAAATCAAGGTTGATTATATTTATTACTTAAAGATGGTTTATAATGGTTAATTTTAATTTCAAGTTTCTTTATAACATTGTTCTTGAATATATCAGGCCTTGAGTATTATCCTATAATTTACAATGACGTTAGTTGTAGAATACATGTGTAGAACTATTTTTGCATGCCTTTAAGTATGAGTGAAGTTTTATATTTGGTAATGATTATCTCACTTACACTTTTTTGATAATCTATGTGTTTTTAAATCCTATTCTTGTATGCTGGTGTAGAACAAGAACTTATAATATTGAATTGCATAAATAGATTCCCTACACAACATTGAATTCTTTCTTGAATTCTTTGTGTTCATGCACTTGTGATTAGAGAAAAGTGGTATATAAAATAAAATTTCTATATTTGCAAAAATAAGTGAATACGGAGTCCTTGGTCCCAAAACTAAAAAGCAAATAATCAATGACAAGGAAAACTCTACCAAGCACTACTCACCCTTCTGATAAGTCTTAATTAGCATCGTGAGGTTGAGCACCTTGGCCAAGAATTGTAAAGTGCCTTGTGCAAACAAAAAATTTCACCACTTCTCTTTTTAAAAATAAAAATTTTGTGCATTGAAATTTGTGGAAGTAAAACTATTTATGTTTATTTAAAGGTATGTTCTTGCATTACATGTGCTCATGTGGTTTGATTTATACATTTGTACGCTTTATCAAAACACCATTTTGAACACATCAATATCTTTTATAACACTTCCACTCATGAGAATTGGACTCTAAAAGCTTAGCTACATTATTCTCTACAATTTTAAGTAAAAACACGAGATAGCAAAGCATGATCTTTACAATGTTTATGTTTACTTGAAATGAAAATTAATTTACATTGTAAAATATATCTTTTCTTGATATTTGTAATCTTGCTTGTTTGCATCTTTTGTGCCTAAATTCAAACATCTTCTTTTTAAAACTTCAAATTTGATATATTACCTTCTTTAAAAGACTTAAATATGTTCAAAATTGCTTTTGTTGTGTCTACGATCTCTACAAATTGTAATCTCTACATAATGCACATTAGTTTATATTTCATCTACTCTTCCCACATTCTTTTGATAATACCAAAAGGAGGAGAATTAATTGAAAAAATCTATTATTTAAGGGGGAGAATAATTTGAAGAAATCTATTCTGTATGGGGAGTATGGGGAGTATCCATATAGGGGAAGTATGCACGTTTTATCATGCTTAACATATACTATAAACACTACTCTAGTTATATTTTATTATTTCTTCCTAGAGGATTTGTTATTATCAAAAGGGGGAGATTATTAGATCTTGTGTTCAACATCTCTTGGTTTGAGAATAACAAATTCCACAATGTATTTGATCTTGCTTGTCGTGTGTTTATAGTGTACAGGAATTATAGTCCTAAAAAGAGCAATGTAGAATGATCATGGAGCATAGAATTTAGAGCTACCGCGGAGCGGTAACTCCTACCGTTAGTGGTAGATGGGATGACATCTGAAGACTGGCGGCAGACAGTTTCTCGACGATGAAATGACGATATCTAACACGATGTGTTAGTTCTTACCTCGGCGTGGAAGTTCCATGATCTGTTGCGGTTAGCATGATCTCCACAAAGGAGGATACGTTGCAGCACGATAGCGTGCATGATGTTAGCGCAGAGCGGCAGTACTACCACAGGCGGTAGTTTTTGTTGCCTATACAAAGGATGGATCTCTCTCTTTCATTGTGAGATAATTGAAGTCACAACTCCAACCTTTCATGAGAGCCTTCATCCCAGAGTTCCAAAGCATTCCAAACTCCATCATTGAAGAATAAGAGTGAGAAGGAGATTTCAACATGGTCATACTTAAAGAAGGACGTGCGCTTCAACTCTGATGATGTTCATGGTGATCCTTCGTCTCCTTCAGAGCTTTTCTATATAGGGAGTGTTTTTACTTTGTATTTCTTCTCTTTACGTTTGAAACGGTAGTGAATTCACTGCAGTGGTTGGCGACTAAGCCTTGCGAGGTTTAGGGGGAATTCGCAGTGGTGTGTGTGGAGACTAGGTATATGTATAGATCTATGGGGAAGGATATATGCCATATATTTGGGAAGATATGTTATATCCAACCGATACTTAGGAGAAGGATCGGTGAAGAATCAAAAAGTGTTTTTATTCTAGCGCCTCAATTTCAAGCGCTATTGAAATTAATACTCTTGTAATTATCTTTTGAAATAAAATCAATTCTCATATTCTCTAGTTTTCTAAGATTTTATTTCGTTCAAGATTTTGTAAGAAAAATCACTTTGGCACAATTTTTTGAAGAAGTACAAAATTTCTAGAGCGTTACCGTGGAGCAGTAACTACTTACCGCAGGAGGTAGTGACAGAACTCTTTTTACCCTTTTTATTTGAAAAATCAAAAAGCTCTTATTCACCCCCCCCCCCCCCCCCCTCTAAGGGTGCCTACAGATCCAACAGTCGCCATCTGGAACACACCAATTTGCGATTAGAACACTTACAAGAACTCGCTTATTGGCGAGTAAAGAAGAATCTCGCTTATATGAAGTTGCCGAATTTAATGTTGCTCTCCTGCATGAAGTCGCCTATATATGAGTAACAATGAAGCTCTCCTATGGGCGAGTAAGGAAGGAGCTTGCCTATGCCGAGTATTGATGTTGCTAATCTGAACTCATCTCTGAAACTCGTCTGCATGAACTCGCTTGTGGCCAAGTAAGGAAGGAGCTCTCCATGCTCGCAAGAACTCGCCATATTCGCGAGTTGCCATCTTTGGCCTCTAGCTTGCCATCTTAAGCTATGACGTCTTCTCGCTAGACTTTCCTCCTCTGACTATGGTCCACGCTCATCACACCAAAGTGTTGAAGTCAAGTAAGTCTTAACTCCAAATATTCAGACCTAAGTGTAGCTGAAGGTTACTGATCCCACGGTCGAATGCCACAACTCTAATGGCTAGAATAGAAGAGAAAGAAATGTCTACAAGCACACCCTAGGCGCTTCAGCACGGAGGTCTCTCCACGTACCCAGAAGTCTAGAATAGCTTCCCCTCCAAAATCAAAGGTTGAGCAAGGTATGAGGAAGGCATGGACTTCCCAAGTATCTCGCTTAGGGGGGTCAACATCTTCCAAAGTGCCATTCCTGGTACCATTGGAGGTCTATTTATAGACAAATCCTGGGGCGGGGTGGGGGATTACCACCTGACCATACTCACGAGTTGCAATGGGTACTCTCCCATACTCACCCATACTCACACATGCTCGTCCATGCTCCCCTCCTTGAGGATGTTTAGTACTCTACTGGCGAGGTCTGTGAATAGCCGTCTCCTTAGGCATTTCTGATCTTGACGAATTACGGGTTATACACCTACCCTTTTTTCCCATTTGACTCGATGTAAGAAGAGATTATATGATGAAGTTCTTAAGGAGTATAATATAGATTATCATATCAATTTATTCTCCATTTTTATTCCTGTATTCATTTAACAAACATTGATGTTTCTCTTTCTCCTTCATATTTGAAATCACTTGACAAGAGAAAATCGGGTATATCAAATATGGGGAGATTGTTGGGAAAAACCCTTAATGATTTGATATATCTGGTTATCAAGATAATTTTTAAGAATATGACTTTTAGTTGATGATACATATATGAAGATCAAACACTGATTAAATAGCAATGCTCATGGTAAGAGGCTATCAAAATATTTCGACATATATTATTGACTGGTATCGACGTACGTTGAGTGGAACTCAAGAAGATGTCAAAGCGCGCTAATATATTTATATCTTTGCTCCGAATTTGAGTTAAAGGGCTTGGAAGTACGAGTAATCTATAGTTAGAGTTTTAATGTATACGTTAAGATGCTTCTCTTTTATCTTCGTGTACTCATAATAATAGTCAGAGCTTGAGTATACTTTATCAAATTACTCTGATAGGAAGTCAAAGTTCAAGAAGTTGTATACAGATTGAATTTGATTTGAAGATCTGATTATAACCGTTGAAATCTTGATAAGGAAAGTTGTTAATACGATCAGCATCATGGTTGGAAGGGCATAAACCAGTTGTAATAAAAGGATACTTACTCCTTCTAAAAAAGAAGAAATTGATTAACAAATATTCTTAAGGCTAACAATTATCTTGCAAAAAAGGCACGAAGCTTAGAAAATTTTGACAGGGCAACATTCTTCTTCTCCTCACTTCTCTCTTGAGGATTCGTAGAAGAAACAAAGTCAGAAAGGATATCTTGTTTCAATCCAACGACTGTTCACCTGAATGTAAGGAAAATGGGCCACAACATAATTCATTCCTCAACAAATTCATCTCTTCTTTCAATTGAATCTGGAACAGCAAGAGAAATGACTGCTCTTCTCTCGGCAGATCTTCATCTCCAACCTTCTAAAAGAGTTCTTGAAATCTCTCACCAAAATATTTTCATTTGTGGTTGATCCTCCTTAGCAAAAGGTTCGGTGCTAGTTTAGCCTCCTTATCAAAAGGTTGTTGGTTTGAGAAACCTAATCAAAATCTCATTCAGTTCTAAGAATCTCCTTAACAAAAGATTTAGTAGTTGTGGTTCTAAGAATCTCCTTAACAAAAGATTCAGTTGTAATTGGTTCTCAGAATCTCCTTAACAAAAGATTCAGTTTTACTGGTTATAAGAATCTTCTTAGCAAAAGATTCGACCACTATTTAGTGGAATTCCTACCCTTGGGGTAGAAGAGGGGACGTATCCAAATGTGGGGAACCTCTAAAAAAAAGGTGTCTTCTAGATTGCATTTTCTGTATAAATGTTCTTTCTTAGTTATCTGTTAATTTGAATTGCTTCTTTTCTGTTGTACATAATAAACAAATATCTTGTGCTTGTGTTGAGATCGATAAAAGTCAAAGAATTTTTTTAATACTCTATTCACCCCACTCTAGAGTAAATCTCGATAGTTCGCCCTTCCATTCACTTAGCAATTCCAATTTGTTTAGGGGACTTTGAAGGGCTGGAGCACTTTAGAAGATACAACGGTCTAAGGCAATCCATCATTTTCTTGAAGACCAATTTGAGCAATTGCATACCCTAAGCAGGTTGCAGGAAGAACCTTCAAACTTAGGATATCTAGAGTTATATTTGATCATTCTTATGGTAATTGTTAGTTTTGCATGTATATCGATTATAGCAATATAAAAAATGTTTGGTTTTCCTTAGGGGTAGACACGTCAGATGTGTGTAGCAGAATATTCAAGAACAACCCAAAAGAGAGATAATATGATCTTGCCTAAACCATGAATCAAAAAATCAAAGCAATAAATCAGAATACCTATGTTGAATCGAGTGGAGACTCAATCAGACTGCTCTAGAAATTAGCTTTGCTTGAATTGGAATCTTAATCTGAATCTTCCTCCTCTTCCGACGTCTTTGCCAAGATCTGTGATTAGGACTAAAGGAGTTCACGCAGAAGTAGATCTGCAACTCTATAGAAGTTCTCACAAGCACCGGAGAACCCTAAGATCTTGTCGAATAAGATCTAGGTTAGAGAAGGAATTCCCTCTACGTCTCCATGAATTACTAGATTCGTCTAAGGAGAGGCGGCGACGGCGGCGATGGTCAGACGGGTCTTCTGGAATTAGCGGTGAGATCTAAGGAACGCATTCGTCTCTATCTCCAAAAGTGACCTTCTTATCATCTTATGAAATAACCTAATCATCTGGTTATTTATGCCCAAGGATATAAAAGCACACGACGGCTTCCGCTATCCACAGACCCAGACTTTAATACTATATAACAAATATCATTGGGATGACCCATATCGTTGAGACAATCTCGACGATATTAGCGTGATAGTCTATGTCATCGAGATGATTCATATCGTTGAGATAGTCTCGATGATATCACGCACATCTCGATGATCCATATCGTCGTGATGACTGAAATATTATCGAGACAATCTAGATGATATCATCGTGAAGATTAATATCATCGAGACAATCTCGATGATATTAATTATCTAGTCGATATTCACAATATCGACATGATGATCTTGACGACAGACCATCTGTCATGATGACATTAATAATGTCGTCTACAAGTCTTCTTTGTTGGATCTTATGGCGCCCTTAGAGGGGGTGAATAAGGCTTTTATAGAATTTAAATCTTAATTAAAAATATCAGAGTTTGCGACTGAAGATTCAGAATATTTTATAAGAAAATATATTTAAATATTCCAGATAAGATTATATTGATGATTCCTTTTTAAAGAAGGGAAACAAAACTTTTTGTTAACTGTTGCTAACGCCTGGCGTTAAGGGTTAACGTTGGGCGTTAGCTCTCCAGGAAATTTTCCTTAGCACAAAAAGATTGCCACAGTGATTTTACTTATGAAATCTTAAATGAAATACAATTCCAGAAAATCAGAGATAATAAAAATGAATATTATATTTCAAAGAAATTGATTATACAAATGCTTTGATGAAAATATAATTTATCACTAGTCGTGAACAAAAAAAACCGGGCCTGACGGGCCGGCCCGAGCCCGGCCTGGTCAAGGCCCGGTCAAGCCTGGCCCGGTTCAGGCCCGAATCGGGCTGAGCCCTTACCCGGGGCCCTGAAAGGGCCCCAGTTTGGAGCTGTTACCCGGGCCGGGCCGAGCTGGATAAAGCCTAAATATCGGGCTAGCCGGAGACCGGGCCGGCCATAGCCCTATCCGGTCTCGGGCTAGGCCCGATTGAGCCTAATGGCTCTTTTTAAGAGCTGTTAGGCTCATGCCAGTATGGCTGCCACGTGGCAGCCATGCTGCCATGAGAGAAGCCAACGGCTCTCAAGAGAGCCATTGGCTGCTATTTTTTTTAATTATTTTTTTATTTATTTTTTATTTTTTTTTATTAATAATAAAAAAAACCAAAAAAAAATTCTATAAATACCCCCCTCCCCTCTCTCTTTTCTCACACCCCGCCCCTCTCTCTCTCTCTCTCTCAGCTCTCCCAATGGCGTCGTCCTCCACAACTCCAGCATCGTCTTCCCAAAGTACGACTTCGGTGGTGGAGCACAACCGTAGAGCGAGTATTTGGGAGCATTTCGAGATGGTCCTAGTCGTGACCGAAAGAAAAGCGCGCTGCAAGATGTGCTCGAAGTTGCTATCCATCAGCGGCAACCCGACGCTCGTTAGACACCAGAAGTCTTGCGAGTCGAAACAATCTCCTCCCGATTCAAGTCAAGCCCAAATTTCTGGAGCTGGACAAATTTGGACGTACGATCAAATGCGACAGCGAGAGTTGCAGGCGAAGTTCGTCATCAAACGTGGGCTGCCATTCAGCGTCTTCGACAATGACGACGGCATAGAGTACATACATGGGGAGCTTCAGCCCAAATACTAAAAGGTTAGTAGAATTACTTTAAGGCGCGACACGATTAGGTTATATTTAGAAGCAAAACAAGAATTAATTAGGTATTTTGAAAATTTCGAAGGACGTGTGAGTCTAACGAGCGACGTTTGGACGAGTAATTTAAAATTAGGATTAGCTTATCTTTGCATCACTTATCATTGGATTGATCCCATTTCGTAGAAGCAAAATAAACGCGTAATATGTTTTACAGGTTTTGAATTCCCGCACACGGCTATAGCTTTATATAAAGTTATTATGAAATGTGCGCGGGAATTTAAAATTAACGATAAAATACTTAGTTTTTCTCTTGATAACGCCTCCAATAATGGCGCCGCAATTGAATTGTTAAAATGAGATTTAAAACCATTTCTCAACAGCACGTTTTTTCATACTAGATGTGTTTGTCACGTCTTAAATTTAGTGGTACAGGATAGTTTAAAGGCAATGGCACAATATATTAATAAAATTCACGACATGTTAAAAACAATTTATTGTACTAAACTACGAGCTCAAGATTTTAGAAAATTTTGTAAAGCACAAAATCAGAAATATTTGAAACCACAATTAGATATGCCTATTAGATGGAACTCAACCTATAAAATGTTAAAAAGAGCCGTTCTACAAAAAGATCTTCTAATGGAATATTATAGTTTGCTTAATATTGAACACGATTTAGGTGGAAATGATTGGGATATTATAGAACATTATATAGATTTACTAAAGTGCTTTTATAGGGCCACCGTTTCTTTATCTGGAGTGTATTATCCAACGAGCGCATTAGTAATTGAACATTTCGTACATATCACAGAAAGATTTAGTTATTATAGGCAACACCAAGGTTGGGCTCCTTTAATTAAATTAATGGAAGAAAAATTTTTAAAATATTATAGAGAAATACCGCCTATGTTTTCGTGCGCCGCCGCTTTAAATCCGCTACTTAACGTAGAAGGCGTAGAAAATTTGATCGACGAAATCAATACTAATCTAACCTTAAATATAAATTATGATGAGGATGACCCCATTAGTACTACAAGCTTTGCTACTTTTTTTACGTAAAGTTATAATTATTACAATAACTTATACGGGTCACGACCCCGCGAAGAAATAACGCAACCCAAAACGAAGGATAGTCTTAAAAATAAAATTTTAGATTTAGCTTCTAGGAAAAAAGCGCGCACATCTGGTAGTTTAGATGAATTAGGATTATATACAAAAACTCAAATTAGCGATTTTATGAGTTCAGACGAGATCGAAAACTTCGATCTCTTAAATTGGTGGAAAGGTAAAGCTAATACCTATCCTGTTTTAGCCTATATGGCCCGTGATTTATTAACTGTCCAAGCTAGTACAGTAGCTTCGGAGTCCGCTTTTTCTCTTAGTGGCAGGGTTTTGAACGAGCGGAGGAGCCGGCTTAACGAAGATTCACTGGAGATTTGCATATGCTACAAGGACTACTTGGACAGTTTAAAGAGGAAGCAACACATAACAGCATTGGAGGATAGCTCGGAGGAGATAGAAGACGAAATGGACGCGTTGAATCTACAAGATGATTAAATCAAGCACTCTAAATGTACTTTTTTTATATATGTAAATTTTTTTTAATTAAATTTTATAAGAATCATAGCCTTCATAGGTTTGTATTTTCAATTTTGTATTTTGTACAATTGTACGACTTAAATTTTGTAATTTTTTAAATTTTTTGTTCCAAATTTTCAATATTAATAAAATTTTTTGCTCCAAATTTTTCGTTCCAATTGTTCAATATTAATACAATCTAATTCTAACCTTAAATGTTTTCATTTTTTTAAAATTTTTTGTTCAAATTTTCAATATTTAATTATTTATAAAAATTAAAATTAAAAAATATAAAGTATAAATAAAAAAACCGGGCCGGCCCGGATCAGGCCCGAGACCGGCACGGTCCTGCCCGGCCCGGCCTGAAGGGCCGGAGCAGGCAGCACATAAGTGCTGCCTGCCCGGCCCAGACCGGCCCGATTCCAGGGGAGGACCGGGCCGGCCCGGCCCGATGTAGGAAAAAGCCCGATCGGGCCTGGTCCGGGCCGGCCCGATCGGGCTTTATGTTCACGGCTATTTAGCGCATTCTTAAAGAGGAAATAAAATCAATTGAATAGAACATTAAAAGACATGATTTTATTTCATAATAAATTGAATACACAAATGTTTGATTTCTATAACGCTAGAAATCAAGGCGAGAATATGTAAAAACACTTTAGAAGGACCGGTTGGCTATAGCTTATCTTACCCTAGATAAGGCCTCTAGCCACCCCCTAGATCTACCCTCGACCTAGTCGCCATGCACAAGGTGGCGAATTACCCCCTATACCGCACAAGGACCTAGTCACCAACAATCACGGCAAATTTACCCACGGAATCCTTCCCGGAATCTGACGTTCTCCCTGAATGATTTCTCCACACAAATTACAAAAGGTAAAAGTAAAAGATTACAAGATAAAGTAAGAAAAACTCCCCAAGAAATTCTGAAGGTGAAGACGAAGGCGATGTAGACGTTGGCATTCTGGAAGCGTTCTTCCTTCGTATAGAATATGCGTTGTAGACCTTCTCCTTCAAAATCTTCTATAGATCTTCATGTTAGCCCAAGGGAGATCTCTCAATTGTTGTAAATGAGCCTCTCTCAAAAGAATCAAAATGCTGAAATCATCTATCAAATAATGAGAGGAGCTGCTCTTTAAATAGGCACGAGAGCTAACGCCTGGCGTTAAGAGTTAACGCCAGCATTAGTGATCGTGCACTGTCATGGCTGAAATTGCGCAACCGTCGAGAATGTGGCAGAGATTGTGGACTCAACGCGGGCGTTAAGAGTCAACATTGGCATTGTCTCTTGGTACTCGATGATACTTCTTCTCGACGTCATTCCCTCTTCGACGACATCCCTTATCGACGAAAAAGTTAATGCGGGGCGTTATCGCTAACGCGGGGCGTTAAGAGTTAAAGCGGGGCATTAACTCTTAAAGCGGGGTGTTATCTCTCTTTCCAGAGAATCATCTCCAGTCAGCATACTACTCATAGGGATGTGTATCTATAATTCTTGTATATTCTGCACACTATAAACACACAAAATACAAGATCAAATACAACACGGTATTTGTTATTCTCAAACCAAGAGATGCGGAACATAGGCTCCAACAATCTCCCCCTTTTGATAATAACAAATACCTGTATGAGAAATTAGTGAGATTAAGACCATATCTGTTTATAGATAAGTGCGATAGTAAGATATGCATGAATAACAGGTTAAAAGCATGATAGATTTGAAAGTGATAATGCATACTCTTTCTATATCATTTCCTCCCCCTACATAAGTGTTCTCTTATAAATTACTCCCTCTAAATATCTATTTTTACTAGATTTCTCAATTTATTCTCCCTCTTTGTTATTAGCAAAAGTGGGTAGGGATGAGTGTATATCTATTAAGATTGATTAGGAACCACTTATTGAAGGATTGTCATGATCGAGCAAAGGATAGTGTATGCACCTCCTACATGATTACTCCCCCTACATAAATGTTTTTGAGTTAGATATTATTATAATGTACTCCCCCTAAATATTAGATTTATGTAATTTATTCTCCCCTTTTGGTAGTATCAAAAGAGGGTTTAGGTGAGAGTGTGCAATAAGGAGTAATATGTTCTATGTCGAGAAGAAAAATAGGATGTAATCAAAAACTTGTTAAATACTACTTGTTAAGAAAAATATAAGCATGATGGAATATATAGTAGTAAGCAACATAGCTGACATGATAAAGTAAGCATTCTATTTTCAGATACCACTTGTTGAAAAGAATACCATGGTGTTAAGAATAATTGACATGAATGAGCATAAATGGTAAACTTAGCAGAAGAATATAATAAGCACTCTTAAACATAAACAACATTTTAGAAGATAAAATCATATAAAGGATAGTGAGTTTTAAATTTGAAATGTTGATGTTTGAGTTAAAGATTGAAGAGATGTTATTCCATTAAGATAAAATTGCAAGCATGATTTCATAATATCAAGAAAAGATACAAAAACTACAATGTAATAAAATTTGTATTTCAAGTAAACATAAATATTGTAGCGATCATGCTTTGTTATCTAGTGCATTTACTTAAGTTTGTAGAGAATAATGTAGATGAGCATTAGGATCCAATTCTCATGAGTAGAAGTTTATGGAAAGATAATGATGTGCACAAAATAGTGTTTTGATAAAGTATGCATTTAAATTAATCCAAAACACATGACATATATAATAAAATAACACAACATTAAAATACATAAATACTATTACTTCCACAATATTTCAATGCACATGAATAAAGAGTACAACTACCAAGGTGCTCTGCACACACAATGCTTATTAAGACTTATCAGGGTGCAAAGTAGTGCTTGGGGATCACTTTTATACTTTTTAGCATTATTTTCATTTTTTGTGATCTGGTGTACTGAGAGAAGTGGTGTATAAATTGTTTGCTATAAGACACTTTACCATTCTTATCTAAGGTGCTCAACCTCACAATGCACATTAATACTATCAGGAGGGTGAGTAGTGTTTGGTGGAGTTTTCCTTGTCATTTATTATTTGCTTTTTAGTTTAGTGACTAAGGACTCCGAATTCACTTGTTTTGCAAACATATCATTTTCAACCACATTTCTCTAAGGAATAAGTGCATGAAAGACAAAGAATTGTAATAACCAATTCAATGTTGTGAAGGTAATCTATTTATGCATTTTAATTATTTATGTTATTACACTACACAATCATGCAAGTATAAGATTGTAAACACATGTAGATTATCAAAAATAAGTGAGTGAATCAATCATTATCAAACATAATACATTACTCATACTTAGAGGCATGTTAAGCGTTTCTACGCATGTTTGTCTATAATCAATTTCATAGCACATAACAAGATAATTTTCAAGGCATGACAAAAACAAAACAATGTTATTAAAAAACTTGAAAGTTAAATCAAACATTGTATTTAATCTTTAATCGATATAATTAATCATTCTTGACAATGGCAATGAATAACAATCATTTTTTAAATAATTTTTTTAAAAAATTTTATATAAGTGCAATACAATAATCACACCTAAAGAGAAAAACTTATTTTTGTTATTTGAAATTGTTTTGTAATTTTGTATTTGTTTTAAATATTCAAATTTAAACATTTTCTAGAAAAGATAGAAGTCTTTTAGCCTATCAGTAAATGATATTCTATTCCAGAGAAAATAAACACAAAATAATGCATGAGAAAATACATTTTTTTTTAAAAGAAATAAAATTTTGTTTTAACAGAAATAAAAAGAGAAAAAATTTTACAAACAGAGAGATAAAAACACGCACAAAACATTAATATAATACCATAAATTATTCAAAAAAAAATTGGAGCAAAGGAGCTAACGTCGGGCATTACCTTCTTAACGCCGAGACAGAACACTAAATTTTGATATTTTGAAAAATATTTTTCATAATTCATTTGTATTATAAAGAGACCTTCCTTCAGTTGAAATTTTAGAGTATATTGATTAGATTTGAAGGCTCTTTTAGCATATTTTTGGTGATTTTTAAATACTTGTATTTTGTAAAATCATTAGGCTCAAAATAATAAAATATGCAAACACAAGATGCAATGTTAGAACAAAAACAAATATGCATTATTTAAGTATAAAGAGTGAGATAATATTCATGCAATGAATATAATATGAGTTTACCCAAGATTAATATACCCTAACTATATGTCTACACACTATAGCCTCGTACTAAGAGATGGATGGACATGAGGAGCTGCACACATGCCGTAGGTTGGGGTGTTAATCCCATATGCATACAAAAAATGATGCTCAACCTAGCACTCTTTCCCCCTAGTGCCTCGCAAGGCCCCACTGGAACCCTCCCCGATTAAGGACAAGACATGACTTAGAGGTTAGGTATCTAATGCACACAATCCTACACCCTCGCTATTGTGAGACACAAGTCATGGGTTAATGATTATGGATATACTAAGCATTTTAGTCTAAGGATTGATTCATAAAATATGAGTTTATTTTAGTTTTAGAACATATAGTGGATTTTGAAACCACATTGTACTCATGAATTTTAAAGTTCAAATTTCTCTACCTTTAGCATGTCACAATATTGATAATGCTAGCATAAACACTAAATTGAGCATATACCAAGAGGTGCAGCTAAGATAATGAATTTGGATGTTATGCAAAATATGCTAAACATATATAATTGATTTGCATGTAATAAATTATAGAGTTTTGAAATTTTATAGACCTAGAATGAAGAGGCAATTCTATTTGATTTCATCTTGTTAATGTCAAGTTAATTTTAAGGTCTAAATATGATGAGATTCATGCAAACAATAGAGATGCACATTACACACACTAAACAAGATATGAAACTATAATACCAACCGCAATCATATATTTCATAATTCCTAAGGTTGATAGAATTAGTTTATTTAAGATAGGTCTTGATAGATCATGAATTATGATATATGATTATAGTGAATTTTAGCATAGATCATGGTGGTGATTGTGAAACCATATTCATCATTTTGTAATTTTTCAATTTTGATTTTTCTAGATCATGATTTTCCATTATAGGGGCTACCATATGCAACAAAGAAAATAGACAAATATGCAATAAGATGCGCTTCTAATATTTTAGCCTAAGACCCCTAAAATCATATTTAAATCCATTTTTGAAAGTAATTTCATTAGTCTTAGTAATATCACTTAGCAAAGTTAGCATTCAATTTATAATGATAAAATAAGATATTTATAGGCAATGGATTTAAAAATGACAAAACATATACAAAAAAGATAGATCACTTGAAAACTTTATGACTTTATATTTAATTTAATTTGTTAAATATTAGGCTTAAAATGTGAAAGTCATATTGCATAATATATCTAAGTGACCTTAGCGTGTTGGCTCAAAAATAAGAAAACAAAGAAAAGAAAAAGACATTAAGCATGTCATGAAGTAGAGTTTTGATATTTCATTTATAATTAATTCTACTTCATGCAAATGATTGGATACTAACGAATTAGAGATTTAGGTATCCAAAGGGGTTCAAGTGAGATGGTTCCTTTGGGTACCCAAATACATCATGTTGGCTTTTGGGGAGATAATGATGAATGGACCCATTCAATTAAAGTTGATGTGTCATTTTTCTTTATGGGTCTCCATTCATACCTTGGTTGTTTATCACTCAAATCCATATAACAATTATGTGATATCTTTATATGATGATAGTTGTTTGAAAAATAATTCATTAGGGATTTATGTTTATTCAAATTATTTTTCAAAATAGATTGATGTTGATAATCATAATGAATTTTATTATACGGATTCTTTGAAAATTTATAAGAGTGATTGTCTTTCTTTATAAGTGATTGTTGATAGAGTGGATTACAATATGTGTTAAGTGATTGGTTCTTATTTTGATGATTTTTATTTCCACTCTTTCTTATAGACATGCTCTTATAATGTGAAAGAAAATATTTTATAGTTTGATTTTCATGAAAAGGAGTTTGTAAATTTGAATCATGATTGAAAATATATTGAGACTTATAATAGTGACTCTTAAGAATTTTGTGAGTATCATAATTCCTTTTGAAACTAAACTCCTTTTGAGTTGGTGTGTGAAAATGGTCCTTTTTAGAAATGATTTTGTAAGTTAATTTATCCTTGTTATTCAAAATCTTATGATGAGAGTCATTACTAGAAATTTGAACTTTTTCAACAAAAGATTTTAATTGTCTTAACTTACAAGTTAAAGCATCATTTTCAATTATCATTTTTTCATTATGCTCTTTAGAAACTAAGAGCCCTTTTTCAATATCCTTGAATTTTTCTTTTACTAGATTGCAATCAAAAGGAGTAGGAAATTTAACTAAAGAGCATTAAAGAGAATTTAACACATCAATATTTGATTCTACTTTACCGTTTGCTTTTAAAGATTTATTTTCTAAACATAATTTGGAATTAGCAATTTTCAACTTTAAAATTTTACATTTAGCAATTTTAAGCATACGAGATGTAGAAATAGTGAAAGTGCACAGTTAACCTCACTAGAATTCTCTAGAGGGGGGGGGGGGTGAATAGAGATTTAAAAATATTTTGTGCAAAGTTAACAAATATATATATATATAATATTCATAGTTTAAAGCTTCCCACACACCAGTAAGAATTAAGCAAATAGAAAAAAGAAAATCACAGCACAACACAAAGAAATATAATGGTTCCCCAAACTTTGGGTAGTCCACTCTTCTACCCCCTTGGTAGGAATTCACTATCTTGTACTAAGTCTTTTGATAAGGAGACTCTTAGAACTAGTCTGAGTCTTTTGATAAGGAGACTCTTAGAACCACTACAAGTGAATCTTTTGAAGAGAGATTCTTAAAACTCTTTTACACTATTGAAATTGAAATAAGAATAAGAAGAAGAAGAAGAATAAGAAATAATTTATGCAAGAAGGAATCTTCTTCCTAGCAAGAAGATTAGAAGCACAAGTATAGTGAATGTAATCTCTCTTCTATAGTGAGAAGGAGATTATAGGCCTTTCTCTCTTTCCGTGAGAGCTTTCAAAAATTTGCAGCAGTATGACTTCAGAAGGAAGAAGAAGAAGAAGAAGGCTTTTTCTTGCTGCAGCACTCTTTCACTTTTCTCAATTTTCTCTTTCTTTTCTCTTGGGAGCTTTTCCTCTTTTTCAAAAATGGAGTGGATCACTTATGCTTTTTCTTTGCCGACCTCCTTGTGTATTTATAGCTCTGTTTATTCAAAAATATTGCTATAGGAGAATAATCAATTAGCTTCCAGAGAAATGGTAAGAGAGAAATCTTCCATAATTAATGTTTCTGTAGAAGGAAAGAAGTCATTCAATTTTCAAATAACATCCATAATAATCTTAATCAAATTAGCCAACAATCAATTAGAAGGAAAGATTTAATTTTGAACGGCTATAAGAGAATAATACAATTCCATAATTTCAGATCTACAGAAAGAAAGGAAAGAGATCTGGCGCGTTTTTGAATGTCATAGAAATCGACGTGCGTCGATTAGAAATCAGAGTTACGTCGATTACGGTTACGTCGAGTTCTGTTTAGAGTTACTTCGACTCATTTTGAGAGGTACGTCGACTTCACTTCGACGTTGCGTCGATTACTATTCGACGCATATTTACTTAAACTAATTTTTCACTCTGAGAATTTATTTTCTACTCATTTCTAGGGGTTAAGATAAATCATTTCCCTAATAAATAGAATTTGTTACAAAAAGAGAAGTTTTTGATTTTCTTACATTGCTATAGGATGAGGCAAGATTTGAACCAAGGGTTCCTTTGACATCTTCTTGGCATTCCTCTTCCATAGTTGATTTTCCATCTTCTCTTTTGCTTGATGTTTTGCCATCATTTGAGTCCAATATTGTGACGTTGCATTCTTCTCTCTTATATAGATCTTCCTCCAAGCATGAATCCACATCAGTTTCTTCTCTTGGATCCATAAGGAATTGCTCTTGTTCATCATCTGTGGAGGCAAGACTATAAGAATTCTCAACAAATTTCCAAACTTCAAAAGCAGTAGGAAGTGTATAAATAAGTTTGAAAATATTTTGATCTAGTGCACAATATAGACTATTCATAGATTTGGCATTTAAAAGCATTTCATTTTTATTTAGAATACTTGGGGGCATTTTAATTATAATATTCCAAACTTCAATATCCAAAGATTTAAGAAATTTTTTCATAAGAGTTTTCCACCCATTATAATTTTCACCCATAAATAAAGGTGGTCATAATGATTTTTCATTTTCATAAAACTTATCCCCTCTAGAAAATGCGAGATCATGAAGCGCCATTATTCCCAGTTGTGAAGCCGTATTGGAATAGCCAGCCTTGGATACCACGTGTTATAAGGATCTTACGGCGCCCTTAGAGTGGGGGTGAATAAGGGTTTTATGGAATTTAAATCTTAATTAAAAATATCAGAGTTTGCGACTGAAGATTCAGAATATTTTATAAGAAAATATATTTAAATATTCCAGATAAGATTATATTGATGATTCCATTTTAAAGAAGAGAAACAAAACTTTTTGTTAACTGTTGCTAACGCCTGGCGTTAAGGGTTAACGATGGGCGTTAGCTCTCTAGGAAATTTTCGTTAGCACAAAAGATTGCCACAGTGATTTTACTTATGAAATCTTAAATGAAATACAATTCCAGAAAATCAGAGATAATAAAAATGAATACTATATTTCAAAGAAATTGATTATACAAATGCTTCGATGAAAATATAATTTAACACATTCTTGAAGAGGAAATAAAATCAATTGAATAGAACATTAAAAGACATGATTTTATTTCATAATAAATTGAATACACAAATGTTTGATTTCTATAACGCTAGAAATCAAGGTGAGAATATGTAACAACATTTTTTGTTGTTTCACCGCTCCTTCTCCCAAGGACCGGTTGGTTATAGCCTATCTTACCCCAGATAAGGCCTCTAGCCACCCCCTATATTTACCCTCGACCTAGTCGCCACGCAAAAAGCGGCGAATTACCCCCTAAGCCGCACAAGGACGTAGTCGCCAACAACCGCTGCGAATTTACCCACGGAATCCTTCCCGGAATCCGATGTTCTCCCCGAACGATTTCTCCACACAAATTACAAAAGTAAAAAGTAAAAGATTACAAGATAAAGTAAGAAAAACTCCCCAAGAAATTCTAAAGGTGAAGACGAAGGCGATGTAGATGTTGGCATTCTGGAAGCGTTCATCCTTCGTATAGAATATGTGTTGTAGACCTTCTCCTTCAAAATCCTCTTTAGATCTTCATGTTAGCCCAAGGGAGATTTCTCAATTGCTGTAGACGAGCCTCTCTCAAAAGAATCAGAATGCTGGAATCATTTATCAAATAATGAGATGAGCTGCTCTTTAAATAGGCACGGGAGCTAACGCCTGGCGTTAAGAGTTAACGCCGGCGTTAGTGATCGTGCACTATCATGGCTGAAATCGCACAACTGTCAAGAATGTGGCAGAGATTATGGACTCAACGCGGGCGTTAAGAGTCAATGTTGGCGTTGTCTCTTGGTACTCGACGATACTTCTTCTCGTTGTTATTCCCTCTTCGACGACATCCCTTATCGATGAAAAAGTTAACGCGGGGCGTTAAGAGATAAAGTGGGGCGTTAACTCTTAAAGTGGGGTGTTAGCTCTCTTTTCAGAGAATCATCTCCAATCAGCATACTATTCATAGGGATGTGTATCTGTAATTCCCGTACATCCTGCACGCTTTAAACACACAAAATACAAGATCAAATACAACACGGTATTTGTTATTCTCAAACCAAGAGATGTGAAGCATAGGCTCCAACATTCTTGACATGCTCCACACAATATTCACAATATCAAAGCAGCATTTTCCTGAATCAATTCAACTCCAACTAGGTTATAGGATTGGTCCTTTCACTCATATCCAATATTAGCAAGGCTAACACAATCCTTCCTCTAATTTCTGCAAACGCTCTTATGTGCGACCCAATAAGCTCATATCGCATTGGCAGTGAGACTAACTATTTGATTACTTTTGGATCACCGTAGAAACTCTAACAGTCTCCCACTTGATCAAGAATGTATCAAAAAAAGTCTCACAAGAAATGAGCAACATCTAGCAATGCATCATTGCTACCCAAGCAATAAAAGGTCATAACTCAAATAAGCATGTCTGTGACCAATGTATCAGTGTTGTCATGTGCATTTGTCCCTTACATCCAGATTGAACTCGAGGCATAGACCATGTCACCCTCTTAATAATACAATCTTAATTTCTTGATCTAGAATGGACTTCCAGAAATCGGTGAGCTCAATATCATATATTGACTCAACCAAGCATGGCCATGCATTTCTCAGTCTCATTTCATCTAGGGGCCCATGGATGTAACTCATGTCATATAGGAGGATAAATTCCATTTATGTCCACTCACAAACACCCAAATGATTCGCAATGTACCCAATAACCACTCTTATCATCAACCTTTCTCAATGAAAACTTTAGATGGTATCAAAAGTATGCTCTTCCTCACTTTATGAATGTTGTGACTTCAGGTCAAAGAACCACAAACACCATTTTCACTAGAGATCTACTTGTAACACGTTCATATAACAATCCACAAAGTAGTCTCACAGTGAGTCTGCCCAGTACAACTAATTCCTAATAAGTACCCATGTGATGACTTGATATCCCATATCATGGCCTATGAGAATAGGTCATCAGTCAACCCACATACCAGTCTTGATGTACCATCCTTGCCCTAATTTGTAAGATGATACCTTAACTAGGGACCATTTAGGAATAATGCTTCTTATAAACATTGGCCCTCACTTTTATGTCACGTACTTGAAACCCCGTGGAAATAAATATTCTAAGTACATTTATTATGTTAACTAATCTATCACATATAACAAAAGAACTTGCCATAAATACAAAGTAAATGCCTAGTATAGTTCAGAATTCATCATATGAATGAACAACCGACAAATATACAATCCACAAGGCTCCCACTAAAGATGATCATTCAGGTATCTAATACTTATTAATCTAGCATGACCATCATGCTTCCTTTGCACAAGAGGCTTTGTTAGTGGATCTGGTATATTTTCTTCAGTCGGTACTCCACATATGTTCACATCTCCTCGATCGACAATCTCTCAAATAAGATGAAACTATCAAAGTATGTGCTTGGAGCCCTGATGAGATCTAGGTTCTTTGGCCTATATAATGGCACCATTGTTGTCACAATAAAGAATTATCAGATCAACAATGCTACAAACTACATCAAGCTCGCCGATGAATTTCCTAATCCATACAGCCTCCTTCGCCGCATTTGCAGCAGCAATATACTCGGCCTCTATTGTAGAATTGGCAACAATCTCTTGCTTGAAACTCTTCCAGCTCACAAGCCCTCCATTAAGCCAAAATACAAAACCTGACTGGGATTTTGAGTCGTCCCTATCAGTTTGGAAGCTAGCATCTATGTAACCTTTTACAACGAGATCTTCCTCTCCAACAAACACCAAGAACACATCCATAGTTCTTCTCAAGTACTTCAGGATATTCTTGACTACTGTCTAGTGACCATTACCAAGATCAAACTAATGGCTGCTAGTCATGCTCAAAGCATATGAGGCATTGGATCGAGTACACAACATTGCATACATGATTGACCCAATTGCCGAAGCATATGGAATCATCTTCATACGGTTCTTATCTTCTAAAGATTTGGGGCATTGGTCCTTAGAGTGACTCACACCATGTGGCATGGGTAAGAATCCCTTCTTGGACTCAAGTATGTGGAACTGCTTTAACACCTTCTCAATGTATGTACTCTGGGTCAAACCCAACAACTTCTTCGACCTATCTCTATAGATCTTAATACCAAGTACATAAGTCACTTCACCTAAGTCTTTCATAGAAAAGTAGTCCCCTAACATGTTCTTAATGTAGGGTTAGAATGTTATTTTCAATTAGCAGTATATCATCCACATACAATATCACGAATACGACAATGCTCCCACTAATCCTCTTATAAACACAAGGCTCATCCTCTTTCTTGATGAAACCAAACTCTTTGATTTTCTTATCAAAACGTAGATTCCAACTTCGAGAAGCTTGTTTCAATCTATAAATGGATCGATACAACTTGCATATTTTAGTGGCTTTATTTGGAGATACAAAACCCTCGGGTTGTGTCATATACACTTCCTCAAGGAGTTTTTCATTAAGGAAAGTCATGTTGACATCCATTTGCCAGACCTCGTAGTCATAATACGTAATAATAGCAAGTAGAATTCTGATGGACTTAACCATAGCAACAGGGAAAAGATCTCATCATAGTCAACACCATGAATTTGCTTGAAATCTTTAGCCACCAGTCACCCTTTGAATGTCTGTATATTCTCATCCATATCGATCTCTTTCTTGAAGACCCACTTGCACCATATGGGTCGTACCCCTTCAGGTGATTCCACCAAGGTCCAAACTTATTTTACATACATGGAGTCCATTTCAGATTTCATGGCCTCAAGCCACTTCTCGGAGTTTGGTCCATACAAGCCTCCTGGTAGGTTGCAGGCTCGTCATCATAATCCACAAGCAACACACTGCCTATTTGAGACATGAGAAAACCATATCTCTCAGGATCCACTCTAGGTCTACCAGATCTACGTAGGACTTGTGTTTCTTGAGCAGGTTCTCCAGCTGCAACAGTTTGTAGTCCTTGCTCAGGTTCCATTTCTAGTTCATTCATTTTTTGTGGTTCTTGAACTCCTTCAAGTTCTACTTTGGTGTTCTCTCTGGACAGAAACTCTTTCTCTAGAAAAACACCACTCCTTGCGATAAACATTTTGCCTTCGAATGGCCGGTAGAAGTAATACCCTTTGGTTTCTCTAGGATATCCCACAAGATAACACTTATCTGACTTGTGTTCAGGCTTGTCAGGCATTTAACGTCGCATCTATGCCTCACAACCCCAAATCTTAATGAAAGACATATTATGATGCTTCCCAGTCCATATCTCATATGGTATCTTTTGAACTGTTTTCGTCGGAACTCGATTTAGTGTGAAAGCAGTTGTATCTAGAGCAAATACCTAAAAAGAAATGGGCAAATCTGCATGACTCATCATCGATCGTATCATGTCTAATAAAGTGCAATTCCTCCACTCAGAAACACCATTATGTTGTGGTGTTCTAAGTGGAGTGAGCTGTGATACAATACTACACTCTTTCAAATGATCACGAAACTCTTGACTCAAATATTTGCCACCTCGATCAGATCGGGGTGCTTTAACAGTTTTTCCTAGTTGGTTCTGTACTTCATTTTGGAACTTCTTGAACTATTCAAAGGATTCAGATTTGTTCTTCATAAGAAACATGTATCTGTATATATTGAAAATATCAATAAATGTAATGAAGTGGTGAAACCCACCTCTAGCCATAGAACTCATGGATTCACATACATCACTATATAGGACTCCCAAAAGATCATCAGCCCTCTCAGTATGACCAGTGAAAGGGGCTCTAGTCATTTTTCCTAACAAGAAAGACTCGTATCTCTCAAATAATTCATAATCAAATGAGTCTAGTAATCCATCTCTATGGAGCTTGGATATGTGTTTCTCGTTTATATGGCCTAAACGATAATGCCAAAGGTACGTAGGATTCAAGTAATTTGTTCATGGTCTTTTAGTATTTTCTACATTATAGATTGGTTGGACTAAGTTCAAAACATATAAACCATTAAACAATTTAGTTGCACCATGTAAGACCTCCATCCTCCTTACAAGAGAGTTACCTGGGTCTTATACCTAGAATCGCCACCTTACGGTGACACCAACTCGCAGGTTTATTGCCACTGCTCGACTTCGATCCTGTAAGATAATACGATCATATCACAGGTCAATTTTACGAGAAAAGAAGTAAATTGAAGGAAACATGAGTCCACAATCACAGCACATTAATAATACGAAAAGAATAGTCCACAATGAGTGCAAAGAAAGAGTGAGGGCTTATGGCCGGTACATGTCCAAATATAAAATACTCTCTCTCACTAACAAATAAAGAAGCTACTCAAACTCACAACTGCTCGAGGAAGGAGGGTAGTAGTGCACTGCAGCTGCTCCTCAAGTCCTGCCACCCCATCCCGTTGGTCGTGTTGCTGCTCTGGCTCCTCGTACACCTAGTGTTATAGCCACATCCGACCGTTAGTCAAAAAGATTAAGTCATTTTGTCCTACCCCCCCCCCCCCCCCCCCCCCCCCCCCCCCCGCGAATCCTAGGCACCGTGCAGGAGGGCAAAAATGGAGGAAAACAAAGTAGTATAACAATGAGGGTGACGTGGCTCTACCTAGCAAGTATGTATATATATGACAGTTTATAAAAACTATGCTAGCAATTCTATATATACTTAAGCAATAAAAGAGCAGTAATAAAAAGGTGTGGCGCAGTAGGTAAGAAAATAAGGAAAGTAAGAAACAGCTACCATCACAGAAACGTACCTTAACTTATATGAATGCTCATACAAACTTATAAGTTAAGGTTTTCGGTAATTAACTCATCATATAAAAGATCTCATACTAATTTATATAATGAGGGTCTACAATTATTTATGTTGTATGAATGTTATGCAATATTATGCAATGTGTTATGTTATTATTCATGCAAGTGCAACTCACCCACACGACTCTGTGCACACAGACATTTTGTTCCCACTTTTTGGAGATAGCTAGTCTCTCAGGTACTACCGTCGTGGCTACATAAGTAGTGGATCGGGCACTCCACTCCTATGCGGTATGCACACTACAAAACCTACACCTTGTGTATGCCTCTGTACAAGTCCTAGGTGCACCTCTTGAGATCATGCGTTCTTTCGCTGGAATCCATCATTCTTTTATGATCGGGTATGGGTTATTAGGGATTGTCCTCCAGACCGCAGTAAAAATAACCTGTTGTCCCTATAAACCACTAAACCTCATCAGATTCTGCGTACTTTCATCGGTGTGCCGACTGGACCAGTACCGAAGACCGGACAGTAATATGCACATGCAAATTACAACTTCAAGCTACCGAGCCTCCAGCTCGTAGGACTAACTCATAGCGTAATTCACCTACTTAGACTAAGCTTTCTTAGTGTTTAGTTATACTTAGAGATTTGAGGTGAATCTTGGACTTCCCGAGGACTACCCGGTGAAGGGCTCGCAGCGGTACTAAGCAGTTTGATGGGATATTTACTTTTATCGATGGCAACCCTTCTCATAAAACTCTCTCCCTGTTACTCTTGTTATCATAAATATATTTAGGGTAGATTATAACTCATTTTAGGGGTGAGTGATCTAACCTTTGAACTCTAACTTACTACACCCCTTAATGTATGTGTACACTCACACTTGACACCGCTTGGAGACTTACCCTAAGACTTTAACTAGATATCTCAGACACTCCTATTGACACTAAATCAGATAGGTTCTGTTGAAACCAAGACTTGGGGAACAAGACTTAGTCTCTGTGGAGTTCGGGCCCTCAACAAGTTGAGGGGTGACCTCGCACTTACTCATCTCAAGGGAGAGCTCTAGGCTAGAGGCTAAGGAACTAGGAACAAGGCCAAGGGCTTAGCGAGGAGGTCCCACCACACACCCGGAAGATCTTAGAGCGCTTCCCCTCCCAAGCCAATGCTAAGCTTGGGCACCTTTGGAGGCTCTCCTCACCCACTAAAGAGACTTGGGGAGAGAGATAGCCAAAAGAGAAGTCCCTCCAAATGGTGCCCCTTGGTCCTATTTATAGGATTTTGAACTTGGTCTGCAAATAGCCAGAAATTGGCCCGCGAGATTACCAAAATACCCTCGAATTTAGCCTGCGAACAGCCAAATCCCACTATTCCGAGGCGCTAAACGCAGACCATCCTGCTAAACGCAGACCATCCTGCTAAACGCAGACCATCCTACTAAGCGCAGACCATCCTGCTTACTGGAGCTGAGGCGAGAGGGGGGTTGGTCGCCCCTCCTCCTCTCGCCCCCCTTTGCTGGGGGCGGGGGCGAAAGGAGCTCGCCCCCCTGCTTGGGGGCGGGGGCGAGAGGAGCTCGCCCCCATGCTAGAGATCTCGCCCCCTTACTGGGGGAGGGGGGAGAGAGGAGCTCGCCCCCCTGCTTTGGGGTGGGGGTGAGAGGAGCTCGCCCCCCAGCTTGGGGGCGGGGGCGAGAGGAGCTCGCCCCCCCCCCCCCCCTGCTGGAGATCTCGCCCCCCTTGCTGGGGGCGGGGGGAAAGAGGATCTCACCCCCCTGCTTGGGGGTGGGGGCGAGAGGAGCTCGCCCCCCCCCCCTGCTGGAGATCTCGCCCCCCTTGCTTGGGGTGGGGGTGAGAGGAGCTCGCCCCCCTGCTTGGGGGCGGGGGCGAGAGGAGATCCCCCCCCCCCCCCCGCTAGAGATCTCGCAGCCTTGCTGGGGGCGGGGGGCGGGGGGAGAGAGGAGCTCGTCCCCCTGCTTGGGGGAGGGGGCGAGAGGAGCTCCCCCCCCCCCCCCCCCTACTGGAGAACTTGCCCCTTGCTGGGGGCGAGGGCAAGAGGAGCTCGCCCCCCCCCCTGCTGGAGATCTCGCCACCCTTGCTGGGGGCGGGGGACGAGAGGAACTCCCCCCCTGCTTGGGGGCGGGAGCGAGAGGATCTCGCCCCCCTGCTTGGGGCGGGGCGAGAGGAGCTCGCCCCCCCCCCCCCCCCCTGTTGGAGATCTCGCCCCCCTTGCTGGGGGCGGGGGGCGAGAGGAGCTCGTCCCCCTTCTTGGGGGTGGGGACGAGAGGAGCTCCCCCCCCCCCCCCCATGCTGGGGATCTCGCCCCCCCCCCCCCTCTCTACTGGTTGAGCGAGCGGGAAGCTCCCGCCTCCACCGCTCGCCCGCCTCTCTTCCTTTCCTGGAACTTGCTGGAAAACGGTGTCAAAAATACCTCATGGGTCCTGGGGGCCCACTCGGCGATTACAAGGTTGTACACAATCCCCGCTCTTTTCGAGCGAGGTACACGCTCGGAAAGAAAAGTCCAACCCAGCATATTCGACGAGTGCCTTCCTGAGGACCCGGCTAACGGAGCCACCTCGGGAGAAAAACTACTTAGCCTCCCCGAGAGATCATCCTAACCCTCCGGCTAGTGAGAGCCCGGCTAGCGGAGCCACCTTAGGGGAAAAACTACTTAGCCTCCCCGAGAGGCCATCCTACAATGCCGGCTAGTGAGAGCCCGGCTTGCGGAGCCACCTCGGGGGAAAAACTACTTAGCCTCCCCGAGAAGTCGTCCTACCCCGCCGGCTAGTGAGAGCCCGGCTAGCGGAGCCACCTCGAGGGAAAAACTACTTAGAGAACTTCTGGCCACCGAGCGGTTCCCGGCCCTGCCAGCTTGATGGGAGCCTGGTCAGCGGGCCAGCATCGGGGTTAAGTACTGGAACACTTCCGGCCACCGAGCGGTTCCCGGCCCTGCCAGCTAGGTGGGAGCCTGGTCATCGGGCCAGCATCGGAGCTAAGTACTTTCCTTCCTGCCACCGAGTGGTTCCCGGCCCTGCCAGCTAGGTGGGAGCCTGGTCAGCGGGCCTACATCGGGGCTAAGTACCTTGAGAACTTTCTGCCACCGAGTGGTTCCCAGCCCTGCCAGCTAGGTGGGAGCCTGGTCAGCGGGCCAGAATCGGGGCCAAGTACTTTCCTTCCTGCCACCGAGCGGTTCCCGGCCCTGCCAGCTATGTGGGAGCCTGGTCAGTGGACTAGCATCGGGGCTAAGTACCTTGAGAACTTTCTGCCACTGAGCGGTTCCCGACCCTTCCAGCTAGGTGGGAGCCTGGTCAGCGGGCCAGCATCAGGGCTAAGTACTTTCCTTCCTGCCACCGAGCGGTTCCCGGCCCTGCCAACTAGTGGGAGCCTAGTCAGTGGGCCAGCATCGGGGCTAAGTACCTTGAGAACTTTCTGCCACCGAGCGGTTCCCGACCCTGCCAGCTAGGTGGGATCCTGGTCAGCGGGCCAGCATCGGGGAAAAGTACTTTCCTACCTACCACTGAGCGGTTCCCGGCCCTGCCAGCTAGGTGGGAGCCTGGTCAGTGGGCCAGCATCTGGGCTAAGTACCTTGAGAACTTTCTGCCACCGATCGGTTCCCAGCACTGCCAGCTAGGTGGGAGCCTGGTCAGCGGGCCAGCATCGGGGCGAAGTACTTTTCTTCCTGCCACCGAGCGGTTCTCGGCCCTGCGAGCTAGGTGGGAGCCTAGTCAGCGGGCCAGCATCGGGGCTAAGTACTTCTGAAACATCCGGCCACCGAGCGGTTCCCAGCCCTGTCATCTTGATGGGAGCCTGGTCAGCGGGCTAGCATCGGGGCTAAGTACTTTCCTTCCTGCCACCGAGCTGTTCCCGGCCCTGCCAGCTAGGTGGGAGCCTGGTCAGCGGGCCAGCATCGGGGCTAAGTACTTCTGAAACATTCGTCCACCGAGCGGTTCCCAGCCCTGCCATCTTGATGGGAGCCTGGTCAGCGGGCCAGCATCGGGGCTAAGTACTTTCCTTCCTACCACCGAGCGGTTCCCTTCCCTGCCACCTAGGTGGAAGCCTGGTCAGCGGGCCAGCATCGAGGCTAAGTACTTCAAAAAACTTTCATTATATTAAGCATCATAATACATGCAAGAAAAACTAAACATGGAAATGAAACATCACAATACATGGACTTAAGGGTAGAAGAAGAAAAAAACTAAGTATGGAAACCCAAACTTGGTCTCCTACTCCCAGGCTTGGTCTTCCTCGGCCTCTTCCGGTTGTCGTTGTTACTGCATCGGACCCCTCGCTTCCCTCATTTCCAAGAACTCAGGGCAGGCGGACGTCGCGTGACCTTCCTCCTCGTGGAAGTCACAGTAGGGTAGCTCAACCATATCCCTTCTTCTTCCTCTTCTTTTTGCTTTTTTGGCTCTCCTCCTTCTTCCTCCCCCAATTGTCATGGTTTGTTGAGGTGGTGGAGAGGGTGCCTTTGGTCCCTGCCTCCACCCTGGGGGGTCGGGCCTCTCTCCCTGGAAGTTGTCCCCTTCTTGGTCAAACTTCCTCCTGGGAGCCTCTACCTTCCCCCCTGTTGCCTTGCCTCCAGCTCACTCAGCTTGGCCAACCTTCTTGTGAACTCCGGGTTGGCCTCTTCACTCTCAATTTCTTCCGCCACCCTTTCCATCAGCTCTTCGAAAGATATGGGGACTTCCGCTTCAAGCTCATCTTGAAGAACCCCTCCCGCAGCCCCACTGTGAAGGCGAGCTGGAGGGTGAACCCTAAAACCTCTTGGACAAGTAAAACCTCTTCCTGGAACCTATCAACATATTGAGCCAGCGACTCCCTTGGCTCTTGCCTGATCTTGAAGAGTTCTTCGGCATCTTTCTCTTCCTTGACGTCGAGAAGCATAGTAGGAAAACTCGGTGCAAGTCTTCAAATGCATAGATGGATCCCGCAGGGAGCTGGTGGAACCAATCCCTTGCCTTCTCCTTCAACGTTGTCGCGAAGAGTCGGCACTTGAAAGCGTTCAACACGGGCCTGATGGAGACCATGTCCTCAAATAATTGCAGGTGCAGGACGGGGTCATCCTTGCCGGAGTAGTAAGACATCTTCGGCCCTCCGAACCCCTCTGGAACCGGGGCCGAGAGGACCAGCTCACAAAAAAAGACTTCTCTCGCTCGCCCCCCTACCGGGCTGGTCGAATGGGGGTAAGATACCTCCCCACTCGCCCCCTTGGGGCTGGGCGAGTGGGGGCCTGGCACCTCCCCACTCTCCCCCTTGGGGCTGGGCGAGTGGGGGCCTGGCACCTCCCCACTCGCCCCCTTGGGGCTGGGCGAGTGGGGGCCTGGCACCTCCCCACTCGCCCCCTTGGGGTTGGGCGAGTGGGGGCCTGGCACCTCCCCACTCCCCCCTCCTAGGGGACCAGGCGAGTGGGGATCGAATGCCTCCCCACTCCCCCCCCCCCCCCCCCCCCCCCCCCCGCCCACTGGTACCTCCTTCCTGGGCTGCTGGCCCGGAGGGCTCTCGCCCACCTGCTGAGACGGGACCACCGGACCACTTCCTCTCCTACCTTCGCCTATCGCGGCAAAGGTTAGCTACAAGGTCTGCAGGACCTCCTGCCTGAAATTTTCAAACATCTCCAACATCGCTCCAGCCATCGGGGGCTGCGAGTGGCCTGGGTCCGATCCTCCACCTCCAGCCATGGAGCTCAGCTTAAGACTTTCTTGAGTTGGTCACTCTCCATGCTCACCGCACCATAAATGTTGAAACCAAGACTTGGGGAACAAGACTTAGTCTCTGTGGAGTTCGGGCCCTCAACAAGTTGAGGGGTGACCTCACACTTACTCCTCCCAAGGGAGAGCTCTAGGCTAGAGGCTAAGGAACTAGGAACAAGACCAAGGGCTTAGCGAGGAGGTCCCACCACACACCAGGAAGATCTTAGAGCGCTTCCCCTCCCAAGCCAATGCTAAGCTTGGGCACCTTTGGAGGCTCTCCTCACCCACTAAAGAGACTTGGGGGGAGAGATAGCCAAAAGAGAAGTCCCTCCAAATGGTGCCCCCTTGGTCCTATTTATAGGATTTTGAACTTGGTCTGCAAATAGCCAGAAACTGGCCCGCGAGATTACCAAAATACCCTCAAAGTTGGCCTGCGAACAGCCAAATCCCGTTGTTTTGAGGTGCTAAACGCAAACCATCCTGCTAAACGCAAACCATCCTGCTAAACACAGACCATCCTGCTAAATGCAGACCATCCTGCTAAACGCAGACCATCCTGCTTACTGGAGTTGGGGCGAGAGGGGGGCTGGTCGCCCCTCCTCCTCTCGCCCCCCTTTGCTGGGGGCGGGGGCGAGAGGAGCTCACCCCCCCCCCCCTGCTTGGGGCGGGGGCGAGAGGAGATTGCCCCACCCTGTAGGAGATCTCGCCCCCCTTGCTGGGGGCGGGGGAAAGAGGAGCTCACCCCCCTGCTTGGGGGTGAGGGCGAGAGGAGCTCGCCCCCCCCCCCCCCTGCTGAAGATCTCTCCCTCCTTGCTGGGGGCGAGAGGAGCTCGCCCCCCTGCTTGGGGCGGGGGCAAGAGGACCTCGCCCCCCCCCCCCCCCCCCCTGCTGGAGATCTCGCCCCCTTGCTGGGGGAGGGGGGCGAGAGGAGCTCGCCCCCCTGCTTGGGGGCGGGGAGAGAGGAGCTCGCCCCCCCACCCCCACCCCCCCCCCCCCACCCCACCCCCGCTGGAGATCTCGCCCCCCTTGCTGGGGGCGGGGTACGAGAGGAGCTCGCCCCCCTGCTTGGTGGCGGGGGCGAGAGGAGCTCGCCCCCCTTCTTGGGGGCGGGGGCGAGAGGAGCTCGCCCCCCCCCCCCCCCCCCCATCGTGCTGGAGATCTCGCCCCCCTTGCTGGGGGCGGGGGGCGAGAGGAGCTCGCCCCCCTGCATGGGGGCGGGGGCAAGAGGAGCTTGACCCCCCCCCCCTGCCCCCCTGCTAGAGATCTCTCCCCCCTTGCTGGGGGCGGGGAGCGAGAGGAGCTCGCCCCCCTGCTTGGGGCGGGGGCGAGAAGAGCTCGCCCCCTACTTGTGGGCGGGGGCGAAAGGAGCTCCCCCCCCCCCCCCCTGCTGGAGATCTCGCCCCCCTTGCTGGGGGCGGGGGGGCGAGAGGAGCTCGCCCCCTGCTTGGGGCGGGGGCGAGAGGAGCTCCCCCCCCCCCCCCCCCCCCTTGCTGGGGATCTCGCCCCCCCCCCCCCCCCCTCTACTGGTTGAGTGAGCGGGAAGCTCCCGCCTCCACCGCTAGCCCGCCTCTCTTCCTGTCCTTGAACTTGCTGTAAAACGGTGTCAAAAATACCTCATGGGTCCAGGGGGCCCACTCGGCGAATACAGGGTTGTACAGGTTCAACTCCTAAAATCACTTCCAAGGTCTACCCTTAAGCAAACGTTTTATTGAACGATGCATAATCTTTAACCTCCAATGAACAATGTGTGGTGCAAACCCTTACATGTATCTACATGCCCCAAGATTTGTTCTAATGAAGCACCATGGTCATATTCACACCATAAATTTTTATGATGATCTCCTAAGGTAGAAAGGCCCCAAATGTTTCATTTATTCAATATGCGACATTATTCTAAATTTATATTCCCACTATAGGACAAAAGTTTCTCCAAAAATTATACAACTTTTAGGGGATGATAGAAATGATGTCCTACAGATATGTTCCAAATTAAAAATTCTCTAAATATGTGACACATGTGATTTTACACATGAGGTACTAGTTCCAGATATCCAAATGTTCCAAATAAATTACCATAGGTTCAAATTGATAAATTATAGTGTCTGATAGAGTTTCATGATTTTTCATAAATATTAAGTCCATAATTTCCACAAATAAATATTAACTCCAAAGTGTCACGCTACACTTGAAGTACTTAAATAAAGCATCCAAAATTCTGGGATATTTTCCAGAGGTTCATAATGTTCTATTGAGGATCTAACCCGAGAATAAGAATTTTCCAAGTTATATTGACCATAAATATTTCAATAACACAAAAGTGTGACAAATGAAATTTTGATACTTTTCAAGGTAAATGACTTTCATAAATCCAAATATAATTACCATAGGTGTAATATAACCTAAATCATCATGTGATAGAAAATTAGAATTTTCCAAAGTTATTTAGTCACTTTCATTTCATTAATTGAATTATGTGACATAATTATAATTAATTAAATACCTAGGATTTTTAACTCCAAAAATCCTAACTTTTCCATAGATGATTCCTTTCATCATAATGTGTGCATGGCCCAATTATCATTGATATACATTAAGCCATTTATGATAAATTCACAAAATACAAAATGAGTGTTATATGCACACCAAATTATCATACACTATATTCACATGCATGTGGAATACACCAACATGCAGATGTCCAAATGACCTTAAATTTTGGTCAGAGACTAAACATAATGAAATTAACCTTGTGACCAAGATTTGGGTCCATTTGAGTTGATCTAGCCACATAAATTTAGGTATATAATAAAATGTTATATGCACACCAAATTCCCATACACTATAATCACATGCATGTGGAAAACACCAACATGCAGAGGTCCAAATGACCTAAAATTTGGGTTAGAGACTAAATATAATCAAATTAACCTTGTGCCCAAGATTTGGGTCATTTTGAGTTGATCTATCCACATAAATTTCTTTTATGTGATAAATCAACATTTAAACAACATTATAGAAAAATGTTGCCCAAAAATTCTAATGTTTCGAAAGGGGTGTGTCTATGGTATAACGAAAAGAATAGTCTACAATGAGTATAAAGAAAGAGTGAGGGATTATGCCCGGTACATGTCCAAATATAAAATACTCTCTCTCTCACTAACAAATACGGAATCTGCTCAAACTCACAACTGCTCGAGGAAGGAGGGTAGTAGTGCACTGCAGCTGCTCCTCAAGTCCTGCCACCCCATCCTGCCTCCCCATCCTGCTGGTTGTGCTACTGCTCCGGCTCCTCGTGCACCTGGTGTTATGGCCACATCCGACCGTTAATCAAAAACAGTAAGTTATTTTGTCCTCGCCTCCCCCTGTGACTCCTAGGCACCGTGCGGGAGGGCGAAAACGGAGGAAAACAAAGTTGTATAACAATGAGCGTGACGTGGCTCTACCTAGCAAGTATGTATATATATGACGGTGTATACAAACTATGTTAGCAGTTCTATATATACTTAAGCAATAAAAGAGCAGTAATAAAAAGGTGCGGCGCAGTAGGTAAGCAAATAAGGAAAGTAAGAAACAACTGCACTACCATCACAGAAACGTACCTTAACTTATATGAATGCTCATACAAACTTATAAGTTAAGGTTTTCAGTAATTAACTCATCATATAAAAGAGCTCATATTAATTTATATAATGAGGGTCTACAATTATGTATGTTGTATGAATGTTATGCAATGTTATGTAATGTATTATGTTATTATTCATGCAAGTGCAACTCACCCACACAACTCTGTGCGCACAGACATTTTGTTCTCACTTTTTGGAGATATCTAGTCTCTCAGGTACTACCGCCGTGGCTCCTGAAGTAGTGGATCGGGCACTCCACTCCTATGCGGTATGCACACTACCAAACCTACACCTTGTGTACGGCTCTGTACAAGTCCTAGGTGCACCTCTTGAGATCATGCGTTCTTTTGCTGGAATCCATCATTCTTTTATGATCGGGTGTGGGTTATTAGGGATTTTCCTTGAGAACGTAGTAAAAATAACCTACTGTCCCTATAAACCACTACACCTCATCAGAGTCGGCGTACTTCTGTCGGTGTGCCGACTGGACCAGTGCCAAAGACCGGCCACTAATATGCACATGCAAATTACTACTTTAAGCTACCGAGCCTCCAGCTCGCAGGACTAACTCGTAGCGTTATTCACCTACTAAGACAAAGCTTGCTTAGTGTTTAGTTATACTTAGAGATTTGAGGTGAATCTTGGACTTCCCGAGGACTACCCGGTGAAGGGCTCGCGACGGTACTAAGCAGTTTGATGGGATGTCATCCTAAACATCCCTTTCTCACGATATTTACTTTTATCGGTGGCTACCTTCTCATAATCCTCTCCCCATGTTACTCTTGTTATCATAAATAGATTTAGGGTAGATTATAACTCGTTTTAGGGGTGAGTGATCTAACCTTTGAACTCTAACATTACTACACCCCTTAATGTATGTGTACACTCACACTTGACACCACTTGGTGACTTACCCTAAGACTTCAACCAGAAGTCTAAGACACTCCAATTGACACTAAATCAGATAGGTTCAACTTTTATAATCACTTCCAAGGTCTACCCTTAAGCAAACGTTCTACTGAACGATGCATACTCTTTAACCTGCAATACACAATGTGTGGTGCAAACCCTTACATGTTTATCTACATTCCCCAAGATTTGTTCTAATGATGCACCATGGTCATAATAATACCAAAATTATTATGATAACCTCCTAAGGTAGAAAGGCACCAAATGTTTCATTCATTCAATATGCGACATGATTCTAAATTAATATTCAAACTATAGGACAAAAGTTTCTCCAAAAATTATACAACTTTTAGGGGATGATATAAATGATGTTCTACAGATATATTCCAAATTTCTTTCAAATCGTAGGTGTTCTTAATGGTCTATTCATTACATTATTATTTTACTAATCGCAGACCATCATACAAAATGAACTAGTTTTGATATTAAAGATGTAATTATCATTATTCCTTGACCAAACGATGTCAAATTAATACCATAAGTTTATCATGACATTAATAAGGAGTGATCAGAGAATCATAAATTTTCTAAGTAAAATGGCCATAATTAAAAATTCTCTAAATATGTGACACATGTGATTTTACACATGAGGTACTAGTTCCAGATATCCCAATGTTCCAAATAAATTACCAGAGGTGCAAATTGATAAATTATAGTGTCTGATAGAGTTTCATGATTTTTCATAAATATTAAGTCCATAATTTCCATAAATAAATATTAACTCCAAAGTGTCACACTACACTTGAAGTACTTAAATAAAGCATCCAAAATTCTGGGATAATTTCCAGAGGTTCATAATGTTCTATTGAGGATCTAACCAGAGAATAAGAATTTTCCAAGTTATATTGACCATAAAATTTAAATAACACAAAAGTGTGACAAATGAAATTTTGATACGTTTCAAGGTAAATGACTTTTAAAAATCCTAATATAATTACCATAGGTGTAATATAACCTAAATCATGTGACAGAAAATTAGAATTTTCCTAAGTCTTTTGGTCACTTTGATTTCATTAATTGACTTATGTGACATAATTATAGTTAATTAAATACCTAGGATTTTTAACTCCAAAAATCCTAACTTTTCCATAGATGATTCCTTTCATCATAATGTGTGCATGGCCCAATTATCATTGATATACTTCCATTTGTGATAAATTCACAAAATACAAAATGAGTGTTATATATATGCTTACCAAATTCTCATACACTACATTCACATGCATGTGGAATACACCAACATGCAGATGTCCAAATGACCATAAATTTTGGTCAGAGACTAAACATAATGAAATTAACCATGTGACTAAGATTTGGGTCAATTTGAGTTGATCTAACCACATAAATTTAGAAATATAATATAGTTCTATATGCACACCAAATTCCAATACACTATAATCACATGCATGTGGAATACACCAACATGCAGAAGTCCAAATGACCTAAAATACTAAATATAATCAAATTAACCATGTGCCTAAGATTTGGGCCATTTTGAGTTGATCTAGCCACATAAATTTCTTTTATATGATAAATCAACATTTAAACAACATTATAGAAAAATGTTGCCCAAAAATTCTAATGTTTGGACAGGGGTGTGTCTATGGTATATACATGCATGGCCAAAATATTAGGCCCATTCAAACACCCATGTGAAATAAATTCACATTTTGGTGACTGGCCCTCCCTTAGGACACATCTCAGCAAACTGCCCCTTCAGGGGGTTGTAGTGCTCCAAATGATGTGATTAAAATTCCTATGGACAGATAAGACATAAGGCTACAATGTTTATGTTTGGCACTTTTTTTGGTTCTGCCTCTAAGGACCCTAAATATCCATTTTAAGTTGATGTAAATTATATGACAGATGAAATTAAACTATAGGCACATAATAACCTTGATCAAACCTAATCTTGATGCAGATCAGACGGTTGTGGGTTATCTTCAACTTCCAGCCAAAGGCCCAGATCAGCCCAACCTGGAACACTTTCTCCTCTCATTTCCTGGCCACCTGGTGGTCACCACTGTCGGCCACCACCTCCACCACCTCCGTTGAGGTAGGGGCTATCATCTGGCGGCAGAATGGCGGCCTAAGACAGCGTCTCCGATGATCCCGAGCCAATAAAAGCTCAGGATTTCTCCAATAATCTCAAATGGGATCGGGCTCAATTGAGCCTGATTTCTCCTCTTTGATGATCTAGATGCTAGCACAGAGGGAGGGGAGGAGAAACGAACCTGTGTGGTGGCTTGGCGATGGGTATTGTAGCGACATGACATGGAGGCGGCGGCTTCTGGCGAGCTTGCTTAAAGTCCTGATTCTCCACCAAAAGCACTGATCCAAAGTACTAGTTCGACTCCTCTCAGTACTCTAAAGCTAATGGAAAGCTCAAATGGGGGTGGCGTGGGATGAATGTGGTGTTTTGAATAGAGGGGTGGTCGTCCAAGCTTTGGAAGCTTCACTCTTGCTGCCAAGTGGCCCCTAATAGAGCCAAAATGGCTGGGAATGTCTTGGTGGGCTCAATGGTTGCTATAGAAAGAAGAGGGGAGGGCCAAGTGGCCTCCATCCCCTAATTATCACCTTTGTCCCTTATGAAATTAGGGGAATTTCCCATTTTCCCCCTTGCATGGCATCTCTCTCCAAAGTCAAAGTGCATGGGAGGAAATTGGACATGTGGAATGTTGGATGGTCTTGGGTTGAGGCCTTGGCGCATTGGGAATTCACTTGGGCTCTTATTTTTCTTCTTTAGGCCTAATGTTGACCAAGGTTGACTTTGGGGTTAACTTGGTCAAATTGATGAGTTGCCTAGCCCCACTTGATGTTCATGAGTCCCATGACATCACCCAATATTAATTGGGCCTTGGTGAGGCCCCAATTGGGCTAATTGAGCCATAAGGTGTGATTTTGACCAAAATTGGGCTAGGTTTGACTTTGGTTAAATTGGATCAATTGATTGACCAATTAATGGGGGTTTTGGTCAGTTGAACTTCCTTAAGGGTTTTCCAAGTGGTGGTGGGGTCAATTTATCCATAAGAATTCTAATTGAGCCAACTTGGGTTGAATTGGGCTATATTGACCTAAGTTTGACTTTGGTCAATTTAGCCAATTTGGTTGACCAATTGATGGAGGTTTTGGTCAATTGGGTCTCCTTTAGGGTTAGGAACATAGTGGTGAGGTCAATTTGTACTTGTGAGTTCAATTTGGGGTAGTTTGACTTAAGTTTATGTGGGCACATTGTGGGTTCACCTTAACTCAATGAGTCCTAGGGTCACCTTCTTGCCTTAACTTACTAATCCCACCACATGTCATGCCCTAACACATACTAGTGGTCTAGAAGGAATAGGGATGTTACACACCATAACAAACATTATTCAAAAAAATTGAACAACAATTATTCATAATTATAAATGAAAAACCTTTCATGTCAAGACATGAAATGGATATAAGGTTTCGAGTTATAACTAGAACAAAATAGCAGTTATCAAGTTCAATTACAAGCCCAGTGGGCAAAGAAATATGATAAACTCATGTGGCAACTATATCAACGCTTGCTCCATTTCAAACGTGCAGGTCTACCTCTCATTTACCCAGTAATCTTCTCCTTTTCAATTCCTGCACATTTGTACAAATGTGAGAACCACATCCAATATTCAAAATCCAAGATGAAGGAGGAGAAATGTTTACTTCTATAATAAAAATACCTGAAGCGGAAGTCACACTTCCCTTCTTTTTCTGCAAATCATCAAAATAGATGGGACAATTCCTCCTCTAGTTCCCTGCCTTACCACAGTGGTGGCATTTCCCTTCCTTAGCCAGGCCTTTCCTTTTCAGTGCTGAAGACTTGGGATCAAGATAAGACTTAGATATCATCTTCGTCTTCTTTGATCACTTGGCCTTGGCCTTGTTTTTATACACCATCAATCTGGGGCCAACAGGCTTAGCCTTCTTCATGTTATTCTCGGGAGCTCTCAACATGCCAAGGAGCTCGAGCAGTGTCTTGTCTATTTCATTCAAGTTGTAGTTCAAGACAAACTGCTCATAATTGTCTGGCAACGATTGCAGGATCAGGTCAGTGGATAACTCTTGGCCCAAGGAAAAACCCAGTCTCTCAAGGTTCTCAATATACCCAATCATCTTGATTATATGAGTCCCTACTAGGTCTCCAGCTCCCATCTTGCACTGAAATAATGCCTTGGATATGCCAAACCTCTCTTGCCAAGCTTGCCCCTCAAACATTTTCTTGAGGTGCTCGATTATCTCATAACTACGCATGCTCTCATGTTGCTTCTGAAGCTCAGAGGTCATGGTAGCAAGCATGAGGCATTCAACATCCAGGGAATCATCTTGATACTTCTTGTAAGTATCTTTGTCTGCTCTGGGAACTTTCCTGGCTGGTTCTATGGGGGAATCCTCTTCCAAGACATAGAGCTTGCGCTCTTGCCTGAGGAAAATCCTCAGGTTCCAATACCAGTCAAGGAAGTTCGTCCCGTTGAACTTATCCTTCTCAAGGATTGCTCTCAGGGACAAGGTAGAGTAAGATCCACTTGCCATGGAAATTCTACAAGAAATTTGCAACATAGTTTTAGTACTATATTTCAAAATACATTTTATTTTAATAAGGACTTTTATTAAAAGCTCCCACTATTTTATTCAACTTGATAACTCTTAATATCAATTCAGAGAGTTTATGCGAGCTACTCTCTAGTGGACAAGATCTGTATTTCACAACCATCATAAGTCAGCTTTGGCTGATCACCCACAATGTGGCCATTTAGGTAGACAACTTTTGCCAATTGCATCATCATGCAACTCATGTATGGTTGGTGAATAACATTTATTCACATCCATCAAAAGGTGCATGCCAACCATATGCCTATAGGCACTCAACCGTTGAGGTCACCTATTTAAGTTTGACCCGATGTCGACAGTGGGATATCACAATTATCCGCGTACACCCTTACCAAGATAGATTAATGCACCTGCTTTGGCAAGCCCACACTTCATCGATCGAGGAAGGAAGAGTGTCATCCATCGAAAGGCATCTGAACACTTAATATTAATTTTAAGGGATTTTTCATAATACTTGAACCATAAGCAAAATATATGATATCGAATTAACTGAGCTGAAAGACACCATCTGTATTGAGAAGGATGGGTGTCTACGAGGAAGAATTTCTGATACAGATATCCACATTACTGAGGAGTTGTAAAATCTCACCTTTGACTTACTAGTGGGTGAGGATTCATCTGAACTGTCGGTGCTGGAAACTCAACAAGCCTTGCAGATCATAAACTTCACCAAAGAGAAAGCAATCAATATCAAGAAGAATGATTTCTCTGAAGAATATAGGTTTCTGACTGACATAGTATGTAAGGTCTTACTATATAAAATCTCTGCCCATGATGTCATTCCCAAACAACAGCTACAGATAATGGGTGTGTTGGTTCTGAACAAACAAATTCACTGGGGGAGATGCCTCCTAAAGCAAATCGGTCACAAGTATGCTCATAAATAAAATGTCTACATGTGGATTATGAGTCAAGTCATGTATCACAATTACCCAGCAGTGTGAAAATCCAAAGGAGTGGTCATTCCTCCTAGAAAAATAATAAATATAGGGATTTTCTCAAAATGGACTCGACAAATTCTGAAGCCCGGTCAAATTCCATCATCTCCTCCCTCATCTCCAATTGCTGAAGAACAATGAGCATCCATACCTGATACGCCAGCTGATGTTCAAATAGACCAGGCTCCTCATCAACAACCACTATCAAACATTCCTATCCAACCAAATCCTACAGCAACTCTTTCTGATTCTAGAGAAAAATGTTCTCCTCTACCTTCTCCCCCCCCCCCCCCCCCCCCCCATGCAGCCCCATTCATTGATATTGAACAGACAATATGTAAAGTAGTGGATCTGGTCACTAGGACATTCTCTAAGCTGCTACAGATGAATTCCAAAACAATTCAAAGAAAATATTCTCAGATGAAAACTTAAATGCAAGAAACAAAAGAGTCAATACAGGTAATCAACACACTGATATCTTCCTCCAAAATAACAAGATCATTCTTAACCTCACTAACAGTAAGGTTCAGAAGGGGGAGATTATTCAAGAGGAGGAAGTGGATGCCCTAGATGTTTCAGTTCCTACCCCAGAAGTGCCTGCACAAATCCAGGGGGAGTTTCCTGCAGAAACTCAGGGGCAGCTGCCTGCACAAACTCTGGGGGGAGCCTCTTACAATTGATGAAGCAATTCTATAGAAAATTACTATAATTGCTTATGAAGTTGTCCTCACTATTAAAGATGTTGCATCAACTCAGGGGGAGCTTCAAAAAGATGCTGACAAGACTATTGAGGAGGAGGAGGAGAAAGATGCTGACAAGATTGCTGAGGTGGAGGAGGAGGAGCCTCTCAAATTTCCACAAAGAAATATGCCAACACATTTCTTTTCTAGAAAAAGAAAAGATTCTCCTAAATACAAAGATCGGTCACAATCAGGTGAGGAGAAATTGTAAAACTACTCTTATACTCTTTAGTGCATATATCTGAGAAACAATTATGGTGGACAATCATTTCCTTTATTTAGAAGTTTCTCAACTTCATCTCAGAAGATTCTCAGTCTATGTTGCTGTCTTTTAACATATGTTTTAATGTATATTCTTTTATTTTATTTTTAATAATATGTTGAAATCACTTAAGAGTCTATAAAATTTGTTAAGATAAATAGGAGGAGATTGTTGGAATAAACATCCTCTTGATTTACCTTACAAATTCTGTAAAAGTGATTTCATTCTCTAGGATTTATTATCCATGTTGTAGAGTGGGGGTAATATGGTATTTAGACGTCCTAGGATGACATATTCACCTAAGAGTGTCAAAGCCTAGTCAAAAGGAGATCAAAAACTAGTTGAGTTAAATCTGCGTCGAAAAAAAGTCGATGCAGCTTCAATTGAAAATCGAAGTAACTTTGAATAGAAGTAACGATAACTCAAACTGGTTGTCGACACTTCATTAGAAGTCGACGCAACATCAAATGGTATTCGACACAGAAGTCAGAACTTGAAGACTACGTTCTTTATCTCAACGGATACGTTGATAACGAATCGAAGCAATGTCGATAGCAAAGTTCAATTCAAAGCTGAGGTTTTTTGAAGCAGATTTCGAAGCTGCTTCTAGTACAATTCAAAGGTGCGTCGATATAAAGTCATAAGTTATTCGACGCAACGTATAATACAGCCAAAGAATTGGAAACTTCCTGGAATATATTCCAATGATTATTTAGAAGATATATATGGAAGATATTTGAAATATAACGGGTCGCACATGTACAAGAAGAGAAAGAATGATCCCAGAGATTCAAAAGTGATGAAATTGGAAGGTTATTGATGGGTTGTCAACATAGATAGAAAAAGAGCAATAATTCTCTCTGGACATTTCAACTAGAGAAGGATCAGAAAGGGAAAGTCATTCAATTCCAATTCAAATGAATCGACAAAAGAATTATTATATATTCCTGGAAGGAGTATAACAAAATGAGATTGATCTCTCTCTTCCTTCTGATAGACCCTACCTGACAGATCTTTGTACAACATTTTTCTTCCACGAGTTGTAGAGAGCTTCTTCTTCCTCCATCTCTAAAAGAAGCTAACAAAATATATAGAGATCCAGACTGGATCAGTGCTTATAATCCTTGCATCTTCTTCTAAGCAAGGATTCATCATTTGATGAAGGATCAAGAACACTAAGTGCCTAGAATCCTCAGTGACTGTGAAAGAGGATTCAAATTAGAAGATTACACCTCATCATCATCATTATCTTCTTCTTCTTCTTCTGCTTATTCTATTTCTCATTTCTATAAATTTAGTAAAGAGTTTTAAGAATCATTCTTCAAAGGATTCAGTCTGTTTCAAGATCTCCTTATCAAAAGATCTGGTTTGGTTCTAAGAGTCTCCTTATCAAAAGACTTAGTCTCTGGTTCTAAGAGTCTCCTTATCAAAAGACTCAGTGGTTCTAAGAGTCTCCTTATCAAAAGACTCAGGCACTGTGATAGTGATTTTCCACCAAGGTGGTAGAAGAGGGGAGTACCCAGATTTTGGGGAACCACTATAGCTTTTGTGTTTTCTGTGTTGTGAATTTTCTGTGCTTGTCCCTTGACAATTTCTATTATTCTGAGATTATATTAATTCTAGTTGGAATCTTGGATGCCTAGTAATTAGGATTAATTCTCTGTGCACCTATTAGTAAAAGGTTTTTAAATCTCTGTTCACCCCCCCCCCCCCCCCTCTAGAGAATACTCAGGGGAGTTATTGTGCACTTTCATACATGGAGCTCCAAATATAACAGTCACTCTGTCAATGAAAAATATTTTTTAGCTAATGAAATGAATTCCTGCAATCATATTTACCAGAAGTCGAACTTCAAATTTTGATGCAATTATTATAGAAACTATATTTTTTAGTAATGTTTGATTCACCACTATAATACATCAGCTACACAATAGAAATTGAACAGAAAGGAAAAAGATAAATCCACATTCAGGTCATAAGAAGTGGGCCATGTGCTAGCTCTTCTCGATAGGGGCATTTTTTATGAAGATGGACTCCTTTGGTTCTTCAACAACTCGTGTGTACAACTCTGTATTCGCCGAGTGGGCTCCCGAGACCCAGGGGGTCTTTAAAGATATTGTTTTCCAGCACGGTCCAGGGCAGGAAGAGAGGGGGCGAGCGGTGGAGGCAGGAGCCTCCCGCTCGCCCAACCAGTAAAGGGGGCGAGAGGAGGAGGGGCGGCCTGCCCCCCTCTCGCCCCCGCCCCAACAAGGGGGCGAGAGGAGGAGGGGTGGCCTGCCCCCCTCTCTCCCCCGCCCCAGCAAGGGGGGCGAGAGGAGGAGGGCGGCATGCCCCCCTCTCGCCCCCGCCCTAGCAAGGGGGGCGAGAGGAGGAGGGGCAGCCTGCCCCCCTCACGCCCCCGCCCCAGCAAGGGGGGAGAGAGGAGGAGGGGAGGCATGCCCCCCTCTCGCCCCCGCCCCAGCAAGGGGGGCGAGAGGAGGAGGGGCGGCCTGCCCCCCTCTCGCCCCCGCCCCAGCAAGGGGGAGAGATGAGGAGGGGCGGCCTGCCCCCCTCATGCCCCAGCAAGGGGGCGAGAGGAGGAGGGGCGGCCTGCCCCCCTCACGCCCCCACCCTAACAAGCGGGGCGAGAGGAGGAGGGGCGGCATGCCCCCCTCTCGCCCCCGCCCCAGCAAGGGGGCGAGAGGAGGAGGGGCGTCCTGCCCCCCTCTCTCCCCCGCCCCGGTAAGGTGGGCGAGAGGAGGAGGGGCAGCCAGCCCCCCTCTCGCCCCGCTTCAGCTAGGGGGCGAGCCGGAGAGGGGCCAACCCCTGGTCTCGCCGAGCCCCGAGGAGAGGGGGCGGTCTGCATTTAGCGTCGTAGAACAGCGGGATTGGGCTATTGGCAGGCCAAATCCGAGGGTATTTTGGTAATCTCGCAGGCCGGAATGTGGTTATTGACAGATCAAGTTCAAAATCCTATAAATAGGGCCAAGGGGGCACCATTTGGAGGGACTTCTCTTTTGGCCACTCTCTCCCCATGTTTCTTTGGTGGGTGGACAGAGCCTCCAAAGGTGCCCAAGCTTAGCTTTGGCTTAGGAGAGGAAGCGCTCTAAGATCTTCCGGGTGTGTGGTGGGACCTCCTCTCTAAGCCCTTGGTCTCATTTCTAGTTCCTTAGCCTAGAGCTCTCCCTTGGGAGAAGTAAGTGTGAGGTCACCCCCCAACTTGTTGAGGGACCGAACTCCACAGAGACCAAGTTATTGGTTTCAACATCGTGCATCCCCAGATGTATTGACTTTAAATTCTTGTTTCCTCTCTGTATGATGACCACATAATGGAAAAAATGGGAAATACAGAAAACAACAGTTAACTAGTTGGTAAAAATAGTAAATAAGTTGGTAAAAACAGTAAACTAGATGTACAACCCTGGGTTCATCGAAGGGGTGAGCTGGGACTCAGTGTACGCAAAGCACACGAGCGAGACGAGTAAGTGCTCGCGCCAGGCGGGCGATACAAAGTAAGTGCTCACGCTAGGTGGGCGAGATGAGTGGGGGCTCACCACATAGCGGCGAGGCGAGCGAGGGGCTCGCGCCTTGCGGCTAGCGGACCATGAGTGCGGGGAGAGCGAGGGTTCGTCGTCCTGCGATGCGCGTATCATGAAGGGGTTCAAGCTAGACTATGTCGTGAGGTTGAGGCCAGGCGAGGGTCAGTCGATGGAGGTAGACCAGTGAGCCGAGAGCAGGACTCTTCCGTCTCTCGCCTCTCTTGCGAGGCGAGTCGGGTGTTTGGGTGTAATATTTTATTCCTATTTATTCATACCTATCTGCCTATAGCCATTCCAAACAGCGGAGTTTGGCTGTTGGAAGACTATTTTGGGGTGCATTTAACAAAACCAAAAGGCAGAGTTACGCTATTAGCGGACCCAGTTGATAATACTATATATAGACCCTGAAGGGCACCTTTGGAGAGGATTCAGTTTCTTTGGCTTCTTCCTCCTCAGTACTTTGGTTAGCTCCTTATGCTCTCCAAGGTGCCCAGCTTCAACTTTGGCTTGGGAGGGGAAGCGCTCTAAGATCTTTCGGGTGTGTGGTGGGAGCTCCACGCTGCAGCCAAGGGTCGGTGTTTAGAGCTAAGTCTTCGGTCAAGTTTGTCTTCGGGACAAGCAAGTGCTAGATGCCCCCTCATAGGGGTCCGAACTCCTCGCTGGGTCGATTCTCGGTTCGAATATTTTTGGTGCGGTGAGCGTGGAAAGCAGCTAGTACAAGAAAGTCCCAAGGAGGTAACATCATTGGACAGGATGAGCAAGGCGCCGGCTATGGCGGCTCGCCACCATCCGGCTTGCCGGCGATAGTAGTGATGTAGGCAGACTTCTAGAGGGAGGTACTAGAGACGATCAACCTCGCCTTCATCGTGGTGTGAGGCGAATTCTCAACCCCTGCGGCCCAGGTCGTCCCACCGCTGGTGGTAGGCGAGAATGCCCCGGGGAAGAGGTCCAGCAAAGAGAAGGCTGATGAGGCGCCGGGGCGAGACTTTATTGGGCGAGAGTTATTCCCCAGCCCGGCGAGCGTGAGCCCGGTTGGGCTCGTGGGGTGAGTGGGGCAGGCAAGAGCGGCGAGCGGAGGAAGCCTGTTCTACGAGTTGGTGCTTTCTGCACCAGTCCTAGAGGTGTTCAGGGAGCTGGATATAGTCTACTACACTGGCAAGGATGACCCAGTCCAACACCTGTAGTGGTTCGAGGACACGGTCTCCATCCGGCCTATGCCAGATGCTTTCAAATGCCAAATCTTCGCCATCACCTTGAAGGAGAAGGCGCGGGACTAGTTTCACCAGCTCCCAGTGGGGTCGATCTATAAGTTCGAGGATCTATGTCAGAGTTTCCAGCTGCGCTTCTCGACATAGAAAAAGAGGAAGAAGGATGTTGAGTCGCTCTTCAAGATCAAGCAAGGACTAGGGGAGTCGCTGGCCCACTACGTGAATAGATTCCAAGAGGTGGTCCTGCTCATCCAAAAGGAGCCCGGGTTCACCCTCCAACTTGCCTTCACAGTGGGTCTACGGGAGAGGTTCATCAAGATGAACCTGAAGTGAAAGGCCCCCTGTCCTTCGAAGAGCTGATGGAGAGGGCGGTGGATGAGATCGAGGGATAAGCGACTAACCCGGAGTTCACAAGAAGGATGGCGAAGCTGAGTGAACCGGAGGTCAGATAGTAGGAAGTCAGGAGGAGGGATAAGCCGAGGTCCCCGGAGTTGGGGTGGAGGCATCAGGGAGAGGGCGTGCAGGGCCCGGGAAGAGGGTTTGCCCAAGGAGGGGGCAACTTCCAAGGAGGTAAAGGGAGACCCAACCACCCAGGGTGGAGGCAGGGCCCGAGGACACTCCCTCCCCTACCTCAGCAAGCCATGGTGATCGGCCGAGGAAGAGGAAGGAGAGTAGGAGCAAGTGGAGGTGGAGGAGCAGGAGCTAAGAGAAGGAACTGAGCTATAGAGGTTGAGGGAAGGAGGTGGCATTGTCGTATTGTGACTTCCATCAGGAGGAGGGTCACGCAACGGCCACCTGCCGGGAGTTCTTAGAGATTAGGAGGGCGGGAGGCCCTAGGGAGCAACAGCCACTGGTAAGGATATAGGAGGTGACCGGGGAAGTAGAGGAGGAGGATAGGTGCGTCGACAGGGATGGCATGGGGAGTTGAGGAGGGATCGGGGTGATCCATGAGGGAGTTGGGATCAGGCACCCCAAAAGGCGAGCCTCCACAATATATATCATCGGACCGTGGCTTCGACTTCCCAAACCCCACCCCCGAAAGAGAAGATTGTCTTCTCTTAGAAGGATATGCCCGACCATGAGGACCCATTCTGCGATGCGCTGGTGATCCAGGCGGCCATCGAGAACTTCACCATTTCCTGGATCCTCGCCGACAATGGGAGCTCGGTCAACGTCATCTTCAAGAAGGCGTTCGATGAGATGAAGGTGGAGGCGAGGAGGGTGCTATCCTCGTACGGACCCCTGTTTGGGTTCTCGGGAGAGAGGAAGGAAGTGGAAGGAGGAATAGAGCTCCATGTCACCTTGGGAGGGCAGTCCCGCAACTGTCGGTTCGTCATCGTTGACGCTCCAAGCAGCTACAACGCCATCTTCGGACGACCCCTCATCAGTGCATTCTGATACGTCCCCTCCTCATTCCACCAATGCCTCAAGTTCAACATGGGCGGAGTCTAGATCTGGGTGAGGGAAGACCCAAAGGTAGCAAGGCAATGCTACGTTATCGCGGTCAATGCCATCACCTGGCAAGTAGAGGCGGAAGAAATGGACAGGGAGATGGAGAGGCAGGATGTGGTGGAAGGGGTCGTGGAAGGGCCCAAGGTGGAGGAGATGGAAGAGGAAAGGGGAGAAGAGGGTAGAGCCCAGGAAGAAGGGGCGAGGGAGCTGCTGGAAGTTCGGGAGGAGGAGAAGATGGATGAAGAAGGGACCGAAGCAATCGCTTGCGGAGGGAGGATGGAAGGTGAATGGGGGGAGCAGTCTCAGTTGTAGTCCGTGGAAGAGGTGGTGGAGATGGAGGTCATCTCCCGGGCGAGGGCGATAGAGAAAGTGAAGATCAGTGGGTAGCTCAGCCCCGAGGACCAGAGAAGGATCCTGGCTTCTGTCCGAAAAAACGTAGACATCTTCGCTTGGAGCGCGGTGGAGATGTCGGGGATCGATGCGGATATGGCTTGCCACCGCCTCAACCTTAACCCTGGTACTCGCCCCCATCCGATAAAAGAAGAGGTCCATCGCTGACAAGCTAGTGGAGCCCATTCGGGAGGAGGTGGTCAAGCTCCTCAAAGCTGGATTTGTATCAGAGATCTAGTATCCAGGCTGGGTCTCCAACGTGGTAATGGTAAAGAAGGGGGATGGACGGTGGAGGATGTGTGTAGATGTTTCCATATTGAATAAATCATGTCTTAAGGATTGTTATCCCTTGCCTTGAATCGACGCGCTGGTTGACTCAGCCATCGGTTTTTCTCTAATGAGTTTTCTAGATGCCTTTTCAGGTTATCATCAGATATGCATGCCCCCCCCCTGGCGTTAAAGACGTCTCCTTCATTACAGGGGATGGGTGCTACTGCTGCAAGATGATGCCCTTTGGGCTGAAGAATGCAGGAGCAACATACCAGTGCATGATGGACAGGGTCTTCCGCGAACAGAAGGGGAGAAACCTGAAAGTCTATGTGGATGACCTCATGATCAAGAGTCGGGACCTCGAATCCCACCTCAGGGACCTGGAGGAGACCTTCGGTACTTTGAGAAAATTCAAGATGAGGCTCAACCCCCAGAAATATGTCTTTGGGGCCAGCATGGGGAAAGTTCTTGGGCCACTTACTCGCCCCTACCTGGGTAGAACCTAATACTGACAAGGTAAAAGCAATCTTGGAGCTAAGGTCGCTGAGGAATGCAAAGGAGGTCCAGCACCTCACAGGGAAGCTGGCCGATTTGAGAAGATTTTTCTCAAGGGCGGGGAAAAAATGCTCATCTTTGTTCAAGGTGCTACGAGGGAACCAAAAATTCGATTGGACCCTCGAGTGCGAGGCGACACTCCAGGCACTAAAGTAACAACTATCCCAGGCCCCGCTGCTTCAAGTACCGAGGTAGGGAGAGGACCTGTCCCTATACTTGGGGGTGGGTGCCAAGGCGGTGAGTTTTGTTTTGGTCCGAGAGGAGGGAAAAAGACAACTCTTAATCTACAACATCAGTAGGGTGCTGAGAAAGGCGGAGCTCAGATATCCCATCTTAGAGAAGCTGGCCTTCGCACTGGTGGTGTCGGCCCGAAAGCTCCGACCTTATTTCCAGGCACACTCTATTAAGGTGGTGACCAACCATCCCCTTTGCAACATCATAGAGGGGGTAGAGCACTCAGGAAGATTATTTTGGAACATGCTTTCCGCATCTCTTGGTTTGACAATAACAAATCTTATTGTATTTGATCATACTTGTTTTGTGTTTATAGTATGCAGGATTCAGTGCTTTCAAATCTCCATGGAAATATGTTTTTGTTACTACCGCACAGCGTTAAGACTACCGCTGGCGCTAACAAACTGCTGAGAAGAAACCGCTGAGAAGGAAACCTGCGTTCGACGAAATGGAAGCTGCGTTCGACGAGCTGGCGCTCGACGAAATGAAAACTGCGTTCGACGAACTGCATGCTCTACCACGGCGCTTGATGAAATGCATGCTTTACCGCGGCGCGCTATAACTATCGATGGCGCTAGCAATCGACGAAATGAAGGTTGCGCTCGACGAAATGCTTATCACTGTGTTCGACGAATTTGCGATCGACGAAAGCTGAATCCCGTTCGACGAAAATTCGATCAACAAAATATAAGGCCGGTTCGACAAAGATGCGCCCGACAAAAAGAGATGTGCTCTACCGCGGAGCGTTAGCACTACCGCTGGTGCTAATATAAATGGAAAGAATTGCAAGAAGGAAACAGTGGAGAAAAAGGAATGTCGACGGGACACTATTTTAGCATGTATTATCGCGGCGCGTTAAGTCTAACGCCCGGCGGTAGCTTTTTGGAAACATCCCGAGTTGATTGAGGAGCAGATTTTGGAAGAAGATTGTGGCTGAAGGAAAGAAATCTCGCTAACGCGGGGCGTTAGCGGTACCGCGGCGCGCTAGTGTTTGGCGCTCAGAATGTTGCCTAAACTACCACGATCCATGTGCTTCATTGCCTTATGTGGATACCGCGGGGCGGTAGTACTACCGCAGGCGGTAGTGGCTGAATCTATAAAAATACGCGTGCCTCCTCCGTTGTGGCTTGCTGTTGCAGAATGATTTGAAGCCATATTTTCAGAGCTCTCGTGAGAGCCTTCTTCAAGCAGCCCGAAGAACTCCGTCAACGTTCGTGAATGCAAAGAACCTGAAGACCAATACGATCGCATCTACATCGACATCAAGTTCTACTTTTGAGGGAGTCTTTAGTTTGAGTTTTGTTTTACTTTCAACTTGTAACCTTTATATCTTTTGTTCGGTAGAGGAACTCGCCACACGGCGACTAGGGCCTTGCGGGGACTAGGGGGAATTCCGACTAGGTATAGGTAGGACTTAGGGAGGAATTCGCCACACGGCGACTGGGTCTAAGGAGTAGATCTAGGGGGTGCTTGAGGCCTTTCTGGTGATAGATTGGCTAGAGCGGCTTGAGGTCGTATCTGGGGAGAGATTGGCTAAAGCCAACCGGTTCGTGGGGATACGAGTCGGTATAGAAAACAAAAAGGGTTTTCATATTATTCTCTTTGATTTCTAGCGTTATTGAAATCAGATTTTGTAATCAATTTTATAAATGGTAATCATGTCTTTTCTTATTTAATAAAATTGATTTCATTCCTAATTTCATTATCTCTTTACTCTTGATTTAACTGCGACCAAAAGTTCAAAAGTTTTCAATTAAAGTTTAAAGTTTTTAAAACCCTTATTCACCCCCCCCCCTAAGGGCGCCTACAGATCCAACAAGTGGTATCAGAGTCAAGTTATTCCAAATCGGCTTAATAACTGGGAATAATGGCGTCTCTTGATCATGATCTCGCTTCTACTAGTGGGGGAAATTTTAATATAACTGAAAGGGTATTAGCACCACCTTTATTTATGGGCAAAAATTATAAAGGGTGGAAAACATTAATGAAAAATTTTCTTAAGGCCTTAGATGAAAAAGTTTGGAATATTACTATTGAAAAACCACCTAGCGTACTAACTAGAAACGAAATTGTTTTAAATGCTAAATCTATGAATAGTATATTTTGTGCGTTAGATCAAAATATTTTCAAACTTATTTATACGTTACCTACCGCATATGAGATTTGGAATTTTCTTGAAAGAACTTATGATTCTCCTTCTACAGGTATGGAACAATCACAAGAACCGGAGAATATGCAAGCTTGCACAAGCTTTCAAGAATGCTCCTCTCATGACGGATCCATGAAGTGCATATCAAGTGAAAGAGAAGAAGAAGTACTGTCTTCGGAAGAGGAGTGCCAAAAAGATGTCAAAGAAACGATATGTTCAAATCGTGCCTCTCCCGAAAGTAATGTAAGGAAATCAAAATCTCCTATTTTTTGTACTTCTATTTCTATATTACAATTGCTGCAAATTACTAAACGTAAGATTAAGAAACTAAAAATGGATAATGCAAAACTACGTTTAGAAAATAAAACTTTGAAAGCAAATGTGAAGGTAGAATCCAAAAATGAAATGTTTGTATCTTCATCATGCCCTTCATTTGAAAACTCTATATTTTTTTTTCGATTATAATAATATTAAAGAAAAATTCAAGGAACCTGAAAAAGAGTTTACTTTAGTAAAAGAACAAAATAAAAAATTATTTTTAGAAAACTCTTCTCTGAAAAATGATTGTGCTAAGTGTAATGACTATAAAATTGAAATTGAAGAGATGGATGAAACATTTGATGAATATAGAAATAATTTTAAAAATAGCACAATAGCCTATAATAAAGCTAGACATAATCTTAAAGTTAAGAATTATGAATTGGAAACTAAAGTCAACTTGCTTAAAGAAATTATAAAAAAAATTCTCAACACATAAATCAACAATTTCAAGCAAATTCCAAAAGCAAGTTAAAGGTGAATTTTCATAATATGTCTAAGCCTAACAAAAGAAATGAAAAATATCAAATGCTTGAAAATGAAATACCAAATCATTATCATTTACAAAATCATATTTCTCCCAACATAAAATTAAATGTTCACAAATTTTCTATAAACAATGTTTTACAAAATCGTCATGGAAATTTGAAAAATAAAAATAATGTTAAACCATGATTTGAATGGAGACCCAAAGCTAAAGATGAAACACAAACTCAAATCAAAAGAGCCCATTCAGGCTCCGTTTGGGGGGGGGCTTATTTTCACCGGTCAAGCGGTCACGATCGCATGAATCGGACCTTAATTAAGGTCCGATTCATGCGGTCGTGACCGCTTGACCGGTGAAAATAAGTTCCCCCAAACGAAGCCTCAATCATATCTCCCTAAAAGCAAACACGTTGTATTTGGGTACCCAAAGGAACCGTCACACCCGGTCCTCTTTGGATACCTAAATCTCTCATTCATTAGTATTCAATCCTTTGCATGAAGTAGAAATCAATTAAAAATGAATTATCAATTCTCTACTTCATGATATGCTTTATTTCCTTTCTGTTTTTTCTCTTATTTCTTTGAGCCATCATGATAAGATCACGTTATATAACTTGTGATATGTTTTTCACATATTAAATCAAAATTCATTACTACTAAATTGAAATAGCTATGATAATGCCACATGATAATTTAACTTTTCACATGATAATGTCAAAACAAACTAGAATAATTATCAAACTATAAAGAAAAAATTTCATGACCATGCAGGAGATTCTTAAACTATTTCAGCAAGATAAGCATAAAAGAACACTTAAAATAAGCCAGAAATTAGTTCAAAATGAAAAACATGAACCCAGATACTACGTTGCTACTAACGCCAGCGCTAGAACTATCGCTGCGCGGTAGTAACAGAAGTGTGTCTTGCTGTTTCAGAAACCTGTATTATTACAAAAATAAAATCAAATTATTCAATCTCCAGCTCCCATACTGCTGCTCTCCCCTTCATCACCTCCACGTCGTTTTCGACGAACCAATCGTTGTGGGTGCTCCTCCTCAGGACTCTCCTCTCTTGTCGGTGATGGTGTTAGCTTAAGTGCCACCATTATCTTCCATACCATCTTCTCAACACCAGATATCTTCTTTGACATTCGTGTCACTTTCCTATGTATGCCCGCTCCCTGATCCCCTAGCTCTTGTAGTTCTCGCTGGGTCTCTCTCATTGACCCACCTCATCGAACTTGAGGTTGTGGAGATGGAGCCCTTTCTTGTCGAGGAGGATGAATTTACAGGGTAGATAATCTGACTGGTCGACAATCTAGATGATAAACCTCCCTATTGAGAGATCGGCATTTCTTGTAAACAATTTGTTGAATTATTCCTCCCAATGGAAGAGTATTCAATCGCTGTCGCCGTGGATCTTTCAATTTATATGTATATCGGATCATTGATAATAGGAGATCAGCCATATAAACTGAATTTTTCTAAAATATGGTAAGTGACCATACTCAATTGCGATGTGATCATCCTTGTATCTCCCCCCTTTATCATGATCGTACGCCGTAGGATCTCTTGCATAATGTATGTGTCGGGAGTTAATATTGTAACCGATGAAATCAAGTCCTCCACACCTTCTTGACCATGCAACACTTCATTTATTCGAGTCCAGTTCCGAAGTGTTCGGAACCTCTCTACAATATCCAAGAGATTATCATTCCACTCTAGACCAAACTCCTCACGTAAATCATCATGAGTTATTACTACCTCATGACCCTGGACATTGGAACGTACTCCTCCTTGGAGATCAGTCCGAGCCGGATCCTCCAATCTCATATAAAATTCCCTTAATAAAACTGAAGAAAAGTTATCATCTATGATCACTAAGAGAACACCTGCATCAGCTAAATATTCATATATATGTGCATGAACGGGTAATTCTACCCCCACCGTCATTGCCACTCCGATGGTAGCATCCTCGATACCAGGAAATATAGTTCCACCCTCTCGATTCTGATCTACGTTTGATCGTCGAGCGCGACCACTGGAGGAAGCCATTATCAAATCTGAACCAAAATAAAATTGAAGGAAAAACATCAAAACCGGGACAAGAGATTACATCAAAATCGGTACAGGAGAGTTACTGCGGCGCGGTAAATTCTACCGCCGCGCGATAACTGACGAAACTATTGTTTGTCTTCCTCCTTCGAATCCACCAAAAATCCTCCTAATCATTTCTGAAAAGGCTCAAAAATTCCAGATCTGAGATATTTCAACTAATCTAACATGAATACTCAAACAATAACTCATAAATAATAATTGTGATTCTCCGAGCACTACTTTGCACCCTGATAAGTCTCAATAAGCATTGTGTGTGCAGAGCACCTTGGTAGTTGTACTATTTTTTCTATGTGCATTGAAAATTTTATATAGCTTTGTGGGACAAGGTAACTCTAAAAACGCTTGTTCAATATTATTATGTTTATTCCATTATACATGTCATGTGTTTTGATTAACTCATATGTATACTTTTATCAAAAACACTATTTTGTACACTTCATTTTCACTTGTAAGCCTTCTACTCATGGGAATTGGAGTCTATTGCATATTGTTGGGTCCAGCGTTCCTTCACTTGACCCGTAACGCCTTTCCATTGATATAAAGATCAAGTTGCGCCTTCACCAACAGTCTGAGCTTGCGGGTCATGCTAGACGCTGGGGGGGATTGTTGGGTCCAGTGTTCCTTCACTTGACCGGTAGCGCCTTTCCGTTGATATAAAGATCAAGTTGCACCTCTGAGCCATGTGGTGCGCCACCTCTGAGCCATGTGGAGCACCTCTGAGCTTGCGGGTCGTGCTGGACGCTGGGGGGGATTGTTGGGTCCAGCGTTCCTTCACTTGACCCGTAGCGCCTTTCCGTTGATATAAAGATCAAGTTGCGCCTTCACCAACAGTCCGGGCTTTTGGTCGAGTTGGTTGCGCTGGGTCCTCTCACATATCTACATGTATTCTCTAAATTCTTAAGTAAATGCACTAGATAGCCTTGCATGATCATACAACGTATAAGTGTACTTGTTTTCTCAATTTAGAACATTGTATTCTTCCATCTTGACTTGATATCTTGTATCATGCTTACATTTTTTTCGCTACGCCATGAGAACTTTGTATTGCATACCTTTCAAAACTAGTGTATGGCTATGTTTCAACTAATATTATTTTGTATTCTTAAAATGCTACAACATCTATTTGTTATATCTAAAATTCTTAATCATCTACCTTGCTTCTCAATTCCTATATAGATGTTCGCCAAAAAAAAAGTATTTCGTCATGCTTTTCACCTCTTTACTACTTGTTCGCTCGATCATGAAAACATTTTCCCAACAAGTGGTTTCTTTATGACAATTTCTTCACATTCCCTTTTCACTCCTATATATTGTATTTTTTCCTGAGCGTTTAACTTTTTATCATGATCACTCCCTCTCTACACAGTTATTGCACACTTTTTGTTGGACTACCTCTCCACCCTCTTTTGATAATACCAAAAGGGGGAGAATAAATTTGAAAAAAATTAACATGTCTTGGGGAGTCAAGTTCATAGGAAGTTTTGTTGTAGGGGAGCTTTCACTTAGGGGGAGCATTCATTTAGGGGCGCATGTCTTAAATTTCATGCTTATCTCTATTATAAACACAAATTCCTATCAATTGAATTATTTCTTTCTAAGGGGATTTGTTATTATCAAAAGGGGGACTTTGTTGGAACATGCTTTCCGCATCACTTGGTTTGACAATAACAAATCCTATTGTATTTGATCATACTTGTTTTGTGTTTATAGTATGCAGAATTCTGTGCTTTCAAATATCCATGGAAATATGTTTTTGTTACTACCGCGCAGCGTTAAGACTACTGATGCTGCTAACAAACCGCTGAGAAGAAACCGCTGAGAAGGAAACCTGCGTTTGACGAAATGGAAGCTGCGTTCGACGAACTGGCGCTCGATGAAATGAAAACTGCGTTCGATGAACTGCATGCTCTACCACGGCGCTCGACGAAATGCATGCTTTACCGCGGCGCGCTAGAACTACCGCTGGCGCTAGCAATCGACGAAATGAAGGCTGCGCTCGACGAAATGCTTATCACTGAGTTCGACGAATTTGCGATCGACGAAAGCTGAATCTCGTTCGACGAAAATTCGATCGACGAAATATAAGGCCAGTTCGACAAAGATGCGCCCAACGAAAAGAGATGTGCTCTACCGCGGAGCGTTAGCACTACCGCTGGCTCTAATATAAATGGAAAGAATTGCAAGAAGGAAACAGTTGAGAAAAAGGAATGTCGACGGGACGTTATTTTGTCATGTACTATCGCGGCGCGTTAAGTCTAACGCCCGGCGGTAGCTTTTTGGAAACATCCCGAGTTGATTGAGGAGCAGATTTGGAAGAAGATTGTGGCTGAAGGAAGGAAACCTCGCTAACGCGGGGCGTTAGCGGTACCGCGGCGCGCTAGTGTTTGGCGCTCAGAATGTTGCCTAAACTACCACGATCCGTGTGCTTCATTGCCTTATGTGGATACCGCGGGGCGGTAGTACTACCGCAGGCGGTAGTGGCTGAATCTATAAAAAGACGCGTGCCTCCTCCGTTGTGGCTTGTTGTTGCAGAATGATTTGAAGCCATATTTTCAGAGCTCTCGTGAGAGCCTTCTTCAAGCAGCCCGAAGAACTCCGTCAACATTCGTGAACGCAAAGAACTTGAAGACCAATACGATCTCATCTACATCGACATCAAGTTCTACTTTTGAGGGAGTCTTTAGTTTGATTTTTGTTTTACTTTCAACTTGTAACCTTTATATCTTTTGTTCGGTAGAGGAACTCGCCACAGCGACTAGGGCCTTGCGGGGACTAGGGTGAATTCGCCACACGGCGACTAGGTCTAGGTAGGACTTAGGGAGGAATTCGCCACACGGCGACTGGGTCTAGGGAGTAGATCTAGGGGGTGCTCGAGGCCTTTCTGGTGATAGATTGGCTTGAGTGGCTTGAGGCCGTATCTGGGGAGAGATCGGCTAAAGCCAACCGGTTCGTGGGGATACGAGTCGGTATAGAAAACAAAAAGGGTTTTCATATTATTCACTTCGATTTCTAGCATTATTGAAATCAGCTTTTGTAATCAATTTCATAAATGTTAATCATGTCTTTTCTTATTTAATAAAATTGATTTCATTCCTAATTTCATTATCTCTTTACTTTTGATTTAACTGCGACCAAAAGATCAAAAGTTTTCTATTAAAGTTTAAAGTTTTTAAAACCCTTATTCACCCCCCCCCCCCTCTAAGGGCGCCTACAGATCCAACAGATTGGCCAAATGGTCGGTGGAGTTAAGCGAGTTTGACATCTCATTCATTCCCATACTATCAATAAAGGCGCGAGCAGTGGTAGGCTTCTTGGCTGATTACATAACTGAAGTAGAAGAGCTCAAGCCACCCCACTTGATGGCATGGAATATGTTGGTTGACGGGGCGTCGGGGAAGCATTCCTTCAGAGGGGGAGTGATCCTGGTGAGCCCTCAGGGAACAAGGATCGAGCAGGTAATCAACATACACTTCCCACTCACCAACAACGAGGACAAATACGAAGCCGTTATCGTAGGGCTCCGCCTAGTCAAGGAGTTGGGGGTGCAGGACGTGGAGGTCTCAATGGACTCCATGGTGATGGCTTGCCAAGTTAGGGCAGAGTTCGAGGCAAAGGAGCCGACTCTCCAGTGACACCTAGAGAAGGTCAAAGGGCTAATTAGAAAGTTTTGTACCTTCTCATTCCAACATGTGCCGAGGGAGGAGAGCACCCCGACAGACCTCCTAGCCAAGTTCGGTCCCAGGGCAGGAGGGACGGTGTCAGAACTCTTCCGACCTTTTATTGAGGAAGGTGGGTTGATGGAGGTAGACCAACGAGCATCATGGATGGACCCCTTTGTCACCTTCTTGACATTGGGGCAATTCCCAAGTGGGGACGTAGACATGCGACGATTCAGGTACAAGTCAGTGTATTATTCTTTCCATGAAGGAGGATTGTATCGAAAGACCCTCTCGGGACTCCTAGATCATTGTGTGTCGGAATAGGAGGCCCGAGAGTCCCGAAGGAGATCCACTCCGGAGAATGTGGCAGACACAATGGGAGCGGGACCCTAGAAGGAAGGTTGCTGAGGCAAGGCTACTTTCGGCCTGCCCTCGGTAAGGATGCGGCAAAATTAACAAAGAAATGCTCCAAGTGCCAGCTATATGCTCATCTCCAACTCCTGCCAGCCCAGAGGCTCCGGACCATCACAGCTCTGTGGTCATTCGCGATATGGGGCTGGACTTGGTAGGCCCTTTTCACCAAGCTAGTGGCCAGAGAAAGTTCTTGCTGGTCATGATTGATTATTTCTACAAGTGGCTGGAGGTGAAGGCGCTGGCTAAGATAACCTCTCAAATTGTAAGAAATTTTGTATGGGGGGGAATAGTCTATCGACATGGGGTCCCATTAGCCATCGTCACAGACAACGGCCCGCAGTTTGCCAGCGACGAGTTCGTCAGTTTCTGCCACCAGCTGGGGATAGATCTTTGCTTTGCGTCGGTCCACCACCCTAGGAGCAATGGGCAGGTGGAGGCGGCAAACAAAATCATTGTAAACTTGTTAAAGAAGAAGGTCGATAACTTGAGGGGTATCTGGGTTGAGCAGCTCCCCTCAGTCCTTTGGGCCTTGAGAACCACATCGAATACAGCCACAGGGGAAACCCCATTCAAGCTCTCCAACGGATGCGAGGTCGTACTCTCGATCGAGTTCGAGGTGAAGTCATCCCGGATGGTCGTAGTAGGTGAAGGGAGCGAGGAGTGGCAAGTGGAAAATGAGGAAGAATAAAGACTATCATTGGACTTGGTAGAAGAGCTCTGGGACCTAGCAACTGTCTGACAAGAAGAGGTTAAGCGACGGATGGCTCGGTACTTTGACAAGCACATCCGAATAAAGCAGTTTGAGAAGGGGGATTTGGTCCTAAAGAAGGTTGACGCAGCTGGGAGGGGAGCTGCGGTCGGAAAGCTCAATCCCAATTGGGAAGGTACTTACATTGTATAGGAAGCACTCAAGTCGGGGGGGAGGGGGTACCACCTCCGGGATGTGGAAGGGATACCCTCAGCGAGCTTGGAGCGGAGACGACTTAAAATGTTTCTACCCTTAAACTATTATGGTGTGCTAGATTGGTATAAATTGATATTGTTTCATCCTTTCTCTTATAGGTCCCTATGATGTGAATGAATGTTGGATTGCCCCGGATTGATTCCGATGTCGGGCTCTCATTAGCCGATGGGTCAGGTCGATCTTTGGAGAGGCTGGCAAGAAAAGTTTGTGTTGGATTTCCCCGGATTGATTTCGCTACTGGGCTCTAATTAGTCGGTGTGTCAGGTCGATCTCTGGAGAGGCTGACAAGGGAAGTTTGTGTTGGAGTGCCCCAGATTGATTCTGTTGCTAGGCTCTCATTAGCTGGTGGGTCAGGTCGATCTCTGGAGAGGCTGGCAAGGAAAGTTTGTGTTGGATTGCCCCAGATTGATTACGCTGTCGGGCTCTCATTAGCTGATAGGTCAGGTCGATCTCTAGAGAGGCTGGCAAGGGAAGTTTGTGCTGGATTGCCCCAGATTGATTCCGCTACCGGGCTCTCATTAGCTGGTGGGTCAGGTCAATCTCTAGAGAATCTGGCAAGGGAAGTTTGTGCTGGATTGCCCCAGATTGATTCTGATGTTGGGCTCTCATTAGTCGGTGGGTCAGGTCGATCTCTAGAGAGGCTGACATGGAAAGTTTGTGCTGGATTGCCCCGGATTGATTCCACTGCCAGGCTCTCATCAGCCGGTGGGTCAGGTCGATCTCTGGAGAGGCTAGCAAGGGAATTTTGTGCTGGATTGCCCCGGATTGATTCCACTATTGGGCTCTCATTAGCTGGTGGCTCAGGTTGATCTCTAGAGAGGTTGACAAAGAAAGTTTGTGCTGGATTGCCCCTGATTGATTCTGATGCAGGGCTTTCATTAGTTGGTGGGTCAGGTCGATCTCTAGAGAGGTTGGCAAGGAAAGTTTGTGTCGGATTGCCCCGGATTGATTCCGCTGCATGGATCTCATTAGCCGGTGGGTCGGGTCAATCTCTGGAGAGGCTGGCAAAGAAAGTTTGTGCCAGATTGCCCGGAATTGATTCCGCTGCCGGGCTCTCATTAGTCGGTGGGTCAGGTCGATCTCTAGAGAGGCTGGCAAGGGAAAGTGGTGCCAGATTGGCCCGGAGGATTCCGTTGTCGGGCTCTCGCTAGCCGGCAGGGTCGAAAAATCATTCAAAGGGAGAGGCAAAATGGAGCTCGTCTCGTGAGCTTTTGGCAAAGCGGATCAGCGATCAAGGCCTCTCGCGGAGGAGGAACCCACTCGCAGCACCTAAATAACGCAACTTGATGGTATACCCAGATGGGTGAGCCAGGGGCTCGCTGGTGTAAAGATGATAGGCAAGATCAAAAGAAATCAGCCAAGGTAAATGGCACACACAAGACAGTGTTGGGGAAGCCTCGCTCGCGGTATCCGAAGATGGGCGAGCAGGATGCTCGCAGAAATGAGATGTGTTAGACGACCGAGGAAATTGCTGTCATAGGGGTACGCGAGATGGCGAAAGAGTAGCGATGCTCGTGAACTGCCGGATAGGGGTAGGCGAGTGCGTACTTTGCGAATACCTATGTGTGTAAGGTGCACGAGTATTATATGGTGGCGTGAGCATGAATAGAAATAACATGAATGCAAAAAATAGACTAAGTTAAATTCCCATTTCATTCCATTTAAATATGTTCTAGTACAAAGTCGAGGCGATCTCGCGCCAGCGCAAAAGTACAATAAAATAAAAAGAAAATACAGACTATAGATGATCTCCAGGCTGCTCGCTCTCGTCGTCGAACGGGGCCTCTTCATTGGATTCGGAAAGCAGGAGGAAAAGCTCTGGAACCACCTCCTTGAGAGTGAGTTGTGCCGCCTCGCCAGCCAAAATGCCTGCCTCCCGCAGGGTGAGAAAGATGTGCTTCACCGCCGCGATCGCATTTTGATGTATCATCTCTTCTATGTATCATATCTTCTATGCCGGAGGCGGCAGAAGGGCGGCCCAGGTCAGCTCGCTGATCTAGGCCTTCAGTCCTGCATTCTCCTTCTCCAAGTCGCAGGTGCGGGCACGAAGCTAATTGGCGGCTTCGGCATCCTGCAAGGAGCTTTAGATATGGAAAGTAACAAGCAATGAGGGGGAGAGAGCTCTTCGACAACTTACCATCCCGCTGCGAAGACTAGCGAGGAGGCCATCGGAGATGCTCAGCTTCTCCTTAAAGCTCGCGACCTCATCTTTAGCAGCCTGAAGCTCGTGCACGAGCTCCCCATGATTCCGTTCAAGCTGAAGGCAGCGCCGACCCATCATATGAGAGAGCTCCAGGGCGTGGAGCTAGGCTCACGCGCTCTCATATACGAGCGCTCGAGTTGTCTCGGCATCAAAGATTGCGACATCCTCCCAGCCATAAAGCCCAAAGGAAAGGGAAAAGGTCTGGTCGTTGGTGGTCTCCTGCTCCAGCCAAGAGGGGGGAAGGTTAACACGGAGGCCCTATTGGCCTCCCGATCCCAGAGCAACAGAGGCTCGTCGGCCTCTTCTCGGTGCTTCTCGTCGAGACCAAAATTGTGATGGCTCGCCGGCGTGGGCGAACCTAAAATACCGATGGCCTCTCCAGCCCGCTCCCTAGTCTCCTTGTCCATGGGTGGGTTCGCCGAGGGCTTCTCGCTCAGCAAGCCCCCATGGACCAGCTTCCCCTTGTGAGAGGTTGAGGGTTTCTTCTTATTGAGCATCAGCTGCGGGGAGGGTGCCCCGCGGCTCGCCGATTTGGGCCTCTTCTTGTTGGGAGGCACATAGGTGTTGGGAAGGTCCTGGTAAGAAGTTGCGGCCTCGTTGGCGAGCGCGAGTCTAGGAGGGATAACTCTGGCGTTGGCATAAGGAGGGTGGAGAGGAAGATCCTTCTCTCCTGCGAATGACCTGTAACAACTATGGGGTTAGCTATCGGAATAAGTATGGAATATAAAGACGGGGGGGTGGCGAATGCGAGCAATACCTGCCCCCGATGGCACGGGGAGTAGCGAGTCGACGTTCCTCCTAAGGTGCGCGACCTCGAAATTCTTCTTGACAAAGAACTGGTAGAGCTCGGCATCGGGACTTCCAAGGGTAGGCGAGCAGTAGGTCGCCTCATTGTGCTAGACGGGCCAGAAGGGGAAGTTGTCGAAGTTCCCCTTGACAAAGACAAATTTCAGGAGCCAATAAGTACGGAATATAAAGATGGGGGGTGGCGAATGCGAGCAATACCTGCCCCCGATGGCACGGGGAGTAGTGAGTCGACGTTCCTCCTAAGGTGCGTGACCTCGAAGTTCTTCTTGACAAAGAACTGGAAGAGCTCGGCATCGGGACTTTCGAGGGTAGGCGGGAAGTAGGTCTCCTCGTCGTGCTAGACGGGCAAGAAGGGGATGTTGCCGAAGTTCCCCTTGACGAAGACAAATTTCAGGAGCCAGTGGTGGCTCTTATTGACCATCTCGCTGACCTTGGCATGTTGGCTCGCAAAATAGGCGGTCCCATCCTTATACGCCCGAAAGGAGAACAGCGTGCAGAAGACCGGCAGGCTGAACTTGATTCTCTCTTCCCTGAGGAAGCAGGCGAAGGCGACTATGACCGCGACGGAGTTAGGGGTCAGCTAGCCGGGTATCACTCCAAAGTACTTCAGTACCTGGAGAACCTCCGGCCACAGAGGGAGCCGCAAGCCGACCTCGAAGTGGGTTGCGGAGATTGCGAGCTCGTCAGGCGAGAGGTTATTGATGGCCTCTGTCTTCAATGGTTGGTTGGCGTAGTACTCGTGCAAAATATAATGAGCGACCACCGTATGGTAATCGCTATTGGAAAGAGTGTTGCAGAAGATGGAGTGGTCATAGAAGGTCCACGCACACTTGGCTCGGACCTCGGCTTCACCATCATCACCACCCATCAGGCGAGTTTAGGATCGATATCTGAGGAAGCAGACGCGAGTGCAAGAGGAGAAGTGCGAGCTCTCAAGAAGGAAAGAGGCAAAGGGTGAAAGCGATTACTGTGGTAGGTGGGGTGGGGATGGGGCCTATTTATAAGAAAAATGAAATTGGAGGGAAGGAATCGAAGCGGTGAATGTGCGGTTAGCAAATTTTCATATCAATGCCCCTCGATCCTCGAGTCGGCCCCTTTCCCCTTGCACGCTCGCAACGATGTAGAGAAGCGAGCTCACTGCAGGCGAAGAGAACACGCGGCAGGCGTGGCGAGCCTGTCATGAATCGCATGCAAAAACATCAGAAAATAAGCAAATACGATACAAGCTGTATTATCACGCAGCGAATGAGTACAGGCGAAAGCCCGATCGCGGGTAAGAAATATCAAACTAATAATCATGATATTGTTCACAGGGTTATTTAACAAAGCATTCAAAGGAATATAAAATACATTCTTATAGCTCGTCGAGCAGGGGAGAGCGGGATCAGTACTGGATCCACCTCCATCGGCCTCGTCCTCGCACCCCAGAGATCGGCGGCACGCGAGGGTAGTGGTAGGCGCGAACGACATGGAACTCTTGTTGTAGCAAGCGCACCTGGTCCTCCGCCCATGAAATATGCACTCCCGGGGAGGTGACTTCGTCGAGGGCTTCCATCCGCAGCTCGGCAAGAAGTCGCACGTAGTCGTCCTCAAGGGCGGCGAGTTGTTCCTCGGAGAACGCCCTGTCCTCCCGCAGGTTCTCCCTCGAGGAGCGCATTATGCAAGCAAGGAAAGATTTGTAACCTGTTGGGAAAAACCCCTTTTGATTTAACTTAACAAATTAACTATAAATTATTTTACTCTTAAATTTATTACCCACATTGTATAGTAAGGGTAATCTGGTCATTAGATGTCTTAGGATTTCACACTCAACTTAGAGTGTCAAGGACTAGCCAAAGCAATCAGAAAACAAGTTGAGTTAAGACTTGCGTCGAATGAAAGTCGATGCAACTTCGACTTGATATCAACGCAACTTCGAGTTAAAGTTGAAGCAGATCATTCAGCCTGTCGAAGTATAAGTCAAGTCGACGGAACGTCAAAAGGGACTCGACGCAGGAGGAAGAGCTTGTCGAATCCATCTAACAAGTCGACGCAACGTCGATTACAATTCGACATAGAAGTTAAGAGATTAAGTCCAATGCTTCAACTCGACGGGTACGTCGATAAGGTATCGACGTAAGGTCGACATCTGAGTTCAGCCAGAGCTAGGAAGAAATTCGAAGTTACGTCGATAAAAACTCAGAGGTGCGTCGACATGAAGATTGATGAAGTCGATGCAGCGTCGAATATAGTAAAAAAATGAAGCTTTTTCAGTTGTCCATTTGGGACCTTTTCAGAAGGACCACCAGGCTAGAGACAGTTCTCCAACGGCTCGTTTGTTGCCAAGAATAGAATGAAGCCTTCCAGGACACAGCAAATCACTTTTGGAAGCTATTCAAAATGAATGGATGGGTCGAGAACAAAAGAAGAAAGGAAATTAGGTGGCTAAGAGGAATTCCTTTTCAGGACTAGACAAAAGAAGAAAGGTTTTTGAAAACTCAATCATACACAATAAGTATGCAAAAGGAGGAGAAGAAAAGAACAACACAAAAATTACATTCATCCTCTCTGTCGAATAGGGTCTTCATCTTCTTCCTTCTCAAACCCTAAAAGACAGATTTACAGAAGAGCACTCTCTGCACAGGAATATACATTGTTGCTTCTTCTTCATCATCAACATCAGTAGGACTACAACAAGTGCTGAGAGAAAAGGATCAAGCAGAACAACCCTTGCAAATCATCAATATCATAAGCAATGGTTTATCATTTCAGATCCAGTGAAAGAAAGACAGAAGCATCAACAAAGCTTCTGAAGAATCCTGAGAACAGAATTCTCTCATTCTCCCTCTCACTTTCTTCTTACTATTTCTTTCGCATGTGCAGAATTGTAAGAATCCTTCTTCCAAAGAATTTAGTGGTTCAAGATCTTCTTATCAAAAGATCTTTGGTTCTAAGAGTCTCCATATCGAAAGTCTCAGTAGTTTAAGATCTCCTTATCAAAAGATTTTTGGTTCTAAGAGACTCCTTGTCAAAAGACTCAAGAACAGGTTGTGTAATCCTACCAGAGAGGTAGAAGAGAGGACTACCCACATTTTGGAGAATCTCTATAAAAATTCTTGTGTCTTTGCTGTGAATTTCTGTGTTGCCCCCTTTGATTTTTCTGTGTTCATTTTCAGCAGACTTTACTTTATTTATTCTGCCTTTGATTTGTTGTGTGCATAATACCTTAGTTATTTTTATTATATGCTCAGTTAGGGTAAAAATATTTAAATCTCTATTCACCTCCCTCTAGAGAATTCTCAGAGGCACACTGTGCACTTTCAATTAGTATAAGAGGGAGGTTGATCATTAGAAGGTTAACACCTTGATCAAAAGATCTCCTACTCTCATTTATTTATTTTAAAATTAATTAAAACTATTTTTACAGAAAACGAGTTCTAAGGATTATGCATCAACAAGACCCCCAGTGTGTAATCTGAACAAGTTTACACTCTGAAAGGCTAAAATAAAACTTTATATGAACTCTATTGATGAAGACATCTTTGATGTTATCATTTCAGGTCCTCCAACCTCATACAAGAAAGATGCCAGTGGATCTTCAACACAGGAACATGTGCCCAGGGCTGAGTGGATAGAGACTGAAAAGAAGTAGAAGGCATGTGATGCCAAATCTATGAACATTCTGGTATCCACCATGTCAGATGACATTTTCCAGAAGGTAGCTGACTATCAATCATCCAAAGAGATCTGGGAATCTCTTTCCAGAATGGTAGAAGGAAGTTCTGATGAAAGAAATGACAGGAAGTCCCTTCTCATATCCCAATATGAAAACTTTCAAAAGAAAGCTGAAGAAAGTGTTGCTGAAATGTATGACAGATTCAACATCATTATTAATGAGCTAAGGAGTCTGGACAAGGAAATTTCCTTGACAGAGATCAATGATAAGATCCAAATGTGCTTTCCTAGCTCATGGGATTCAAGGATCTGGGCCATCAGAGAGTGTAGATGCCACAGAGAAATCGCAGCTGATGTTTTGCTAGGAAAGCTTAAGTCATATGAGATGCTTCTAAAGAGCAGAGCTGAATCAGAGGGAAGGGAAACAATCTCAACTCCCATACAAAAGAACCTTGCCTTGAAGGTTGTTGAAGGAGAGCCCTCCACTTCTGAAGATGAGATGTTTAGTCTCTTGGCAAGGAGATTCAGAAAATGGGTCAAGACTGAAGACTTAAGAAGAAAAGAGTGGAGCTCAAAGCCTAGGTTTGATAAGACATCAAAGAAAGAAGTGATCTGCTTCTCCTGCAACAAACCATGACACTTTGCTCCTGACTTCCCAGAAGAGCAAAGTGATAGGAGCAGCAGCAAAAAGAAACAAATGAAGAACTCCTCCAGGAAGAAAGACAAGAAGAAGGGCAAGGGGTTCATTGCTGAAACCTGGAGTGACTCTGAAGCATAATTAAGCTCCTCTTCATCTGAGAGTAATGAAGAAGAAGAAGCAGAAGTAGTCTGCATGATGGCATTGGGGATATCCTCAGATGATGAGGAAGAACAGGTATCTATATTTGATAATTTTAATTTCAACTCTGATGATTTTAAAACTTATTTTAATGAATTATGCAATGTTCATATTAAGTTACAAAAAGAAATAGGAACAACTAGGTTAGAATTAGAAAACCTAAAGGAAGAGGAACTATATTTAAGAAATCAAGACTTAATAAAAGAGATTCATAATAAGGAATCAGAACTAGCTAAAATAAGAAAAGAAAACTTAGAACTAAAAGAAGACCTAACAAAGGCAAAGGCCTTTGAGGTCTCACTCAATGGGAGGAGTCAAAAGCTCAAAAATATTACACAAAATCTCTCCATGAGATTTAAGCACCTAGGTCTAGGAGCAGATCCACGCACTAACACAGAAGTCCCTAGGAAACCTGCCTGGAAAAATCCAGTTAGATTCATTAGACCTAATGACCATCAATCTAGTGAGGAAAGGGCAAAGCCTAAGGATCAGAATATTAATCATCTAGATAAAATAACTGTTGTTAATAACATAAATCCAAACAAAGAAAAGAAATCTCTAGGAAAAAGTTTTGCAGAGAAACTAACCAAAAATAATCAAAAGGCTAAAATCAGAAGTAAATTAATTAAATATTCTGCTGATTTATTATATTTAGATACATTTTATACACATCTGAATTATCAAAATAATAGATCAAGGTTTGATAAACTCACTCTCTGCCATCCAAAGAGATATCATGAAAAACCCTTCTACTCTTTCATAGAACCTTATAATGGTAAAAGCAAAGGGCCCAAGGTAACTTGAATACCTTCTGATGTTTGAGTTACTTGTGTAGGAAGATGTAGAGATTCTTTCCCAGAGAAAGTGAAGGGAAAAGAAAGAAGTTGATGATCAATTATAAACAACTCACATGCAAAGAGAGTAATCTCTACTCCAAAATTTTTTGATGAGTTTATAATTAATGAAAATATTAGTATAAAGACTATTTTCAATAAAAATCATTGCTGGAAAAAACACCAAGAACTTTCTAAGAAAATAGAATTATTCATTCAGAGTTGCGTCGAATAGAATTCGACGTACCGTCTAACTCTACTCGACGCATGCACCAAAAGGAATATGTAACTGTTAATTCAGAGTTGCGTCGAATAGAATTCGATGCACCGTCTAATTCTATTCGACGCTAGCTTCGAGAGCCATCCAAAGCAGATAATTCGAAAAGCATTCGACGCAACGTCGATTTCATATCGACGGATACGTCGAAATAACAGCTACTCGCCAAATTCGAAGATGCATCGAGTTCTCATCGACGCAACATCGACATTAAGCGCGCGCACCTTCTCTTCTAGAAGCTACTCAAACACATTTTGGCGATGCTTCGAATAAAACCCTAAGGTGCGACGAATCATCTTCTTTTAAGCACCATTGACATCGAATTTGGCGCGCTTTTGAATTTTCTCTCCTCCTAGCTCTCTTGCTCTCCTCTTCTCTAGTTCTCTCGCACTCGTCTCTCTCTCTCTCTCTCTCTCTTGTTCCTTCTTGCAGGTACTACCTCAGAATCAATGGCTCCTCTAAAGATAAACTCTGGTTTTGATGTGGATGTCGATTCCTTCAGTGCAGCGGCTGAAAGCTTCAAAGCCATTCTTGGATTATTTCAAGATGCTGGTTTAACCAAACTGATATCCACAAGATTCGAGATCCTGGATATCGAACTAACTGAGTTTAAAGATAATGTTCAAATAGGAGAGGATGGATCCCTCAAGGGAAAAGTACCTGAGACAGATGTACAGATAACAGAGGAGTTACTGAATCAAACATACGATCTTACAACTGGGAATGACTCAGATGAATTAACAGGGGATGAGATCAAGAGGGCTATAGAGATTATGAAGTTCAAGAAAGATAAGCCCATAAATCTGAAGAAGATTGATCTTGGAGAAGAATACAGGTTCCTTGTTGACATAGTTGGGAAGGTGCTGTTGTGTAAGATTTCAGCACATAATGTTATTCCCAAACAACAACTTCAAATAATGGGTGCTCTTGTTCTTAAGAAAAAGATAAATTGGGGGAGATGCCTCCTGAAAATGATTGGGCGTAAGTACTCTCATAAGGAAAATGCATATATGAGAGTTATGAGTCAAGTACTTCTCCACCACTACCTGCATTGTGCAAATCAAAAGGAGTGCCAATTCCTCCTGGGAAAAGGATCAACATTGGGATCTTTTCTAAGTGGACCAGGCAGATCTTAAAGTCTGGTCAAGCTACATCTTCACCTCCTCCTTCTCCAACTCCACAGGACATAGTCCCAGATCTCCCAAGGGATGAGATCCCAGCACAGGATCCTACACCAACACAACAAGATACCATTCCAGAAGATTTTCCTGCTCAGAATATCTAGTCCACCCCATCCACTACAGTTCCAGAGCAAACACCTCACATTCCTCCCCAACCACAACAACAACCATCCACCCTACTTCTAGATAATCAGTCTGCTCCTCCACCTCCACCAGTTCATATCTCTCCAGAAACCTACCAATCCATTTCCCCTGCCTACCAAGATCCTCATGATCTGAATGGAACCTCACATCTCCACCTCCACTTGCCTCTCCCTCTCATTCTACACCCCCAATTGATATTGAACAAGCAATTGCAAAGGCAGTAGGACTGGCTTCCAGCACCTTTGCTGACCTAATGGCCACTCAAGCCAGAAAGTTTAATAAAAAGTACTCTCAGATAGAAAGTGAGATACTTGATTCAAGAGGGTCCCTCATGGCTCTCAAGGAATTTGTGTCCTCCTTCATGGTCACTAAAGAGTTCTTAACCTCTCTTCTCAGCAAGGTTAAGAAGTGGGAGAACATTCAGGAAGAGGAAAGGTCAATTCCAGAAAAGAATGACCAGGTGAAGGATAAGGATGTGAAAAATCCTGATAAACTTACTATATTTCAAACAGTAAGTACTGATGCAAATGTCCAGGGGGGGGGGGCCTCATACAGGTCCCCAAGATAATCCAGTACAAAATGCTGAAGCTTTGCCTACAGTAAATCAGGGGGAGATTCCCTTAACTCAAGGGGAGCTCCTTGTAGATGATCTACTTCTAGATGAGGTTGCAACAATTGCTAAGGAAGCTGCTCAGGATGTTGAGGCGAGTGATCAATCTCAAGGGGAGCTTCCCAAAGATGATGAAATCAATAAAGAAGAAGAGAGGAATTCTGAAGAAGAGAATGAACCACTATCATTTTCCCCAAGAAAGGTAACTCCAAAAGTGTTCTCAAGAAAAAGGAAAACATCTGAGAAGGAGCATTGAAGCTCAGGTATTCTATCCATACTATACTTTCTAAAAGCAAACAGTTGTGGTGAACAATATAATTTCTTGACAATGTATGAAATGACATGCGATTTTGTTCTATCATATCATATTGTCTATAAATGTCTTGTTTGTATTTGTATTTATGTCAAAATATATGTAAAATCATTTTAAAATAAACTGTAAATTTTGTTAAGATAAATAGGGGGGGATTATTGGGAAAAACCCCTTTTGATTTAACTTAACAAATTAAATATAAATGATTTTACTTCTTAGATTTATCACCCACATTGTATAGTAAGGGTAATCTGGTCATTAGATGTCTTATGATGTCACACTCAACTTAGAGTGTCAAGGACTAGTCAAAGCAAACACAAAACAAGTTGAGTTAAGACTTGTGTCAAATGAAAGTCGAAGCAACTTCGACTTGATATCGACGCATCTTTGAGTTAAAGTCGAAGCAGATCATTAAGCCTGTCAAATTATAAGTCAAGTCGACTGAACATCGAAAGGGACTCGATGCTGGAGGAAGAGCTTGTCGAAGCCATCTAACAAGTCGATGCAACGTCGACTACAATTCGACGCAGAAGTTAAGTGATCAAGTCCAATGCTTCAACTCGACGGGTACGTCGATTAGGTATCGACGCAACGTCGACATCTGAGTTCAGCCAGAGCTAGGAAGAAATTTGAAGCTACGTCGATAAGACTCAGAGGTGCGTCGACATGAAGATTGATAAAGTCGACGCAACGTCGAATACAGTCAGAAAAAGGAAGCATTTTCAGCTGTCCTTTTGGGACCTTTTTAGAAGGACCACCAGGCTAGAGACAGTTCTCCAATGGCTCGTTTGTTGCCAAGAATAGATGAAGCCTTCCAGGACACAACAAATCACTTTTGGAAGCTATTCAAAATGAATGGACGGGTCGAGATTAAAAGAGGAAAAGAAATTAGGTGGCTAAGAGGAATTCCTTTTCAGGACTAGCTAAAAGAAGAAAGTTTTTGAAAACTCAATCATACACAATAAGTATGAAAAAAGAGGAGAAGAAAAGAACAACACAGGAATTACATTCATCCTTTCTGTCGAATAGGGTCTTCATCTTCTTCTTTCTCAAACCCTAAAAGATAGATTTATAGAAGAGCACTCTCTGCACATACATTGTTGCTTCTTCTTCTTCATCATACAGCAGCAGAACTACAATAAGTGCTGAGAGAAAATGATCAAGCAGAACAACCCTTGCAAATCATCACTATCATAAGCAAGGGTTTATCATTTCAGATCCAGTGATAGAAAGACAGAAGCATTAACAAAGAATTCTGAGAACATAATTCTCTCCTTATTCTCTCCTTCTCCCTCTCACTTTCTTCTTACTATTTCCTTCACCTATACAGAGTTTTAAGAATCCCTCTTCCAAAGGATTCATTGGTTCAAGATCTGCTTATCAAAAGATCTTTGGTTATAAGAGTCTCCTTACCAAAAAACTCAGTGGTTCAAGATCTCCTTATCAAAAGATCTGTAGTTCTAAGAGTCTCCTTGTCAAAAGACTCAGGCACAGGTTGTACAATCATACCAGGGAGGAAGAAGAGAGAACTACCTACATTTTGGGGAACCTCTATAAAAATCCTTATGTTTTTGCTGTGAATTTCTGTGCTGTCCCCTTTGATTTTTCTGTGTTCATTTTTAGCAGACTTTACTTTATTTATTCCGTCTTTGGTTTGCTGTGTGCATAATACCTTAGTTATTTTTATTGTATGCTCAGTTAGAGTAAAAATATTTAAATCTCTATTCACCCCCCCCCCCTCTTTAGAGAATTCTCAGAGACACGCTGTGCACTTTCATAACTTATTTTCAGAGGAGAAAGGTCACCAGCTCGCATACCTGCTGGGCGAGCCCGGTGTTGGGCGATGGATCCGAGAGAGAGGATCCCCCCCCCCGGATGGCGCCTGACCGTCTTCACTTTTTTTTATCTTTGTAGGGGGGACATGGGCCTGACGAACGGTCCATGGCGGAAACTCGATGGTAAGCGACTGTCTGCTCGCCCACACAGCATCTAGTCGAGCTTGGGCTTCTTACGACAGAGACATTTTTGGTAGCTACAATAGTCGGCGACTAGAGAAAGTGATAGAGTAAGAAGTTCCCATTGCCTGTGATTGGTGGTATTTATAGTGCTAGGGGTAGGACCCACTGAAAGATTCCTGCCAGGTCAGTAGTCGACCGACGAACACCGCGGGTTGGATTTTTCTTTATGAGCTTAAGATAATCTCACAAAGAGCGGGGATTGTGTACAACTCTGGGTTCTCCAAAGGGGTGAGCTGGGACACAGTGTAGGCGAAGCACGCGGGTGAGACAAGTAAGTACTTGCGCCAGGCGGGCGATACGAAGTAAGTGCTTGCGCCAGGCGGGCGAGACGAAGTAAGTGCTCACGTTAGGCGGGCGAGACGAGTGGGGGCTCGCCACCTAGCGGCGAGGCGAGCGAGGGGCTCGCGCCTTGTGGCTAGTGGACCGCGAGGGCAGGGAGAGCAAGGGTTCGCCGTCCTACGACGTGCGTATAATGAAGGGGTTCGAGCTCGCCTATGTCGCAAGGTTAGGGCCAGTCGAGGGTTTGTCGATGGAGGTAGACCAGCGAGCCGAGAGCAGGACTCCTCCCGCTCTCGCCTCTCTTGCGAGGCGAGCCGGGTGTTTGGGTGTAATATTTTATTCCTATTTATTCAGACATGCTTGCCTATAACTATTCAAAACAGCGGAGTTTGGCTGTTGGCAGACCATTTTGGGGTGCATTTAACAAAACTAAAAGGCGGAGTTACGCTATTAGCAGACCTAGTTGATAAAACTATATATAGACCCTGAAGGGCACCTTTGTAGAGGATCCAATATCTTTGGCTTCTTCCTCCTCAGGACTTTGGTTAGCTCCTCAGGCTATCCATGGTGCCCAGCTTTGGCTTAGGAGGAAAAGCGCTCTAAGATCTTTTGGGTGTGTGGTGGGACCTCCACACTGCAGTCAAGGGTCAGTGTTTAGTTCTAAGTTTTCGATCAAGTTCGTCTTCGGGACAAGTGCCAGCTGCCCCCTCTTAGGGGTCCGAACTCCTCGTTGGGCCGATTCTCGGTTCCAACACTAGCTGGTAAAAATAGTAAACAAGTTATACAAATGAAGCTTGCTCAATTTGTTTCTTTGTCGGCTTTTTGAAATGACTCTTCAATCGAGTATTTGATAAACCTTTAAGACGACTACCCTTTGGATCCCTTAACAAAACTTTACTTTGAACATTTCCTTCAACGAATCCTTCTTCAACCCCTCTTCAGGTCTACTATCTCTTCTGCTATCCTCCTCAACTCATTCATGACATTCAACACGTGTTCTTGGGCTGGTTGGCAGTTCTTTATTCTCTTAGCTAACTCATATGTGAACCACATCAGGTGGTTTCTAAACACTAAACTGGATTGGAACTCATTCATGCTTGTAGTCTTTGAGAGGTACAAACTTTTCTTTGCAATGAATGTGAATCTCTTTAGTAGGTATTTATAATACATTTGTTTTAAAATTCATGAAATTGTATACTCTCAATATGTGTTCACAATATTCATTTTGTTTCAAAACCCTTGCAAAAACACATTGCATCGCATGTGTTAGAATCAACTCTAACTAACCATTATTTGTCATCCACGGATGCATCGCAATGTCTTATGACATATAACATATAATCATCAACATATCTTTCTTCTTCGGTGATACTCACACTAACTGCCCATCCATACAAGTTGTTCGAAAATAGAGAATATTTTTTCTTGTGTAAACCTTCAAAGCATGTTTTAATAAGAGATAGTTTTTAAATTTTAAAGTAATGGACCCTTGCTTACACCTGAAATCAAACTCAACCTCAGTGTCGCATTTGCTCATGCATTGATATAATAAAAGCCCTAATATTCTTGTCATTGTTGAAGGTTGGAACCTTCGAAGGTGCTTTCTTGGAAATGTGCCACTACCATAAACAGTGACGACTATTACTAAAAACTCTCGCAATAGCAATGATCATCGTCTGATCTTGATCTGTAAATATAGTGCTTGGTTGCTTTCCACCAGCAAATCTCAAGAAGGTTTCAAAAACCCAACTAAAAGATTATATGGTCTCTTCTACAATGAAGGCTCCACTTACGAAGGCATTTTACTAGTGATGGTTTATGGTAAGGAGTGGAGTGCAAGCCAAATTATATTAGTTGAGTCGGCAGGTGGTATCAAATATAATAACATCGCCGAATGAATTGTAATCAATTTAGCTATGTCTGTCCATCTAACAAAAATGAGTAAGCCTGCTAAACTCGTATGTCTGAACATCGTACGAGAGCATGCTATCTTCCATTTGCCTTTCCTGAAATATTTTCAACAAGCCAGTGGCGTCACCACTTTTCTATTAGTGCTATTCATTCACGCTGAACATAATTATATGCACTAGTCTTACAAAACTCGACATTTTCAAATCCACCAACTTCATCAGCTATAAAGTTGTATACGTCGACCGTTCTGATCCCATCACCCGCCATATTCTTAAGAAGACTGCCTTGAGCATCTGATATGTTCTAATGTGATCTCAACAAATGACTGTAATCTTTCAAAGTTAGTGGATGATTGTGTTCATCTACAAACCTTTTCACCTCCAATTCTTGCCTCTCTATCGGCACTAAAATGCAAGCAAGACAAACATCCAGTATGAGTATCAAGTTTGTGGTATTTCGTCTGACCATCAGTCATTGCATTTAAGCGCTTCAACCCAGCTTTTGCATATGAATACTTGATAAGTAGTATTTTTATAACTTTTTAATAGAAAATCTTGTAAATATTTAATATGAATTCTCTATTTTATGTCAAATTTAGGTTATAAGTAGTTCTTTTTGTAATTTTGATTCTAACTTAGCCTAATTTTAATATTTGCAGATTTTTGGACAAATTGGGAAAATATTGCATTACACGCCCTCGGTCACGCCCGTGACCAAGGGCGTGTAACTTGTAGACCAGTCCAGGTCGATGCCGTGCTGTTGAGCTAGTCCACACCCAGTCACGCCCCAGGTCACGCCCGTGACCCAAAGTCACGCCCGTGACCCAAAGTCACTCCCGTGACCATGAGCGTGTAATATTAGAATCTGCCACGTGGAGCTGCCGTCGAGACGAGAAGTTGCCGTTGAGAAGTCAACCAAAGTCACGCCCGTGACCCAAAGTCACGCCCGTGACCTTCCCGCGTGATCCAAGCACGCCGCCGCGCGGTCTGCCTAGCCCATGCCGCATTAAATGAAGTCATCCTGAGTCACGCCCGTGACCCATATGTCACGCCCGTGACATGTCCGATTTTCTCCCGCCGTCACGCCAAGCCCACGCCGCTGCCGGATCCAATGTTACAGTGATTACACGCCCGTGACCGAGGGCGTGTAACTTGAAAATTTTGCCTATAAATTCAGAGGCTCTCCTTGAGTCCAGGGTTCAGAAATTTGGAGATGGGGAGGTGCTGTTAGAGCTGAGAGTGAGTTTTTCAAGTTAATGTTCATGTTTCTTAAGGCTTTCATGTTCTCCTCCTTCCCTTTTTCATGCAATGTTGTAGTGTAACTTTCGTGTACTAGTTTTCTTAAGCTTGCAATTTTCATTTTCCTTAGCCTTGCACTCTTAATTTAAGGCTTGTAATAGTTCTTTGATTTTCAATAAAATTAGTTTTCTCTTTCATGTTCTTTTTTCTCCTTAAGTAATTTCTTCCTTTTTATGCAAGGTTAAATTTTTCTCTCCTTAGTAATGTTCTTTTTTTTATGCAATGTCAATTTCTCTTTCTTTTCATGCAATGTTCAAGCTTTTCATTTAGTTTGAATTTAGTTTTAATTTTAGTTAAGCGAAAACAAACCACCTCAAATTTTCGTCGATAAAATAATAGTGATTTTCCTCGAAGTAGAAGTAATCAACGCGCCCCGTGGAATACGACCTTGATATTCCTAAATATCCTATACTATAGACGATAAGGTACACTTGCCTTTATCGGATATAGTTTTGGAGAAAATCTCAACCTTTCACTAAATTTCAAAACCTACCAAATTAAATATCAATGCTCATGCGCCTTGACAATCTGAGTATGCGTCTAATATGTGATATGTTGTTTGCGCACACTAAATCCAATTGTGTGCGCATACTTTTTATACATCAAGTAGGCCTCCTCATCAGAATGTACAATCAGAAATACAACATTATCATTAGCCTAGGGATAAAAAATGATTTAATTAGAATCAGAGGAATGAGAGGTTAACCTGCTATTCCAGATAATTCTGGGAAAACATCAGGCTGGAGAATAACGTATTTAATGCAGAAAGTGAACCACATCCGGCCAGAAAATAACTCAATATACATGTTGCAGAATAAAATTCATATCGAAACAAAACTCCGAAGAGACTTAGAAAACTTCATACTTAAGCAAAATGATGCAAGTGAAGGAATGTAAATTTCTTTAACAACAAGGATGTTGTGTAAAGATGCTCCAGAGATGTTGGTGCCGACAATACGGTCCATCAACGCTATCAAACAACTGCAAGAAGGAAGCAAATCAAACTCCTGCTTCGATTAGATAATACAACAGGAGGCCGACGACAAAATGTCAGGTAATAACAGGAGCTTGTCAATGGAGGCCGATTAACAAACTTAGAGGAGGTCGTCTTCAGGTTAGGAGGCGTGGTTAACTACAGGTTGAAGGGGAGCTCTCCTTCAACAATGGCGGTTCAGGGTTGTTTTGGCTGAGGGAAAACGAAGCGGGAGGGAAATTTTCCGCTAAAAAAAAGGTGAGACCCGGGCTTAGAGAAAGGTATTTATTCACGCACGAGTTTTAGGATACGTGTCGCGCAACAAAAAAAATTTCCCTCCAAAACATACCCTTCGTGAAACCAGAAGCCACGCTTGGTCAATTTTAAGGCGTTAGGCAGCGGCGGCGCTACTCGCGACACGAGACTCATCCCGGTCCACTCTAAAGCTGTCACTTAAAGCCGAAAATCGTAAACCGAACCGGAACCGCAAAGAACCAGACCGAACCTTTCACGAATTATTTGGGTTCCGATTTGAATTTTGGAACCGTGAACAGCATTGGTCCATATGTGGTTCTTTCATTTTATTATCCTGATCGCAACCGGAACTGGAACCGCAATATACAAGTCTAAAGCGATTTTAAGATTTTTAGAACTGATCCGAACCGGACCGAAGCAGAACCGAACCGCAACCCGTTTATTATTATTATTATTATTATTATTATATTGTTATTTTTTATAATATATCTATAATATCTATACTTACTATTATGAGTGAAACTGGTACGGTTTCAACCCAAACCGCAATCGCACCAAAGGGGGTCGGTTTTGGACTGAACAAAATCACACCACACCAAAATTGTGCTGTGGTTTGACATTGATGCGATTTGGAGTCGATTTTTACGGTGTACTTCCGATTTTTATAGTCATATAATGTAATTTCAATTTTATTCTCATATTTTTTTGAAATATTTTGTTTTAAAATATAGAGAATATACCACTACAATTTAATAGTAATCATGAAAGACAAATCTAATTGCAGCTGATAAATTAGTTAAATTGAATTAATTAATATATTCTTCAAACAAAATTTTAATTGTAAAATAAGATTTTAAGAGCAACAATTCAAAGTTCATTACCCTATGTTGAGTCGTGATCTTCAGCCACATGAACATTGCATCAACACTACACGATCGTGATCTTTGAATTTTTAAAATCGGTGCGATTTGATGCAATTTAGTGGTTTTGCGGTTTCTGTTTTTAATTTTCAGCCCGACTTACCATATATTATACAAAAAGTATTTCTCCTTGGTGTAACGCGAAATTCTGCGCCCGGGTTTCAGACTTCGAAGTCCCTCTTGCAAAATTACCGAACAGGTTTATTGTTTCCCTCCGATTTTTTATTCTTGACCTTCCCCATTTATTCTGCTAAGTTTGGTTTTGGTTCTGGTTGGAATTGATTGGAACCGGACTGAACCGCATAGAATCAGACCGAACCGTTAGTGACCGATTTGATTTTAGTTCTTGTTGAACCGTAACCGAAACCGTTAACACGACGGTTCAAAAAATTATGCTAGAACCAAAATCAGAATCGAAACCGAAGCCGATCAAACCAAATATAATTTTGATTCTAAACCCGGACCGGTTCAGTGAAAGCTCTAGTACACTTACCCGATTTCATAGTCTCAACGCCACCAAGCCCATGAGTGGTACAGTGTTAGCCACGGCATTGCCGTCTTCCATTCTGACGATGATGGGCTCGGAGTCCCCGCAAGCCCTCAATCCCCCGCCTCCGACCGAAGTCATGGAGTCACTTCCTCTCTCGTCGTCATCTTTTCCGACATCCTCCTCGTCGGAATACCGCAGCGCCGTGGGCGATGATCCCCTCCTATTGCCTTCATCCTTTGTTGAGATGCCTTCCTACACCGATGCCCTCTTTCGCTCTCCCGATCCCCAGAATGGCGTTGACCATCCATCAAGATCCGGCTGCGCCTTCACCTCCGGCAATTTGGAGATCACCGTCTCTGATCCGCAGAAGGAGAACGGCGCGTCTGCCTCCCTCGTCCCCGGCAGCGGTTCCTTTTTCACTTACCTCATCACCACCCATACATGCGTAGGCGGCGCCGGATTCAGTGTCCGCCGTCGCTTCCGCGACGTGGTCACCCTCGCAGACCGGCTTGCGGAGTCCCATCGCGGCTACTTCATCCCGCTCCGCCCCGACAAGAGCGTGATTGAAAGCCAAGTATTGCAGAAGCACGATTTCATTGAGCACCGTCGTGAGGCATTGGAGAAGTATCTGTGGCGGCTTGCAGCACACCCGGTGATTGGGCAAAGTGAGGAGCTCAACATTTTTCTCCGGGGGCAGGGAAAGCTTCCACTTGCTCTGATGACTGACATGAAGTCAAGGATGCTGGTCGGGTCTCTGACGCTTCCGGAGCAGCTGTCCGGGGACGGATCAAATGGGCAGGTGACTCCGAAGGATGCAATGCTTCCTGCTAGGGGTGGAGGGGATCTGCTGAGGATGTTTAAAGAGTTGAAGCAGTCACTTAGTAATGATTTGGTTGGGAAGAAGCCGTTGGTGGCGGAGGATAAAACTTTTCTGAAAAGGAAGGGGGGGATAGATGACTTCGCTCTGCATCTTAACGCTTCAAGGGATAAGGTAAACATATACTGATTCACCTAAAATTTTATGGAGATTGGAGAATTGTTTATTGTTCATTGTCTTTAGTTTGGCGCTTATGTAGCATGAGGATTCGATTGACCTAGGCTCCGTTTGGGGTGACTTATGTTCACCGGTCAAGCGGTTACGACCGCATGAACCAGACCTTAAATGTAAGTCCGGTTCATGCGGTCGTAACCGCTTGACCGGTGAAAATAAGTCCCCCCAAACGGAGCCCTAATTAGTTGACTGACCTAATTAGCAGATCGACCTAATTAGCTGCACTTGTTCTCTATATATTTCTTTTGAAGACAGCTAGGCTCTGTTCGCTTGGATGAGTTTGAGAGGAAGGAATTGGAATTGATCTCCCAATTCCAATTCCAGTGTTTGTTTGCACATTTATTTGTTCAGAATTGATATTTGAGTAAAAAACCGCCAGTTTTGGTTCTTTGAAAATTAAGCGTGGACGAAAACTTACCTCTATATGCCGATTTTCACGATTTTCTAATCTCATTGCATCAGAGGTGGTGGCTTGACACTCTTTTTCTAATCTCATTGCATCAGAGGTGGTGGCTATTCAATGACCTTTTAGATACTATGTTAGTTTCCTAGATTTTTTTGAAGCTCGATCTTTAGAGCGGGTTCCATCATATTAGAGTCAGAGAGGGCAACGAATGAAAAACCGCATTCAAGATCAAGGATGGACATTATGAGTGGCTTGTCATGCCATTTGGTCTCGTGAACGCCTCGAGTACTTTCATGCATATTATGACCCATGTTTTGTGCTCTTATATGGAGGTTCCCACGGGAAAGTACACAAAAATTAAGCGTGAGACGAATGATCCATATGCAATCATAAGAAGAATTAGGACAAATGCACATGAGCTTAATATCCATGTGAATATGAGAATTGCTCCTGCCTTCAACGTAGAGGATTTAACCTAATTCTTTGAACCACGTTTCTACATGAGCCCTCTCCCTACCACCACTTCAGAGCATCAACATTACACATATCCCCTTGTCCACCCTCATACTCCATCCTACCACTTAGCCAACAACAATATCCCAACACCATTTCCAACGCTATTTTCAACACCGTCTTTAGCATCGATAACAACATCCTCAACATTATTATCAACATCAACTTCATCAGTATCGTCTCTAGTATCAACAACAACATCGTCTTTAGTACCATTGTCAACACCATCCTACATACCCACAATAACACTACCTTCAAATATGTACGATGATATTACAGAGATCTTGGATCACGAGATCATGACAACACCAGAGGGAGCCAGAGTTAGAGACATAGTCCATTGGAGAGATCATTTCATCGATGACACATGAATGTCTGTATAGTAGCTAAAGTGGCTCGCCCCCGCCCTTAGACGAGAGTACAACTATCTTCGTTCGATGAAGGTGAATTTTTTCAGGGCGACTAGAGTTGATGAGTATAACAACACATGAACTGTAAGGGTCTAGACGCGCCAGACAAGAAAATGATGATTAGAGTTGGTCATCTTATGCGAATTGATGACATAAATTTTTTAATTATTTTGTTGTTAAATTTTTGGTCTTTTATTTTGGACATGTTTTACACACATTATAAGTGAATGAATACGATTGTTCATAAAAGTTTCATATTGTATAAATAGAGGTAGAACACTCCTTTTATGAGGATGATAATTTGAGAAGCAATCCTTCTTTTGGTCACCGGTTGTCGAAGTCAGGCTCTAGGCTCGAAACGTAGGTTCCTTCCTCACTTGCCCCCCCATCCCCCATCCAACTGACCACCCCCATTATCGCCTAATCCGGCCACCACCCCAACAACCGACTACCACTACTCCCCTCTAACTACCCCACCCCCAATTATCCAATAACTACCTATAACCACCCACTCCCTCACAACCTCCAACAATAATCATACCCATTATTCATTTCCTCTCACTTTCAACCACCAAATCCTCCATCATTGCCCCACCGCAACTCCTCAAACATCTCCCGCAATCTTTAGTAGTGATCACCCACTCCCCACCTATTTCCAACCACCAGAGTCGCAATTATCCCTGCCATAGCCCTCCAATCCCTCTCCATCACTACAACAACAATTCCCTGGTAATTGCCATCCAACCGAACCTCCTTGCTTCCCAGATCCCTACAAGCAAGGCTTCGATCCCTCCCAAACTCCCTGCCTCCATCTAGAGCTAACTGAGCCTTTCTTCTTAGATTCCAACCAGTAGGCCTTGTCCCCTCCCAAACCTCCCTATCTCCATCTAGATCCCAACCGAGTCGTTCATGTTTCCCAGGTTCCAACCAACAGTCCGCCGACCCCTCCCAAACCTCCTTGTCACCATTCAGAGCCCCGCCGAACCTCTCCTTGCATCTGGAAGTCAATTACTCAGGCCACACTCCCCTACAACAACCTCTTCAACCCCTCCATTGCCACCGACCTCGGTCTATGACCCAAATTCAGCCGACAACCTCTCTCCTGGGCACTCATTTCACACCAACAACGACGTTTCTCTTGTAGATACCATCAATGAACATCCAAAACTATATCCTCCATGCTTCTCTTCCCTGAAGCCTTCTAGTTGTTTGCAAGTTCAATTTTTTGTTTGAATGTCTTTGTTGAATCATGTGTGAATTCTCACTTATGGATATTTCTGAGTAAGCATTTGTATCAACCCTTTTAATGACTTTCGGGGCTAATTTCATTTAAGCATTTATAATTTTGTACTCTTTAACATGCACACCTTACTTTGGTTCCCTTTCTTTGAAGTTCTAATAATTTGTTATGTTTGTGGTTTGATTTAAATTGCTATCATTGCAAGCTTATTCGTTAGTAGTCTCTTGCATTTGATTTAGGCATCCATGTAGTTGTCTGTCATCCTTCTCGATCTTTCTCTACGTCCAAAGGTTGCAGATGTCGGGGACACGTCAGTTTGAGTTTTCATGACGGTTTTTTATATATCGGGGGATATTTCATATATCGGGTTTTAATATTTATGCTATTTTATATTTTTATTTTATACATGTCACAATACTAACTATTTTACAACTCATTGAACTTCTAAATATTAAAAGTTATATGAAATATTTAACATACAATACGTTGATGATATAAAATTTGTAAAACTAGTATTTTTAAGAAGTTTGCAACTATATATTTTTTCTATGACATCAAAATTTTAAAAATTAAATTTCAAACCTCTTCCCTTTTTTATATCCTCATATAACCACCCCATGAAAGGTGTATCCTCGTCGACTCTTTTCAAAATCTTCACAAATTGGGTGAATATACCAACAACCTGCTCGACATTTGCCCAATATCTTGCGCTCATCGTTATCATTGCAGCCTACCATATGCAAAATAATTAATTTAGTAAACACTATAAAGCGCTAGTTTCAAACAAATATTTTAAATTAAAGTGAATAAATATGCAATACATTTATCTGCTTTCCCCCGACACTACTGACCAACTTTGTTGCAGCCCACTTTGCAGTTGTGAATAGACCCCTCAACTGATTCTTCTTCTCTAAGATTGCAAAATGAAGTTGGATATACATCCATTCACTATGATCTTACATCATCGATTGCAAAATGAAGTTGGATAAATAACTAATAATTGAGGTATTTTAAATCATTTGTTGTCCAACAAAATAAATAAAATTATTTATTGCTAATTGCTAAACAAGACATCAAAAATAGATATATCGCAGCAACAAGGCACAAAGCAGTAAGGCAACCAGGAAAATAACAACCACACACAACCACCAAGCAAGGAGCAAGGCAACCATCAATCCACGACCACCAAGCTACATCCACCAGCAAGGCAGCAAGGCAAATAGAAGAATGCAGAGCGAGAGATTGAGAGGGAGAGGCATGAAGAAGAATGAAGAGCGAGAGATTGAGAGGGAGAGGCAGGGAGAAGAATGCACCAACCGAGAGAGTGAGAGCACTGGTGAGAGAGTCGAGAGCACCAGAGAGAAGAACCAACAAAGATGCAACTACCAGAGAAAAGAGCCAGCCGAGAGAGTGAGAGCACCAATGAGTCGAGAGAACCAGAGAGAAGAACTAGCGCGGACGCAGCTACCAGAGAAAAGAGCCAGCTGAGAGAGTGAGAGCACTAGTGAGAGAGTCGAGAGCACCGGAGAGAAGAATCAGCGAGGACGCAGCTACCAGAGAAAAGAGCCAGCCGAGAGCGCGAGAGAGTTGAGGGAGAGCACCAGTGAGAGAGGAGTAAACACCAGAGAGAAGAACCAGTGAGGTCACAACAACCAGAGAGAAGAACCTGCGAAAGTACGAGAGAGTTGAGGGAGAGCTAGGGCAGGAGAATGAGAAAGGGGTGAGAGCTCGTAACACTATCAGCGCGAGACGACGAGAGAGACTGAGAAAGTATAAAACATTATAACTTAACCTAAAAATTAAACATAAAAAATAATCTAAAAAATGGGCCGATATATCGGAAACGGGCGATATATCGACCCATTTTTGGGCGATATATCGGAAACGGGCGATATATCGGCCCGTTTTTTTCAAAACACCATGACTCAGGGCCTGTTTGGGAGGGCTTTTCAGAAATGAGAAGGAGTGGTGGCAAAAGGATGATAGGAAAATGTGCTTTTCGAAAATGTCTATTGCAAAAGGAGATCTGTTTGAGTGAACTCCTTTTGCAGAGATTTTCAAAAATGAGAAACACTTTATAAACTGTTTGACAAATCTCCGTTGCGGTGACATTTTTATTAAAAATGCAAGCCCGGGAAGAAAAATGCGTGCCCGGGGGAAAATGAGCTCCCGAGCGCGAATTTTTTACCCGGACGTGCAATTTTCGCCCGGGCGAGCATTTTTCTACCGGGCGCGCATTTTTCTTCGGGGTTCGCATTTTTTGTCCCGGGCGCGCATTTTTCGCCTCGGGAGCGCTTTTTTCGACCGTGCTATCATTTCTCGCCGGTGCGCGCATTTTTCGCTCGGGCGCGCATTTTTCACCCGAACGCCCATTTTTCGCCCGGGCGTACATTTTTCGCCTGGGCGAGTATTTTTTCGTCCGTGCGCGCATTTTTCGCCCGGGCGCGAATTTTCACCCAAACGCACTTTTTTCGCCCGAGAGAAAAATGCGCGCCCGGGAGAAAAAAGAGCGCACGGGCGAAAAAAATGCGCGCCTGGGCGAAAAAATGCGCGCCTGGGCGAAAACTTCTTGCCCGGACAAAAAATGCGCACCCGTGCGAAAAATGTGCGTCCGAGCAAAAAATGCGCGCCCAGACAAAAAAATACGCGCCCGAGCGTAAAAATGCGTGCCCGGGCGAAAAATGGGCGTTCAGGCGAAAAATGGACGTCCGGGCGAAAAATGCGTGCCCGTGCAAAAAATGCGCACCCGGGCGAAAAAAATGCGAGCCCGGGCGAAAAATGGGCGTTCAGGCAAAAATTGCTAGCCCGGGCGAAAAATGGGCGTTCAGGCGAAAACTGCTAGCCCGGGCGAAAAATGTGCGTTCAGGCGAAAAATGCGCGCCCGAGCGAAAAATGCGCGTCCGAGCGAAAAATGCGCACCCGGGAGAAAAATTTCGAGCCCGAGCGAAGAATTGCGAGCCTGGGTGAAAAATGGGCGTTCGTGCGAAAACTGCGCGCCCGGGCGAAAAATGGGCCTCCGGGAGAAAAATGCGCGCCCGAGCGAAAAATACTCGTCCGGGCAAAAAATGAGCGCCCGAGCGAAAAAATAGGCTGTCTCGTGAAAATGCTCGTCCGGGCAAAAATTGCACGCTCGGACGAAAAATGTGCTCCCGGACGAAAAAAGCACGCCCGCGCAAAAAATTCGCGCCCCGGCGAAAAAATGCGAGTCCGGGTGAAAAATGCGCGTCGGGGCGAAAAATGTGCTCCCGGGCTAAAAATGCGTGCCCGCTTGAAAAATGTGCGCTCACGCGAAAAATACGCGCCTGGGCGAAAAATGCGCCCGGGCAAAAAATAAGCGCCTGTGCGAAACAATGCGCGCTCGGGCGAAGAATGTGCGACCGGGAAAAAAATACACGACTGAGCGAAAAATTCACGTCTTGGCCTAAAATGCGCCATCGGCGAAAAATGTTCGCATGGGAGAAAAATTTCCGCTCGGGCGGAAAATGACCTAACCTTGTATCGGGATGAAGAAGTGCTTTTCGAAAAGGATGAAAAGTAGGGGTCAAGTGACTTTTGAAAAAGAGGAGAAAAATGAGTTATCCGCTGTAGCTTTTTCCACCGGTAGACAATCCAAACAGTTTTATAGGTGCGGTGGCGTTTTTCAGAAAACGGAAAGGAGCTAAAAAGCCTTCCCAAACAGGCCCTCAATTTTACAACGGAAACATGACGTTTTAGGTCCAAAATCTTTATGTCGGCCGACATCTACAACATTGCCTATGTCATAATAGATTTTCTTTAATGTTAAAGCCCAAGATTAAAAAAAGAAAGCAAAAAAAAGAAAGCCCAAGATTAAAAGCCCACGTAGCCGCCCATTGTAACTTTCGTCCTTGTATTTAGTCCCACAACTCCAAATGTACATACCTCTTCCTCCACTACTTTATACAAAGATGGGAGCTCTCATGTAATTATTTCGAATTTTTTGAAATAATATCATTTAATATTTCAAATTCTCAAATAGTATCCGAGCTGGACAAAATTACTCGCTGCTCGTCTCTCGCGGGAATACCTCTTCCTCTCACACAAATTCTTTCCATATCGCGTGAACAGTCCCAACCTCACACAACTGCAATCCTGCTCCTGCGAATAATTCGAACCCGAAGACCCGCGGTGCCATCAAATTGAGTCCAATAATCCCGCTCCCCAGACGTACTCGCGTCCACCCACGTAGAGCTTGCCATTTTCTGCTCTCCTGACTCGGCATTGACGACCACAATAAGCCCTCCACGATATATTTATAGGCCACGCTTCAACAATCTCCTCCCGCGGAACTCTTGCAATCCGCGAGTCCTCTTTCCAGCGAGTCGTCTATGAGCCTTCTCTCGCGAACATCAAAAGACAATCCACGACTTCTCCAATGACTTCACTGCGAATTCCTGACTCTCCGATCCAGCACCGTCCGCGACTTCTCCAGCGTTCCCGTTACGACTTCTTCTGTGTCTCCGTTGCGACAAGATCACACCTTTTCCATCTCGCGAGCGTCATTTCTGAATCGTTGAGCTCGCATCCATCCAGAAGTCATATAAATCGTGAGAACTCTGCCTTTTATTCGCTGCGAGATATCTCCATGCAGACTCCACGCCGCAGACCTCGCAGTTTCAGCTCTTCGAGCCCGCCTTCATCCAAGAGTCGCCGAAATCGCTGATCCCGTGAGCTAGACGATCCATCCCAAGCAGTTCCTACCGATCCCGTGGACTCCGCGCTCGCCAAACTCGCCTGTTCCGCTTCTCTCCTGTACTAATCGTTGCTCCATCTCGCGAGTTTGTGAGTCCCAACGAGATCCCATTTGTGAGAGCTCCTTTCTGCAAACGACGGTCTTGAGAAACCATTCGGCGCGTCCTCTGCTTCCTGTCAGTGCCTGCGAGCACTCCCGTTCTTGCGTACACTCCCAACACGACCTCTACTGTCTCAGCGATCTCTTCAAGCAGGAACCCGCCAAAACTTCTTGGGAGCTCTCACACGTGTTTTGCGAACTCCAACGAGTTCTCCTTCCAAACTCGCCACCTCTTCATGTGAGCTCGCCGAGCTTGCTTCTCTTAACCTGTGTCCAATCCACCTCACCCTCCTACAACCACCAACATTGCTCCTCCCACAATTATTTCCAGTGCCCGTGGGAATTTCGGCACGTCGTTAAAATTAACTGGACCAAATTATCAATATTGGAGTGTCTCTTTCACTTTCTTTTTGCGCTTTCAATGCCTATGCCACCATCTTACTGATGCTCCACCTGGCCCTGCGTCTCCTGCCTATGTTGATTGGGATGTCAGTGATGCTCATGTTCACACATGACTTGGGAACAACCTTTCTGATGCATGTTTGTCTATCATCCGCCATGACGACATTGTGAAAGTTGCATGTGACTATGTTGTTGCCATTTACTCCAAGGGTGCTAAAACATCCCACATTTACACCCTGTATTCTGATCTCTTCGTTCGGTCAACTCTCTCCTGATACTTCGTATTAGGAAGTTCAATCTCTCGACGTAGAACTTCTCCAGCATCGCCCCTTCTCCGCTGACCTCGCCACTTAGCAGAAATATTTCCAGGAACTCCCAATGGTCTGCTATCTTCTCTGTCTTCCTGATTCATATGAGATGTTCTGCCAACAGATCTTGGGAGAACCTGACACTCCTACCTTGGATGATACTGCATCTCGCATCTCTGACATTACTAACCTTCTACAGCAGCCTCCGATCATGCCCCCTCTGCCCTCCGACAATTTTGCTTACGCGACCAGTCGTGGTGCTCAACGCGGTCGTGGGGGACCTCACCCTCTTTGCTCCCATTGTGGACGACTTGGTCATCTTGTCGAAAAATGCTTTGTCAAGCATCCTCATGTTCGTCCTCATACACATGTCAGCACTATTGCGCCTGAGCCTTCTGCCTTACTGTCCACCCCGCCATCAGAGTTCAGCCATTGCTTCTCTTCGACAAATATTGAGTCCGTCATCAATACCTCCAAGCAATCCGATTGCTATTTCGTCATGTAGCGCGTATGTTGCTACTCAGGGTAAGTGGCTCATCAACTCGGGTATCACTAATTATATGACTGGAAACCCTCTTGCCTTATTGCACCACAAGAAACATAACCGGCTACCTCCGGTCTTTGTGGTTGATGGCTCTCCTACTCCAGTTTGTGGCTCTGGAGTTGTGACTACCGCCTCTCCTCTCCAGTTGGACGACATTCTATTCGTCCCCATTTTCCTTGCAATTTGTTGTCTGTCTATGCTCTCTCACGGCTAGGGTAGGATGCTAAGAACACTTTAGAGGGGGGGGGGGGGGGGGTGAATAGAGTACTTAAAATTTCTTTTCAGTTTTAATCTTTCACAGCAATACCCATTGATTATTTTGTTTGTTGATTTATATGCAGTAGAAGAGTAAATAAAAGAAACAAACAAAACAACAAAGAAATATTCAATCCAAATGACACAAAAATTTTATAGAGGTTCCCTAAATTTGGGCACGTCTCCTCTTCTACCTCTTGGTAGGTTATCCACTATAGACAATACTGAGTCTTTTGATAAGAAGACTCTTAGAACCAATTACAACCGAATCTTTTGACAAGGCTATTCAAATAACCACAAGAGATTTTCATAAGGTATCTCAAACCAATAGCCTGTTGATTTGATAAGGTGGCTGAGCTAAAAGTCTTTTGATTAGGTGGCTAAAATCAAACCACAATCCTTTTCACAAGGAGGATCATAACCACTCTTAGATCCTTTTGATAAGGTGGATCGAAAATCACTGAATCTGTTGAAGAGTGATTCTCAGAACTCTGTCAGAAAGTTGATGTAGAAAGAGAATAAGGCCCCGTTTGGTTTGGCTTATTGGCTCCGGTGCAGCTGGGCCAAAACGCCCTTTGAGGCATAAGCACCGTTTGGTTGGGCTGATAGGGTAAACGACTTTTATTAGTAAACGCCGAAATAAGCCGCGTATAGTTAAGTTTTTTTATAAAACCCCCTCCCTCTCTCTCTCTCACCCACTGTCTCTCACCCACTCTCTCTCACACTCTCTCTCACTCACTCTCTCACACACTCCAAATGGCTTCCTCCTCATCCACGCCGGCGTCCTCCTCAGCGTTTGTCGCTCATGAGATAATAGAGCACCACCACAAAGCGGCAGTATGGGAGAATTTTGATAAAGTGCGGGTCGATGACGAAATAAAGACGAAGTGCAAACTTTGCGGGAAGCTAATGACCGTTGGCAGCAACACAACATTAGTCCGACATGTGAAATTTTGTATTTCTAAACAAGCCCCGAAGTTTACCAAATCTCAAATTTCGGCGACCTGGCACATTTGGACGTATGCCCAAGCTCGACAACGAGAGCGACAAATGGAGAACTTCATCAAAAAAGGACTCTCATTCAACCACTACGACGATGAAGAATTGACGTCTTACATTCACGACGTACACCAGCCTTAATATCACCAGGTTAGTCGTATTACGACTAGACGCGATGCTTTGACGGCTTACTTGCAATCTAAAGAATATTTAAAAAACTTTTTTGAAAATTCGACGGTCGCGTTAGCTTAACGAGTGATGTTTGGACTAGCGGTATAATTGATGGACTTTCTTATATTTGCATTACTTGTCACTGGGTCAATCCAGATAGTTGAGAACGAAATAAACGTATAATTTGTTTTGAAGAATTTGAATATCCGCACACCTGTAAAAATATTTATCAGGTTATTATTAAAACTATTAGGGAATTTAAAATCAAAGAAAAAATTATGAGTATTTCTTTCGATAACGCTTCAAATAATGGGATAGCCGTCAAATATTTGTTATCAGATTTGCAACCAATGTTAGATGAAATATTTTTTCATACGCGTTGTGTATGTCACGTTTTAAATTTAATTGTGCAAGAGTGTTTACAATTTATAAACGACTACGTTAGTAAAATATGCACTATGTTAAGAGTTATTTAGAGTTCTAAAAGAAGAATTTTTTTTTCAAAAAATTTGTTATTTCTGAAGTAAAAAAAGTTTTTAGGACCATTTTATGATATGCCTATACGATGGAACTCGACTTATAAAATGTTAAAATGAGCTTTGTCACAAAAAACGTTACTAATAGAATTTTATAATAGTGTCGAAGCACATGATTTAGGCGCGTCGGACTGGGCCGTGCTCGAAGATTATGTAAATTTATTAGAAAGTTTTATCGAGCAACAACTATTTTATCTAGAGTTTACTATCCTACAAGCTCATTAGTTATTGAAAATATTTTATTAATTCCTGAAACGTTTAAAAATTACAAAACGACGAAATGTGGCGTCCGTTAATATTAATAATGGAGGAATTTTTTTTAAAGTATTACAAAGATATGCCTCCTGTGTTTTTTTGCGCCGTGGCTTTGAACCCTTTAATGGGCGTAGACGGCGTAGAAAATTTTATAGAAGAAATTAATCGGAATTTAAATTTAGATGAATCCTATAGTGCTTTGCTAATGCTAGTCTTTCAAAATTTAATTCTGAATTTACTCGCATTTATAATTATTATGATCAAATGTACGGATCGCGACCTCGCGTAGAATCCACTCAACTTAAAACAAAAGATATTTAAAAAAATAAACTTTTAGAATTAGCTTTTAGGAAAAAACAAAGAACATCAAGTACTTTAAACGAATTAGGTTTATATAGCAAAACACAATTTCAAGATTATATGACCGCAAACGAAATTGAAATTTTTGATATTTTAAACTGGTGGAAATCTAAAACTAATGTGTATCTTTTTTTGGCCTTAATGACCCGTGATTTACTAACAATCCAAGCTAATACGGTAGCTTCAGAGTCTGCGTTTTCTTTGAGTGGCAGACTTTTGAACGAGCGAAGAAGTCGTTTGACTGAAGAATCTTTGGAAATTTGCATTTGCTACAAGGATCATTTGGATGCTCTGCGGAGGAGGCAACATGTTTCGTCAATTGAAGATAGTGAGTCTGAAGTTGAAGACGAGCTGAATAACTTAAATCTGGGCAGCGCGGAATAAAATAGCAAAATGTATTTTATTTTTATTTTAAAATTTAAATGTAATCATTATAAATTTGTAATGTTATATTGTTATTTAATTTTTCTAAAATGTATTGAAATAATTTTGTAATTTGTAATGTTATTTAATTTTTAATAAAAATAAAATTTTAATTCTTTTTGAGTTTATATTTTCATTTTATATTTATTTTATTTCTAAAATGTTTTGAAACTATTTTGTAATCATTTTGAGTTTTATATTTATTTTATAAAAATCAAATTAATTTACTTTATATTTAAAAAAATTTAAATAAAAAGACCGGTCCTTGACCGGTTAGGACCGGTCCTCCGGTCCCAACCGGTCCTCCTCCAGAGGAGAAAAACCTGTCCCGGACCGGGACTGGTTTAGACGGGACTGGACCGGGACCGGTTGGTCAAAAGACTGGTCTTTTAAAAGACTGGTCCCGGACCGGCCCGACAGTCTTTTTGTTCAGGACTATTCTTGTCTATAACCTTGAACAACTAGTCTGACCTTGTTTCTGGCAATAGTACCTTCAACATCTAGTTTGTTTCTATATATCAATTTGGTTCCAATAACTAGGTAATTTCTTGGTCTTTCAACTAGAGACTATACTTTACTCCTTTCAATTTGAGTGAGTTCTTTTTGCATGACAACAATCCAGTGTGAATCATTGTTTGCTTCTCCAAACTTTTTGGGCTCAACTTGAGAGAGAAAACATTGGCGCATCATCTCATTAGAGAATTTACCCCTAGTTTGCACACCTGCAGAGATATCCTCAATTATTTGTGAGGTGGGGCGATCTCTTAGAGTAACAAGCTCTAGTGTAAGAACATCTACTTCAGCTTGTTGAGGAACAAGAACATCTGCTTGAATATCTTCAATAGCTTCATTTTGTTAATCTGACTGGCTTCTTCAGATATTTCATCATCTTCATCATTTAACTCTTCCTGGTTGAGCTCAATATTCTTTTTAATTAATTCAGATTGTGAAGAATTTGATGAACTTGGACCAGTTTGATCCACAGCCAAATCTTCCATCTGACTAGTTAATTCCTTCACTTGCAAATCACAGTTTGTGGAGGAACTCTTTCCTTCACATATCATGTTAGTTTCATCAAATACTATATGCATTGTTTCTTCAATTTTAAAAATTCTTTTATTATAACATATATAATTTTGCTAGATGTGGAGTAACCAATGAAAATTTCATCATCTGCTTTTTTGTCAAATTTGGCAAGATGACTTTTTCCATTGTTATGTATATAGCAAGTGCACCAAAATATCTTAAAGTACGATATATTTGAAGTTTTGCCTTTCAACAGCTCATAAGGAGTCTTACCCTCAGTTTTATGAATGAGGCTTCTATTGAGAACATTGTTGACTGTGTTAACTGCCTCTGCCCAGAAAGACATTGACAAGTTAGCCTCAGCTAATAATGTTCTTCCTGATTCAATCAGGGTTCTGTTCTTTCTCCCATCAACTTCATTTTATCGTGGAGTTTTAAGAGCAGAGAAGCTATGCCTGATCCCTTCATTCTCATAGAATTCAAACATTCTATGAGACTCAAACTCAGTGTCATGATCACTTCTGATCATTATAACTGAAGTATTCAATTCATTTTGATTTTTTATGAAGCTTGAGAGAATCTTGAAGGTGTTAGATTTAGTTCTTAGAAAGAACACTCAAGTGATTCTAGAAAAATCATCCACAATAACCAATGAGTATGACTTACCTCCTAAGCTCTGGACAACAATAAGTCCAAATATATCCATATGTATAAGATACAAGATTCTTGAGGAGTTATTTTTATTTGCTCTTTTAAATGAAGCCCTAGTTTGCTTGCCCAATTGGCAGGCTCTACAACGCTTTTCCTTTACATATCTACCTTGTGTCAGACCTCTAACTAAATTATCCTTGTAGAGTTTGGACACTATTTTTAGATTTAAGTGTCCTAATCTTTTATGTCATAACTCTGCATTGCTTATATTAGAATTAAATAGACAAATTTCATTTTGGTTCAAGGAAAAATCAACTATATAAACATTCCTTTCCTGTTATCAGCAAGGGCTACATTGCCTGTAATTGATTAAATTATGAGACATTGAATGTGATTGAATACAATCTTGTATTCCTTGTCACACAGCTGACTTATGATGATTAAGTTGTGTTTCAACCCTTCAATATGAGCAACCTTGGCAAATGTAGTTGATCCAACCTTGATCATCCCATAACCTTGAGTTTGACCACAGCTGGAGTCACCAAACATTACCTTTGGTCCTTGCTTAACCCTATAGTTTTCCAACAATTGCTTGTATCCAGTCATGTGTCTAGAGCAGCCATTGTCCAAGTACCACAGCTGGTTTGTGACCGGACAGTTTCTTTCCTGCAATAGAATTTAAAAGTTAGGTGAAACACATGTCACCTTATGTCCAGTTCTTCCATATAATGTTATATTTTATTGCAGTAAAAACATTCATATCTATTATACATGTTTCTATTAATAACATAATTAGAATAGACTATTCTGTGATTCTGTATTGAATCATCCATACGTCGTGTACTAGTCGACGCAAAATATGTATATCTCGACGTACGTCGAGATGAACTTGACTTATAATGATTTTTGTTTTGATAACCTGACTGACTTCCATATCTGTTTGAGGGAGCTTTTCCCAGGATTTCTCTTTGTTTTAGAGGAACTGAATCCATCTTCACATGATTCATTAATATATTGTTCTCTTTATAAAAAACTTTCCTTCTATCATCTTTTGAAGTAGAGGGAATGTCAGCCAACAAATTTGTTGGTTTTTTCCTTTAGCACTGATGAATTTCACTGGATTTTTCAAGGCTGGTATGCTTAAAAAGTCAACCTTATGAGGAGAGTTAGCACCTAGACCTAGGTTTTTGAATATGGCAAAAAGGTTTTCAGAAATAGCCTTCAGCTGCTAGCTCCTTTTATTCTAGTTATCCTCAAAAAGCTTAGCTTTATTAAGTACAGCTTTTAGATTCTCATTCTCTGATTCCTGAGAATCAAGTTCTTCCTTCAGGAAATCATAGTTTATTACAACATAATTTTCTTCTTCTAATCTCTTAGTAAGACGAGCTATTTTTTTCTTAAGACTCTTATTTGACTTTATACAGCCAATTGGTCTTGACAGAAGCCTTTAAATGTTGTTTTAAACTCTTCGGAAGAAAAAATAAAAAATTTTAAAATAGGTTATCTCATCAATTTCTTCAGGAAGTTCATCTTCCTTTTCAGTAAGCTCTAAAGCCATCATGCAGACTTCTTCTGCTTTGCTCTCATCTTCATCAGAGCTTGAAGAACTGTCTTCAGTTTCATTCCAAGCTCTGTAATGAATCTTTTGCCTTTCTTTTTGTTCTTTTTATTTTGATCATATTTCTTCTTATGATCTTTGTCCTTCTGGACTTTATTCTTAGTTTGATCTAGACATTCTAGTGCAATATGTTCAGGTTTCTTGCATGAGAAACTTATTATTGTTTTAGAAGGAGTTTTGTCATATCTTGGCTTGAAGTTGCTTCTTTCCTTTCTTCTGAAGTATTCAGCTTTTATCCACTTCTTGAATCTTCTGGCTAAAAGACTCATCAGTTCACCATCCATAAACTGTCTTTCTTCATCAGCAGCCTTGAGTGTTATGAATTTCTCTTTGAAGGTAGAGGAGGTTTTCTCCATTGCTTCTCCTTCTGCTCTTGTTTTGAGGAGAAATTCATAGGATTTGAGCTTGCCAAGGAGAACATCTATGGTAATCTCCTTTAGACATTTGAACTTTCTTATGACCCAGATCCTTGCATTCCATGAGCTTGAGAAGCACATTAAGAGCTTATCATTTATCTCTGGCACAGAGATTTCCTTTTGCAGTCCCTTCAGTTCATTGACTATAAGACTAAACCTAGGGTACATATCTGCCACATATTCTTCAGAGGTCTTCTTGAAGTTCTCATATTGTGAGATCATTGATGACTTCATGTCCTTCCTCTCATCAGAACTTCATTCAACCAAATTTGTCAATGAATCTCAAATCTCTTTTGTTGATTGACAATCAGTAACTTTTTGGAATGTCGTCTGACATTGTCAATACCACAATATTCATGGCTTTGGCATCAAATGCCCTAACCTTCTTCTGATTTTCTATCAATTTAGCCTTTGTTATATGCACAAGTTTTCCATCTACATCAGTCCTGGTAAGACTAGCTGGACCTGCAACAATGGATTCAAAGATATCTTCATCAATTGAATTCATGTACAACTTTATTCTAAATTTCCATAAAGTAAACTTTTCTAAGTTACATACTGGAGGTCTGGTCTGGTGGGACCCTTCCCTGGACCCTCTCTGTGCGGGGATGCTTTGTGCACCGGCCCTTTACAAGATGGAGGTCCGGTGGATGTATAGCCTCTATTCTGTGTAGAGCTCATGATTGAAATCAGAAATTTCACTAGTAATTCTTAATGCCCTTGGATCTTGATCAATGTGTTAACCTTTTTATGATCAACCTCGCTCTGATACCAATTAAAAGGCAGGGTAGGATGCTAAGAATTACTCTAGTGTGTGTGTGTGGGGGGGGGGGGGGGGGGGGTGAATACAGTATTTTAAATTTCTTTTCAGTTTTAATCTTTCAAAGCAATATCCACAGATTATTTTGTCTGTTGATTTATATGCAGCAGAAAAGTAAACAAAATAAACAAACAAACAATAAACAAATATGCAATTCAGATGACAGATTTTATAGAGGTTCTCTAAATTTGGGTACGACTCCTCTTCTACCCGTTGATAAGTCCACTATAGACAATGCTGAGTCTTTTGATAAGGAGACTCTCAGAACCAATTACAGCCGAATCTTTTGATTAAAAGATTCAAATAATCACATGAGATTTTGATAAGATATTTCAAACTAATAGCTTGTTGATGAGGTGGCTGAACCAAAAGCCTTTTGATAAGGTAGCTAAAACCAAACCACAATCCTTTTGATAAGGAGGATCAAAACCATTCTTTTGTTAAGTTTAGTCTCTCGTTGCATAACTTCTCCAACGTCAAGTCTTTCTCTGCTGACATTGCAACTTAACATAAATATTTTCAGGAACTCCTTGTGTTATGTTATCTTCTACGTCTTTCAGACTCCTACGAGATGATACACAACCAAATCTTGGGAGAACTTGACACTCCCACCTTAGATGCTACTCCCATTCGCATCTCTGCAATTACTAATCTTCTGCGCCGACCTCTGATAGTTTCCCCTCCTCAGAACATCATTCTCATGCGGCTTGTCGTGCGCACAACGTGGTCGTGGAGGCCGTACCGGAGGTCGTGGGGGGAATTGCCTTCTTTGCTCACATTGTGGGAGGCTTGATCATCTTGGCGAGCGGTGCTTTATGAAATATCCTCACCTCCGTTGTTGAAACCAGGACTTGGCTTCTTTGTGGAGCTCGGGCCCTCAACGAGTTGAGGGGCAGCTAGCACTTACTGATTCCTTGGAAGGAACCGACCGGAGACTCGGAACAAAACACAGACCCTTGGTCACAACAAGGAGGTTCCACCACACACCCGGAAGATCTTTGAGCGCTTCCCCTCCCAACCCAAAGCTGAGACTGGGCACCTTGGAGAGCCTGAGAGCTAAGCCAAGATCACCTAGGGAGGAAGAAGCTCAGAAAACTGAGATTGGAATGCCCTCCCAAGGTGCCCTTCAAGGTCTATATATAGTTTTTCAAGTCTGGTCTGCTAATAGCGGGATTCCGCCTTACTCTTTTGCTATACGCAGTCCAAAATGGTCTGCCAACAGCCAAACTCCGCTATTCGGAGGGGCTAACTGCAAACCACTAGGGGTTTTTAGGTTTTAGGTAAAAGTGATCATGAACTCTTTCTGGGCGAGCCACACACAAGAATCTCTCTCGCGAACCGAGTGGCTCGGCTCGCTCGCCTCCCTGCGAACAACCGACGAGGGCTTGGCCCGCTCGCCTTCCCGCGAGCGACCGGTGAGAGCTCGGCTCGCCCGGTACCCCGGCTCGCTAGCCTCCTTACTCCTTTCGCATGATGGTTCCTTTGTCTCTGCTCACCCCTTGGCGGACACCGGGGTTGTACACAATCCCCGCTCTTCGTGAGACTACCTTAGGCTCGCGAAGAAACATCCAACCCCTGGTGTTCGCCAGCCCCTTGGTGACGTGGTGAGAATCTTTTGGTGGGACCCATGCCCACTGCTATAAATACCCTTCCTTCCGGCCAGTGCATGAACTTTTTCCTTCCCTCTCACTCCTTTTCCCGCTCGCCACTGTTCCCTGCGAGATGTCCAAGAAGGAGGAGATACTCGCTCGCCTCAAGGCCTCGCAGACTGTCTAGAAGGCTAAAGCTGCCGAGCTCGCTCCTTGGATCTCTCCGTAACCAGCCCCGCCTCCGCCACAGGTTAAGAGGGCTAAGACCATCCGACGGCCGTCAGGGGAGGATGAGTCATCTCCGCTGTCTCCCTCTCCCCGCCACGAGCTCGCCTCGCAGGTTCTGCCAAAAAAGGACTCGATATCCCAAATAGTATTCGCTTAACTCTGTTTCCTTGCTCGCAGGACCCTCCCGCAGGGAAGAATCTTACCAGGCCATCTCCAACGGGGTTTCGCCCCCCGTCCCCCGGGAGGACTGATCCACCCCCGGATGGGAGGACCACCGACCTGCGGGACCCGCCCTCGCGACCGGGTGAGATGTTCCGCCCGCTTTCCCATGCTCCTCCTTGTTCGCTGATCCACAACCTCTTCTTCACAGGGTCTCCTCTCTCGACCCCGGTGCGGCGAGTCCCTACTCCGGTGGGCTCGCCCCGCCCGCCGAATCAGAACATCATCACTCCGGGGTTCGACATTCTGGGCCAACGGAGTCCAGGCGGCTCGCTGCTTGCCGAGCCCCAGGTCGCAGATGAGACGACGTACCGTCTTGGCTTAGGGAAATCCCTTACCCCTGCCTTCGCTGAAGCATTCCAAGGCCAACCAAGTTCTTCTCGCCCGCGACCCCGTACCATTCTTGTCTCGCTTGGTTAAACAATTTTTGCCGACGGCCTCTGTTACAGCCTTTTATACTGACATCTCATTCGCAGGTGTTCCCCCGACCCCGCCTACCGAGTCAGAGCACGGGGAGGTGGAGATGTCCCCCCCGCCTTCGCCGAGCCAAGTCGCAGATTTCTTGGGGGATCCCCACGACCCGGAACAGATGAAAAGGCGAGTCACCGATATATTCCAAAAACACACCTCCATGCTGCGAGAGCTATATGATCCGAATCAGATGGACCGGATCGCTTACGAGGAGAGGTTTGATGCGATGGAGGATGCGAACGCGCGTGTCCTTGCCGAGGTACAGCAGGTCGTTCGCGGCGAGGTCACCTCACCGGGGGTGCACCTCGCGCGAATCGAGGACTACATGCGGCTGATGCAGCGCGAGGTCCAGTCGGTCTGCGAGTACCATTATCCGAGGATTCCTCCGCGCTCCGGTGTGCGAGGTCGCGACCGCTGGAAATGGCACAATTACTGAACATCTATCTTTCATTGTTATTTATTGCTTGTTATCGTTACTGTTTTCCCCCGCCTCTGGGGGTTTTGAACAATTAGTGACTTTGTAATAAGGATATTCCCGCTCGCTCGCGAGCTTTCTTTCTTTCTTGCTTTGCATGATTTCTACCGTGATGTTAATTGCGCTCGCGCCTTGCTTTTTTTTTTCGTTTGATATGTCTGGCTCGCGAGACATCGCCTCGCTCTCGCGACTTTTGCTTTTTTCCTTCTGCAGTTTTGGCTCGCCGGCGGCGAATCAGTGGATGGGGACCCAAGAAGCTGAAAAATCACCGCGCGATTCCGCTATCCGCACCCCCGGCGCTTCGACTTCTTCCCGCCCTTTTCATTTCTATAAATAACTGTCATCTTTTACTTTCCAACTACCGCATTAACTGGTCTCCAGCCCTTCTTTTCTCTTCCAGTCCCTCTCGCTAATTTCAGCTCGCGCTCGCGCTTTTCCCGGTTCGCTACTACTAACGCCATGGTCGTCGAGGGCGAATCTGAAGGTCGAGCCAGGTGTGCCGGGGCTTTTCGCGACCACAGTTTCTTCTGCGCCTCGCTCACCGGCGACGAGTTCCTCGCCAAGGTGGACAAGTACATCCCTTCGGGGTATGTAGCTCGCCGCCCGCCGAACACCGCCACCCTCAATGACTCGTCCACCGACGAGCTCTCCATCCCCATTGCTCAGTTTGAGAATGGGTTGCGACTTCCACTCTGGCCAGAAGTACGCCAGGTAATATACTCGATCCTCGCGATTCTTATTCGCCCCGTAGGGAGCATGCTAACTGATGTAAACTAAAACTAGGGCTGTAGTTTTGGAATAAAAATAATTGCGATCTTTTAAAATAAATGTGGCGTGAGGGTTTTCACGGGCTAGTTTAAACCGATAAAACGACCTAGGCATTACAAACGAACGTAAACGCTATCTCACCAACATACAAACGCTATGAATCACAATTCCACAGGCGCAGAAATAAATTGGTGGTACGCACGTGTTTGGAAATAACGATAAGATAAGAGACACAATTAATTAAGGGCAAGCTCATAATAATTAACTATTTGTTTAAAGTTCAAGCATAAAATAACTAGTGGTGGAGAGCTGGAGGGCAAAAGGTATACCCAGGAATGAATGGCAGCGGCTGTCGGCCCTCCTGGAAGGTGAAGAACAAAGCTGTAGTTGCTCGGGCCTTCACAGAAGACAGCAGGGATCGGAAGAAGGGGAAAGACTGGCAGTCGGGGTTGACTGGAGGAAGGGGGGGGGGGGTCGCTGGAGGTTTACTGGATCTGCTGGAGGACAGAGCAAGGAGGGACACCGGAGCATAAGAAGGCTCAGGCGAGTTCGGCGGCGGCTGAAGAGGGCTTCCCTGGAACGTCGTCGATGGGGAAGACAACGGGATCGCGGGACCCGCCGGTGTCGTCGTCGAGAGGGGAGGAGAAGCCGGAGGTAGCTTCGTTGGAGGAGGGGCTTGTAGGGAGAGGCGGTGGCGTGGGAAGCTCCGTCGAGGAAGGCACGTCGAGGAAGGCGCGGGCGGCGCTGAATGAACCGAACGAAACAAGTGTTCGTTCAATTCAATTTCCAGCTGCCGATAACAGGAGGAATGGGAGGGATTTTAAAGCAAGGGTTTAGGGCAAAATGACTATTAGCAGCCCTACTCAAATAATTTTAAACAAGGCAGATTTTTCAAATGAAACTGGGGAGAATTTCTGGGCTGGGTCAGCTATAGGCGATGAGACATTTTCACAAAAAAAATTAATTGTTACAAGCTTGCCCTAAGCAAATCTATCTCCTAAAATACCGGACCTATGCATTTAGGGTCCCGTTGGCCGGTCACACCAACGTGCCAAAAGAAACGTGCGAGCAACACGCGCGATACAAAACAAAACTCAAGCGCTTATAACACGCGCAATACAACTCGACGCAACATAATAATTCAAAAATGCGCGAAGACATGCGCTACAAAAATAAACGACACGTGCAAGAAAATAATAGAAAGAACGCGATGCGGGTTGCACCACTAACCTTACCTTGGTGAATTTTTCAGGTACTCAAATACTACGGGTCCTACTGAGCCAGCTGACGCCGAACGCGATCGTCGTGGTGGTCGCGTTCGCTTGCTACCTGCGGGAGGAGAAGATCGAGTTCAGCCTGCTCGTCTTCCGCAAAGTCTTCTCCTTCCGCGCGTACAAAGGCGGGACCACCCACTTTGCGAGCCAGCATGTCACCGTCTGCGATACGGTGAATAAAGCACACTACTGGCACCAGAAATTCGTCCTAGTAAAACGACCGTTCGACAACATCCCCTTCTCCCACTCCAACGAGATGATGCAACCTACCGCCCTCCTGCCTCGCTCGGCAGTGACGACGCGAGGCTCTACCAATACTTGGATAGTAAGAACTTCGAGGTCGTCTACCTCCGGCAGAGGGTGGACTCACTGCTGCCGGTCCCGCAAGGGGAAGGTTCGGCTCGCACTCGCAAGCTCCTACGTGCTTCTTCATTTTAACTACTAACTCTTTCATTGCCTTTGCAGGTGAGCGGGATCTTCCCATCCATCCCCCGCATGCGAGGAGCGCAGCCCTCTCCTCCAGCTCTCTCGCCGTCGCGGCCGCCGAGGCGTGTCGAGACCCCCTCGGCTCGACCTCTGGCAAGAAACGACCACCTTCCGTGAGCCAGCACGGTGCGAAACCTCCCGCCAAGAAAAAGAACAAGGATGCCCCTTCCACATCCAAGGCGAAAGAGGTCGTGGACCTCAGCGAGGCGGAGGTTCCGCTCCCTCCGCCCGCAAGTCAGAAAGCTGCCAAGGAGAGAAGCGGGGCCGCGGATGTTTCTGGCGAGCCCAATCCAGCGAGCCACAAGAACTTCGGCCTCGGCGCGAGGCTTCCTGATGCGCTCGGTGAGCCGCTGCTCGCGTGGGATCCTGACCACAACAGGATTTCATGCTCCTCGCTCCTCCCCTCCTGGGTCGAGGGCGACAAGGTCAGGGGTGAGGCGTTCGCCCTCGCCTTCAGGTTGTACGGTCGCGAGGACGCCGTTGGTTTCAGCGCCCTGCGATCCCTGCTGCTCGCCAACGAGGCCATGCGAGCCCACTTCCGGTCCATGGAGCTCAGCCACATGGTGGCTCGGCGGTACCTCACCGCGGAGAGGGACTCTAAGGAGCTCCAGCGCGAGCTCAAGGAGGCCTCGGAGGAGATCGCGAGCCTCAAGGGAAGAGAGGCCATCTCGGAAGGTCTCCTCGCCAGCCTTCAGGGTGGAATGGTAAGTCATTCGCACAACTTCTACCTCGCTCGCCATGTTTTCCTTTACCTGACTCAACCTCTTTTTTTTACAGGATGCTGAAACGGGGAGCCGACTCCTCTCGCGGAACGCTGACCTGGAGAAGGAGGTCGCGTTCCTAAAGGCGCAGGTCTGCGAGCTGACCCGAGTAGTGCTCCCTCCCTCCCCTCCGCGAGCTGGGACTCGCAAGAACTCTCGAGACGAACAGGAGGCGACCCGCAAAAATTCCATGGGTGTTGCCAACCTCGTCTTCGAGACCCTCAAAGGGGTGGGTCTGCTTTCCCCGGAAGCCCTGGAGCTCGACATCGAGGACGTCGTCCCGGACCTGTTCGCGCTGATCCCGGAGCCCGACGACCGCGGGAGCGAGGAAGAGCTGTCCAGCGACCAGCCTTAACTTTTTAATTGTCAATGTAAAAATTTTGTTTTTACCCGGCGAGTTCACCGTTATTTTGTAACACCTTTTTAAGAAAAGAAACATGGAACATTCTTCTATCTTTTGATTGCTTTCCCGTCTTGCTCGCGCCAATATTCTTTTCTGCGCTCGCACGTATGTATTTTGTTTCGCTTGTGCTCATATGCTCGCATTTTAATGCTGTTACTTATGCTCGCGTTCGCGCACCTCTTATTGGCGATAGTCACAAGGCTTACCATTTCATCGTGCCTTCATTTTGTCTAACTATCTTACCTCGCGCATATTCAATAAGGCGTTTGCATAGCTTATCTCGTTTAGGAGCTTCGTTAGATGATTTATCTGGTTGCTTTTGCGTAAAGCGCGGTCTGCTTCGCACATCTGGCTCGCCCAGCGGGGCCATTGCGAGAGGCATTGACGTTATCTTGCCTTGCTCGCCCGCCTCCTGCGTGCGACCAACATTGCTTGTTAACCACCGCGCCGACGGACCTCCCCAACTCGTTAGTTTCAGGCATCGCTTATGAATTCTCCAGTGTTTTCCGCGAGCTAGGACCCGACCCGACGAGCCGTGCGACCCGCGTATCCAGCCGTCTCGCCATTACCCTTAGACTTAGCGCTTTTCATCAATTGTTGTCTTTCATTTCTCGCAAGCGACCCTCAGGACTCGCCCTATCAGGTCTTGAGAGATTTGGCGAACCGAGCCCCTCAACATGAATAAATTACTCGTCAGCCTCTCCAGAGATCAACCTGACTCATCGTCTATGAGAGCCCGACAGCGGAATCGATCTGGGGCACTCCGGCACCAAAACTTTCCACCTTGCCAGCCTCTTCAGAGATCAACCTGACCCACCGTCTATGAGAGCCCGACAGCGGAATCTATCTGGGGCACTCCGGCACCAAAACTTTCCACCTTGCCAGCCTCTCCAAAGATCAACCTGACTCACCGTCTATGAGAGCCCGGCAGCGGAATCGATCTGGGGCACTCCGGCACCAAAACTTTCCACCTTGCCAGCCTCTCTAGAGATCAACCTGACCCACCGTCTATGAGAGCTCGACAGCGGAATCGATCTGGGGCACTCCGGCACCAAAACTTTCCACCTTGCCAGTTTCTCCAGAGATCAACCTGACCCACCGTCTATGAGAGCCCGACAGCGGAATCGATCTGGGGCACTCCGACACCAAAACTTGGGGACTCCTGCTTAGAAATTTTTTCCAAACCAATATATTGAGATTAGAACATATGACAAGTCAATTACAAAAAGCTTCATGGATAGAATCGTTTCAGGTCATCCCCGCTTCTGGCTAGTCCGAGGAGTACCCCATCCACATCTCGGAGGTGGTGTCCTCCTGACTTGAGCGTTTCGTCTACAATATACAGCCCTTCCCAGTTAGGATTGAGCTTTCCCACTGCGGCTCCTCTCCCGGCCGCATCAACCTTCTTCAGCACCAGGTCTTCTTTCTCGAACTGTTTCACTCGGATATGCTTGTCGAAGTACCGAGCCATCCGCCGCTTGACCTCTTCCTGCCGGACGGTGGCTAAGTCCCGGAGCTCTTCCACCAGGTCCAGAGATAGCCTTTGCTCTTCCCCATTCTCCACCAGCCATTCTTCATCCCCCTCGCCCGCGGCGACCACCCTGGGGGATTTCACTTCGAACTCTATTGGGAGGACGACCTCGGACCCATGGGAGAGCTTGAACGGAGTCTCCCCCGTGGCCGTGTTCGGAGTGGTCCTCAGTGCCCAGAGGACCGAGGGTAACTGCTCTACCCAGTTCCCCCTGAGGTTCTCGACCTTCTTCTTCAGCAAGTTCACGATAATTTTATTTGCCGCCTCCACCTGTCCATTGCTCCTCGGGTGGTGGACTGACGCAAACCGAAGGTCTATGCCAAGCTGGGTGCAGAAGCTGACGAACTCGTCGCTGACAAACTGCGGTCCATTGTCTGTAACTATGGCTAGTGGGAGCCCATGCCTGCATATTATCTCACCCCATATGAAATTTCTAACGACTTGAGACGTTACCTTGGCCAGCGCCTTGACCTCCAGCCACTTGGAGAAATAATCGACCATTACCAATAAGAACCTTCTTTGGCCACTCGCTTGCGGGAAAGGACCTACCAGGTCCAAACCCCATATAGCAAAGGGCTAGGGTGTTGTAATGGATCGAAGCCTTTGGGCTGGCAGGAGCTGGAGAGGAGCGAACAACTGGCACTTTGAACATTTCCTTGCGAACTCCGCCGCATCCATGCTGAGGGTAGGCCAAAAGTACCCCTGCCTCAACACTCTCCTCTCCAAGGTTCGGCTCCCGGAGTGGCTGCCACATTCTCCTGAGTGGATCTCCTCCAGGACCCTTGGGGGACCTCCTCTTCTGCCACGCACCGGGCTAGGAGCCCCGAGAGTGTTTTCCTGTACAATCCTCCTGCATGCAAGGAATAATATGTCGTTTATACCTGAAGCGTCGCTTATCCACTTCCCCTTCGGGGAACTTCCCCGATGTCAAGAAGGTGATGAAGGGATCTATCCATGACACCCGCTGGTCCACCTCCATTAGCTCACCCTCCTCGATGGATGGCCGGAAGAGGTCCGACACCGTCCCCCCTGCTCTGGGACCGAACTTGGCCAGGAGGTCCGCCGTGGCACTCTCTTCCCTTGGCACGTGATGGATTGAGAAGATCCTGAACTGCCCTTTGAGCCCCTTGACCTTTTCCAGGTATCGCTGAAGAGTCGGCCCCTTAACCTCGAACTCCCCCCTAACCTGGCAAGCCACCACCATGGAGTTCGTTGAGACCTCCACATCCTGCACTCCTAATTCCCGGGCCAGCCGCAGGCCCGCCACTACTGCCTCGTACTCCGCCTGGTTGTTGGTGAGGGGAAAATGAATATTGATCGTCTGTTCGATCCTCGTCCCTTGGGGGCTTACCAAAACCACCCCTCCCCCGAAGGAATGCTTTCCCGAGGCCCCATCCACCAACATCCTCCAGGCCACCGAGCTGGGTAGATCGGACTCTTCCACCTCGGTTATATAGTCCGCCAGAAAGTCCGCCACCGCTTGGGCCTTTATGGACAACCTGAGCACATATGAAATATCAAATTCACTTAGCTCCACCGACCACTTAGCCAACCTCCCCGTGTGCTCCACCCCTTCCATGATGTTGCGAAGGGGGTGGTCGGTCACCACCTTGATCAAATGCGCTTGGAAACAAGGTCGGAGCCTCCGGGCCGACACCACCAAGGCGAAGGCCAACTTCTCTAGGATGAGGTATCGGAGCTCCGCCTTCCTCAACACTCGACTAACATAGTAGATTGGGAGTTGCCTTCTGCCTTCTTCCCAGACCAGCACTGAACTTACTGCCTCAGGCCCTACCCCAAAGTATTGGGACAAGTCCTCTCCTTGTCTCGGCCCTTGCAACAAAGGAGGTTGGGTCAATTGCTCTTTCAGCGCTTGAAAGGCCTTTTCACACTCGGGGGTCCACTCAAACTTTTGATTCCCCCGCAACGCCTTGAAGAAGGGTGCACACTTCTCTCCCGCCTTGGAGAGGAACCTACTAAGCCCGACCAACTTCCCTGTGAGGCGCTGAACCTCCTTCGCATTCCTCGGTGACCCCAACTCTATGATGGCCTTGACTTTGTCTGGATTCGGCTCCACTCCTGCTGGAGTGAGCAAGTGGCCTATAAACTTTCCCCGGCTAGCCCCGAAGATACACTTCTGGGGGTTGAGCTTCATCTTGAATTTTCTCAATGTCCCGAAGGTCTCTTCAAGGTCGCGGAGATGGGACTCAAGGTCTCGACTTTTCACCATAAGGTCATCCACATAGACCTCTAGGTTTCTCCCCTTTTGTTCTCGGAAGACCTGGTCCATCATCCGTTGGTAAGTAGCTTCTGCGTTCTTGAACCCAAAGGGCATCATTTTATAACTATAGCACCCATCCCCTGTGATGAAAGAGACATCCTTGATGTCGGGGGGGGGGGGGGGGGGGCACGCGGATTTGATGATAACCTGAAAAAGCATCTAAAAAAGACATCACAGAAAAAACGATGGCTGAGTCAACCAGCGCGTCGATTCGGGGCAAGGGGTGACAATCCTTGGGGCATTGATTTATTAAGCAAAGAAAAGTCAACACACATTCTCCACTTACCTCCCCCTTCTTTACCATGACCACATTGTAGACCCAGCCTGGATACTGGATCTCCGATACAAAGTCTGCTTGGAGGAGCTTGCCCACCTCCTCTCAGATGGGCCCTTCCAGCTTGTCAGCAATGACTCTCTTCTTCTGTCGGATGGGTCAGGTGCCGGGATCGAGGTTGAGGCGATGACAGGCCACATCCGCATCAATCCCGGGCATCTCTGCCGCGCTCCAGGTGAGAACATCCACGTTTTCCTGCACACAGGCCAGGATTTGCTTCTGCTTCTCTGGGCTGAGCTCCCCGCTGACCTTGACTTTTTCTACCACCCCTGCTCGGGTGGTGACTTCGAGCTCCACAACCTCATCCACGGCCTCCTGCCGGGACTGCTCCCCCCAATTCCCCTCTTCCTCCTCGTCGTGAGCCAGCACTTCAGCCTCCTCCTTCCTCTCTTCCCGAACCTCCATCAGCTCTTCCGCCCCTTCCCCCGGGGCTTCCCCTTTCCCTGCTCTCTCTTCCTCTCCTCCCTCTTCGAGCCTTGCCGGCTCCCCCATCTCCCGATCCCACTCTTCTGCCTCGGCCATCCAGGAGATGGTGTTCACGACAGTCACATAGCACTGTCGAGCCACCTTCGGATCTCCCCTTATCCGGACTTGGACTCCTCCTGTATTGAACTTAAGGCACTGGTGGAAGGTAGAGGGGACGCAACAGAACGCACTGATGAGTGGCCGTCCGAAGATGGCGTTGTAGCTGTTGGGGGCATCCACTATGGCAAAACGGCAATTCCTGGACTCCCCCCCCCGGACTACATGGAGTCCCACTCCCCCTTCTACCTCCTTCCTCTCAACGGAGAACCCAAACAACGGGCCATCCGAGGCCAACACCCTCCGTGCCTCCACCTGTATCCTGTAAAACGCCTTCTTGAAGATGACGTTAACCGAGCTCCCGTTATCCACAAGGATCCAAGAAACGGTGTAGTTCTCGATCGCTGTCTGAATGACCAGCGCATCGCAGAACGAGTCTTCATGACCCGGCATGTCTTTCTGAGTGAACGAGATCTTCTCTGCTGGGGGCGGGGCTAGGGACGTCGAAGCCACGCTACGACGGTAGATAGTATGGAGGCTGGCCTTCCGGGTCGCCTCAATCCTTACCCCCCATGGATCGCCCCGATACCTCCTCGGGTGCCCACATCGGCCCGGTCTTCACACCTCTCATCCTCCTCGTCCTGAGACCGGATCTCCTCAATCCTCACCGCCCGCTGCTCCCGCGACGCCGGCGCTCTGGCTTCCTTCATCTCCAGGAACTCCGGGCAGGTGGTCGTTGCGTGACCTTCCTCCCCGTGGAAGTCACAATAGGGCAACGCCGCCCCCCTCCTCTCGACCTCTGCCGCCCTATTCCTCCTCCTAGGAGCGGCTCCTCCAGCTCCGGCTCCTTTTCCCCTTCCTGGTCTCCCTCGACCGACCGCCATTGCCTGTTGAGGCGGGTGGGGATGAGGTGGCCTCGGACCCTGCCTCCACCCTAGCTGGTGGGGTCTTCCTTGGCCTCCTTGGAAGTTGCCCCCTCCCTGGTGGAAACTCCTTCCCGGGCCTTGCCTCCCCCCTTCCTGCTGTCTCCCCCCACCTCCGAGGCTCTTGTCTCTTCTCTTCTCCTTGGTTCCGGATGTTTGACCTCCAGCTCGCTCAGCCGTGCCAACCTCTTCGTGAACTCGGGGTTTGCGGCCTCCCACTCTATCTCCTCCGCTGCTCTCTCCATCAACTCCTCGAAAGACAAAGGAGCCCTCATCTTGAGGTCCATCTTAAAGAACCCCTTTCGCAGCCCCACTATGAAGGCGAGTTGGAGGGTGTACCCTGACACCTCCTGGATGAGGAGGACCTCCTCCTGGAACCGATCCACATAATGAGCTAGCGACTCCCCCTGCCTCTGCCTGATGTTGAAGAGGGCCTCGGGGTCCTTCTTCCTCTTCTTCGAGGTTGAGAAGCGCAACAGGAAGCCGCGGCGCAAATCCTCGAAAGCATATATCGACCCGGAGGGCAACTGGTGGAACCAGTCCCTCGCTTTCTCCTTTAGGGTGGTGGCGAAGAGTCGACACTTGAAAGCGTCCGACATAGGTCTGATAGAGACCATGTCTTCAAACCACTACAGGTGCTGAGTGGGGCCATCCTTGCCGGTATACTGAGTCATGGCCGGCTCGCTGAACCCCTCGGGGAGAGGTGCCAAGAGCACCAACTCGCAGAAGGGACTCCCCCCCTTCACACTCCTGACCTACTCCACTCACCCCGCGAGCTCCCCGGGTGAACCGGCTCCTCCCGGTCTCGCACTCGCCGAGGGACCACTCGCTGGGATCCCACTGGACGGGATCCCTCCTCCCGGGACGGCGCTTGCCTGAACCCTACCCGCCTTCGCTGGGCTGGGGAAGAGCTCCCGCCCCGCGAGGTCTCGCTCCTGAATCTGGGACATCGCCTCCTTCCCTGGCCCCTGCCCCGGGGCGTGCTCGCCTACTCCAGCTGGAGGAGCCACTTGGGGCGCAGGGGTTGCGAGACCCCCAAGGGCCGTGGTGAGGGCACACTTGAAGGCCCCGAGCAGATCCCTCTTGAGGTCGGCCAGCATCTCCACTGTCGCTGGCGCGCCGGGTGGCAGCGAGCCGCCGAAGTCCTCCTCTCGCTCGTTGTCTCCTGTCATCTCTTCCTTAGAGCTTTCTTGAACTAGCTGCACTCCACGCTCACCGCACCAAAAATGTTGAAACCAGGACTTGGCTTCTTTGTGGAGCTCGGTCCCTCAACGAGTTGAGGGGCAGCTAGCACTTACTGATTCCTTGGAAGGAACCGACCGGAGACACGGAACTAAACACAGACCTTTGGTCGCAGCGAGGAGGTCCCACCACACACCCGGAAGATCTTTGAGCGCTTCCCCTCCCAAGCCAAAGCTGAGATTGGGCACCTTGGAGAGCCTGAGAGCTAAGCCAAGATCGCCTAGGGAGGAAGAAGCTCAGAAAACTGAGATTGGAATGCCCTCCCAAGGTGCCCTTCAAGGTCTATATATAGTTTTTCAAGTCTGGTCTGCTAATAGCGGGATTTCGCCTTACTCTTTTGTTATACACAGCCCAAAATGGTCTGCCAACAGCCAAACTCCGCTGTTCGGAGGGGCTAACTGCAGACCACCAGGGGTTTTTAGGTAAAAGTGATCATGAACTCTTTCTGGGCGAGCTGCACACTAGAATCTCTCCCGCGAACCGAGTGGCTCGGCTCGCTCGCCTCCCTGCGAACAACCGACTAGGGCTTGGCCCGCTCTCTTTCCCGCGAGCGACCAGCGAGAGCTCGGCTCGCCCGGTACCCCGGCTCGCTAGCCTCCTTACTCCTTTCGCATGATGGTTCCTTTGTCTCTGCTCACCCCTTGGCGGACACCGGGGTTGTACATCCGTCTTTATTCTCACCTTCGTTCAGGCTCATGTCGGTACTACTGACGCTGAGCCTTCCCAACCCACCTCTACACCGCCACTCGAGTTTGATCGATAGCTCATTGACTCAGGTGCCACCAAGGGTATCTTCATGTGTTTGACTGTTCTGCCTTCGTCCACGCTCCCGCGTTTGATCGTGACAAACTCCGCGCTTGTGCCACCAAGGGTATCTTCGTAGGGTACTCTTCTCCTCAGAAGGGGTATTACTATTTTGACCTATCTCCAATTGTCAATGTCTTTGTTGATATCACCATTTTTGAGTCTACCCTTATTCCCCTCGGGACGACGTGTCTCTTACTCTTGAGATCCCTCTTTTTGAGTCTACCTATATATCCTCATTTCCTATCATTCAATCTCCTTCACCCATATCAAACCACCCGCACCACCTCCTAGACATATGCCTCCTATTTTATCTTTTCCTTATCATTATCATCTACGTCCTGCTACTGCTCTCATAGCTCCTTCCACTCCAAGATCCCCGACATCAGTCCTCAGACATGCTCTTTCCTTTTCGAAAGGTTCCATCACTTTGGACCTGAATGTTCTCATTGTTCTGTTGAAGGGGGTAAGGAGGAGTACACAACATCGTATTACTAATGTTATGTCTTATGCCAATCATAATCTTTCATGTAGTAGGTTTGTCTGGGCACAACCTACCGCCACCGTTCCTACTACTCTTCGTATATCTTGTTGAAATGCGGCTATGGATGAAGAAATCTTTGCCTTGGCATCACACGGTACTTGGATTCTTGTTCTTACCCCACCTGGAAGCAATATTGCTAGTTCTCGATGGGTCTTCATCATCAAATTTATCTCTGATGGCACTATGGACAAATACAAGGCTCGTTTGGTTGCCAAGAAGTTCACCCAGACATATAATGCTGATTTCTTTGAGACGTTCTTTCCCGTTGCGTGCATACTATATGTGCCATCTTCTCTGTTGCTAGCAACCAGAGTTGGCAAATGTCCCAGCTCGATGTCCAAAATGTCATCCTATATGGTGATTTGAACGAATAAGTCTACATGGAGCAACCTCCCGGTTATGTTGCTCAGGGGTAGTCTCAGGTGTGTAGGCTACAAAAGACCATCTTTGGTCTTAAAACAAAGTCTTGGAGCATGGTTTGACAAATTCAGCTATGTCGCTAGTCAGGTTCATTCTATCATTGAGTTTTCTAGAACCAATGTCGATCACTCACTCTTTATACGAAATATCGGCCAAGGACTGGTTATTTTTGCTGTATACATGGATGTCATTCTTCTTACGGGAGATGATTTCTTTGGAATACAGATAACAAAGAAATATCTTCAGACATTTTTTGTTACAAAAGATATGGGTCATCCCAGATACTTCTTGAGAATCAAAATTGCGAGACGTGATAACACTATAGTTCTTTCCCAACGAACATATGCCCTAGATCTACTCAAAGAAACAAGTCTTCAGCTTTTTGTGCACTAGTTCAACTATCCATTTGGCGTTGTAGTTGTCCAGGAGCACTTCCGTGAGTTTCCTGACTATTGCGGTACATATATCTTATTGTAGCAGTTTCACATTTAGTGGTAAATTTCTTCCGTATGTCCTTTAGATGGAGGGTAGAAGGTGGGAAATGACTATGATTGAATTGCATCTCATTGTTCGGGATTTCTTTGGATGCAAATTGCCAGGAGTCTCATTTTTCATCTTCATAGCTTTGGCCATTTTATTATAAAGACCACAAAAATAGTTGTTAGATGCGGGAAATGTCTATGATTGAATTGCATCTCATTGTTCGGGATTTCTTTGGATGCAAATTGCGGATAGACGAGGAGTCTCATTTTTCATCATCATAGCTTTGGCCACGTTGTTATTATAAAGATCACAGAAATAGCTGTTGAGGATGAAGAAGTATATTGTTTGATGAATTATTTGAAAAGAATGCCACTTTTGTTTGTTGTAGACTGTTAGAACCTAAGCATCAAACTGAAATAGGCCTGCACGCAACAATTTGGGCTCAAATCGCAACTGTTTCACAGGGGCACTGTTTTGGTTGAAGCAAGCACCACACCGATTTTGTTTTCTTCAAAACTTGGGCTCGGCTTTATGATTCTTTATCCTCTGTTAATCTCTATCAAGTGTTCACACGTTGTTTTAGTACTTGCCTAATACTAAATGATAGTTTTAACGACAAATAAGAATCTAAATGAAAAACATATAATGTATCTTGTGAGAAAACATAATTTTGTTGAACTTGAAATTTATCATAAGAAAGAAAGTTAATTAGACGGCGTACTCTAGAAAAATGCCTAACACAATCTTCCAAATTCTGTATTTCACAAATTAAATAAATCAAAATGCATTGGAAGATAATACCAATTGTTATCAACAGATAAATTGTTGATACGTCTGTTATGCCCGCATGCGTTATGATTCTCCGGACATAAGTACTCTCGGCGACTAAAGGAGCACGCGCCGGTTCAGCCCCCAATCATTAAAAAGGGCCGAATGGGGGATGAACCAACCCGGTTCAGCCCCTACTTGAGGGGGCCGGTCGGCCCCCTCTGTCCCCGGGTATTAATAGGCACAGGGCTCCTCCAAGGCGGCTATCAAAGTATTATTCTCAGGTATTCTCTTCTTCCTCTCCCAAACCCTAACTTCTCTTCTTCTCCCGTAGTTTCTCTCTAGATCTCTATCTCCCCTAGCAAGTTCCATGCATCCCCGACTGGCGGTCATGCCGGTATTCTTCGTACGCTGCAGCGAGTCCGTGCGAATGTCTTTTGGAAGGGCATGCGTCGGGATGTCCAACAGTTCGTGCGGGAGTGTGAGGTTTTCCAGCGACAGAAGTATGAGACCACATCGCCCGCGGGACTGCTTACCCCGCTAGAGATTCCACACCATATTTGGGACACGGTCTCCATGGACTTCATAGACGGCCTGCCCAAATCTCAGGGCAAGTCCGTCATTCTTGTTGTGGTCGACAAGCTGTCCAAGTACGAGCATTTTCTAGCCTTGAGCCATCCATACACTGGGGAGACCGTTGCTGAGTTGTTTGTCCGGGAGATCGTGAGACTCCATGGCACCCCACGTTCTATCATCTCAGACAGGGACCCAGTTTTTGTGAGCAAATTCTGAAAGGAGCTTTTCCGGTTGCAGGGCACCACACTTCGCATGAGCACGACCAACCATCCCCAAACTGACGGGCAGACGGAGGTTCTCAAGGGGGGTCGAGACTTATTTACGGTGCTTTGTGATGGATGAACCACGCACGTGGACCCGTTGGTTGCATTGGGCCGAGTACTGCTACAACACGTCCTATCATATGGTAAGTAAGCTCACCCCTTTTGAGGTGGTGTACGGCAGGCCACCTCCCACGTTGAGTTCTTATGAGCCAGACAGCACCGCTCTTTCGGCCATCGATCGGACGCTACAGGATCGGGATCGTACGTTAATGTTACTTCGGGACAACTTACGGGCCGCTCAGGAGCGCATTAAGATCCAGGCAGACAAACATCTTACTGAACGGGAATTTGTGGTGGGCGACGAGGTTTTCCTCAGGCTCCAACCGTATAGGCAACTGTCAGTCTCTCGGCTCGCTAATCAGAAGCTGGCGCCACGATTCTACGGGCCGTTCCGCATTATCCAACAAGTGGGTCCAGTAGTTTATACTTTGGCATTTCCAGAGGGCTCCCGCATCCACCCGACATTCCATGTCTCAGTGCTTAAAAGGAAGATTGGGGACTCTGTTCATGCCAGTTCTAACCTACGAGAGGCCACTACCGTCGGCGAATTGCGGCCTTCACCGGAGACCATTCTTTTGACCATATGAAAAAAATGGGGCACGGAGTACCGCCCAGAGGTGCTCGTCAAATGGAGGAATATGACAGAGGCTCATAATTCTTGGGTCGACTTGTTGGAGTTCCGTGAGAGGTTTCCGGACTTCCACCTTGAGGACAAGCTGGTTCTTGATCGGGAGGGGAATGTTATGCCCCCGCATGCGTTACGATTCTCCGAGCATAAGTACTCTCGGCGACTAAAGGAGCACGTGCAAAGCAACGGGGCTGAACCAACCCGGTTCAGCCCCTACTTGAGGGGGCCGGCCGGCCCCCTCTGTCCCCGGGTATTAATAGGCCCGGGGCTCCTCCAAGGCGGCTATCAAAGTATTATTCTCAGGTATTCTCTTCTTCCTCTCCCAAACCCTAACTTCTCTTCTTCTCCCGTAGTTTCTCTCTAGATCTCTATCTCCCCTAGCAAGTTCATATCAAAGTCAAATTTGTTCTAGGCATTATATGCTTTTTCAATGCTTTCATCCTCTGATTATAAATGAATCCAAATGAATCCAAAGTCACGAGCATCAGGTGCACAACAAGCTTCAGAAATTGTAACTTTATAATTACAAGATCAAATAATAGTACTCCAATTTTATAAAGCTAAGTGCATAGATTAGTCCCACAATTTTAGGCAATGTTGCTAATTGCTATACCATGGAATGGGCCCAAGGAGCATAATGGTTTCCAACCGCACCACAGTCAGATTTTTTTACAAGGTCTAAATCAAATCACGATGTACCAAATGCAACCTATTTGGTATAAAAATCGAGGTGATTTGTGCGGGGTGGGCGATTTAGCCTTTTTGTTGTTTCTAAAGCTCAACTCTAAACCAAAAAATTGTTTATTGGTGGAGAGGGCCCATAATCTATATTAAGTGCACACAATTACATTCTCAATACACTCACTTTTAATTGGGTAACACGGGAGTTTGTTGCTAGGCTTAGCTTCCTCTGAGACCATTATTAAGCATATTCATTCAACCTAAAATCAATTACTTATATGTTGAGGGGCATATAATCTATATTAAATGCACCGAGAATACATTAGTTTTTCGATGTGGGACTAATCTCAATGTTGAAGTTATTAGTATTATCGTATTTGTTAAAGAAATCATGTAAAAAGGCCCAATAATGAAGGCCCAACTAGACCCACTCTCTTTGTAGTTCTTTAGTCCCACATCTTAGAATGAGATTTTCTCTGCCCTCTCTTTTCCTATATAAATGTACAAATGCTTGTGTAAAATATATATTGGAGAAATAAAAGTTTGGAAATATTTACTTTTTCTCTCATTTTTCTCTCATTTTTACGCCTGCTTCTACGACTCACCCCCTAGTAGACTATGTATCCTTACATCGCCTCTTTCCGGAACTCCGAGAATTTGTAACTTCTCTCTCCTCTATTTCCACCCCTAACTCTTTGCAGGAGGCTCTTCAACATTCAAGGTGGCGGGCAGCCATGGATGATGAAATGTCGGCTCTTTGGGCAAATCACACTTGGGATCTTGTCCCTCTTCCTCCTGGCCAGACTTGTGTGGGATGCAAGCGGGTCTTTGCCATCAAGCATGACCCTGATGGGATAGTTCAACATCTCAAGGATCGTCTTATTGCTCGTGGCTTTACTCAACAACAAGGCCTGGATTATGATGAAATTTTCTCTCCTGTCTACATGCAACAATTGGATGTTAAGAATGCTTTTCTCAATGGCGATTTGCAGGAAACTGTCTACATGCAACAACCTCCCGGGTTTGAGGCCACGGGGGAGTCTCTTGTATGTCGTCTAAAGAAATCTCTTTATGGTCTCAAACAGTCTCCCCGAGCATGGTTTGACAAGTTCAGTCAGGTTGTTGTGATGTTGGGTTCACTCGAAGTCGACTGCCACTTCATTCAGGAGAAGGTACTGTTGGACATGTGTGTCACATCCCTTTGTTTGAGAATAACAAATCCCATATTATATTTGATATTGCTTGTAGTGTGTTTATATTGTGCAGGAACTATAGGTGCAATACTCCACAGGTAGAAGGCAGCATGGAATCAAACTTTCTGAATGGAGCACTACCGCCAGCGCTAGAGGTTAACGCAGGCGCTAGCGCTACCGCCAGCGCTAGCGCTAACGCCAGGCGCTAGCTCAAGATCATCTCAGCGGTTTTGTCTCAGCGGTTCCATAACGCTACCGCCAGCGCTAGCGATACCGCAGGCGCTAACTCAAGATCGTGCACAACGCCACGCCGCCCACGGTTTCGCAACCGCTCCACACGAACGCTACCGCAGGCGCTATCAGCTACCGCAGGCGCTAGGTCCAAGATTTATAAAACGATGTGTTCTCTCTCGTTTTGTGTAAGAACTTCCAGAGACATTACTTGTGCCCAAACTCTCGTGCTGCTACTCTGCCGAAACATCATCTCCCACTCAAAGCTAAAGAAGAAATTCTGGAGAAGGAAGCCATCACGCTGCATCCGAAGAACGATCGCTTCGACCTCGCTTGTGCTTCAGCGATCCTTCATCCTCATCTCCAGAAATCTCAAGAGGGAGTTTGCTTGTTATTTACTTCACTTCTTTATTTGTATCTTGTAGTGAAATCGCCTTGTTTTTGGCGACTAGGTCCTTGCGCGGCTTAGGGGGAATTCGCCGCGTGAGTTGGCGACTAGGTCTAGGGGATTAGATCTAGGGGGTGCTTGAGGCCATATCCGAGTTTGGGTTGGCTAGAGCGGCTTGAGGCTTTATCCGGGGAAGGATAGGCTAAAGCCAACCGATTTGTGGGGATACAAGTCGGTATAGAAAGTGAAAAGAAATTCACTTTTGTACGCCTCCGATTTCTAGCGATATTGAAATCAAATTTTGTAAACACCCTTTTTATATAATGCAATCATTATTATATTTGTGTTTATTTGATTTCTCTCAATTGGCGTAAAATTTCATTATTGCAAAATTGTTATTACTAAATTGTCATCTTATTTCCTATTCATCAAAAACAACTTAGTAATTATCTTAAAAATTATAAAAAGAATTTTATTCCCTTATTCACCCCCCCTCTAAGGGCGCCGTAAGATCCAACAAGTGGTATCAGAGCTAGGTTATTCCAAACGGTTTAAAAACCAAGTATAATGACGTCTTATGCTCTCGCTTTTTCCGAGGGTCAGAGAATTAGTAGACCTCCACTATTTACTGGGTCAGATTATAATTATTGGAAAAATAGGATGCGTTGTTTTCTAATGACCCTAGATATTGAGATTTGGAACATGGTAGAAGAAGAATACACTCCTCCTACATTTGTAGTTGGAGAGGTTATGTTAGAAAAACCCAAAGATAAATGGGATGATCGGGATAAACTCAAATGTAAAAATAACGCAAAAGCCATGAATGCTCTATTTTGTGCGTTAGATAGAAATGAATTTAATAGAATTTCTGCATGTACTACTGCTTATGAAATTTGGAATCATTTGGAAGTTACTCATGAAGGTACATCGCAGGTTAAAGATTCCAAGCTTTTTCAACTGGAGTCGGAATATGAAAAATTCCGAATGGATGAAAGCGAAGATGTTGATGGTATGTACACGCGCTTCACCAAGATCGTCAATGCCTCAAAAGCTCTTTGAAAGACTTTCTCAAATGGCGACTTGGTCCGTAAGATCCTTCGTTCTCTTCCTCCAAAATTCAACCCGAAGGTGACGGCTATTTCGGAGTCGCACAACTTAAGGACGCTCCAAGTTGAGAGCCTCATTGGGAATCTCAAAACCCATGAGGTAGAACTCAAAATCCAACATGATGAATACAACAAGGAGCCAAAGAAGAAGGCGTTGGCACTAAAATCAAAGAAAGAGTGCCAAGAGGATGAGGATGAAGATGAAGAAAGTCTTTTGGTGAAGAACTTCTGAAAGTTCATGCGAAATCCGGAAAGGCGAAACACTTTCCGGAAATTTGTCCAAAAAGGTGAAAGATGGAAAGGGTCATCTTCAAAGAAGGAAAAAGAGAGCGACAATGAAGAAGAGAGACCTCCATCGGAATGCTATCATTGTAGGAAGACGGGGCACATAAGGAGCCAATGCCCAAAATTCTTGAAGGAGAAAAAGGAGAAACAACACAAAGGGAAAGAAAAGAGGAAGGTGCTAAAGGCAAAGACATGAGATGACTCCTCTTCCTCCTCCTCCGAAGAATCAATCGAGTCTTCATCAAGCGAAGATGAGGAAGCAAACATGTGCCTCATGGGACGTGGAAACGACGGCGACGACACCAGTGTTCCTAGTGACACTGAGGTAACTCCTCCCACTTATGATGAATTGTTTAATGAATTTCTTGAAACTTGCAAAACTTTTGATAAAAATATGAAAGATAGTATTTTATTAAATCGTGAAAATGAATCTCTTATTAAAGAAAATCAAAAGCTTTCCAAAAAGGCAATTGGTTTAGAAAAGAGAAAGGTTTCTTGCCAAGAATGTGATCACTCCACTAAATTGGCAAAAGATATAGAAGAGTCACTTTCTAAAGCCCTCTCTCATGCCAAAACTCTTACAAAAGAGAAGGGGGAATTAGAAAGGAAATTAGAAGCCTCTCTTTTGCAAATCAAAAATAATAAAAAAGGTTTTGAAAATAGGTGTGTCATGCTTGTGAAAGAAAATTCTTTACTTAAAGCACAAGCTCATGATCTCACCATGGCTATTAAAAAATTTGGAATAGGCCAAAAATCACTGGACATGATTTTAGGGAACCAGTGCCATGGTTCTGGAAAGTTTGGGCTCGAATATCGAGGTGAGGGCTACCGCCCGGCGCTAGCCACTAACGCCGGCGCTAACACCTCATACCAGAAACCTGAAATTTCTTTTTCAAAATGCTTTCTTTCTGTAAATCAAATTTATTCCAGCAAGAAAATTTTCCATAAAAGGGTCTCAACCCCCTTTATTTCGTGTGCAAACTGTTATAGGTTGGGTCACACAACTAGTTCTCGCAGGAAAATAAAACAAAATACTTTAAAGCAAATCTGGGTACCTAAGGCTTCCACTTATTCTATGGGAGGTTCCACTTGGGTATCCGGATCTTTACTCTCATCTTCTTTCTAGATGTGCAGGCATGCTAAGGACAATGAAGACGTGTGGTACTTGGATTCAGGATGCTCCAAGCACATGACGGGCAATAAAGCAAAGTTCCTTAGCCTAGAAAAGAAGAAGGGAGGGATCGTGACGTTTGGTGACAACGGAAAAGGAAGGATCATGGGAATTGGTACAGTTGGTAACGAATCCTTCACTATATCAAATGTTCTTTATGTAAAAGGGCTAAAACATAATCTTATTTCATTTATCCAATTATGTGATAAAGGATTAAATGTTTTATTTGAATCTTCTATTAATCTATGCAAAATATCTAATCCTATTACAAACAATATTTTACTAACTGCACCAAGAATACACAATGTTTATATAGTTTCATTTCATGATCTTTCAAAATCATCTTTAAAATATTTTATTACCAAAAATGATGAACTTGAACTTTGACATAGAAGGCTAGGACATGCTAGCACAAAGCTTATTGTAAAACTTGCCAAAAGAGATTTAATTAGAGGATTGCCTAGATTAAATGGAAATTTACCTTCACTTTGTTCACCATGTCAAAAAGGTAAAATTACTAGATCCTCTTTCAAAAGTAAAAATGTTATTTCTACTACAAGACTTTTGCAATTAATTCATATGGATCTTTTTGGTCCCGTTAGCACCGCAAGTCTTGGTGGTAGATTATATACATATGTTTTAATAGATGATTTTTCTAGATATTGTTGGACAATATTTCTCTCATCCAAATCCGAAGCGTATTGTGAATTTTCAAAATTATGTACTCGTATTCAGAATGAAAGTGATTTAAAAATTAAATGCATTCGCTCGGATCATGGAGGAGAATTTGAAAATGAAAAATTTACATCTTATTGTGACATGTTAGGCATAAAACATGAGTTCTCCGCACCACGCACACCACAACAAAATGGTGTTGTAGAAAGAAAGAATAGAACACTTCAAGAGCTAGCACGCACTATGTTATGTGAATATAAATTACCTAAGTCCTTTTGGGCCGAAGCCGTAAACACATCATGTTATGTTATAAATAGAATCATGCTTCGCCCATCTTTAAATCTCACACCATATGAACTTTATTTTCAAAAGAAGCCTAATGTATCTTACTTCAAAGTTTTCGGTTGTAAATGCTTTATTTTAAATACAAAAGATAGCTTGGAAAAGTTTGATGAAAAATGTGATGAAGGAACATTTCTTGGATACTCTTCAACTAGTAAAGCTTATAGAGTTTTTAATAAAAGAACTAGAAAAGTCGAAGAGTCAATTAATGTGAAATTTGATGAGCTTGTTCCTTGTATAGAAAGACTTTCCGCAGGCAAAGAGGATGATCTATTACCTCCTTTGGAGCATGGTGATGAAGAACCTTCCAAAGAAGAAGAAGAGGAGGCCAAGAAAGATGAATATGTACCTCCAAGCGTCTTAAAATTCACAAAGGATCATCCACGGGAACTTATAATTGGTGAACCATCCATCGGGGTAAGAACTCGCTCTTCTCTTCATGAATCTTATTCAAATGTTTGCTTTGTTTCCGAAATAGAACCAAAAAACGTTTCTACTGCTTTAAACGATGAATTTTGGTTTTTGGCTATGAATGAAGAGTTAGAACAATTTGAGCGACATAATGTTTGGAAATTAGTAGAAAGACCATCTAATCACCCGGTTGTAGGCGTAAAATGGATTTTCAAAAATAAATTAGATGGTGAGTCTAGAATATCTAGAAATAAAGCACGCTTAGTAGCACAAGGATATTCACAAATCGAGGGGATAAATTTTGATGAATCTTTTGCACCTGTTGCTAGATTGGAGTCTATAAGAATTTTTCTAGCATTTGCAAGATTTAAAAGAATAAAACTATTTCAAATGGATGTGAAAAGTGCGTTTCTAAACGGGTTTGTAAAAGAAGAAGTTTATGTTGAACAACCCCCCGGTTTTATTAATGAAAAATTTCCAAATCATGTTTATAAATTAGAAAAAGCGCTTTATGGTTTAAAACAAGCGCCCCGTGCATGGTATAAAAGACCTACAACATTTTTATTGAAACACGATTATATTATGGGAAGTGCGGATAATACTCTATTCATTAAGCACAACAATGATGATATAATTATTTTACAAATATATGTTGATGATATTATTTTTAGATCTACTAATGAAGAGATGTGTAAAGAAGTTATTTTAGTGATGAAAAATGAATTTGAAATGAGTCTAGTAAGAGAACTTTCTTATTTCCTTGGTTTTCAAATATCACAAAGAATTGATGGTATTTTTGTATGTCAAACTAAATATGTCCATGATATGCTTAAACGTTTTGGATTTGAAAACCTTAAACATGCTTCTACACCAATGAGTGCGTCATTTAAATTAGGAAAAGATGAATCGGGAATTTCAATTGATCAAACCTTATATAGAGGTATGATAGGATCCCTACTTTATCTTAGTGCAACTAGACCCGATATTATGTTTGTCGTATGCTTATGTGCTCGATTTCAAGCCAATCCAAAAGAATCTCATTTAAAAGCGGTAAAACGAATTTTTAGATATCTCATTGGGTCATCTAGATTAGGATTATGGTACCCACATAATGATTCATTTACATTGCATGGCTATTCCGATTCGGATTATGCCGGTTGTTCACTTGATAGAAAAAGCACCAGTGGTACTTGTCATTTTCTAGGACCCTCATTAGTTGCATGGTCTAGTAGGAAACAAAATTCGGTTGCACTCTCCACCACGGAGGCCGAATACATTGCATTAGGGAGTTGTTGTGCACACGCACTATGGATGAGCCAAACTTTAGAGGACTTTGGTCTTCATCTAAAAAATATTGAACTAAAATGTGACAACAAAAGTGCCATTGATCTCACAAATAATCCGGTACACCACTCTAGATCCAAACATATAGATGTGCGTCATCATTTCATAAGGGATCACATTTAAAAGGAAAATGTAAGGATTAGTTTCATTGGCACGGACTCTCAACTTGCTGATATATTTACTAAACCTCTTCCCGATGCAAGGTTTCAAATGTTAAGATTGGAATTAGGAGTCTTAGACATCTTAGGATGAATAACATGTAAAACGCTAATATTTTATGCAATTTGAGCGATCAAAACATCTCTGAATATTATACAATTTCTGCATAAGACTACACTTAAGACCTCTAATCAATATCAATAATCAAAAATTTAAAATTCCTAAAAAATCGTGTACTATTTGCCGCGCTATCACTAGCGCCGGCGCTAGCGTGGGTGTTGGAATTTTCTGATTTTCAAAATTTCTAAAAATCACTAAAAATATTTCAGTCTATATGTACTACTTTGTTTTTGTATTTCTGACATTTGTTATTTTGTTTTATTCATATTATGAAAAATCAACTACAAAAATTCAAAATTCAAAATTACAAAAATATTTTTTTTGTTATTTGTATTTTTATTCATATTATGAAAAATCAACTACAAAAGTTCAAAATTCAAAAAATACAAAAATATGTTTTTGTTATTTGTGTTTTATTCATATTATGAAAAATCTACTACAACAATTCAAAATTCAAAAATTACAAAAATATGTCTTTGTGATTTTCTGTTTTTATTTGATTTAAAAATGATAAAACAAAAAAAACTGTATGATCTTTATTGCCAATATCAATCATATATGAATTCTATTATTTGGAAGTATTTATAATGTTAAAACTTATTCCTTCAAATTACTATGAACATTGTTTTGTTTATCATGCTTTGATATATTTATTTAAAGTGCATCAATTGTATTGAAAAATGTGTAGAACCAAGCTTAGCATGCCTCTAAGTATGAGTAAATGTTTTATGATTGATAATGATATATTTCAGTCACTTATTTTAGTAATCAACATGTGTCTAAATCTAAAAATGCTTGCTTGTGTATTGTATTTGTACAATGAATTAAAACTTGCATAAGTTTATTGCCTACACTACATTTGAATTGCACTTATGAATTTTAGAAAAGTGGTTAAGTTTAAAAAATTGAGTTTGCAAAATAAGTGTATTCGGAGAATGTTGTCTCACAAATATGAACAAAAAAATTATATATGTAGACAAATATAACTCCACCAAGCACTATTTGAACCTCCTGATAAGTCTTCATAAGCATTGTGAGGTTGAGCACCTTGGAAAGAATAGTAAAGTGTCTTGTGCAAACTTTGGTTATTACACCACTTTGTTAAAAATTATGTGCATTAAAAGTGTGTGAAAGTAATTTACTTGTGTTTTATTGTGCACTTTACTTTACATTTGTCTTGTATTTTGATGATTTAAATCCATTGTTCACATTGCCCAAAATACACTTATGTGCACATCATTATCTTTCATAACACTTCTTCTCATGAGTATTGGATTCTAATGCTTTATTTATACTACTTTTTATATAAGAAATGCACTAGATAACCTAGCATGATCTCTACAATGTTTTGGTATTTCTTGAATTTAAAATTAAGTAACATTGTAGTATAATCTCTCTTTGATATGTTCATTTCATGCTTGGTATCTTTATGAAAATCTTTGAAATTTCAAAAGGTTAAAACATATTTCAATTTTGAACTAAAACTCATATTTTTACTTATGCTTTTCATGCTTAGAAAAAGATGTTTTTTATAATCTTCCGCTATGCTAAAACTCTTATCTATTTATTTGAAATCTCTTCAATACTATACTTAAATTCTTTATCTTTGTCTATATTACAAAAGCTCGATCATGCTTTATCCTTTTAAAATGCCTCCTTACTACCCTCATCCCACCTTCTTTTGATAATACCAAAAGGGGGAGATTAATTGAAGAAATCTATATAGGAGAAATATAGATAAATAGGGGGAGTAACACATAAATTGCATTTATGTAGGGGGAGCATTAAGATAGGGGGAGTATGCACATTATCATGCATATCATTTACTATAGTTGCACTTTTATCTTGCTTATCTTATATATAAACACTATTGTTGATTTCTTGCTTAGAGGATTTGTTATTATCAAAAGGGGGAGATTGTTGGACATGTGTGTCACATCCCTTTGTTTGAGAATAACAAATCTCATATTGTATTTGATATTGCTTGTAGTGTGTTTATAGTGTGCAGAAACTATAAGTGCAATACTCCACAGGTAGAAGGCAGCATGGAATCAAACTTTCTGAATGGAGCACTACCGCCAGCGCTAGAGGTTAACGCAGGCGCAAGCGCTAGCGCTAACGCCAGGCGCTAGCTCAAGATCATCTCAGCGGTTCCGTCTCAGCGGTTCCATAACGCTACCGCCAGCGCTAGCGATACCGTAGGCGCTAGCTCAAGATCGTGCACACTACCACGCCGCCCACGGTTTCGCAACCGCTCCACACGAACGCTACCGCAGGCGCTATCAGCTACCGCAGGCGCTATCAGCTACCGCAGGCGCTAGCTCCAAGATTTATAAAACGATGTGTTCTCTCTCGTTTTGTGTAAGAACTTCCAGAGACATTACTTGTGCCTAAACTCTCGTGTTGCTACTCTGCCGAAACATCATCTCCCACTCAAAGCCAAAGAAGAAATTCTGGAGAAGGAAGCCATCACGCTGCATCCGAAGAACGATCGCTTCGACCTCGCTTGTGCTTCAGCGATCCTTCATCCTCATCTCCAGAAATCTCAAGTGGGAGTTTGCTTGTTATTTACTTCACTTCTTTATTTGTATCTTGTAGTGAAATCGCCTTGTTTTTGGCGACTAGGTCCTTGCGCGGCTTAGGGGGAATTCGCCGCGTGAGTTGGCGACTAGGTCTAGGGGATTAGATCTAGGGGGTGCTTGAGGCCATATCCGAGTTTGGGTTGGCTAGAGCGGCTTGAGGCTTTATCCGGGGAAGGATAGGCTAAAGCCAACCGGTTTGTGGGGATACAAGTCGGTATAGAAAAGGAAAAGAAATTCACTTTTGTATGCCTCTGATTTCTAGCGATATTGAAATCAAATTTTGTAAACACCCTTTTTATATAATGCAATCATGATTATATTTGTGTTTATTTGATTTCTCTCAATTGGCGTAAAATTTCATTATTGCAAAATTGTTATTACTAAATTGTCATCTTATTTCCTATTAATCAAAAACAACTTAGTAATTATCTTAAAAATTATAAAAAGAATTTTATTCCCTTATTCACCCCCCCTCTAAGGGCGTCGTAAGATCCAACAGGCACAACTGAGGAAACTGGAGTTAAAACATGTTCCTGCTGTCGGGCAAGTCGCTGACATTCTCACAAAGGCTCTACCGCGTCCACTATATTATCAGTTTTTGTCCAAACTTGGTGCCTACAATCTGTATGCTCCAGTTTGCGGGGGAGTGTTAAAGAAATCATGTAAAAAGCCCAATAATGAAGGCCCAGCTAGACCCACTCTCTTTGTAGTTCTTTAGTCCCACATCTTAGAATGTGATTTCTTCTCCCTCTCTTTTCCTATATAAGTGTACAAATGCTTGTTGTAAAATATATATTGGAGAAATAAAAGTTTTGAAATATTTACTTTTTCTCTCATTTTTCCACACTATTATTAAAGTCATTTAGATCTTTAAGCCTGTATGGTTTTAATCCCACATACTGAGTCTGAATTTGTGTCCATTTAACTCCTATAAATTACCCCGTTGTGGAAGAATAAAATGACACCTTCTATTTTTCCCCTCTATTTCAACATGGTATTAGAGCAGAAATTAATTCCTCCCTGAAATTTCGGCGCCCTAAAATTATTGGCGACCTAAATTTCTCGGTGGCTTCTTCTCCAAATCCCGTTTCTTTCTCCCGTTAGGATTCTCGTCGACAAATCCTGCTCCTGCTCCCGTCGACGTATTCGACTTCTGATTCTGTCGACTGGAGCAGCTTCTGTTCCCCACGATCCCGTCGACGGACGACTCTGCGTTCGTCGCAGGGCTTCTCTGCGTTCTCCGTCGCAACTCTTCTGCGCTCCCCCTCTTCGATCCGTCGCTGCTCCTCGATGAAGAAGATCGTCCCTTCCGTCGTTGATCCGTCTCGATCAAGTCTGCTCAACCATCCCTCTGTCGATGACGTGATCTCGTGTCCAGCTTCTGATCCTGTCAAGCCCGTTGCTGCTACACCCGTCTGCCGCACGTCGTTCGCCCGGCTCCGGATCAACAAAGATTGACGATCTGCTCGCCGTTGTGATATTGCTTCTGCTGATATCTCCTTCTGTCATTTCTGTCGATGGTTCCTGCGGCCCTATGACGATCCTTTGTCGTTGCCTCCTCCTTTCGCTACCTCTCGACGCTTCCGGCCGCTGCCCTTCCTATTTCAGGCGATTCCAGTCGGTGCACCACCTTCTTGGATGGTAATCTCTTGCAAATGCTGAAGTTTTGTGATGTTTTTTTTGTTGTATTATTAGGGTTCGTTAAGTGTCTTGTTGCATGCACTCGCATTCCACGTGAGGGGAGTGTTTGAGACGAAGGCGACTCGGATGATATTTCCCCACTCTCGCCTTTGTCACACACGGCCTCCATGCATATTTCTTGTGTTATTGTCTCCCCATTTTTTCTTCGTTGTTGGGTATGTGGCATGGTCTTTGTTGGTTGACCTTTCTATCCAGCGGATTGTATCGTGTGGGAGTATCCCCGGTCACCAGTCTGTTGATTTTTATCTAGCGGTTGCATCGTGTGGGAGTATCCATGGTCACCCGTCTATTGATTTCTTTTCAACGAGTCTATGTCGTGTGTGGGACCTGCGTCGTGTGTGGGTCTACGTCGTGTGTGGCTATGTCTCCGGCTTGATTCTTCTCCGGTTTGGAATTTCCCCCAGTGGCTCGTCTGTTGTTTTGTCTCACTTAGCCTACCACAATTTCCTTTCTTTTTTTATGATATTTTCAAGCTGGAGGTTTCTCCTCCAGCTTGAGGGGGAGTGTTGAAGTTATTAGTATTATCGTATTATTAAAGTCATTTAGGTATTTAAGCCTGTATGGTTTTAGTCCTACATCACGAGTCCGAATTTGTGTCCATGTAACTCCTATAAATTACCCCGTTGTGGAAGAATAAAACGACACCTTCTATTTTCTTTCCTCTATTTCAAAACTCAACATAGGCTTATTAACATGTTTTATTGACTTACATTGTCAAGGTTGGTTAATGTTATACTTTGGTTCAAACTGAAGCGTTAACTTGTTCAGGCCGAAGCATTAGTCAAAATACAGCGAGATATTGCTGAAACAATGGGAGAGTTGGGTTTATCGTTCGTTAAACTCGTAAAACTAGAAAACAATGAGGCTGCCTTTGGGTCAGAGAATTCATGGCCAGTTGATGCCAAATTATTAGCAACTGCTGCTGTTAAAGTAAGCAGGTTTTACCGTGAACTGAATTCTCAGTCAATCAGATATCTGGTAACCATTCATATCCTATTCCTTGATAACAATTTATAATTGTAGCTTGAAAAGTTTATAGGCAGCTTTTGGCAAGTGATCCATTTTTGCATGTTTGTTGCAGGATACTCTGCAAGAAAATGTAGGGTTCATGTTCAGCATTCAGAATGCATTCTCAGAACGTTCCAATGCTTTATTAACGGTGCAAACACTTCTATCAGATCTTGCTTCTTGGCGTGCTAGGGCTGAGAAACTTGAAGCTGCTTCTAGTAGGTTTTTTGGTGGCAATGAGTCAAGAGTCCACAGATTGGAGGAGATCAGAAGAACAATAAGAATCATTGAAGATTCTAAAAGTTGCGCTACCAAGGAGCTTGCAAAGATCAGGGTAATGCCATCTAATCTGCTGCTATAATTAAAACAGTGGCATAAATAGTTGCACCAAATTACTTATGCTATAGTCTCGTTTTAGTCATGTTCAAAATTGCAAATGTTGGATGTCGGGGACACTTTGATTTGGATTTTCATGTCGGTTTTTTATATATCGGGGATATTTCATATATCAAATTTTAATATTTAATTAATTATATATATAATTATATGTTATTCCATATTTTTTTATATATACTACAATATTAACTATTTTACAACCTATTGAACTTCTAAATCTTAAAAGCTATATGAAACATTTAACATACAATACGTTAATAATACAAACTATGTAAAACTAGTAATTTTAAGATGTTTGCAACTATATATATTTCCTATAACATCAAAATTTAAAAAATTAAATTTAAAACATACCTTATTCTTCGGTCGCATACTCATCAATAACATAGTAGATATAATATGATTATCATCCAATGAACCCTCAAGATCCGCCTCGTCCATCTCAGATATTTTTCTCTTTTCCTTCATGTGATAACTAATGACCATTTCTTTGATCTTTATTACTTTATGAGGCCTCCTTGCATAATGATCAATGTCGACAATATCTCCAAGTTGCGCTCACGTCAACCCCTCTCCACGAAAGACTTCATCGTCGCCATCATCATTATCATCCTCGCCATCAATATTAATCATTCACTCTTGTACCTTCCCCAAATATAAGCTCTTAACTGCCAGTGGATCTCGAGCTGTGTTAGAATATTTCAATTTCAACAAAGTATTGAGCTTTACAAAAACTAGATCGTTCAATCTTTTGCTGTCGAGTTTATTCCTCTTCTTAGAATGTTTATATAAAATTTAAAAAATATATAAATAATGCATACAATCATACAATACGATATTTTTGTTAGACTAAATCGCTAAATTAATGCATACCATCTCAAAAATGCTTCAGTTCCTCTCACAGCCAGAGGATGAAGTAGTCGGGCTCAAAATCTTCATTGCCATAGTTTTAAGATGAGGTGTATCAGCTCCGTTAAGCGTCCATCAATGTACTGTGGAAAAACAAAATGACAAATATTTTCAATTATGCATCATTAAAAGTTATAGGGTTCTTCAACAAAAAATATTAAATTGTACCTGAATTTAAGTTGAGATTTTGTACTTGTCTCTTTGCCATGTCTTTACCAAATAATTCTTGTTGGTATTGGTAAAGATCAAGCTCAACACTAATGTGATCCTGCGTAGAAGGATCGTTCCTATATATCCTTGAGAGTGTTGGTGTTTTCAAGGTGATCTGGAAGTGGTCAAGCATTTAGTCTCACTGCCAACGCGATATGAGCCTATGGGGTCACACACAAGAGTGTTTAGAGAAGTTGGAGGAAGGATTGTGTTGGCCTTACTCATATTGGATATGAGTGAAGGACCAATCCTACGACTTATTGGAGTTGGGTCGAGTCGACTGAATGCTCCACAGGTATTGTGAATATTGTATGGAGCATGTTGACAAATTTTCAAGACGAGTCGTCGAGAATGTCTCGTCGAAATTTACCTCAGTTCGTCGAAAGGATTCGTCGAATGGACTCGACGGATTAGATCTACTTGACGAAACAGTTCATCGAATGGTCTCGACGAAATATATCAATTCGTCGAAATGTCTCGACGTATTGGATATCATCGTCGAATCAATTCTTCGAATGGTCTCGACGAATTAGATCTACTTGACGAAATAATTCATCGAATGGTGTCGACAAATTTATTAATTCGTCGAAATGTCTCGGCGAATTGGATATCTTCGTCGAATAAATTCGTCGAATAGTCTCGACGAATCAGGTATATTCGACGAATTCTGTGTTTACTCCAATATTAATCTCGGGTGTGCGGATATCTTCTTTCTCCCCTGGGTATAAATAGGACACGATTTTATGCCCTAGGTGTGCTCTCTTCCTTTTGCGATTATCAGAGAAACGGAAGAGTTCCGCCCGGCCACGATTTTCCATAACCCGTAGTCGCCACCGCCGCCTTTCCCCTTGACGGATCTAGCAGTCCGTGGGAAACTTACAGGGCTCTTCTTTTTCGACCTCTTTCTCGTTCGACAAGAAGCTAGGGTTCTTCTACACTCGTGTGGACTTCTATAGAGGCGCAAATCCTTTTCTGTGCTCGGAACTCAACGTTTGTTCTCGGGACTTCGTTTTGGAGCACCTTGATTGAGTATTGACTCAATCCCCTTCAGGTATTTTCCAAAGCGTTGCTTCTCCTATTTCTAGATTAATGAAATCGTAAGATCCTTTAACTGTTTAGGGTTGTTCTTGTTTGTATATTCCGCTGCGCACATGCGATGTGCTTTCACACTATGGTGTGTAGAAAACCCAACAGAGAGACACTCAATAAAACCACTCATAAACCTTCCGTCGGCTTCAATCTCCACTCAGCGGGAATAATAAAAATATGGATTTAAGTAATATCCTGCAATGTGCAGAGGGCTACTCATCTTGTTCTCCCATCTGCTATCGACCAACTTTCATATAAGAAGGTTTTTGTTCTCTTGATGATCAAGAACAACAACTTTTTCCTTAGCTTTTTTAATATCCCCATATAACTACCCCATGGAAGGTGTATCCCCGTCTACTTTTCTCAAAACCTTCACAAATGGGGTGAATATAACATCCTGCTCGACATTCGCCCAATATCTTGCGCTCATCATTATCATTGTAGCCTAACATATGCAAAATATTAAAAAAACATAAAGCGTCAGTTTCAAATAAATATTCTAAATTAAAGTGAATAAATAGACAATGCATTTACCTGCTTTCCCCTAACACTACGAGCTTGTTTTGTTGCTTTCCACTTTGCAGATGTGAATAAACCCCTCGCCCGCTTCTTATTCTCCAAGATACTTTCTAATGATAGAAATGTTTTAGTGAATCTAGTCACACCAGGTCGAACAAGCTCTTGAGAGTCCAGTTCTTTCGTCGACTCTCTAAACATGTCGAGAGAGATAGTGTGACCATAGGTGAAGACAGAGTGTTGGCGGCCCGAGGAGATAAACACTTTTTATCTGTTTCAACTTTCCTATATTTTGCAACAGAAGATTGGCCGTATGAGCTGCACAACTAGTCCAAACAATTCTTGGCATCCTCAAAGCCATAAGCTTTGATGTTGCCATATTATAGGACGCATTGTCCGTCACAATCTGCAAGATACTGGCCTCTTCTGGCCTCTCGGGGTTATCAATCGCTTCATCCAAGAAGTCAAATATGAACTTTTCGTCATGTGTGGAGGAGACATTTTTTGAAAGCCAAAATGCCACTCCGGAACTACAGTGTATCATGATGTTCATCACACTTCTACCCTTCCGATCAGTCCATGCATCATTCATGATAATGCACCCATTCAATCTATAGGTTTGGGTGAATATGCCCAACATTTCCTCCGTCCTCTCCATCTTCATCCGCAAAAAATTCTCTCTCAACTCATAAAAGGTAGGGATCTTCATCGCAGGTCCACATAACCCAATAACATGTGTCATCTGCTGGAAAGACTTGCATATAGCATTGAACGAGATCCCGTTTTCATGTGCCCATCTACCTATCTACAAGGCCGCATCATCTCTGGCTTTCTTTTTGTACTTGCTCTCAATTGTACTCTGTTGCGAATCATTTCCCCTTTTGACTCCGCAACAACTTAAACAAATTAGTACATTGGACCCTGTGCCTGAATGTAAACTCCTACGAGTAGCATACTCATCTACTCCATCATCATGTGCTCCTCCAACTACCACATCATTCAAGATTGCTTGTAACTTTGTAGTCTTCACTCTCTTGCTCTTCAAGTTTGAATTAAGGGCTGGCTCAACCTTCGCCTTAACTTCGGCGGGAACTTGACGACATGTCTTAGCATTACCCTTCCACCCAGCCAAGTGATGTTTGAATCGAATAATTCCACCATTCACTGTCTGCTTACAGTAGTTGCATTTGATTCGATTGGTGTCATTTGCAACCAAGTTCTCACCAAATGCCTAGAACGGATCTCTATCGGTTGGTACCATTGAAAGGGGCACCTCACTAGATCCAGCAGAAGAAGTCATTCTAAATAACCAAAAGTTTAAAACATTCGAATTAGCAAACTATTTAAAATGAATTGAAATATATGAAATTAAATAAACTATTTAAAATGTGGATATTCTATTCAAATGTTAGGAATTATAAAAATTAAGACAACATAAAAAAAGATCCATAAACATTTATTAGATCGTCTGATCTTTGGTGATCATTCATTTTTTTCATACATTTTTCTATTTATCGAACGACATTTTGCATCATCAATATTATACCAAACATTCTTTAAAATTCAATTAATTTATGAGTAGAGAATCCATGACTCATAAGTCATATCCAACCAAGACAAACATTCGAATTAGCAAACCAACATTCTATTTATATTCAAGTACTGAGCAGTGTGCATCTAACCCTTTATTTCTCGAACGAAACAACTCAATATCATCATTCATCATTCAACATGGCTATACACATCATAGATTGCAAAATGAAGTTGGATAATTAGAGTACTTGTGGGGTGTCTCTAATCATCATATGTTGTTGAATAAAATAATTTATTGATATCCATAAATAATATTGATAACAATTTATCAATAAAACAATTAATACCACAAAGGCCAACAAATATGATAGCACTAGCAACAAATATAACCAAAAATGCAATTAATACAACAAATTCAGTGAAACATTATAGAGAAGTAGAGATAGAAGCAACACAGAGAAGTAGAGAAGAGAGGAGAGGGCTGAGAAGAGCAACGGTACAGAGAAGTAGAGAAGAGAGAAGAGGGCCGAGAAGAGCAGCAGTACAAAGAAGTAGAGAAGAGAGAAGAGGGCCGAGCAGAGAAGCAGTACAGAGAAGTAGAGAAGAGAGGAGAAGGACGAGATGAGAAGCACAGCTGCACAGTGCAACATCATTACAGAGAAGTAGAGAAGACAAGAGAGGGCCGAGAAGAGAAGCGCAAATCAACAGTAATCCAAAATGCAAAAAATACCACAAATTCAGAGAACAATTACAGAGAAGTAGAGAAGAGAGGAGAGGGCTGAAAAGAGAAGCAGTACAGAGAAGTAGAGGAGAGGGCCGAGAAGAGCAACATTACAGAGAAGTAGAGAAGAGAGGAGAGGGCCGAGAAGAGGGCCGAGAAGAGAAGCAGTACATAGAAGTAGAGAAGAGAGGGCCAAGAAGAGCAACTTACAAAGAACTAGAGAAGTGAGGAGAAGGACGAGAACTTACAGTGTCGTCGACGAAACGGGAGATTGAGTAAGTAAGGGAGAAGAAGCAAAGAAACTCTAAAAACCAGGGAGAGAGTCGTCGAACCATGGAGAAACAATAGAGAACCCTAGAACCAGGGAGAAATAATACAGCGCCGAATGAAATCAGACGCGCGAAACGGTCGTTATATCTGCCGGTTCCTGTGCCGATATAACGGGAACCAGCCGATATATCGGCCGTTTTTTCCAAAACGTTATATGCCACAAATAAAACGGTAACGTGTCGTTTTGCACCAATATTTTTGTATTAGAAAAATTATTAGCAGGCTAGCAGTTGTACACTATTCATCATTAGTATCATCAACTTCTTATTAGAGTTATTCTGACTAATTAAGATTTGTTATGTGATTTTTCCTTCATGCATTCCTGGTGAGTACATCGTGAGGTGGTAATTCTAATTTATGTAATGTTTTTGCACTGGCCTTTTAATTCTAGAACCACACTGTATTGGCATATTTCTTGCGTTCAATTGTATATTTCTGAACACACATTTCAATGCTTGTATTTCCAATTGCATATTCCAATGCTTGTATTTCCGGTTGTTTTTATTTTTACGTCATTTCCCTCTATTCTTCTTAATTTTACCACACATTAATAATAAAATTCTTATTTCTGCTGTACTACATTTTCAGTAACATTTTCATTATACAACAACAATTACAATTTGGCAATTTGTATATGCAGAAGAACTATGAACAAGCCCATGTAAATGACCACTTTCTTGGTCCATTAGGAGATTCTTCTCATGTATAGATTAGTGTCACATCTTATCTTGGAGTTAAGATATCACTCCACCCTCCTATATATATGTGTACACATACCTGTATTCATTGGTTAATATGAAGTAATAAAAATAATTGAGCTTCGTATTCTCCTTTCTCTATATGGTATCAGAGCTACTCTATTCCTAACGTAGAATTCTCAACAATTGAGCTCCCGCTCTCTTCGATTGAGTCTTTTCTATCAACTTGAGCCTTTTTCTTTCAGGTACTAGCAACCTTTGCCTCGGGAGCTCGCCAACTTTCCATGCTCTGCATCCTCCCAAAATAACTAACCCTACCCCACCTTTTATAGGCAAGCCGTCTTCCCTCGTTCTCGCAGACACCTGTCCTCATACTTGCCGACTCCCCTTCAACTCGTGTGCTCGCCGTCTGCCTCCGCAGGTCTCGTCGCTTCCATCTACTGCAGGAATTGCCGGGTCCCCTCTCGCCTGGGCTTGTTGCCTTGCTAATGTTCACATGCGCGCCTCCAGAACTCTTGATCTCTCGTAATTTCAGCATTCACCGCTCTCTGATTCCTCTTTCTCGGAGCTTTCCTGCGTCCGGTGCTCTCCGCCTTCACGACTTGAGTTGGTCAATTGCTTGAGCTCGCGGTCGAATCCCTGCTTCAAAGGTCGTTGCTTCCTGCATCCAGAGCTCGTGCCAGATCCCCGTTTCAATGGTCACTACTTTCTGCTTTCATAGTTCTCCTCTACCCTCTTCCAACGCTCGTTGACTCCTTTCAGCACTCGCTACCTTTCGGTTTCCATCTCTTGTCGGTCTCGTGCCTCCCGAGCTTCCTGAATCCTTACTGCCCAAACTCGCCTAACCTCTTGCTTCTCGAGTTCGACAGATCCCACTTACCAAGCTCGCAGACTCCTTCGTCACTTCCTGAACTCGCCAACCTTTAAACTAGAAATTGCTAACTCCATGGGGATGAACACTGCATCCGCCTTGTCCACCATTCCGGTCACCCTTGTTGGAACATGCGTTCCGCATCTCTTGGTTTGAAAATAACAAATCTCATTGTGTATTTGATCATGCTTCTCGTGTGTTTATAGCGTGCAGGAACTACTAGTACAATACCCCTATGTGTAGAATGAAGAATGAAGATGATGCTCTGAAAAGAGAGCTAGTGCCCGACGGTAACAGTTACCGCGAGCGGTAGCTTGTCGACGAGAAGGGAATGTCGACGAAAAGGGAATGTCGACGAGAAGGGAATGTCGACGAAAAGGGAATGTCGACGAGAAGGGAATGTCGGCGAGATGCCGCGATGTGCATCGAACTAACGCGGCGCGTTAGTACTTACCCCGAAGCGGTAGGGCCACGTTCTGCCATGCCTACCACGGTTGCACAAATTCGGTCACATTTCTCCACGATCTGATATCGCGCAACGGTAGATGTTATCGCCGGCAGTAGCTCCCGGTTTCTATTTAAAGAATCAGTTCCTTTCATTCTTTTTTTTGATGAGAAACTACAACTGCAATCTTTCGTGAGAGCCTTCATTCCTGAGTTCCAGAGGACTTCCAACTCCATCTTTGAAGATCAAGAGCTTGAGGGAGAATTCTAAACGGTCATACTACGTGAAGAACGAGCGCATCAACTCCAACGTTTTCTTTGGTGGTTCTTCATCATCTCCTTCAGAGTTCTTCATTATAGGGAGTCTTTATTTCTGAATTATCATTGTATTTCTCTAATACCTTCTAATCCATTTGTGTCAAAAGGAAATTCGCCGCGGTTGTTGGCTACTAGCTGCGAGGCTTAGGGGGAATTCGCCGCGGTTGTTGACGACTAGGTCTAGGTTTAGAGCTAGGGGGAGGCTAGAGGCCTTATCTGGGGTAAGATAGGATATAACCAACCGGTCCTTAGGCTGGTCCTTAGGAGAAGGATCGGTATAGAAAACTAAAAGGATTTTTTTCTTTAAGTCTCGATTTCAAGCGTCATTGGAATAAAATTTTTGTATTTATCTTTTTGATATAAAATCTTCATTTCGTCTTTGCCTTATTATTAAGATTTTATTACCTTCAATTGAATCAAAGAAAAATCTGTTTAGTACAATTTCGAGAAGGTTTCAATCTCTGGATGTAACAATCCTAAAATAAAATAAAGAAGGAAAGGGTTATTATTTTGCTAGCCGCACCCCTCCCGCCCCACCCCCACCCGACTGAAATCCCGCAAGCCCCTCAGCTAGGTCTCCCGTCTCCCGATCCCGCACCGTCTCCCGCTCACGATCTCGTCTCGCGTCTCCCGCTCCTGCTCCTCCTACCGGCGCCGCCCCCTTCTCCTCCTCCTTCCGGCGCCGCCGCCTGCTACCCCTCCTGCCATGGCGACTCCTCCTGCCATGGCCGACTCCTCCTTCACCGACACGTCTACTCCTGCTCTGGCCGACAGCAGTCCTCCTCCCTCTCCTCCAAGGGACAGGCATCCTTCCTCCAAGCCAACAGCCTCAGCCTTCTTCTCCTCCTCCGACTTCCTCCAGGCCTTCACCTCCTGCTTCTTCAGGCCGGTAACCCCTTCTTCTTCCTCAAGGCCAACAACTTTTTCCTCCCTCCAGCAGCATCCCTCCTCTTCAAGGGCCGACAACCACCCTCTCCTCCTTGGGCTCCGATTTCGCCCTAGGGTTTTTCTCGTTTCCCTCTTCACTCGGATTTGTGGGCTCGAAATCTTGTCTTCCTTGGGTAAGAACCTTCCTCCTCCACCCTTTTATTCAGATTTATTTTTTAATCCTTTATAAATTGTCTCCAATTTTGCATTCAACTTGTGTTTCAGATTTTTGCCCCCCTTGCGATCGTCCAACCGTGTTTTTTTTGCGATTTCCAGCATCGTTCGTCGAATCTCCCATTTGAATCTCTCTAAGCCCTCTCCGAATTAGGGTTTCTACTAGCCCAAGCGCCGCCAAACCTCCGTCTCCGCGTGGAATCTCTTCTCCCCTCACTCTTTAGGGAGGTAATTCGCTATCCCTCTCGTGCTTTAGGTTTTAAAAAAAATTCCCTGTGCTAGTGTAGAATTTCCGTCATATCAAGTATCTCTTTCATTGTTCTTATACCAGGTTTGAAAATATGATTTCTGATTTTTGCTCGCGCTATTTGGCCGCCTCCGCCATCTTCAGCTTATTTAAGTCAAGTAGAGATCATCCTCTCTTGCAAACATTGAACTTAATTGCCATGTTTGTTCTTATGTTTATAAGAATTCACCCTTGAATGCTTGTTTCGTCAAATAAATTTAGACCCTGAATCCCTAAATAGACTTGTTATTAGTTTGAGGTCCACGCGATTGGAATAACACGAGTTGTGAATGTAAATTATGATATTTGGATAATTGGAAGACGAGTTAGTGAATGATAGTTAATTGGATATTCAATTAGATGATTTGCATCTCATTTGTTGAATAATTTGAAGAATCGTAAAACGTTAATCACGAGCAACATTATCACGATAACAATTATGCCGAATTCGGGTTATCAAGTATATGACTGGTGTTTTGATATATCATGCTTGTAACGCATAAATTTTTACTTCGAAGATACTTGTGTCTAAAATGATTTTAATCTAGACAAGTATCTATTAAACCAAAATCGATGCATAGTAATCGTACAACTCGCAAATTCCTGGACCCGCAAAGTTATGTAAGCTCTCTACCTTGCTTCTTTTATGACATCGAATCATTTTTCTTACGTTTGTCTGGTTCTAAAACCGGGGTATATTCTATTCCTTAGCTCGATTCCCCTTTTTCCGTGTCTATGAATTCTACTCTTGTATATCTGAATCAGTAATTGGTAACGTATCTTGATACGCTTGGAATCGCCAAATTATGAATCATTTAATTCATTAATAACATAAGTAAACAATGAAATGTGGTGTTTAATTGACGTAACTCCTTGACTTGGGTTCTCTCTTGAATCCCTAATGGGAACAAAGGATCGATCATGGCGAGCATAAATTTATGAATCTCCTGAATCCGTACTTGAATCTGCCAGAATCATGAATCTTATGCGTCAACCAAAAACACCTACACTTTCACTTGTTACAAGTTATGTTATTACATGATCATCTTTGTATGCTTTACCCCGAAGTAGTCTAATAATTTTGGATATTTTCTGCTTGTCTCACTTGCTTGCCTGTCTTGTTAGCTTTGCTTCATGAAAAACGGTTCACAAATATTCTGTTTCCTCTGCTCATATTTTATTTTGCTTTGATCCAGACTCCTGTTAATTTCAATGTTCAGAGGTTTTTCCTTCTTAGTTTGGAATTTGCCTTAGCATTCGTGCCTGCGCCGCTTGCTTCTTTAGCCGATCTGCATCAAGCTTCAGTTTCTGTGTTTATGTTTTATTTCTTTTACTATCGGATAATTCTGTTATGTAATAATTATAATAAACCATTTTCTCTGTTTGCATAAACAACTGTCAGGCTAAATCATATGCGTACTAGAATTTGACATGATTTGAATGTTCATTTCTCTGAGTTGTCATTGCATATCAAACTGTATCAGAACTTGTATCATGAGTTTTTACTAAAATACATGCGCATTAATTTCTCACTGCCATATTTTAACGCTTCCGCAATAAAACAATCTATTTTACCAAAAGTAATTATTTTTAACTATTTATCAACATCTCAGTTTCCGCCTAACAGACATGAATTTTCCTTCCGCCCATCCTTGTGGCATCACGGCCCGCCCCGAAGCGCACTCTGACTTTTGTCGAGACGGGTCGTGACAGTTGGTATCAGAGATAGGTTAGGCTCTAAATATAAAGTATTTTATAACTATTACATATTTTGAATCTTGTTATATATATATGCATACATCATTACTTCACGCACCTTATCATTATCTGTTGTTCGCGGCTGAAACACGCACGCACTACACTCATAAGCATGAGTAGTATGCACACGAATGTTAAGGGGTTATGGGTAAACTTAACATTTTTGTGCATATGAATTCCACTAAAATATACAACGCCTGCAAATATTAAATGGTTATGGGCAGTTTAATATTTTCAAATGAGTTGACATTAGAATCATAATATGCATGACATGTTAAGTGATATGGGCGCTTAACGTGACATGTGTATCCATTCATTTGCATTCATATCATAAATCATTGCACAAGTGTTAAGTTAAGAACAACAATAATAATTGTACACACATGAATTTACTATTTGCTTGACATCGCACATGATTTCAATTTTGCAATTGCATGATCATTATCTAGAGTTGTCCAATGAAAATGCTGTAATTATTACATAATTTATGGACCTGATAGTAGGAAATGTGTTAGAATCTCTAGTTTCAAATCTCCGATATTCGTATTCAGTTTTCCTGATCTGCTCGACTATCGATCTCATCTAATTCTCCAGTATCCCCTTCTAGTTAGCTCTTAAGCGTCAACATCGCAATTAAGTTACCCCTTCATGCAAAGATTTTTCGCTCCCGAGTTCTTGAGTCTTATCTCTCAATTCCGAGTTAAGCGAAGCAATTCCTGTGTTCCCTGAATCCAATCTTTCGTATCTGGCCATACTCGCTAAGATCGTAGAGTATCAAGTATGCAAGCTTCGAAAGAAAAATCATCCTTATGATAACTGTGTTTTGAATGCATGAAAAGTCTGAATAATTCTCTCGAGAACTTGAATTTGATATGCGAAGCAAGTATCCACAAATTTTCTCTTGATCTTGGTAAGTCTCCGCGCTTGTTTTTCTCTCTGTTTCAGCATATTCATAATTAGCTTCCATGTCTTGATCTGCAAATCTTGTCGGAATGAATGACATCTGAATCTTCGCCATAAGAGGCCCCATTTAGGAAATCCTCGGAAAGTTTCGGGACGAAACTTCCTAAGTAGGGGAGAATGTAACAATTCTAAAATAAAATAAAGAAGGAAAGGGTTATTATTTTGCTAGCCGCACCCCTCCCCCCGATTGAAATCCCGCAAGCCTCTCAGCTAGGGCTCCCGTCTCCCGCTCATGATCCCGTCTCGCGTCTCCCGCTCCTGCTCCTCCTGCCGGCGCCGCCCCTTCTCCTCCTCCTTCCGGCGCCGCCGCCTACTACCTCCTGCCATGGCCGACTCCTCATGCCATGGCCGACTCCTCCTTCTCCGACACGTCTCCTCCTCCTGCTCTGGCCGACAGCAGCCCTCAAGCAGTCCATCTCCCTCTCCTCCAAGGGACCGGCAACCTTCCTCCAAGGCAGCAGCCTCAGCCTTCTTCTCCTCCTCCGACTTCCTCCAGGTCGGCACCTCCTGCTTCCTCAGGCCGGCAGCCCCTTCTTCTTCCTCAAGGCCAGCAGCTTTTTCCTCCCTCCAGCAGCATCCCTCCTCTTCAAGGGCCGACAGCCACCCTCTCCTCCTTGGGCTCCGATTTCGCCCTAGGGTTTTGCTCGTTTCCCTCTTCACTCGGATTTGTGGGCTCGGAATCTTGTCTTCCTTGGGTAAGAACCTTCCTCCACCCTTTTATTCAGATTTATTTTTGAATCCTTTATAAATTTTGTCTCCAATTTTGCGTTCAACTTGTGTTTCAGATCCCCCACCTGCGATCGTCCAACCGTGGTTTGTTTGCGATTTCCAGCATCGTTCGTCGAATCTCCCAGCGGAATCTCTCCAAGCCCTCTCCGAATTAGGGTTTCTCCTAGCCCAAGCGCCGCCAAACCTCCGTCTCCGCGTGAAATCTCTTCTCCCCTCACTCTTGAGGGAGGTAATTCGCTATCCCTCTCGTGCTTTAGGTTTTAAAAATAATTCCCTGTGCTAGCGTAGAATTTGTCATATCAAGTATCTCTTTCATTGTTTTTATACCAGGTTCGAAAATAGGATTTCTGATTTTTGCTCACGTTATTTGGCCGCCTCCGTCAGCTTCCGCTTATTTATGGCAAGTAGAGATTATCCTCTATTGCAAACATTGAACGTAATTGCCATGTTTGTTCTTAGGTTTATATGAATTCACCCTTGAATGCTTGTTTCGTCAAATAAATTTAGACCTCGAATCCCTAAATAGACTTGTTATTAGTTTGAGGTTCACGCGATTGGAATAACACAAGTTCTGAATGTAAATGATGATATTTGGATGATTGGAAGACGAGTTAGTTAATGATAGATAATTGGATATTCAATTAGATGATTTGCATCTCATTTGATGAATAATTTGAAGAATCGTAGAACGTTAATCACGAGCAACATTGTCACGATAACAATTATGCCGAATTCGGGTTATCAAGTATATGACTGGTTTTTTGATATATCATGCTCGTAACGCATAAATTTTTTACTTGGAAGATACTTGTGTTTAAAATGATTTTAATCTAGATGAGTATCTATTAAACCAAAATCGATGCATATTAATCGTACAACTCGCAAATTACTGGACTCGCAAAGTTATGTAAGCTCTCTACCTTGCTTTTTTATGTCATTGAATCATGTTTCTTACGCCTGTCTGGTTCTTAGACTGGGGTATATTCTATTTCTTAGCTCGATTCCCCTTTTTCCGTGTCTATGAATTCTACTCTTGTATATTTAAATCAATAATTAGTAATGTATCTTGATACGCTTTAAATCGCCAAATTATGAATCATTTAATTCATTAATAACATAAGCAAACAATGAAATGTGGTGTTTAATTGATGCAACTCCTTAACTTGGGTTCCCTCTTGAATTCTAATTGGAACAAAGGACCGGTCATAGCGAGCATAAATTTCCGAATCTCCTGAATCCGTACTTGAATCTGTCTGAATCATGAATCCTGTGTGTTAACCAAAAACACCTACATTTTCACTTGTTACAACTTATGTTATTACATGATCATCTTTGTGCTTTACCTCGGAGTAGTCTAATAATTCTGGATATTTTCAGCTTGTCTCACTTGCATGCCTGTCTTGTTAGCTTTGCTTCATGAAAAACGGTACACAAATGTTCTATTTCCCCTGCTCGTATTTTATTTTGCATTGCTCCTGTTTATTTCAATGTTCTGAGGCTTTTCCTTCTTGGTTTGGAATTTGCCTTAGTGTTCGTGCCTGTGCCGCCTGCTTCCTGAGCCGATCTGCATCAAGCTTCAGGTTTTGTGTTTATGTTTCATTTCTTTTACTGTCGGATAATTCTGTTATGTAATAATTATAATCAACAATTTTCTCTATTTGCATGGACAACTGCCAGGCTAAATCATATATGTACTATAATTTGACATTATTTGCATGTTCATTTCTCTGAGTTGTCATTGCATATCGAACTATATTAGAACTTGTATCATGGGTTTTTACTAAAATACATGTGCATTAATTTCTCACTGCCATATTTTAAAGCTTCCGCATAAAACAATCTGTTTTACCCAAAGTAACTATTTTTAAAACTATTTATCAGCATCTCAGTTTCCGGCTACCATACATGGATTTTCCTTCCGCACATTCTTGTGGCATCACGGCCTGCCCCGAAGCGCACTCTGACTTTTGTCGAGACGGGTCGTGACAGTTGGTTTCAGAGATAGGTTAGGCTCTAAAGATAAAGTATTTTATAAATATTACATATTTTGAATCTTGTTATATAAATATATATGCATGCATCATTACTTCACGCACCTTATCATTATCTATTGTTCGCGGCTGAAACACGCACACACTACACTCATAAGCATGAGTAGTATGCACACGAATGTTAAGGTTTATGGGCAAACTTAACATTTTTGTGCATATGAATTCCACTAAGATATACACCGCCTGCGAATATTAAATGGTTATGGGCAGTTTAATATTTTCCAGTGAGTTGGCATTAGAATCATAATATGCATGACATGTTAAGTGGTATGGGCGCTTAACGCGACACATGTATCCGTTCATTTGCATTCATATCATAAATCATTGTACAAGTGTTAAGCTAAGAACAACAGTAATGATTGTACACGCATGTATTTATTATTTGCTTGACATCGCACATGATTTCAATTTTGCAATTGCATGATCATTACGTAGAGTTGTTCAATGAAAATGCTGTAATTATTACATAATTTATGTACCTGACAGTAGGAAATGTGTTAGAATCTCTAGTTTCAAATCTCCGATATTCGTATTCAGTCTTCCTGATCTGCTCAACTATCGATCTCATCTGATTTTCCAGTATCCCCTTCTAGTTAGCTCTTAAGCGTCAACATCACAAGTAAGTTACCCCTTCATGCAAAGATTTTCCGCTCTCGAGTTCTTGAGTCTTATCTCTCAATTCCGAGCTAAGCGAAGCAATTCCCGTGTTCCCTAAATCCAATCCTTCGTATTTGGCCATACTCGCTAAGATCGTAGAATATCAAGTACGCAAGCTTCGAAAGAAAAATCATCCTTATGATAACTGTGTTTTGAATGCATGAAAAGTCTGAATAATTCACTCGAGAACTTGAATCTGATATGCGAAGTAAGTATCCGCAAATTTTCCCTTGATCTTGGTAAGTCTCCGCGCTTGTTTTCGTTTTTGTTTCAACATATTCATAGTTAGCTTCCATGTCTTGATTTGCAAATCTTGTCGGAATGAATGACATCTGAATCTTCGCCATAAGAGGCCCCATTCAGGGAATCCTCAGAAAGTTTCGCGTCGAAACTTCCTAAATAAGGGAGAATGTAACAATCCTAAAATAAAATAAAGAAGGAAATGGTTATTATTTTGCTAGCCGCACCCCTCCCCCCGATTGAAATCCCGCAAGCCTCTCAGCTAGGGCTCCTGTCTCCCGATCCCGCGCCGTCTCCCGCTCATGATCCCTTCTCGCGTCTCTCGCTCCTGCTCCTCCTGCCGGCGCCGCCCCTTCTCCTCCTCCTTCCGGCGCCGCCGCCTGCTACCCCTCCTGCCATGGACGACTCCTCCTGCCATGGCCGACTCCTCCTTCTCCGACACGTCTCCTCCTCCTGCTATGGCCGACAGCATCCCTCCAGCAGTCCTCCTCCCTCTCCTCCAAGGGACCGACAACCTTCCTCCAAGCCAGCAGCCTCAGCCTTCTTCTCCTCCTCCGACTTCCTCCAGGCCGGCACCTCCTGCTTCCTCAGGCCGACAACCCCTTCTTCTTCCTCAAGGCCAGCAGCTTTTTCCTCCCTCTAGCAGCATCCCTCCTCTTCAAGGGCCGACGACCACCCTCTCCTCCTTGGGCTCCGATTTCGCCCTAGGGTTTTGCTCGCTTCCCTCTTCACTCGGATTTGTGGGCTCAGAATCTTGTCTTCCTTGGATAAGAACCTTCCTCCTCCACCCTTTTATTCAGATTTATTTTTGAATCCTTTATAAATTGTCTCTAATTTTGTGTTCAACTTGTGTTTCAGATTTTTCTCCCCCTTGCGATCGTCCAACCGTGGTTTGTTTGCAATTTCCAGCACCGTTCGCCGAATCTCCCAGCGGAATCTCTCCAAGCCCTCTCCCAATTAGGGTTTCTCCTAGCCCAAGCGCCGCCAAACCTCCGTCTCCGCGTGGAATCTCTTCTCCCCTCACTCTTGAGGGAGGTAATTCGCTATCCCTCTCGTGCTTTTGGTTTTAAAAATAATTCCCTGTGCTAGCGTAGAATTTCTGTCATATCAAGTATATTTTTCATTGTTCTTATACCAGGTTCGAAAATAGGATTTCTGATTTTTGTTCGCGCTATTTGGCCGCCTCCGTCAGCTTCAGCTTATTTATGACAAGTAGAGATCATCCTCTCTTGCAAACATTGAACTTAATTGTCATGTCTGTTCTTATGTTTATATGAATCCACCCTTGAATGTTTGTTTCGTCAAATAAATTTAGACCTCGAATCGCTAAATAGACATGTTATTAGTTTGAGGTTCACGCGATTGGAATAACACGAGTTGTGAATGTAAATGATGATATTTGGATGATTAGAAGACGAGTTAGTTAATGATAGTTAATTGGATATTCAATTAGATGATTTGCATCTTATTTGATGAATAATTTGAACAATCGTAGGACATTAATCACGAGCAACATTGTCACGATAACAATTATGCTGAATTCGTGTTATCAAGTATATGACTGGTGTTTTGATATATCATGCTCGTAACGCATCAATTTTTACTTGGAAGATACTTGTGTCTAAAATGATTTTAATCTAAATGAGTATCTATTAAACCAAAATTGATGCATAGTAATCGCACAACTCGCAAATTCCTGGACCCGCAAAGTTATGTAAGCTCTCTACCTTGCTTCTTTTATGTCATCGAATCATATTTCTTACGTCTGTCTAGTTCTTAGACTGGGGTATATTCTATTCCTTAGCTTGATTCCCCATTTTCCGTGTCTATGAATTCTACTCTTGTATATCTGAATCAGTAATTAGTAACGTATCTTGATACGCTTGAAATCGCCAAATTATGAATTATTTAATTCATTAATAACATAAGCAAACAATGAAATGTGGTATTTAATTAATACAACTCCTTAACTTTGGTTCCATCTTGAATCCCTAATGGGAACAAAAGACTGGTCATAGCGAGCATAAATTTCTGAATCTCCTGAATCCGTACTTAAATCTGTCTGAATCATGAATCATGTGCGTCAACCAAAAACACCTACATTTTCACTTGTTACAACTTATGTTATTACATGATAATTTTTAAATGCTTTACCTCGGACTAGTCTAATAATTCTGGATATTTTCTGCTTGTCTCACTTGCTTGTCTGTCTTGTTAGCTTTGCTTCATGAAAAATGGTACACAAATATTCGATTTTCCCTGCTCGTATTTTATTTTGCATTGCTCCTGTTTATTTCAATGTTCTGAGGCTTTTCCTTTTTGGTTTGGAATTTGCCTTAGTGTTCGTGCCTGCGCCGCCTGCTTCCTCAGCCGATCTGCATCAAGCTTCATGTTTTGTGTTTATGTTTCATTTCTTTTACTGTCGGATAATTCTGTTATGTAATAATTATAATCAACAATTTTCTCCGTTTGCATGGACAACTGCCAGACTAAATCATATATGTACTAGAATTTGACATGATTTGCATGTTCATTTCTCTGAGTTGTCATTTCATATCGAACTGTATTAGAACTTGTATCATGGGTTTTTACTAAAATACATGTGCATTAATTTCTCGCTGTCATATTTTAACGCTTCCGCAATAAAATAATCTGTTTTACCAAAAGTAACTATTTTTAAAACTATTTATCAGCATCTCAGTTTCCGCCTAACATACATGGATTTTCCTTCCGCCCATTCTTGTGGCATCATGGCCCGCCCCGAAGCGCACTCTGACTTCTGTCGAGACGGGTCGTGGCAGTTGGTATCAGAGATAGGTTAGGCTCTAAAGATAAAGTATTTTATAACTATTACATATTTTGAATCTTGTTATATAAATATATATGCATGCATCATTGCTTCACGCACCTTATCATTATCTGTTGTTCGCGGCTGAAACATGCACACATTACACTCATAAGCATGAGTAGTATGCACATGAATGTTAAGGGGTTATGGGCAAACCTAAATTTTTTGTGCATATGAATTCAACTAAGATATACACCGCCTGCAAATATTAAATAGTTATGGACAGTTTAATATTTTCAAGTGAGTTAGCATTAAAATCATAATATGCATGACATGTTAAGTGATATGGGCGCTTAACGTGACATGTGTATCCGTTCATTTGCATTTATATCATAAATCATTGCACAAGTGTTAAGCTAAGAACAACAATAATGATTGTACACGGATGAATTTACTATTTGCTTGACATCGCACATGATTTCAATTTTGCAATGCATGATCATTACCTAGAGTTGTCCAATGAAAATGCTGTAATTATTACAAAATTTATGTACCTGACAGTAGGAAATGTGTTAGAATCTCTAGTTTCATATCTCTGATATTCGTATTCAGTCTTCCTGATCTGCTCGACTATCGATCTCATCTGATTCTCCAGTATCCCCTTCTAGTTAGCTCTTAAGCGTCAACATCGTAAGTAAGTTACCCCTTCGTGCAAAGATTTTTCGCTCTCGAGTTCTTGAGTCTTATCTCTCAATTCTGAGCTTAGTGAAGCAATTTCTGTGTTCCCTGAATCCAATCCTTCGTATCTGGCCATACTCGCTAAGATCGTAGAGTATCAAGTACGCAAGCTTTGAAAGAAAATTCATCCTTATGATAACTGTATTTTGAATGCATGAAAAGTCTGAATAATTCTCTCGAGAACTTGAATCTGATATGCGAAGCAAGTATCCGCAAATTTTCTCTTGATCTTGGTAAGTCTCCGCGCTTGTTTTCCTTTCTGTTTCAGCATATTCATAGTTAGCTTCCATGTCTTGATCTGCAAATCTTGTCGGAATGAATGACATTTGAATCTTTTTGCCATAAGAGCCCCCATTCAGGGAATCTTCAGAAAGTTTCCAGATGAAATTTCCTAAGTAGGGGAGAATGTAACAATCCTAAAATAAAATAAAGAAGGAAATGGTTATTATTTTGCTAGCCGCACCCCTCCCCCCGATTGAAATCCGGTAAGCCTCTAAGCTAGGGCTCCCGTCTCCCGATCCCGCGATGTCTCCCGCTCATGATCCCGTCTCGCGTCTCCCGCTCCTGCTCCTGCCGGCGCCGCCCCTTCTCCTCCTCCTTCCGGCGTCGCCGCCTGCTACCCCTCCTGTCATGGCCGACTCCTCCTGTCATGGCCGACTCCTCCTTCTCCGACACGTCTCCTCCTCCTGCTCTGGCCGACGGCCGCCCTCCAACAATTCTCCTACCTCTCCTCCAAGGGACCGACAACCTTCCTCCAAGCCAGCAGCCTCAGCCTTCTTCTCCTCCTCCGACTTCCTCCAGGCCGGCACCTCCTGCTTCCTCAGGCCGGCAACCCCTTCTTCTTCCTCAAGGCCAGCAGCTTTTTCCTCCCTCCAGCAGCATCCCTCCTCTTCAAGGGACGACGGCCACCCTCTCCTCCTTGGGCTCCGATTTCGCCCTAGGGTTTTGCTCGTTTCCCTCTTCACTCGGATTTGTGGGCTCGGAATCTTGTCTTCCTTGGGTAAGAACCTTCCTCCTCCACCCTTTTATTCAGATTTATTTTTGAATCCTTTATAAATTTTGTCTCCAATTTGCGTTCAACTTGTGTCTTAGATTTTTGCCCCCTTGCGATCGTTGAACCTTGGTTTGTTTGCGATTTCCAGCATCGTTCGTCGAATCTCCCAGCGGAATCTCTCCAAGCTCTCTCCGAATTGGAAAAATTTTGGGTCCGCTGCCCGTCCCGAAATCACTGTCCGGGATAGCGGATACATTGACGCGTGGCTTAATTTCATGCGTTGAAAATTTTGCGCGCGAAAAAGCAACAAACCCGCGCTTTCTGTTATGTACTACTGTTCTTCCGCGGGATTGTATTTCTCCTTCGCCATTGCCATTTTCTCCATCGTTCTGCTGCCTTGGTACCAATCCTTAGGCGCTCAAGAACTCCCCATTTTTTAGTTCGTAACATTCGCCCAGAAGAAGCTATTCCATGGAGTCGATGGAGGATCATGTATGGTTTTATTTTTATGATGATATTTGTCCACATGCAAAATTTTTTAGTCCTGGTGTGGCTCGCCCTGGTGTGGATTAAAATTTGAAAAAGTAGCAAGGTCAGGGATGATCTTCATGATTATTCATAGAAATAAGTTTGATTGCTATAAATAATATTCATAGAGATCAATATGATTTTAATAGAGATCACTTTGATTTCTATGGAATTAAAATTGATCTCCATATAGATATGTTACGGCATTTTTTCATGCAGTTTTTTTTAATGTAAGCACAGGAAAATGGAGTTCATGTCTTTGAAGTAGTTCATAGCGAAGTTGAAGCCTACAATATGTACTGTGCATACACCAGTAAGGTTGGATTTAGCGTACGTAGAGAGCATCTAGTTGTGTGGCCTGGCACAACCATACTCCGGTTACGTGAATATCGTTGCTCAAGGGCTGGACTCAAAAGACCGGACAAGGTTCCATCATCACATTTCAAATTTCGACGTTTAGAAACTAGAACGAATTGTCAAGCAGCTATAGTGTTCAAAGCCGACAAAGAAGGTAGAAATTTGACAGTTTCCAAATTTGTAGAAGAGCATAACCATCCTCTTGCTTCCCAAAATGAGCAGCACTTACTCCGGTCTCATCGGAATGTTGCAATGGAGAGTGGTACTATTCTGAAGTCAATGGCTGAAGCTGGAATTAGAACGTCTGATGCTTATTGTTTTCTTGCCGATGAAGTTGGTGGTTGTCAAAATTTGGGATTTACTAAATCTTATGCATACAATTTTATTGATAAGCATAGAAGATCAAAGATCGATGGCGGGGATGCAGCTAATCTATTAGAACTACTTAAAGAAAGACAAGTTTCCGATAATATGTTTTCATTTGATGTCCAAGTTGATGATATAAATAGGTTGACAAATTTCTTTTGGATAGATGACCTTAGAAAAATTGACTACGAGTGTTTTGGTGATGTTGTGATATTCGATACGACTTATCGAATGAACAAATATAATCTTGCATGTGCCCCTTTTGTTGCAGTCAATCACCATTGGCAGAACGTCGTTATTGTTTTTGCATTTATATCAGAGGAAACTATAGAATCATTTGTATGGCTATTCAAAACATTTTTGAAATTTGTATCTTGCAAGCAACCGGTGACAATTTTTACTGATCAGGATCAAGCTATGGCTGTTTCCATTCAGAGAGTATTTAGTAGGAGCCGACATCGGTTATGTCAGTGACATATTGCTAAAAAGGCTCCTTCAAAGGTTCATTTATTTAATACTGAGTCTAATATACACGCTTTGTTTTACCAATGTATGAGTAAGTGTGATACAATTGAAAAGTTTGAAGAATGTTGGAGTCAGATCATTTGCCCAAGGAAACCTACAAGATAATAGGTGGTTGAATGACCTATACATTATTAAGCAAAAATGGTCAATTGCTTTCAATAAAGGGGTTTTGAGCCATGGAATTTTGTCGACTCAAAGGAGTGAGTCCACTAATAATGTTTGTCATGCCATCACCAAATCTACATCCTCGTTAGTTGATTGTTTTATTCAGCTGGAAAAAATGATTAGTAATTCACGTGACAAAGAGAAAGAAGAGGATTTCAAATTCAAACAAGGGAATATCTATGTGGATGTCCGAAATTGTCCAATTTTGAGACAAGTTTCAAAGATTTATACGCGATCAATGTATAGCAAATTCTATGATGATTTCAAAGAAGGAGCTTTCAGTTTATTTGTTGAAGAAGAGAGAATAGTTGCTGAAAACATGTTTACATATATCATTAGATGGTGTAATCAGGCAGAACAAAATCGGCAATGGAATGTGGAGTTTGATAGCATCACGTACGACATACACTGTTCATGCTATAAATTTGAATCTACTGGGTTGTTGTGCAGCCATGCCCTTAAAGTATATACTCACAAGAATTTGAAGAGTATCCCCGAAAAATATATTTTAAAACGGTGGACATCAAATGCTAAGAAGAACATCTACTCTTATGAATATTCTATCAACGACAGTTCGTCTTCTACTTTGGCTTTTAGAAACCACATATGTCGTTCAACTGCTTGCATGTTCTGAATTGCATGGAGAAAGGAGAAAAAACAAGCAACAAATGTGGACATCAAAGATGGACCTCATATGAAGTACATGAAGTCGGACAAGTGTTGAATTACTTGCAAGATTTGTAGTCAGTATTTTACTCTAAATGTTATGTAAACGTCAGCAAAAGAACGATATTAAAAGTGCTTAAATATTTCATGACGTAGACACCGCAATATTTAAAGTGCTTAAGTATTAAACATTGAAGTGCTTAAATATTTCAAATGCTATTTCAGCTCGGAAAAATGGCATCTTCTCCGACCAATCTACGCAATTACTCCAATCTGTTGTACTGCTCCGAGTTATGTGCTCCATATACTTCATGACGTAGACACCGCAATCCACATAATTAACTTGTCTCGGTATACTCTTTGCCAATACAAGTTTCCAATCCATAAAATTAGCATTAGCATACCCCACGACCCTAGCTGTCCTCTGGAGAATTTCAATCTGCAATATAGTTTGTGACATTATAATCTGTATAGTACCATGTCAGTTAAATATTTACCAAATAAACAATGATATTATAATTCAGTACATACCGGCTGTCTACATAAGTCTTTTCTTGTTGGAGTATACAATGAATCATGTAGTACCCATCTTAATTTCGATATAATTCCCAGCACAAAAAACCAATGTGTATTTCTGCAAACTGGCATGAAAATTATAGCCGCCTTTTCCATATTAGACTTTGTTAAATTATTGGCATATATTTTTAGACCAGCCATATTCTCTTCTTCAGTCACCTTCTGATTATGCAACTGCAAAGAGATAAATGAAATATAAAATAAAATGGAACTTGACTATAATAATATGAGATTATGTAACTAGATTTTACCAATAGATTTGGAGATACATATATGAAACTACGCCATGATAGCTCATCGGATTCTCTACGTAACTCCAATAATTTAGCAAAAGCATCCACGTGACAATCAGATACGTATTGATTATTCAACAAATCATCCATTGATTCTCTAATTCCGACGATATTATAACCTCTGAAGGCAACATGATTTCTACCAATCATAGTAAAAAAATAATAAAGTTAAAAAATTTACCATTAATTAGACCTTTTAAATGTAAATAATACCTAGTCTTGCAAATAATACCTAGTCTTGGTTAAGCTTATGCGCTGGTGAATGAGATCTCTTTGCTCTTGAGTCAATGAATTTTTCCCTGGATAGTCTTCAGGGTAAGGTTCAACTTCTTCGTCTACTTTGGTAAATGAAGATCTGCGCTGTTTCAAGGGAGAATCTTCTATGGTAAAAACGTGTGAGGGTTTTGCAGAACGTACATGCTCATCAAACTTTGATGTCAAGCTATCAACTTTTCTATCGAGCTTTGCAACGAGCTCATGAAGAGCAGAAATCATTTTCATCAATTCAACAAGGCTTGCATGAGTTGGATCTTCTAAGGGTGGTGATATTGGATCATGAGTTGGTTCAATCAAGGGACTAGAAATCTTACGTCTTTTTTTGGTTGGTGACTTAAAGATTACAGAACATAATGAATTCTCCTCGGTAGTGATGTTATCAAAATGATCCAATACCTGATTCCTTCTCAAGTTGGGGAACACACCAATTAAATGCTTCAAATTGAATGATGTTTTCTCTGACCATCTCGCCATCCTAGGCCTTCTTTCAGGAACCATCGTCGAACATATTGTAGTGTGCTCTAAGAACCATATCTGAAGGACAACAACAAATGTTTTAAACAACTAAAATAATAAGAATCAAAGTCAATTAAAAAATTCAAATTTACAACAAGAATATGAGTACACCCATGAATGTAGTCAATAGACTCATTTGGAAGCACAGATAAGTGAACCTTGGCAATGACAGCCACCCTCTTTGCTATCTGTTTCATGCTATTTGAAAGATGGGAATGGATTGCCTTGGGCCAATTATGTCTTCTAAACTCGGAGGGCTCAGATAGCTTTACCAGCACTTCAGGAATACGATCACCACTAGCCGGGAAAAAAAAGTTACATAGTAAATGTAGAATTAAAGCATTCAGGTCTACAGATGTAGCCTTCGAAGCCATGTCATCCAATTGTTTCTTCAAAGCATTTTTAGTAATATCTGCATAGGGCTTTGCTGAATAATTAACATCTTCCCCTTTATTCTGCAAACCCAGTATAAGTGCAACTTCGTCGATAGAAAATGTTACTTCTTTTGAGCCCATACAAAATATATTCTTATGTGCATCGTACGATGACATCAAAACATAGATAAGAGGTATATTCTGTGGTACTCTTGGGGCCTCAAAAATTTGCAGAACTCCAAGGTTTTGTAAAATTAGCTTTTGATTTTCATCCAAGGTGGGCACAACTGAACAAGCTCTTGCACAAATATTAGAAAAATAGCATCTACTACTAAGAATATGAGATTTTGATGGATATTTCTTCTTCACATCCATTTCCCTGCAAACATGTTAACAGGAAATAGTATAGCAAATGTATCAACGAATGCTCAAATTCGGGTTAGATTTCAACGTAAAAAACACCTAATTCGGTGATCATGAGAACTATGGAGATTAATTTGATCTCCATGAACACCGACTTAGAAATGCTATGAAGATAAATTTGATCTCCGTGAACACCGACTTAGAAATGCTATGGAGATAAATTTGATCTCCATGAACACCGACTTAGGTCTCTACAGAAATCAGCCACTATTTTCGATCTCTGTGGAAACCGTAAACCGTATTCGATTTCTATGGACCTCAGTGTTCATCGATGATTCTGGTTTTTGACGACTTTGACAATGATAGAATCATCTTTGATCTAAATCACAGGCATACCGCTGAATCAAAACCCCAAGTTAACAATGTAATGAGTTCTCATTTACCAGGAAATGCAGTCGAGTTTGAAGGATTCTTCGTCGTCGGCGACGGGGATTCTTCGTCGTCGGCGACGGATATTCTTCGTCGTCAATCGCTCCGATGAGGAAGAAAGGGTGAAGTATAGCCGCCTTCGCTACACTTACAGTTACCCGAAACCTCACATTTAAGAGTTTGAATTTCAAAATAAGAATAAATAAATAAAAAGACACGTGTCATCATCCTGTTAATCCCGGACCTACATCTACATCCGAACAGCGGAGCCAAAAATTTCGCCTCCGAATTAGGGTTTCTCTTAGTCCAAGCGCCGCCAAACCTCCGTCTCCGCGTGGAATCTCTTCTCCCCTCACTCTTGAGCGAGGTAATTCGCTATCCCTCTCGTGCTTTAGGTTTTAAAAATAATTCTCTGTGCTAGCGTAGAATTTCCGTCATATCAAGTATGTCTTTCATTGTTCTTATACCAGGTTCGAAAATAGGATTTCTGATTTTTGCTCGCGCTATTTGGCCGCCTCCGTCAGCTTAAGCTTATTTATGGCAAGTAGAGATCATCCTCTCTTGCAAACATTGAACTTAATTGTCATGTCTGTTCTTATGTTTATATGAATTCACCCTTGAATGCTTGTTTCGTCAAATAAATTTAGACCTTGAATCCCTAAATAGACTTGTTATTAGTTTGAGGTTCACGCGATTGGAATAACACGAGTTGTGAATGTAAATGATTATATATGGATGATTGGAAGACGAGTTAGTTAATTGGATATTCAATTAAATGATTTGCATCTCATTTGATGAATAATTTGAAGAATCGTAGAGCGTTAATCACGAGCAACATTGTCACGATAACAATTATGCCGAATTCGGGTTATCAAGTATATGACTGGTGTTTTGATATATCATGCTCGTAACGCATAAATTTTTACTTGGAAGATACTTGTGTCTAAAATGATTTTAATCTAGATGAGTATCTATTAAACCAAAATCGATGCATAGTAATCGTACAACTTGCAAATTCTTGGACCCGCAAAGTTATGTAAGCTCTCTATCTTGCTTCTTTTATGTCCTCGAATCAAGTTTCTTACGTCTGTCTGGTTCTTAGACAGGGGTATATTCTATTCCTTAGCTCGATTCCCCCTTTTCCGTGTCTATGAATTCTACTCTTGTATATCTGAATCAGTAATTAGTAACGTATCTTTATACGCTTGAAATCACCAAATTATGAATCATTTAATTCATTAATAACATAAACAAACAATGAAATGTTGTGTTTAATTGACACAACTCCTTAACTTGGGTTCCCTCTTGAATCCCTAATGGGAACAGGAGGAGGAGACCTGTCGGAGAAGGAGGAGTTTGGCGTGAGCTCATCTCCCGAGTTTGTATCTTTAATTTCATGCAATGCAAGTTATTGTTCATGTGTTTGCTCTTGATACGACGTAGCTAGCTCGATACAACCCTTCTACTCTTCTACTTCTGATACCGTACCACCTGCTATCCCGCGTCCCAACGTCCCCATCACTCACTCACCACTACTCTTGCTACCGACACCGTCTCCTACTCCACCACCTCCTCTAAACGTCCACGCTCGTCGTTTTCGCGCTAATACCCTGGGACTGTAACCCCTTATTGATAACGCTCCAGGACCAACTGATCTGACTACGACTCCCACTCAAGATGCAGTCTCGTCGACTGTTCACCCTCTCTCATCTTTTCACCACTTATCTCCAGAACTTCACAAGTTTGTGAGTTTCTTGTCTTTTATTTCCACCCCCTCCTCTGTGCAGGAAGCTCTTCTGCATCCGGGATGACGGACCGCGATGAATGCGGAAATGGCCGCCCTTTGAGCCAATCAGACTTGGGACCTTGTCTCCCTTCCTCCTGCCCAATCCCTCGTGGGATGTTAATGTGTCTTTACTGTGAAACATCGTCCTGATGAGACAGTTGAGTGCCTCAAAGCCCGTCTTGTGGCTCACGATTTCACAACAATATGGTCTTGACTATGAAGAAACATTCTCTCCAGTTGCTAAGCTGAATATGGTACGAGTATTGATCTCCTTGGTCGTCCATCGTCATTGGTAGTTGCATTAACTTAACATTAAGAATGCATTCTTTAATGATGATCTAACAGAGACTGCCTACATGTAACAACTTCCTAGTTACAAAACCACAGGAGAGTATCTTGTCTGCCACCCCAAGAAATCTATCTATGACCTCAAGCAGTCCTTTCAGGCTTGGTTTGGCAAGTTCAGTCAGGTCGTTCGAGACTTTGACTTCACTTGGAGCTTGACATACTTCTCCTTATTTACTCATCGTCGCTCAACAGGCATGGTGATACTTATTGTGTATGTTGATGATATTCTCATCATGAGCGATGATCTGAACGGTATTATCTATGCTCAAGAAGCACTTGGCCTCACACTTTCAGACCAAAAATTTAGGTTGCCTCCGTTACTTCTTGTGTATTGAGGTAGCTCGTCGACCCGATGGACTCGTTTTGTCTCAACGAAAATGTTGTCTCAATCTTTTTCACGATGCATGCTACTTAGGTTGCAAGCTAGCTGTCACACCAATTGATACCAACCATAAGCTTCGTGCTTACGCATCCGACTCAGATTTGCTTCTCCCTCATCCAGAGTACTATTGTTAACTTGTTGACAAACTTATCTATCTAACTGCCACACAACCCAATATCTCATTTACTGTTGGTGTGGTTAGCCGTTTCATGCATGCTCCTAGGATATCCCACCTTCAAACTGTCGAGTGAATCTTCCGATATCTGAAGAATGCTCCTGGACAAGGGCTAATGTATAAGCCCTCCTCTTCCCTATTATTAATTACCTATTCTGATGCAGACTGTGCCCACTCCCTCGACGATCGTAGGTCTACAAATGTCTACTGCACATATTTCTGAGGACACCTGGTCACTTGGCGGAGCAAGAATCAGACGGTGGTGGCACGCTCCTCTGCCGCGACTGAGTATCGTTCGATGACGCCTGTTGTTTCTGAAGTCGCGTGGTTGGAAAGTCTTCTTACTGATCTTGGTGTCAAGCTCCCCTCTACGGTCATTCTCTACTGCGATTATGAAGTTGTCATCCATATCGCCGAGAATCCAGTTTTTCATGAACGTACTAAGCATATTGAAGTCGATTGTCATTTCATCATTGAAAAAGTTCAACTTCACAAACTTAATCAGCTGCTACTGAGAAATTTTCTGATATCCTCACCAAGGCATTACCGTGCCCCCTATACCGACAATTCATTTCCAAGCTTGCCGCATATAATCTGTATGCTCCAACTTATGGGGGAGTATAGAAGATCTATGAATTAGCCTATGTAAAAGCCCACTTTCTTGGCCCATTAGGAGATTCTTCTCATGTATAGATTAGTCTCACATCTTGACTTGAAGTTAAGATATCACTCCACCCTTCCAGATATATGTGTACAAATACATTTATTATTTAGTTAATATGAAGTAATAAAAATATTTGAGCTTCGTATTCTACTTTTTCTACAGTGTATTTCTATAGTTTAATTTGTAATGCATGGTAATCTAATTATGATTTCATAACGTTATTTTTCATAATAATGTTTTTTAAAGCTTATAGTTTTAGGCTCCTAGTCTCCTACGTTGATTCTCTTCTTTATACATCCAACTTTAAACTATGTTCTCATTTATTGATGTATTATTCTTATAATAAATCTAATGTATTTTAACATGATAAGATATTACAACAACATTGATTGATATAGGTGTGGGCTCCAACCTTGCTCTGATATCATATAAGAACCTAGGCATTCATTCTAAGACCAGTTGGTGATATAGGGCCCAAAGCCTTATAAATCCATATGCCTCATGTTGAATAACTGGTGTGAGATTAATATTGTCAACCAACTATCATAAGAAGCTCAACCAGACACGGCCCCTACTGGGACAAAGTCTTGCGGTGCAGGGGTTCAAACTGTGGTGCAGGGGTTCAAACTGTGGGATTACACCAGGAGGAAGCTGTGTTTCACTCTTTTGATTAATAGGTGCATATTTAAGTTAAATTTTGTTTGAAATTAAAAAAAGGCACTAAAAGTGGTTATATATACATATATATATATATATATATATCTTATGTATTTATATTGTGTTTTAAAAACTATAATATCCTCTCTCCCTCTTTGTGTAATGACCTTTGAGAACCAGCTGATAAAACAAGGAAAAGAAATTTGCACGGATAATTTGAGTTGTCTCTGAGCAAATTCAAAATGTTTTCAAATGGATTTGAATTATTAGCTTATATGATGTTATTTCCATGCTAACTTAGAATTCAGATTGACTTGAAATGAATAAAAAATTAAATAAAACGAAGCTCATGATATTTGAATTTTCACCTTAGTTTTAATGTCTAATAGATAAATAAATTTAAAAAGTTTCACACACACAGATATGTATATATGTATATATAGACACACATATAGATATATATAGATATATGTGTGTACACATATATGTGTATACATGTATATAGATGTATATGCATGTATATAGATGTATATGCATGTATATAGATGTATATATATAGGGTTAATTATCGGGTCCTCCCATTGGAGTTCACATAATTACATGGACCTTCTCTCTATGTTTCGAAATTAAAGGACCTCCCCTAGAAGTTTGGTATGTTTAAAAACTCCCCCTTCCATTATAATTATGGATGGAAAGTGACAAGATTAGCTAAAATATTTTTTGATATTCCAAGTTCTGCCCTTTGTAATAACTCAAAACTTGAAGGGATGTGTTTGTAATATCTTTAGTTTATGCAGTGTGTTTGTAATATTTGTACTTTCTGAAAGGGTTAATTGTAACATAATTTTGTAAATTATTATATGAATCTTAGTATTATTTTTTATGCTCACGAAGAATGTATACATATAGTTGAATTACAGTTGTACTCGGCTCTTTTACTTGTCATTTGGACTTCAATGCATATTACATTTTTTTATATTTAACATTGTAATAGTTGAAATGATGGTGAAATTTTACTAATTTGATCAAAAAACGTATCAAACTGTATTTAACTTGGGAACAATACATTAGTTATTTCAAATTAAACTCCAGCACAGTTGACCTCATTAATCAATAATGCATGTAAATATTATGATCGCTTCAAATGTACACACTTTACTTGGTAAACATTAGCTCTCTCAAATGTAGTGTACTTGAAACTTGACAATCATTAACTATAGCTCAAATGCATCACAATTTATATTTATATACAAATGGATATGAACTCGAGCAAATTGAGGACGTAAATTCGACTCTTGGTAGTTTGAGCCACAGTACAACAAATTGAGGATCATCTCTCCTGGGCTAACTTTTATTTAAAAAAATAAAAATATGGATTTTACCTTTTTTTATTCTCAGCGGAGAAGCTTGAAAGTAAGGGTAATGTTTTCCCAAAATTTCATCTAGTGTTTTTGGGAGCTCTGATTAATGGATAAATGGGTATGTTATTCAAGACTCCCCTCTCCAGGATATTAAACAAAACTGCGAAGTCTTATGCCTAATGCACCTAGCTTGACTATGATAGGATAGGTAGTGTGAGAGTAGTAGTATCCCTTTTAACTCTTGCTCTGTTCTACTCTTAACACTCAACCACTCTAAAGGTATTATCAGGCTAGTCATCATTATTTCATATTTCATTTGTAGCAGAAAGTATACATATAACGAAAGTTTGTATAAACATGAAACTAGTAAAACATGTCATAACAAGTCACAAATTATCCATCACATAAGTGCAGAAAGGAAAGATACAAAGGCATGATGACCCATAACACAGAGTACACACAGAAAGTCCAAGTCTACATCTAGGGCCTACAAGCAGGACCACAAATCGGATGAAACATAAGTAAATAAATAATATTTAGAGTTTCACATCTTTGTCTATGTTGTTCCCAGTGAAAATATCCCCATTGGGTATATCAACTGACTCTTCCTGCTGCAGTTGCTGGCAGGGCAGTTGCATCTCCTGGTGGTGGTAAAAATGAGGGATTAGTCTAAAAAAAACTAAGGCTCCGTATGGCGCGGTGTTTTTGCTCCGGTGAGTTTGGAGAAAAACTCCACCGTCATAGAATGCATGTTTGACATGACAATGGTTATGACCGCCACCCAAAAAAGATTACTAGTTTTGAACATAAAAGTGGATGAAGTTCCTTAGGTGAGGTCGGGCGTTCACGAACAACGGTTCATAACCACCGCGTTCATGACCGCCACCGCCGCGCCAAACGGAGCCTTAAGTGGCACTCACCCTGTCCCTGATCCTCTAAATGCTCAAAGGAATGTCGAGTCTAAAACTGCCTGCAGTAAGTGTAAGCATGCACGATGAGCCGAGTTCAACCTCAATTCAACTATATATATACACATTCTTCATGAGCATAAAAAAATTGATACTAAGATTCATATTGTAATTTGCAAATTTTTATTTTCAATTGTTCCATTCACAAAGTAAAAAATGATTACAAACACTCTTATGCAGGAAGTAAAACATTACAAACACACCCTTCCAATTTTTGAGTTATCACAAAGGCTAAACTTGGAATATTAAAAAATATATATTAACTTGTTTTATCACTCTCCTTCCATAATTCTAACAGAAGGGGAAGTTTGTAAACATGCCAAATTATAAGGGAGGTCTTTGTAATTTTGAAACCTAGATGAGAGGTCCCTGTATTTATGCAAACAACTAGGGGAGGTCGCGATAATTAACCCCCCCCCCCCCCCATATATATATATAGACACACACACACAAATATAGACACACACATAGATAGAGACACAGACACAGGCAGACACACACAGACAGACACACACACAGACACATTGTTATGAATGCAGAAGGAAGAGAGCGAGATAGAGAGAGATCTAGAGAAGGAGAGATTAGGGTTAGAGTTGAGAGGGAGGAAGGGAGAATACCTGAATAATATTGAACATGCCCCATCCAAGAGAGTCCCTGGGTTATAAATACCCGGGACTAGAGGAGGCCGGCCGGCCGGCCCCCCCCCCCAATAGGGGCTGAACCGTGTGGTTCAGCCCCGCAGGCTTTCTTTTAGTGATTGAGGGTTGAACATGATGGTTCAGCCCCGTTGCTCCTTGTGGCCTCCTTTGGTCGTCGAGCATATTGATGCCCCGTGAATCGCAACGCGTTCGGGGGCATAACATTCCCCTCTCCATCAAGCACCAACTTGTCCCTAAGGTGGAAGTCTGGAAACAAGTCACGGAACTCTAGCAGGTCAACCCAGGTGTTGTGTGCAGCTGTCAAGTTCTTCCATTTGAACAGGATCTCAGGACGGTATTCAGTGCTCCGCTTCTTCCACTTGGTCAGCAATATTTCCTCCGGAGAGGGTCGCAGTTCTCCCGTTGTAGTAGCTTCGGGTAATAGAGGGCTCACCTAAATTGCGTCGCCAATCTTCTTTTTGAGTAGGGATACATGAAAGGTCGGGTGAATACTACAACGGGGTAATAGATGGCCCTGGTAATAAAGGTGCCCTCCCTGTAACTGGTACCCCGGTGTGGTCGTTTGCCCCTGTCGTAGTGCATCCATGATGATCCGGAGCTCGGGATCCTGTTGTACCTCCTCTTGTATGTCGTCGAGGGAGTCGATCAAAGGGCCCGAAATGTGGGAGAGTGAGCTCTCCGGGAGTCGGGATAGAGCATCGGCGGCCACGTTCTCCTTCTGTTGCTTGTAGACGATCTCATAATCATATCCCAACAACTTGGTCACCCACTTCTGCTGAAGAGGGGAGGCTAACCGTTGCTCCAGAGAGTGTTTCAAACTCTGGTGGTCAGTGCGGACCTTGAAATGATGTCCTAGCAAGTACGACCTCCATAAGGCCACCGCGTGTATGATGGCTAGCATCTCCTTCTCATATGTGGACAACCCCAGGGTCCTTGGGGCTAGTGACTTGCTGAAATAGGCCAGGGGTCTCTCTTCCTGCATCAAGACTGCGCCAATGCCTACCCCGGACGCATCGGTCTCTAACACAAACTCTTTGCTGAAATCCGGTAGAGCCAGGACCGACGTAGTCGTCATGGCCCGTTTGATAGCCTATAAAGCCACCTCGGATTCCTCCTGCCACGCGAAGGCTTCCTTCTGTAAGAGCTGAGTGAGCGGTCTCGCAATCTTGCCGTAGTCCTTCACAAACCGACGATAGTAGCCCGTGAGACCTAGGAATCCCCGCAAAGCCCAGACCGTCATAGGGCGAGGCCAAGTTATCATGCACTCGATTTTGTGTGGGTCGGCCCGAATTCCCAGTGTCGAAACCAGATGGCCCAGATACTCAACCTATGCTTGGCCGAAAGAGCACTTGGACTGCTTGGCGTATAGCTGGTGCTGGCGCAATATGGCGAGGACTTGCTTCACATGCTCTAGATGCTCCTCCCAACTGCTACTGTAGGTCAGGATGTCATTGGAAAAGATCAACACGGAATGACGTAGAAGTGGTCGAAAGATCCCGTTCATCACGGCCTGAAATATGGAAGGTGCCTTGGATAGCCCGAAAGGCATCAAGAGAAACTCATAATGTCCATTGTACAACTCAGTGTTCGCCAGGGGGTAAAAAGGCGAGTCGGGCATAGGCGAAGCAAGCAGGGGCTCGCCGCCTCGCGACGAGCGAGCCGCTAAGATGAGGGAAAGGTGAGTCAGTCTTATCTCCCTGCGAGGAAAGTGATGCAAGGGCGAGGCAAGTGTGTGCTCGCCATTTTGGGGGTGCTTTTAGCAATGGCGAGATGAGTGAGGGCTCGCCGCCTCGCGTAGGCAGCCCCAGTCGGTATTTATAGCACCAGGAGCGAGCGAGTAACACCCTCACAGGCTACTCGCATGGGGAGATCTCGCGAGGTCCGCTCGCGAGAGGGCTGGCGAGTGGCGCCTTCATGGGTCATTCTCCCAGCAAAGGTCCAGGGGTCAATTTACCTAAATACCCTTGGTGGGCTGCCAATAGCCCTTCAGAACAGCGGAGTTTGGCTGTTAGCAAACTAGTTTGGGGTGCGGCTAGTAGAACCAAAAGGTGTAGTTACGCTATTTGCAGACCAGAAGGAAAAAAACTATATATAGACCCTGAAAGACACCTTGGGAGAAGATCCACTTCTTTGGCTTCTTCCTCCTTAGAACATTTTTGGTTAGCTCCTCAGACTCTCCAAGGTGCCCGGCTTCAGCTTTGACTTAGGATGGGAAGTGCTCAAAAGATCTTCCGGGTGTGTGGTGGGACCTCCACGCTGCAGCCAATGGTCGGTATTTGGTTCTAAGTCTTCGGTCAGTCTCCTCTGCGGGATCAGTAGGTGCTAGCTGCACCCTTTCAGGTGTCCGAACTTCTCGTTGGGCCGAATCTCGGTTCCTACATCCATCATGGGTCCTGAAAGCAGTCTTATGGATGTCCTCCTCCCGCATCCGAATCTGATTGTAGTCGGAACGCAGGTCCAGCTTGGTGAATAGGCACGCTCCGTATAGCTCATCTAACAGTTCCTTAATCATGGGAATGGGAAATTTGTCCTTGATTGTAGAATTATTCAGGCCTCGGTAATCAACGCAGAATCTCCAAGACCGTCTTTCTTCTTTACTAGAATGATGGGCGAAGAGAAAGAACTGGTATTGGGATGGATGATCCCGGCTGTAAGCATCTCTCTAACGCTGCGCTCGATCTCCACCTTCTGTATGTGCGGGTAGCGGTACGGTCTGATGTTGGTGGGCTCCAACCCCTCCTTGAGCTGAATCGCGTGGTCTCAGAACCTCGGTGGGGGGAGTGTGTGCGGCTACTGGAAGACATCTTCATACAGGGCCAACACGGGACGTAACTGCTCCGGAACCTCTAAGAGAATATGAGTGGGAGATGCTAGTCCCATGATCACCGCCATCGAGCTTCCCTGTTCGCCCAGACGTTCCAAACTCCTGACCGAGATCTCCTACATCTGGGATGATTTGAGACCGTGAAGACATTAATCCTTTCCTAGCTGTGTGAACTTCATGGTCATCTGGTCCCAGTCGAAGGTGACTCTCCTCAGCTGTCTCAGCCACTGGACTCCTAGTACCATATCAGATCCTCGGATGGGCAGGAGGTAGACGTCGGTGCAGCAAGTATACCCCTGTATCCGCAGTTCTACTCCCCTCATCACCCCTTCACATCTCAGTTTGCTCCTATCTGCTACCATGACCTGGAAAGCGGCACCCCGATCTACCGTGTCCCCCACCTTCATGGCCATGGTTGGGTTGATGAAGTTGGGGGTGCTCCCACTATCAATCAGAATTGTAACCCGCTCCTAGGTCACTTTCCCCGTTATGCGCATAGTGAGGGGGGCCGTACACCCTTCCATTGCCTGTATGGATACCCCGAATTCTGTCAGGTCCAAATCTTCCTCTAGTTCCACATCGGTGGTTTCTTCGTCCTCTTCCTCCTCTCGCAGCAGGAAAACCTGAATTTTCTGGCACTTGTGCCCTGGACCATACTTCTCATCACAATTGAAGCACAAGCCCTTCTCCTTCCTTGCCTGCAGCTCAGGCCAGGTCAGTCTCGTCACCATCGGTCGGTCGGTCGTCGGCGGGTCTCTCCTAGCGGGTGTGGGAGCAGTAGCAGATCTACCTGTGATGCGGTTCCTCTGTCGGTTGAAGCGCTCCTCCTGTATCCGTGCCAGACTGATGGCGTGACTCAAGCTGCAGGGCATATAGGCATGGACCTCGTCCCTCAGATGATCCTTCAGACCAGAGACGAAACAGCTCAGCAGTGTTTTCTCCTCCCATCGGACCCCGTTGGCCAACCTCTCAAACTCTGTGCGGTATTCCATCATTGTTCCCTTCTGTCGTAGCTTCTGCAGCATGGCCTCGACGTCTTCATACTCCAGGGGGCCAAATCGGGCGGCAAAAGCCTCCACAAACTCCGTCCACGGCGTATAGTCGCGGCCTCTCAAAAACCACTTTGTCCACTGGTAGGGCGTCATCCTCCAGGTGGAAGGACGCTAGCTGCACCCATTATTCCTCGGTGATTTCCTGGTAATTGAAGAACAGTTCGGCTTTCTGCACCCACTCTAAAGCATCCCCCCCCCCTCTGAATTTGGGAAAGTTCATGCGGGTCCTCTTGGGTGGCATATACGCCCTCTGATTCGCCTGCCCATATCCCCTGGTTCCTGGTCATACCCTCCCGGCCTCCGTTGCTCCATAGGGTGATCTGGTGGTCCTTGGGGTCCCTGAAAATACGTGTTGCCTTGTTGAGTGGTTGTTGGAGGTCGTTCGTACCCTTGGTTTTCGTTGTCGTAGCCTCGAGGTGGTCCAAAGGCATGTGGAAGCGGTAGGAGTCCAGCGACACCTTCAGTCGGAGCGCCCGACGCTCTGTTAGGTTGAAAACACCCTCCCGTATGCTCTGCAGGTCGCCAATTAGGCGTAAACCCTTTACAGGCCGTTTGTGCCGTTCCCAGGGATGACGGCCCAGCCAGGGCTTCCGCCGGCCTCCACGCCCCTGGACGGCCTCCTCCGGCCCCCCTCCACCCACCAGCGCTTGCTCCCACCTCCGGCGGCTGAATCGAAGTCTCCCCGCTCCTCCCCGCCTGATTTTCGACGGATCTGGACGGATCAGTCCCCATCCATCCGCTCGACGGTCTGTCCGTCGCGTGAATCGGCGCAACCTGCTGTTGCCGGGTATACTCCCCCATACCGTGAGGTATCAGCTGGTGATGTGAATCCTCGGCCTCCGATCCGTCGTTGGTCGTCGCTTTTCCTTTCAGATTTTGTGCAAGGAGGGCTTTGATCTCCTCCATGCGAGCGTCCAAGCGTTCTCCCCCCCCCCCCCCCCCCCCCCCCCCCCCCAATAGGGGCTGAACTGTGTGGTTCAGCCCCGCAGGCTTCCTTTTAGTGATTGGGGGCTTAACCGGATGGTTCAGCCCCATTGCTCCTTGTGGCCTCCTTTGGTCATCGAGTAGCTCATGACAACTTGAAATTACTCTCTTTTTTTCAAAATATGAGCAAGATTCGAACGAACTTCAAGTTTCGACTAATAGGCATCTCTACTTTCCGGTTTAATGTTAATCAAATTAGCATAGAAGTTGGTTCATTTTTGGATTGTTTAAAAAAATTGTGTGACCGAAAAGTTGGAACTGAGCATTAGTTTAACATAAGCATGTACACCTATGGAATTTACCATTGGTTTAGCTTCTTGATTTGCTTGAATTATAAGTTGTTTAGTTTAGCGGATGAACTGTATTCGTATGACTAAAAGTCTAAAACATATTTATCTCACTCTGTGGTGGCACAAGCACGAATATAAGTGCCACATGCAAATATGTGTTAAATAATGGTAATTCGTATTCAACTTGTTAATGGATTGGATTGCAGTTATACATGCATACCATATGCCATAAAAAAAGGACAGGCCGGTGCACAAAGCATCCCCGCGCAGGCGCAACGAGGGTCCGGGGAAGGGTCATGCCATATGCCATATGAAATAAATTTTAGTTAAAAGATAAATGTTAATATTAAGTATTTAGTCCCATAATAAATTTTAATTTGGATCACGTTAGTTCATGGCTACGACCTCAGAATGCAAATATGATATGATCAAATTTGATGGTTTAAGTTTAATAGAAGCTTTCGTAATTTATCTTTTATTTCATGAATTAGATTGGTCTGGTAGTCTTGGCTAAATTTACCTGAGTTTCCAAATATTATTGCTCTGTTGATCTGGGGATCAAATCTTGTGAAAATTAGATAGATCATGGTCCAACAGTTAGATTGGAAGACGAAGACTGTCAATGTGTTGAGCTTGAAGAAGACATCTGATGCAGGACAGGCGTCCCACCTGCCTGCCACCCTGGATACCTGGCATCCCACCACGGCCCAGGGGTCCCACCGGGAGTCCACCCGATGAGCCTTATCAGGTCCCGCGGACCGTACACCCCAACCCATCCCCGACCCCACCACAGGGCCGATAGGTTGTTGAGGCCAGGGCTCGATCCCCCGACCTCCTTGATAAAGAGCTCTTCGGCAAGCTCTCATCACCGCCTGTCCTGCATCAACATCATTACGAGTTCATGGAAAAAGACTAATCATCTGAAAACTAAAACAGTGAGATTGAAGCACGGGAAATATAAACTGTCGGCTCAAATGGCCAGGGCAGCCTGGTCGGCCAACTCCTGGGCATCCAAATGATCCAACCAAAGATGAACTAATGAATCTTTTTGTGTCTTTATTGGGTCATTTGACTTGTCTTCATTTTTTTCATTATTACGTTTCCCTATATCGAGTGAGTTTGTTGACATGTATTACCATTGTTTTATTACTATTTAGGTGTTTATGATCTATTGAAATATCAACTCACTTACTCTTCTAGAAAGAAACAAAGACCCTAATTCTCCTCCCTCTCTCTCCTTTTTCTATTCTTTCTCTCCATCTACCAGACCTTGGAAGTTTTTTCAGCTGCTGACCCCCTCACATCACAGCAAATGATCCTCTCTTCCAACCATTGGTCTTCACATCAAAACTATCCAAGATTAATAAATTCTTACTTAGGAAAGCAGACATGCTTACCATGGAAATTCAACTCATAGATGTGTGGAGTATAGTTAATCACCTAGGTTTACCAAGGAGTAATAGTTTACATTGGGAATTGCACTCATAGATATACGGAGTTTCCAAGGCATTGCTCCTAACCATGACACAAGATTTTCCAAGCAACATGAATTCAACTCGATATTGTAAACTAATTAGTATGCCTTTCAGGATCAATCCAAACATATTTTGTCATGCATACTCCATGAATGAAGCCTGATATCTGATATAATGCAGCACTGAAAATTCTCATCTAGAGGTATGCCAAAGTTGTGTTCGCAGAACTGTGTTGCGGGATGTTTGTTATTGGCAGCAGGGAGATGCTGCCTGGGCCTAACATCCTTTCCAAAGAGGTGAAAATTGTTGTTGATCCAGCATTATAAGGTCCGTTGCTTGGAATAGTTCGGATGTTTACTAATCTTTGAACAATTTTTGTTTTATTTTCCTAAAAACGTATCAGAGTTTTTAGAGGTTATGAAATGTAATAGGTCATTTATATGAACTTTGTAAGAATATAAAAAGGTGATAGATTTTGGTGCTCATAAAATAGTGTTATCTTCCGTTCACAACATATCGTATGCTATGGTTAGTGAACAGAATCGTAGGTTAAAATTGCTCAGTACTGTATCCATATCAGTACAAAGTTACCAATTTCTAAGAGGACATTTATCATGATTGCAGGAAAACAACAAATACGAACTTGAGAGATTTGAAAGAAAAAAGCAGAATGATTTTATGAGCATGCTAAGAGGATTGGCATTGAATCAGGTATTTCTTGCACTTTGTTGTACGTTTGGATGACTTGATAATTTGATAATTTTCCAAATGGTTTTCATTTCATGCTCTGACATTGATCCTGACTTTTCAATTTTTATCCCTTTTTTGTTGTAATTTTCATGCTAGTATATAATTATATATCACATATTTGTTGCATAGGTGACACATCAATGTTGTGAATTCATGTCTTTTATGTTTATCATGTGTTAATATTTGATTATTTGGATTTGTAGAAAGAGATATTTCCTATGAATCATGCCTTTGAGACTTAAAACGGGTCATTTGTAATTGTATCATTGTTTTGGCAATATTTGTTTATAATATCTTAGGCATTTTATTTCGCGATTTGAAGTTACCATTTAGAAAGGTCATACTTGTTAGATTTTTGCTACCTGTAGCATGTCAGTTCAAGTTTAGTGCATCTCTGAAAATAAGAATAAGCTAAACCTGTGTGATTAGTTTTGGTGACTCTTACCCAATATATTAAGACTGCCAAGTTTTGATGACCCAGATACTAAATGATCCAATATTGATGAGTTTATTAATCTGGATTTGGAAGACTGGGATCATTGAGTTTTGATGAACTGGACTTGGACGAGTGAGGTCACTAAATTTTGATTGTTCAGACCCAATTAGACGACATCTACCGAGTTTTGATGTCCCAGACTCGGAAGCCCCAGGGTTCGCTGAATTTTGATGACCCATACCCAACTAAACTAGATGTTTGCTTGCTCAATTTTGCAGCAAATGTGAATTGCCTTCTCAGGCAGCCACGATTGATTGGATGTCCACGTCATGCTCCCTTATAATAGATAAACTAGTAAACTCTTTGATGGTGATCGGCGAGACTATTGTGAACACGAGTTTTGGGATCGTTCGTGGTTGATTTGTTACCTGGCATATTGGTGCCGTCCGACGGATGATCCGAGTTCGGGGTTGAGTCTGGGGCAATGTTTCTATATTTCTATTTTTAATGTATTTTTATTGTTGTATTGAGCGAGATCAGACAATTATCATGAAGGGTCAATCATAGCCGTCCACGATGGTTTCCCTAGGCATGTTATTTTATAAATAAGAGAAGGGAGCTAGTTCGAAGGCTATTGTAGATTTGGAGACATTCTTTCCCGGAATATGTCGATCTCTCATGGTGCCAACTCTACGAAACCCCATGGTGCCGACTCCTTGGTATGTTATCTTGTTCCCCTTGTTTCCCCATGTTGTCCGCCCACTCCTAGCTGCCCAAAACCCCTGGCCGACCCTACCCATCACCCACCCCTCAATCAAACCACCCCACACAGCCAGCCCTCCCCTCCCACGACTATAATACCTCTAGCCAGTCCTACCTCTAGCCAGTCCTACCTCTAGCCATCCCCTTCCTCACTGCATCTCCCCTCCAGTCGGCTCTTCCCCAAGCCCATGCCTGCTGCAGCTACCTCCCAGCATGCCTAACACCCCTCCAAACAACAGTAGTTTACTGTTTTGACCGCAGTTGTACACTTCCAGGGAACCTTAGCCTTTCCAATCCATTTCCCCTCAACTCCACAGCTCCCCCAGCCCTCAACTACGTGTTCCCTGCATTCCTTGCCCCAGATTCCTCCTCCAGCCACTAGTTTCATCCCCTCTTAGGGCTGTCCGACCTTCCCCCATACCCCCACCCATCCTCCGCCCTACTAAATTATTAAAGGCGCACCAAGGCGCAAAGGAATCCTGGAGCCTAGGCGCGTGCCTGAGGTACTTGAGGCACAAAAAAACAATATTTAGTTTATTAAATACACAAAAAAACAAAATAAAACTATCATCATAGCAACACACTAGAATTAATGTCAACAATGAAAAAGTGATTTATTTTAAAGATAAAATATTTATATATAATAGAGGTACAATATGTGTAAACAAGAAATGAAAGACTAGATGAAAATAATCTGGAAGTTACAATAAAACGTTTATATGTATAATCTAACAATTAGCAACGAACCACAACAAAACTCTTCATCCAATAGCAAATGACTCATTTATTGAGAAGTTTAATATTAAATTACAAATGAATATTGTATTACAATCATATATTAGTGCACTTCAGGAACAACCCACTATGTGTAATACTGCAATAAGATAGGATACTTCAAAGAAAATACATAAACAAAAATCTATAGTGCAATTTTTTACTTGTTGTATCTCCATGTTGATCAAAGTCCATGTACTCCTAGGAAAATTGTTAGTTATATGCCTGAATCCTAACCCAAAGACGACATTGGCACTGATCTCGAGAAAAAGCTAAGGAAATGACTCTTCCAGGGGGAGAGCGGGACAAATAGGAACAATTAATCGTTTCTTTAACTGTCTGATATTTTAATGATTCTCTGATTGTATATTTGTGACGCCGGCGACGAGGTACGAATATTTATTAATAATATGTTATGTTATGTACGAAGTGTGCGCATCGAAGTGACGGAAACGAAAAATAATAAAAATAAAGAAAGAATACGTATGCGACACAGAATATGTGTACGTAATTCCAACAAGAAATAATACATATGCGACGGAAATTTATTTATAAGACATGTTAATAATGTTAATAAGACATGTTAATAAGAAGACATAAAATATGCATATGAGGGCTGCTTGGGAGGAGAGAATATCAATAACAATAAAGAATCCTAATTTTTCTTTCTTTCTATTTAATTTAGACTGAGTATGGATAAAAAATCTTCCTATGTTATATTATTAAATTCGCGACGAGAAATAAATTTGATATTGTTATTCATAACATTGATCTGGGTTAGTATTATCAAGATGCAATTCATACCTTTGAATTGATAGGAGCTGCCAGAATAAAGGGAGTGAAGCTCATCCCACATGGTTTTAGCAGTTTCGTGGTACATGGTCATGCGGTGTGTCTCACTCTCCATGGAATTGAGGATCCAAGATTGAACGCGACCATCATCCCCGAGTCACTGCGTCGTGGGCTCAACAGGAGGGGCATGAGTAACATGATGAAAAGTCCTTTAGTTTGAAGGACACGGCGCACCGAGTGCACCCATTCAACAAAGTTTTTCTTCTCATTGAGGGAGATTGTAGTAATCCTCCATCCCGCACTTCAAGGAGAGGAGCCATAATATGGGTCATAAGGGACGGGCCACAAGAGGCTTCATGCATGTCCATGACCGGCTAAGACAAGAGGGGAAACCGCGAGGACTAGCGGCGCCCCGTCTGTGTTAGAGACCGCAATAGAACGACCGAGCACAGAGGGTCCATCAAACAAAAGGGATCGCAGTCTCAGCAGAAGAAGTCGTCGGGGAGGGGGGCACGGTCTCAGCAAGAAAGCCTGCAAAAGGTTGGAGTGCGCGGGTCAGCAGGGGAGGCCGCATGATTGTGGGTGGTGCCATCTCAGCAGGAGAGTCTGCGGGAGGGTGCGTGGTGCGGTCGCAGTACGAGAATCCGCAAGGGTTAGGAGAGCGCGGGCTCAGCAAAGGAGTCCGCGAGAGTTGGTTGTGTGCGGGCTCAACAAGAGAGTCCGCAGAGGGTAGTTTTGCGCGGTCTCGGTAGGGGAGGCCGCATGGGGGTTGGGGCGGGGCGGTCTCAACTCGAGAATCAGTAGGAGAGTTTGGTCGGGGTCTACAGTAGAAACCACGACAAATGCCCCGAACACAGGAGGTTCCAAGGGATGCTAGAGCCTATATAAAGGCCTGAAGGGGGTGAAGAAAGAAATGGCATGGAGGCCAATCACGGGAGCAAGAGCAGTGAGTTGTGCGATCTCAATGAGGGAGTCCGCACAGATAAGTTGTGTGGTTTGCAAAGGAGAGACTACCCGGAGAGGTCGGGCGCAGAGAAGACTGAATCCACAAGAGCAAGGGGCTCAATCGTGCGCAGTCCGATCCGAGGCATCAATTGGCTCTGATACCATGAAGAGAATATTTTGTTTTTCCTCAAATGAAAAATGTTACAATACATTATGTATTTGTACGAAAAAATAGGGAGGAGAAGTGAAAGCTTAACACCATCCCAAGATGTGAGACTAAAGAAAGAAAGAATGGGCTACTGAATGGGCTTTCTTATGGGCCTTTTTACAAAACACGTCCACACATTTCTACAAGAACTATTCATGCTTCTTAATATTTCAAGGCGACTTTGCATAATTACAAGACCTCCCGTTTAAATTTACATTTTTAAATATGTGCACACACAAAAATTTCTTTTGTACCTGTATGTTGACAATGCAAATTTAGAGGACAGATTTTGGTAATTTTAAAAGTTAGAGGGGAGGTCCCAATAAATCATCATATTTCATCGAAGTTACTTCATTGAATTACATTTCCCATAAAGGAGGCTTCTACCCCCAAGGCATATGTTACGTGCCTACTTCGGGGCTTCGTTAGAGGTGGCGGTGGAGGAAATACAAAGGGAGACGAGCTCTACCCACGTAGAATGCGAGTTTAGAGGGAAAAAGGAATCGTGCTCAACCCTAACCCTAGAACTGGAGGAAGATGAGAGAACTAGAAAGAGGAATATAAACTTTCATAATTTGATTGATAATGCATACAATGACCCAATGGGTCTATTTAAAGACTTACAAAGTGGCATGTGTGTAAATACTCAAAAATAAAGAGAACAACATGAAACGATAAAACATAACGTACTCTTACATCGACTCGATTAATAAAAGACACATAATATGAATACATGACAACACTAATTAAAGGCGTAGATAATTGGTCGTGCAGGACCATAACATCCCACCCGCCCTTAGATCGAGCTTGACAGCCTTGCACGCCTTGACCATCTGGCTCCTTAATTTCCCTCCAGAACAGCTTCCGGTAGCGCATCGCTGTGGTGGCGGCCGCATCGAGTGGCGGGTCGTCATCGTACTCATAGATGGCATGATAGACTGCAGGGATTTGGCGTGGCAGAGGCGCTTGCGGAAGGGAGACCGTCGGCCAGAAGCTTTGGAGTCGGGGAGAGTGTGTCCGGTGAGTGCAGACAGGCGAGGGCGTCGGAGGCCCTATTGTTGGGTTTCTTTTGCAACATCATATGCGCAGCGGAAATCTAGAAACCCTAAACAATAGTAGATTTGATCTTGCGAAAATAGTAAATCAAGAAGAAACTTGTAGTACCTGCGTCAGAATCAAATTCCGAGAAGAATGTTGGTTGTTTGAGTTCTCAAACGAGAACTAGATACACGTCTCTAGGAGTATCCACACAAAACGTCGGAAACACCTCTCAATCGTCCAACGATTGCATGATGGAAGACAATCAGATTCTTCATCTCCACGAATTACTAGATTCGTTTCCGGGAGAGTATTCGACACTAGGTTTCAGAAACTCGTCGCTTGCAATGCCTGAAACTCGAGAAAAACCCTTTCGGCGTTCTCACCGTCGCTTAATGTTGTCTCGTTCTTTTCCGAACCCTAAAATTAGGCATTTATAGAGTTCCTGAAATATAGATTCAAGTCGATGCGCTATCGACATGGATCAAGTCGATATTATCATATAATATTAACTAGAGAACGAAAGCAGATCAATCCAACTGATATTCTTCAAGTCGACAAGAGCTCTAGTCGATAAACACTTTTGTCGACTAGACTTTCTGGTCGATAAGCTCTTTCAGTCGATCAAATCGACAAGCCTATTAGAATATCGAGCTAATGCATCATGTCGACTAGACTTCAAGTCGACAAACGATTTGTCAACTAGAGTTCAAGTCGACACAACAATTCTGTCGACTAGACCTTCTAGTCGATATTGAATTATGTTATTCATGCTGATATGCATCATGTCGACTAGACCTCAACTCGACAAACAGTTTTGTCGGCTATAGTTCAAGTCGACACAGACACTTTGTTGACTAGACATTCAAGTCGATACAGACAATCTGTCGGCAAGCCTTCAAGTCGATATTTGCAGTCTGTCGACTAGAGCTCTAGTTGGCAAACACTTTGTCAACTAGACTTCAAGTCGACACAGAAAGCTTATCAGCTAGACTTCAAGTCAACACAGATTCCAGTCTTATGCAATCAATTCAGACATATTCCTTTACTCGTATCCAATATGAGTAAAGCTTATCAGGTCATTTATCCTTCTTCAGTACGTCCTTATGTGCGACCTCATGGGCTCATATTACGTTGGTAGTGAGACTTAGCTCTTTGATCACTTCTAAATCATAGAAGATTCCAAAAGTCTCCCATTTGAGCTAGAACGTATCAACTATAGTCTTACAGGCAATAAGCGGCATCTAGCCATGCATCATCGCTAGCCAAGTAATACAAGAGTTCGTAACTCAATGAAACCTGTCAGTGACCAATGTATCAGTGTTGTCTAGTCCATTTGTCCAGTACATCCAGATTGAACTCAAGGCATGGAGTGTGTCACCCTCTTAATTATTCAATCTCTGTTTCTTGATCAAGATTAGACTGTCTGAAATTGGTGAGCTCAATATCATATATTGACTCATCCCAGCATGGCCATGCATTTCACAGTCTCATTCCATCAAGGGGTCCATGGATGTAACTCTTGTCATATAGGAGGACAAATTTCATCTACGTCCACACACAATCACCTAAATAATTTGTAGCGTACCCAATAATCACTCTTATCATCGACCTTCTTTAAGGAAGACTTTAGATGACATCAAAGTATGCTCCTCCTCACATAATGAGTGTAGTGACTTCAGATCAATGAACCACAAACACCATTGTCACTATGAGATCTACTTGTGACATGTTCATATAACAATCCACAAAGTAGTCTCATGATGAGTCTGTCCAGTACAACTTATCCTCTAATAAGTACCTGTGCGATGACTTATTATCCAATATCATGACATATGAGACTCGATCATCAGTCAATCCCACACACTAGTCTCAATGTATCATCATTGCCTTAATTTCTATGATAATACCTCGACCATTGACTATTTAAAAATGATACTTTAACTAAACACATGATCTCACATCCAAGTCACATACTTGAATTCCTATGAAAGTAAACATTCCAAGGGCATTTATTATGATCAAAATTCTATCTATATAGCAATCAATGGACATAATAAAAGAACATGTCAAAGATGTAAATGAAAAACATACAGTACAATTCATCACATAAATAAATAACGGATATAGCCAGAATCTGCAAGTCTCCCACTATAATTGATCATTTAGGTATCGAATACCAAATGATTTAGTATGACAATCATGCTTCCTCTGGGGTATAGGCTTTGTCAGTGGATCTGCTATATTCTCATCAGTCGGTACCCTGCAAATGTTCACATCTCCTTGATCGACAATCTCTCGAATAAGATGAAATAGTCGAAATATGTGCTTGGAGTGTTGATAAGATCTAGGTTCCTTGGCTTGCGCAATGACACCGTTGTCACAGTAAAGAGTTGACGGACCAGCAATGCTAGGAACTACATCAAGCTCGTTAATGAACTTCCTAATCCATACAACCTCCTTCGTTGCATTAGAAGCTGCGATATACTCAGCCTCTGTTGTAGAATCGACAACTGTCTCTTGCTTCGAACTCTTCAGCTCACAATGCCTTTATTACGGTAAAACACAAAACCTGACTGGGACTTGGAGTCATCCCTATCAGTTTGGAAGCTAGCTTCTGTGTAACCATTTACAACGAGCTCTTCCTCTCTACCAAATATCAAGAATACATCCTTAGTCCTTCTTAAGTACTTTAGGATATTCTTAATTGTCGTCCAGTGACCATCACCCGGATCGGACTAATACCCGTTAGTCATGCTCAAAGCATATAAGACATCGGGACGAGTACAAATCATTGCATACATGATTGATCCAATTGCAGAAGCATATGAAATCAACTTCATGCGGTTCTTATCTTCCAAAGATTTAGGACACTGGTCCTTAGAGAGACTTACACCATGTGGCATGGGTAATAATCTCTTATTAGATTCAAGCATGTTGAACTGCTTCAACACCTTTTCAATGTATGTACTTTGGGTCAAACGCAACAATTTTTTTGATCTATCTCTATAGATCTTAATACACAATATGTAAGTTGTTTCGCCCAAGTCTTTCATAGAAAAGCAGTCCTCTAGCCTGTTCTTAACAGCTTGTAGGGTTGGAATGTCATTCTCAATCAATAGTATGTCATCTACATACAATATCAGTAATACGACTGTGCTCCCACTAATTCTCTTGTAAACACAAGGTCCGTCTTCATTTTTGATGAAACCAAACTATTTGATTTTTTTCATCAAAACGAAGATTCTAACTTCGAGAAGCTTGCTTCAATCCATAAATGGATCGATACAACTTGCATATTTTATTGGCTTCATTTGAAGATACAAAACCCTCGAGTTGTGCATGTATACTTCCTCAAGGAGGTTTCCATTAAGGAAAGTTAACATCCATTTGTCAGATCTCGTAATTATAATACGCAACAATAGCAAGCAAAATCCTAATGGACTTTACCATGACAACAAGGGAAAAAGTCTCATCATAGTCAACATCATGAATTTACTTGAAACTTTTAGCTAATAATCGCCTTTTGAATGTCTATACATTCTCATTCATGTCGGTCTTCTTCTTGAAGACCCACTTGCACCCTATGGGACGTACCCCTTCAGGTGGTTCCACCAAGGTCCAAACTTGGTTTGTATACATGGAGTCCATTTCAGATTTTATGGTCTCAAGCCACTTCTCAGAGTCCAGTTCATTTATAGCTTCTTGTAGGTCGCAGACTCATCATCATGATCCATAAGCAACACATTACCTATTTGAGACATGATAAATCCATATCTCTCAGACTCAAAATGTGGCCTACCAGATCTACGTAGGACTTGTGTTTCTTGAGCAGGTTCTCCAGCTACAACAGTTTGTAGTCCTTGCTCAGGTTTCAATTTTGGTTCATTCATTGTTTGTGGTTCTTGAACCTCTTCAAGTTCTATCTTGGTAGTCTTTCTAGATATAAACTCTTTCTCTAGAAAGACATCAGTCCTCGCGACACACTTTGCCCTCAGAGTGATTATTGAAATAGTACCTTTTAGTTTTTTTAGGATACCCCACTAGATAATATTTATCTGATTTGACCTCTAGTTTGTCAGACATTTGACGTCTCACATATGCCCCATAACCACAAATCTTTATGAAAGACATACTAGGACGCTTCCCAGTCCATATCTCATATGATATCTTTTGAACCGTTTTAGTTGGAACACGATTTAGTGTTTGAGCAGCTGTCTCTAGAGCATATCCCCAAAAGGATATATGCAGATCTGCATGACTCATCATCGATCGCACCATGTCCAACAGGTACGATTTCTCCTCTCAGAAAAACTATATATTGTGGTGTTCTAGGTGGAGTGAGTTGTGATACAATGTCACACTCTCTCAGGTTGATATTGAATTCTGTTATTCATGCCGATATGCATCATGTCGACTAGACCTCAAGTCGACAAACAGCTTTGTCGGCTAGAGTTCAAGTTGACACAGACACTTTGTCGACTAGACATTCAAGTCGATACAGACAATCTGTCGGCAAGCCTTCAAGTCGATATTTGCAGTCTGTCGACTAGAGCTCTAGTCGACAAACACTTTGTCAACTAGACTTCAACACTTTGTCAACTAGACTTCAAGTCGACACAGAAAGCTTATCAACTAGACTTCAAGTCGACACAGATTCCAGTCTTATGCAATCAATTCAGACATGTTCCTTTACTCATATCCAATATGTGTAAAGCTTATTAGATCATTTATCCTTCTTCTGCACGTCCTTATGTGCGATCTTATAGACTAATATTGCGTTGGTAGTGAGACTAAGCCATTTGATCACTTCTAGATCATAGAAGATTTCAACACCTATATGATGGTGAGTTGCGGCGATTAGAAGCAGTGACTACAGCTGGGGGGAGCGTCGATAATAATGGCTCCAGAGGGGCCGACAGAGCAGGTGGTCGGAGCGGAGGCGGCATAATGGAGACCACGGGGACAGGCGGTTGCGACACAAATTGTGGCGGCACCAGCGCTGGACTATGAGGTCAGGATATCGGTTGTGTGAACTGCGCGGAGGAAACAACCGGAGGCGATGGTGGAGCGACAAGAATTGCAGAGAGCGGAGGGGTTACTTCGAGCGCAGGTGGCATCGATTGCTGCGGTTATGGGATCAGTGGCGACATCGGTGGAATAAGACCTCCGAAGCATCGGTCGATGTTGGCAATGAGTCACGCTAGTGAGGCGCCATATGATGTTGACATCTCTAAGAGCTTCTGAAGCATCGAATGAACTGTGAGTGGCTCGTCGGGAGTTTTTATCGAGCCGCAGTAATTAATTATACCAATTAATTCAATGAAGAATTAATTTAGTAATCAATTAATTGTCCGCGGTAGTTGGAGTCCTGCCCGCAGTCTCGCTGGTTCCAGGAAAGAGTCATGTACGCGGGAAGAAGCGTCGAAGAGGTCGATGCACTGTGAGAACAGGAGGCGAGGAGGTGGGATTGACTAGAAGGAGGCAAGGACACATCGGCTTGCAGGAAATCGGGGCCATGGTGTAGACACCAGGCTTAATTGATCGCAGCGATGCGGAAAAGGCGGGATCGACAACATCGGATCGATACGATGTCGACGACGTTGGTGTTGTCGTCGATCAGTGATGGTGTCGTTGATCGCCAGACAGTGCTTCGATCGCAGCGCAGAAAGACGGTGCGTCAATCGTAGGGGAAAGGAGATCCCGTCGAGGTCCGCCGATTGCAACAGGGGGAAAGACGGACGAAGCAGGGATGGTGTTTATGTTGGACAGTCGTCAATTCTGTTGGAGCCTGGCTGGAGCGTCGTAGGCTCTGGTGGACCGCGAGGTAGATGAATCTTGTCAGCTGTGGTGGAGGAATCTGGAACCGTGACTAAGAAGACTGGGTTGTTGTTTGGGGGAATGAGGAGAACCTCGCTCTGATACCAAGATGTTACGAGTCTACTTCGGGGCTTCATTGTAGATAGCGGTGGAGGTGGAGATACAAGAGGGAGTCGAGCTCTACTCGCAAAGAATCCAAAGGGAGAGGAAGAAAGGGAGTCGTGCTCAACTCTAACCCTAGAACTTGAGGAAGATGAGAGAACTAGAGAAAGGAATAGAAACTTTCATAATTATATTGATAATGCATACAATGACCCAAGAGGGCTATTTAAAGACTTACAAAGTGACATGAGTGTAAATACCCAAAAATAAAGAGAACACAAAACAATTAAACATAGCGGACTCGTACATCGACTCAATTAATAAAAGACACATAACATGAATACATGTCAACACTAATTAAAGACGTAGATAATTGGTCATGTGGGACCATAACAACATCCATGACTTGCTCATCTCGTGGATTTTCACGAAGGGGAGAGTCTGTTGTGATCAGGTTAGGCGAGGAATTCTGCAGGTGTTTGCCCCTTTATGGCCTTTTGCGGGACGTGTTTTGTCAAATTGAACCGGCTAGGCATCTTGACAATATTGGTTTGATCATTTACTGCAGTAAATTGGTCTTGAGAGCATATAGTGATGTAGGTTATGTACAATAAAGTTTCATGTCAATAATCGCTTCTTGATCACCGTATTCATTGAGTGTATGCATGATTAAAAACCTAGAATTGTAGCATCAGATAGTTTAATCATCATTTAATGCATAATTATGTAAACTTTGAGGGGAGGTCCCTATATATAAGGGGAAAACTCTTTTTCTAAGAGTGTGTTTAATTTGGGTGTTTTATTATTTTTTTTACTGTGTTCTCTCAATTTCTATTAAATTTTATAGGCGATTACAAATTTTCGCGGAAACATCGAGTGGCGAGTGTACTATATATATATCATATGCGGGCAAGCCTAAGTGCGGGCGTACGGGCAGGCGTTTTTGGGGGTCAAGATGAGTTCAAATCGAAAAGTGGTCAACATGAAAGTTGTAGATCTCGTCTTTCATGTTGACCACTTTTCGATTTGGAGCTGTTTTGACCCTCAAATCAGAGCCCGAAATTCGAATTTTCGTAGTTCAAATGTAGTGGACAGATTTCGAGCCCCAAATCGAGGGTCAAAACAGTTTCAAATCGAAAAGTGATCAACATGAAAGTTGTAGATCTCGTCGATATCTACAACTTTCATGTTGACCACTTTTCGATTTGGAACTGTTTTGACCCTCGATTTGGGGCTCGAAATCTGTCCGCTACATTTGAACTATGAAAATTCGATTTTCGGGCTCTGATTTGAGGGTCAAAACAGCTTCAAATCGAAAAGTGATCAACATGAAAATTGTAGATCTCGCCGAGATCTACAACTTTCATGTTGACCATTTTTCGATTTGAACTCATCTTGACCCTCAAAATGGCTTGCCCGTACGCCCGCATATAAGGTTGCCCGCACATGATCAATCCCATATATATATATATACATTATATATACATATCTTTAACTACTATATAGAAGAAGTAGCCTTTGGTGCAACATTCAAAATTGCCAAATATATCCTCATTCTTTTACTCCAATAACTTAACGTTATAAAGAAAATGGAAATTCATAAAATGTAATGACTATTTGTGTAATTACATCATATATTTATAATAAAAATAATGATAGAAATTCATAAAATCCAAAAGTTTTTAGTAGACCTACTATGGTAGGTTATCATTAGCCTACAAAAACTAATTTCGAAATATAATGCTTACTTTAAAATGATTTTTTGTTAAAATATAATTGTTTTTGAAAAAAATAATTATAAAATATTGATGTATATTTCATTTTGAGTACTCATATGTATATGTTGCGGGCGAAGCCCGCCGGGGGCGGGCGAAGCCCGCCGCTCGAATGCGGGCGCAGGCCGCTCGAATGCGGGCGCAGGCCGCTGGCGGGCGAAGCCCGTGCGGAGCTGCTCGTATACATATATATACATAGGGGAATTTTAGGGAGAGAACCGGTTCTCTCCCCCTTAGGGAGAGAATCGGGAGAAATTCGTCAAAATATATCTTATTTTAAAAAGTGATCAACATGAAAGTTGTAGATCTCGATGAGATCTACAACTATCGAGATCTACAACTTTCATGTTGATCACTTTTTGATTTGAAGCCGTTTAGGTCCCCGATTTGAGACCCGAAAAAAGTCACGCCGAATCCCGGCGTCCAAATATATATTCGGCGTGACTTTTTAAGGGCCCAAATCGGGGCCTAAACGGCTTCAAATCTAAGATATATTTTGACAAATTTCTCCCGGTTCTCTCCCTAAGGGGGAGAGAACTGGTTCTCTCCCTAAAATTCCTCTATATACATATATACATATATACGAGTGAAACGGCACGGGCCTTCGGCCCTACGTGAGTGCAACGGCGTGGGCGGCGACATTGGGGCGAGGGCGGCGACATTGGGGCGAGGGAGGCGACATTTGTCGTCGGCGGCGACATTTGTTGTGCGCGGCGACAGCTAGTTTACATCGTCCTATGAAGGTGGCATTTTTGTCCAAACTCACCGGAGCAAAAACGTCATGCCAAAAGGCGACATTGATCGAGGGCGGCGACATTGGTCCGATGACATTGGTCGTGGGCGGCAACATTGGTCCGCTGACATTGGTCGTGGACGACAACATTGGTCGTGGACGGCGGCATTGGGGCGATGGCGGTAACATTGGGGCGAGGGCGGCGACATTGGGGCGAGGGTGGCGACATTTGTCGTCGGCGGTGACATTTGTTGTGCACGGCGACAGCTAGTCAACATTTTTCCTATGAACGTCGTGCCAAAAGGAGTAATATTTTTCTTAGACTTATCACGTCTAGGTATCTTTTGATGTTCTGATAACGTAATTTGATATTTGCTAATTGTCGGTCGGCATTGATACTTGTGCCCTCGTTGGCATCCCTAATTGTCGGTTAGCAAAGTAAGACAATGGGTAAGAGTGTACGTAGCAGAGAGCAAACATATCTTTCTAATTGTAGATCATATAGAACAATGCTAATTCTCACACCTCCCAAAAAAACAAACAAAAAAATATGGATCATAGAACTTTTCCTAACTTTTGTAAAAGAAGATTGCTTGAGAATAAGTTCAAGCACTATGAATTTGATACAGCAATTTGATTGTTGAACTTGGTATATTAATGAAATTAATTCTATATGAATCAATTTGGAAACAATTTGATACAACAATGAAATTTGATTCAATATGAATCAGACAGCAATTTTGTACAACAATGAAATTAATTCTATATGAATTTGGTACAGCAATATTTTTGTAAAAGAAGAAAAATACCCAAGCATAGAAAAATACCCAAACAATCATTATGAATTTGGTACAACTTATAAAATTCACTAAAAATTACAAACCGGACAATGAACACAAAATATAACTTTAACCAAATAACAAATAATAAAAAATCATAATATTGCATTGTCCTGGGCAGCAAGAAATGATAATTTCTCAGCAAATTTATCAAATTCATAATGATTGCTTGAGAATAAGCTCAGTACCTGAGGTTGTGTGAAAATGAGGATGAAATGTGATGGATTTCTTGTCCTGCCCTGCAATGAAATGTGAAAATTGAAATGAGAAACTTATTTATTCGTTAAAAAGACAGTGTCAGCTGAGGTTCATCAAGATATAGGTATAAGAAGACAATTAACCAACAGAAAGAGGACAATTCAATAGTCTCAAGATATAGGGCATCAAATATTGGAACATGTTCTTGGAACAAAAAATAAATATCTAAAAATATAATATATCTAGAAGAACATAAGAGTGAAACGGCACGGGCCTCCGATCCTACGTGAGTGCAACGACACGGGCCTCCGGGCCTACGTGAGTGCAACGGCACGGGCCTCTGGCCCTACATGAGTGCAACGACACGGGCCTCCGACCCTACGTGAGTGTAACGGGACGGGCCTCTGGCCCTACGTGAGTACAATGGTACGGGCCTCCGGCCATACATTAGTGCAACGACAATAATTTGATAAAGGATAAAATGATAAACAGAGAAAAACATACCTTGAGAGGAGGCAAAAGATGAAATTTGAAGGGGCGCAAAAAACCTCTGATTAAATTTGTGCCTGAGAATATACCTCATTTTCTTCTATCACTTGGACATTTCACTTGAAGATGCTCAACTCACCTAGTGTCCAAACAAAAACATCACACACATGTAAGTATTAATTAAAAAACCTTGATAGTGGTCACCATGACAAAAGAAGAGCAACAAACTAAAAATCAAATTTTCTTTAAAGAGGCTGATGATTCAGCGGCGGTCCCAAGTTCATAGATGTTCTTCTCTATAAACATTTCCTCTATGTTATTCTGATAATTTCTTCATCACCTTTGCTTTTTAGTATTTGGTGTTACTGTTATTACTTAATAATATTTTTATCAGTATCCACTTCAAGAATAATTTGGAGTTTTTCTTAAATCTCTTTAAAATAACTCTTACACAACTTTAAAAACCTTCCAATGAAAAATACATAGCATAACAAATATAAGATCAAAATAAACAGAGAAAACATACCTTGAGAGGAGGCAAAAGATGAAATTTGAAGGGGCACAAAAACCTGTCATTAAATTTGTGTCTGAGAAGAGCAATTACTTGAGCAAACAAAATAAAACATTGCCTATTTTGCAACTTAAAGGAGAATGAAGTTGAAATCACTTACCTATGCATAGGTAAGGAAGAATGGAAGCCCTTGGAATGGTGGGGGATAAGGGAGTCGAAGCCCTTGAAATGGTGGTGGGTGTAAGGGAGTTGAAACCCAGTTCACACCATTTAGAGTGAGATTCTGAGTTAGAGCTACCTTCGTGTATTACCAAAAGCCCAGGAAAACCTAGCTATCAGCAAAGGAAAAAAAAACTAAATATGCTACACCATATAAGAAAAACGTCACTATTTTAGCTGAGTAAATTTGAAACTTTAAAATAGACAGCATTGGTATTATAAGATTCAACCTGAGAAGGAGAATTGCTGGGAGAACACCATAATGTTAGCAACTATTTCAACTCACAATAATAATTCCTATAGAAGTAGAAGAACAATTCTTTTGGAAATGAATGCTAAGGATCCACTATTATCAAAATCCCAAGGAAAACCTAGCACCGACATCCAAATAAAGGGAAGAAGGTGGGGAGGGGGAAAAATAACGGTCAAAGAACTGCTTACAGAAGAAGCCAACCGATCAACAGTAACATTGCACGAACCTTGAAAATTTCTGGTTCTAGCTTGCTTCATACTGAATGCAAGTTACGAAATGGAGAAATGAAAGGGAAAAGAGTACGAAAGAGGGCCTTAAACAAACAGAACCAGGTCCTCACTGAAATCGAAGGACGAAAGCAGCCTTGTAGTGATACCTCGACGCGGCTTCAGCCTCTGATGTCGGGGGAACAGAGAAGTGATTTCGGAGTTGGAGTTCATTTGTTTGGGAGTTGGAGTTCGTCTGCTGCGAGATGTAGATCTAAAGGAGGTGTGGAGGTGGTGGTGGCGGTGGCCTGAAACTGGCGAGCGGGAGAGAAGGGCACTTGTAGTGTAAACCCTTATACGCACACCAAATGTAATAAATCATTATTAAGGGTAAGTACTCCTTGGATTAATATGGACTTAGTATCTGGTGTTTTTAGACCAATATGGTGCTGTAATAATTTTCCCGGAGTTTATTGAAGTCTTTACATGACACTTGTAGTGTAAACCCTTATACGCACACCAAATGTAATAAATCATAATTAAGGGTAAATACTCCTTGGATTAATATGGACTTAGTATCTGGTGTTTTTAGACCAATTTGGTGCTATGGTAATTTTCCCAGAATTTACTTAGGTCATAACCTAATACTTGTAGTGCAAACCCCTATTTGCACCCCATTTAGGTTAAATAGAAATTATGGTCAAATATTCCTGCTAAAAATGTGAAACTCAGGTTTTGGTGTTTTTAAACCAGCGTTATGTCATGGTAATTTTCCCTGAGATTATTGAGATCATAATCTAATACTTGATGTGTAAATCTCTACTTGCACACCTCCTATCTTTAATAGAAACCACGACTTAAGACTCCCTAGAGAATTTATGAAATTAGGATTTGAGGTTGTTAGATCACCACTCATTGCGAACCTATGGTGATAATTGGAACTCGTTTGGATATGATGTGATCAAGATCGCACCATAGGAGTCTAATCTAGATCAACCCAGGTGCGGCGTGGAGAGGATGCGAGCGGGAGAGATCGGCGTGGCAGCCGGCTTCGGCGACGTGAGCGTTAGGGCAAGAAGAGTGCGGAAAATACGTGTCGTGCGGGATTCAAAATAAAGATGAAGGCAGTGTTGTTTGAAGATGGACGGTGATATGAATGAACCGACGGTCCTGATGGAAAGTAGGTCTCACTTAGTTTAGGGTATTTCATTGCCATGATATTTCCTTTTACAGTAAGTAGTATATATATATACACACAAGTGACAGTGCACGGGGACCCCCGTACCCCGCGCGATAGTACCCGGCCCGCGGAGGCGGGCTTCGCCCGCCCCTGGCGCGTTGCTGTCAGGCGGCCTTCAGCCGCATCCAAGTTTTTATAACGTGAGTCTTGTTTTTTATGATTTTGAGCCCGATTTGTATCTTATTTGAAAAAGTGATGAACATGAAAGTTGTAGATCTCATCAAGAAGAATAACCTTCATGTTGATCACTCTTTGATTTGAAGCCGTTTAGGACTCCGATTTAGGCCTCAAAAAAGGTCACGCCGAATCGGGAGCCGAAACGGCTTCAAATCAAAAAGTGATCAACATGAAAGTTATTCGTTTCGATGAGATCTACAACTTTCATGTTGATCATTTTTTCAAATAAGATAGAAATCGAGCTCGAAATCGTAAAAAACGCGCCTCGCAAATCATAGAAAGTCCCAGACCGCCTATTTTGTTTGCAGTTTTAAATATATAAAGCAGCCCCGATGATTATTTGCTGGAATGTTGTTGTTATCGGGCTTGTTTTGGGCTCGATTTTGGGATGATTTCGAGCTGATAGCGGGGGAGTGTCAGCTAACCCGAGTTTGAAATATTTTATGCCTTATAAAGGGGCAAAAACGTAATTTTACATAGGTTTAGGACACCCTAGTAGTAGGTTTAGGAGACCTAGTAAAATGTGGAGAGAGGGTGTGGTTTGATTGAGCTCGATCGGACGACAGCAGAATTTTGAACCCGTGGTCAGACGACTATTCTAATTTCGAAGTCATGAGTTTATATTTCCTTTATAGTAGTTAAGATACATATATATATATACACACACACACACAAAAGGTAGAAATAGAATATACAAAATACATGAAATGAGAATATTCAACACTCCCCTCAAGTTGGATCATGTATGGCTCAATTTGTTACAAAGATAGTTTACTCTCGGTCCCGAGATCTCCTTAGTTAGAATGTCAACAAGTTGTTCGCTAGTTTTTGCATGCCCCAGAGAAATGATTCTTTCTTCATATTTTTCTCTAACAAAGGGACAATCCACCTAAATGTGATTGGCACACTCATAAAATACAGTATTATTAGTAATCTGAATGACAACTTGATTGTCACATCATACTTAAGTGGGTTCTTGAACTAGATAGCCTATCTCTTGAAGGATTTGTCTGGTCGACCGTCCACATAACCTCTACAGTAGTATGAGATATATAACATGATACTCAGTTTTAACACTAAATCTAGCGATAGTGGTTTGCTTCTTACTTCGCCAAGAGATTAGGTTGCCACCCAAGAAAACGGTAAAACTGTTGGTGGATTTCTGAGTGGCTAAGCATCCTGCACAGTCAAAATCACAGAATGCTTCAATATTATTATGGTCATGGTCACTGCAAACTAGACCAAGACTTGGATCTTTCTTCACATATCATATAATACGAAGGGCAACATCCCACTAAGCATTGATAGGAGATGGCATAAACTGGCTTACTTTACTTACGACACATGAAATGTCTAGACGTGTCATAGCGAGATAATTTAGTTTGCCAACTATTCTGCGTTATTTCTCTGAGCATTTAAATAACGGACATTCCACATAGAGACTCTTCTCACCTGGTTCAAGTGGGGAATTAGTTGTATCACATTGAGACATACCTAAATCTTTGAGGAGATCCAAAACATACTTCCTTTGACATAGGAAGGTACCTTTCTTGTAATCAACAACTTCAATGTCAAGAAAGTATCCTAGTGGACCAAGATCCTTTGTTCAAACATTCTAGTGTAGGAAGGCTTTGAGATAAGCAATCTCTTGTAAGTCGCTTCCAGTGATGACAATGTCATCAACATAAACGACTAATAGAATGCTACCCACCAGGGTGTGTTGATAGAAAGACAGATGAGTCCTTTTGACTTATTTTTATGCCACACTGAGTCACTATCACACGAAAGCGTCCAAACCAAGCACGTGGAGATTGCTTCAATCCATACAAGGACTTTTGGAGATGTCATGCCTTCAAACACTCCCCCAACAATGAACTCTGGAGGTTACTCCATATAAACTTCTTCAAGAACCCCATGTAGAAACGCATTTTTGATGTCCAATTGGTACATAGGCTAGTGGAATAGGCGAATAGAAGACATTTTAGCCACATGGGCAAATGTTTCATTATAATCTAGGTCATACGTCTGAGCATATCCCTTTGCAACCAATCAAGCTTTCAGGCTATCCAGAGAGCCATCTACCTTGACCGTGACAGTATAGATCCATTTGCATCCAATGGCATGTTTTGCCTGCAGAAAGAGGAACAAGTTCCCAGGTCTAGTTTTGTTCCAATGCATCTAATTCGGCCTACATGGCAGTGGCCCAACTAGGATGAGACTTGGCCTCCTCAACTGAGTTCAGAATAATATCAGTATCCAATGCAGAAAGTAAAACAAGAGTAGATGCAGACAACCGTTGATAAGAGGTAACATATAATGTAGTATCTCTACAAGTGTGAGTACCTTTCCGAATAACAATGGGGAGTTTAGTACTCCCAATACATGGAGCTGGTATGTTTGCAGACTCTCCCTCCCTGGAGGTGTCTAAAGGAACAAACACGTCCATATTCTGAGTAGAGGTAAGCAAGAACGCACATGTAGATTTCGCAGGACGACGAGAATAAATAGTGACCCCAGAAGGATCACGTGAGGCCTCAAAGGGGGGCATGGGTAGAGGAGGGAAAGTGGGGATGGAGTCGAGAGACACAACAAAGTCTGGTGACATAGGCTCTATATGAGAGAATGGAACGAATTTGACAAAGGTAACATCCACAGAGATAATGTATCGTTTAATTGGTGAGTAGCACCGTGTTAGGGGTAAGGCTTCACCCGTACCCGTGGGCAATACCAGCTGCTCAAATACCGCACCACGCAAAGCAGTCCACGGCAATGATCCATAGTGGCCCCCAATCGGGATCCCCTAACAGGGCCGCGACCCCCACACCCCAACCCGTCTCCTCAACCAGTTTAATTGAGGCGGGTTGTTGAGGCTGGGATTCGATCCCCAGACCTCCTTGATAAGGAGCCTTCAACACGGCTCTCATCACCAACTGAGCCGCGGCTCAGTTGGTGATGAGAGCCGTGTTGAAGGCTCCTTATCAAGGAGGTCTGGGGATCGAATCCCAGCCTCAACAACCCGCCTCAATTAAACTGGTTGAGGAGACGGGTTGGGGTGTGGGGGCCGCGGCCCTGTTAGGGGCTCCGGATTGGGGGCCACTATGGATCATTGTCGTGGACTGCTTCGCGCGGTGCGGTATTTGAGCAGCTGGTATTGCCCACCGGTACAGGTTAGGCCTTACCCCTAACACACCGATAGCCCCTGGTGATGCGAGAGTACCCAAGGAAGGTACACTTAATGGACCGAGCAATTGATGAGATAAGTGACGGCAAGGACGACATCACCCCAAAAGTGGGTAGGCACTAGCATGTGATGTAAGAGCACACATGTGATCTCCATGAGATGGCGATTGGCTTCAGCGACCACAAGGTAGAAAAGAACTGTCAAAGTTGATAACTCGAAGCTCCGATCAAGCCTAACTGGAGCGTCTTCGACAAGAACGCATCGCAATGAAGGCGGACATAGGGGAGAGCCCGGAGGAATCTTAACTGGCTCTCTGAAACCATGTTTGAATAATTAGGGAAATTGATACTCTCTTACCCCCTCAATGGGCAAGGAGGATATATATATACCAAAATTTCCCCTGGAAGTTTGCATAATTTCAGGTTACACCCCCAATTACTTTTGAAATTACAAAAACCTCCCCTAAAATTTGCATTGCATAACATCCATGCACAAAAATACCCTCACATAGTAAATTTGGGGGGGGGGGGGGGGGGGGGGGGGGAGTGGGGTGCTTTTTGTGCATGGATGTTATGAAATGTACTCTTACATGGGAGGTTTTTGTAATTTCAAAAGAGGGGTGCAACGTGTAATTTAACAAACTTAGAGGGGAGGTCCCGGTAAATGGCCTTATATGTGTGGGGGGATGGGTGGGGGATCGATTCAATGATGGGAGAACGATGGCAAACGTTGCCCTAGATAGGCGTCGGTCATTGGAATTGAAAAACATCAAATTTTGGTCGAAACCGTTTGAGTAACCAGCGATCAAAGGTAGCGAGCAGAGCCAGATGAAGAAAAAGAGTCAACCACCTACGCAAGCCGTGAGGACAGGGACTGGTGCACTTTGATGCCTGTGCATTGTGCAAGCTAAAAGAGTCAGCGACAATGGGAACTAGTTTGGGAAGAAGATCCCTGTGCAAACTAAAAGAAATGTGATTCGAAGCTGCAGTATGGACCAAGTCGGTCGAATCCGTAGGTGGAGTCCGGCGAAGTTTTCGGCAGCTTGGGAAGAACAACCCTGGCAGCGCAAGATCGAGACGGGGTCTTGCAAAAATGGGAACGCCAACAACTAACTGAAGTAGAAATCGTGAATGGCAGGGGCAAAACAGGAAACTAATAGAAATCCTGAATGGCAGGGGCAAAACAGGAAACTAATATTAGGCGGTGGGCGACAGAAGCACTGTTCATTCAGCAATTCACTTTCTAATAGTATATATACATATAAATACGTATGTATTTATATATAAAGGATTTATGCATGTATGTGTATGTATGTATGTGTGCATGTTCCAACAATGTCTTTATGTATATATATGTATCCGCAGTACAAATTGATTTTCCCGAATAGCATCAATTCTAACTCTCTTCTCTCTTCTTGGTTGGAATCTCATTAAAACAAATTGGTGTGCCCAACAGGCTGGATATTTTCAGAAGATCGCCGATGTATGGGAAAGAGTTGCAAGTGAGACAAGCCATTATGCTAAACATAGCTGCTAGCAAAAGTAAGTCTTTCTAACCCCATCTCTCAAGAAAATTAACTTTCTAACACCATCTCATGAAAATTAACTTTCTATATAATGTTATTAATAGAGAAGCCCAACACCATAAATAGCACTTACATTAAAATCATATTCATGGCAGCCATTAAATTTAAATCCCCTTATTTTTCCTGATCTTAAATAATCTAAGCTTCATCCCCATTTTATAATTAAATTCTGCATCATGCTTATTGAAGTATTTTCCATAGAGATTGTTGGAGTAGAATTATGGACAAAGGGATTTGTTTGGCGCAGTAAGTGCAAATTTTTCAGCATTTAGTGTGTAGAATAACACGAAAGTGAGAGAAACAAAATAAATATTTTATTAATTTTGTTGACACATATACATCAATGATTACAAGATTTGTACATTTATATAGGAAGAGAGAGAGAGAGAGGAGCCACAATCCCATTCTAAGGTGTGGGACTAAATCCTTATGTGGTAATGGGCTCTAGTTGGGCCTTACTATAGGCCTTTGTTCATATTCATTTAGCACTCCCCCGTAATTTAGAGCATACAGATCGTAGACACCAAGCTTGGACAAAATATGATAATATAGCGGACGCGGTAAGACCTTAGTAAAAATGTCAGCAATTTACCAAGCAGCAAGAACATGTTTTAATTCCAATTTCTTCAGTTGAACCTTCTCCCGAATGAAATGACAATCTACTTCGATGTGTTTAGTACGTTCATAGAATATGGGATTCTTAGCAATATGGATAGCAGCTTGATTGTTGCAAAATAGAATAGCCGGAGAGGAGAGTTTGACTCTCAGGTCTCTTAGAAGACTTTTCAACCATGTAAGCTCAGATACAACGGAGGTCATTGAACGATACTCAGCTTCGGCAGATGAGCGTGCAACCACGGATTGCTTCTTGCTTCGCCGGGTGATAAGGTGTCCACCAAAGTATGTACAATACCCACTTGTGGAACGACGATCATCCAAAGAGCCAGCATAGTCAGCATCAGAGCAGTCAATAAGAGAAAAGGAAGAGGAGGGACTGTATACAAGCCCTTGTCCAGGAGAATTCTTCAGATATCGGAGGATGCGCTCAACTGCCTTAAGATGAGAGATCGGTGGAGCATGCATAAATCGACTTACAACCCCAACGACAAATGATATATCAAACCGTGTAACTGTAAGATAAATCAGCTTCCCTACAAGACGACAATAATACTCTGGGTTTGGAAGGAGTAGATCAGAGTCGGAGGCATGGCGCAGAGCTTGTGATTGACATCCATAGGTGTGTCAGCGGGCTTGCATCCAAAGTAGTCAGCGTCATAAAGAAGGTTAAGGCGGTACTTCCGTTGAGATGAGACAAGGCCATCAGGACGCCAAGCTACCTCGATACCAAGAAAGTACCGAAGATTTCCCAAATCTTTAGTCTGGAAAGTAGAGGTCGAGTGTTTCTTGATCATGTGTATTCCTTTGAGATCATAACCCATAATCAAAATATCATCAACATACACCAATAGAATATTGTGCCCGTCGGACGATGACGAGTGAAGAGAGAGAAGTCGGTCGAACTTTGAGTAAAGCCAACATCACGAACAACCCGACTGAACTTGTCAAACCACGCTCGAGGAGAATGTTTGATACCATAAAGAGATTTTTTGAGGTGACATACAAGAGACACCCTCGTGGTCTCAAAACCGGGAGGCTGTAGCATGTAGACAGTCTCAACGAGATCGCCATTTTGAAGCATTTTTGACATCCAATTGATGCAGCTGCCACTGTCGATGAACAGCGAGGGAGATCAAGACGCGAACAATATTTAGTTTTGTGATGTGTGAGAAGGTCTCGTCGTAATCGAGTCCGTGTTGCTGAGTAAAACTACGAGCTACACGATGAGCTTTTAGACGTTCAACCATCCCATCCGGACCATGCTTGATGGTGAAGACCCACTTACATCCCATACAAGTCTATCCAGATGGAAGAGGGACAAGATCTCAAGTCTGATTAGCCCAAAGAGCATCCATGGCCGCTCTCCACCCCGGATGCTGAAGAGACTCCTGCAGAGAGTTAGGGATGGAAATAGACGACAAAGAAGTTGCAAATTTGTGAAGCACTGGAGATAGGCGATGCAATGAAACATAATTAGACAGGGATTGAGCGGTAGACGCTAGTGTCGGATCATCAGGCCGCGAGGTATCATTAATATAAGGCAACTATCGTAGAGCATCAGAACGAGGAGGGAGACGAGTGTACATACGTAGAAGAGGCGGTTTGGAGGGTATGGTGACCGGGGTGGGTAGGAGTAGAGGAAGATGAGAGTTAACAAGAACGACAGGGCGCGAAAGAGTAGGAGGTGTTGCAGGGGTCGTAAGGAAAGAGTGAGAAGGCTAGTCTTCGAGGAAGGTCACATCCGCAGATGTAGCTATTGGATCTTGTGGCGCCCTTAGAGGGGGGGGGGGGGGGGTGAATAAGGGCAATTTAAAACTTTGATACTTTTTGTAACAAACGAAACAATATATGAATATAGAGACAAATAATTGAATTTAAAAACAAGATTTTATTTCATCAAAGATAATGAGTAGAAATAATTCCAATAAAGCTTGGAATCAAAGGCTTACAATTAATAAAATCTCTTGTCTCTTTTCACCGGTCCTTCTCCTAAGGACCGGTTGGCTATAACCTATATCTCCCAGATAAAGACACTAGCCTCTCCCTAAATCAAATCTTGATCTAGACGCAGCACACACGGCGGCGATTTTCTCCCAAGCCACACAAGGACTTGACACCGCACACAAGGATCTAACATCACACACAAGGTGATGATTTCCCCTAAGCCTCACACGGACTTAGACGTCGCACGCAAGACGACGATTTCTACAACGATTACAAGATGAATGTAAATATAAATGAAATACAAATTAAAAACCCCCCTTTAGAATTTCTGGACCAAAGCTGCGAAGAATCCTTGAGAAAGTCTCCTTGGAACGCGTGTACAATCTTCGGCTTCGATCTCTCTTTTCTTCTTCAAGGATGGGGATTTTCGTTCTCTGGAGCTCTCTGGACGATAACACTCAGGAAGAAGGCTTAAAAGTCTGAAGGCATGAAATCCACGAAGTTCTGAACCCTTTTAATAAAAAAGAGCTGTCGCCGTCCGTTAGCTAGGTATCGCCAGAATCCGATATCTCCAGAGGCTGCCACGTGTCCCACTAATTCGACGTTTCTGCGCGGAGTTGAGGTCGTGGTTGAGACGTGGGCTGTCGGATATCCGATATCACTATCGGAAATCCGTTAGCTTGCGTAACTGCTGCACGTCGTATTGTTGCGGGAAGATCGTGCACTGTCGGATATCCGATATCACTATCAGAAATTCGTTAGCTTGCGTAACTGCTGCACGTCGTAGAGTTGCGGGAAGATCGTGGGTTGTCGGATATCCGATATCATTATCGGAAATCCGTTAGCTCTAAACCGCTGAGAAGAAATCGTGCGCCGTCAGAAATCCGTTAGCTCTCAACCGCTGGGAAGAAATCGTGCGCTATCGGAAATCCGTTAGCTAGCTGTCGGAAATCCGATAGCTCCAATTTCTGGAAAATCGGTATTTTGCTCCAATTGCAAACATGTTATCCTTGCACCTGTTATCTGCACACCACTAATCAAAAATAGGATCAAATACATTCGGGATTTGTTATTCTCAAACTGGACGAGTGCGGAACGCATGCTCCAACAATCTCCCCCTTTTGATAATAACAAATCCTTATAAAAAGAAATCGAATAAATCATATAGAGATATTGAAAAGTATATCATGTGTGTACAAATGTGAACGTTTAATCTTCATGATCTCCCCCTTAATATGATATGATTTCCCCAAATATTCTCCCCCGACATATAAACTCCCCTACATATAAACTCCCCCTACATGAATGCTCACTTAATTAATTAAGTATTTTAAGTGATTTAAGTGATTACTTATGATTTCTTATTATCTTCTCCCCCTTTGATATTATCAAAAGTAATGAATAGAGACGAGGAAATAGTATCATAGAGATATGGAAGAAAAATAAGAAAGAGTATAGGAAAATTGGAGTACACTAGCGGAAGCCTTGTAAGTTATATGATATGAGATAGGAAACCGTAGAGATTAGGCTAAGCATTCTAGTAATGTGTTATAATGTATAGAAGCAAATATACTTAACCATGATGAGATTCAATTTCAATTATCAGAGAAAGACACATTAGAATATAGAATATTGAATCGTTTCGATCCAATTCTCATAAGAAGAAATTTTATAAATAACAATGAAGTATAGTAGTGATACTTTGAGAAAGAATACATATGAATATATTTAAAATATACATGATCATGGAATTGTTAAACATAACATAAATATACATAAAACCAAACTTATGAACTTATAGAAACTTTGCAAGTATACATAAAAGGACCATTTTGGTTTTGCATAACAAGACACTTTACAATTCTTTCCAAGGTGCTTAACCTCACAATGCTCATTAAGACTTATCAGGAGGCTAAGTAGTGCTTGGTGGAGGATCCTTTCAATTTTATTTTTTTTTAAAATATTTTTGGCAAAATATATGTTTTGCATTTGAATTTGCCTCTTTTTGTTTTGAATATTCATATATGTAAAGGATCTCCGAATTCACTTGCATGCAAAAAAATGGTATAATTTGAATAAGTGCAAAGTAGCAAAGTTGAAGGTAGCATTTATGAAATGTATTTTGTTATGTTCGTTCAATCATGATGTATGTATAAAATAAATATTATTAACATGTATTAGCAAAGTAAGTGTTTGTGATTGCTCATTGTCATAAATAAAAGATTTCTTATACTTAGAGGCATGCGAAAACAATTCTTAATGACTATATGAAAGTGTCATTACAATGATAACTTAAGATTGAACATCATAATCATGTGTTAAGCTATTTTTACGAAAAATAACACATGAAGAAGCATTTATGCCAAATTAAAAAAAATTCCCTTATGAACATTTATAGAAACAGGTAATGAAGAAGCTAGGGAAAAATAGGTATTTAATTTTTTTGGGAGCTGTCGGATTTCCGATAGCTAGATGTCGCCATCCGACAGCTCGGAAAAGATAAAAGGACGCGTTTCGTCATTTGACCGACACCTCACTTCAGTTTTAGGCAAAATTCTGAGATCTAGAGCTCCAGGTGACGGAAAACTTCAGATCTAAGGTGAGATATGTGGATTTTGCAAGTTTTGTTTAAAATTTCTCCAATAGTCTTGTGATTTTGATAATCCTCTTGGTTTTCATGGAGTTTTGTGAAGATAATTTGTAGAATGTTTAGGAGATCTTGACATTTTAGATCTTGGTGTTTATAAGAGATTTAGATCATGTGATTTTGAAGTAAAATTAGAAATTTTTGTTGTATTTTTGTGTTGAAACATGATTTTCCTTTCTTTCTTGTAGTTTGTGTGGAGATCAAGAATTTTATAGGTATCAGCTTTATAGGAAAAAGATGATGACAAAAAAAAAATTTTGAAGTGTTATAGGAAGAAGATGATGAATAGTGATTTTCACCAAAATTTTGATTTTTCAAAAATTACATAAATGTTGAAGAATATTTTCTGTGTGAAAACTGTGTGGATTTGTGATAGGAAGATTTTTTGTGAAAAAAAATTTCGGAAGCATAAACTTTTAGCTATTGGATATCCGACAGAGGGGTATCGGATATCCGACAGGTCCATTTTGTTGTTGTTTGTTTTTAAAAAAAAAAAAAATTTTATGTCTCATGCAGATATGTCTTCCAGTTGGAGATCGAGAAGGGGTGAGTCAGGAGACGCTCATTCTTCTTATCAAAGTTTCCCGGGCATAGAAAAGGCCCAAATCGGAATTTCAAAAGTCGTGGAATTTGATCTCCCCCGGCATGAACGAGTCTATTATATGCTTGCTGAGGCAGGTATACTCTCGGTCATTATCCAAGACATTTTCTCCTCCTTTTTAGTCCGAGAATTTTATAATCATCTTGAGGATCCGTCATATACCGATTTGAATGGAGGAGTTAGATCCAAAATTCAAGGCCAATATGTGGAGATCACTCTATTTGATTTAAGAAGTGAATTTGGAATAATGGAGAGTGAGAATGTGTTGGACATAGTGGAAAATTATAGACTTGTGAGAGATTGGACCCTAATGAATATGTCTTTGCATGAAAATTCCACAAAAAACCTTATAACCACTATGACGACATTGACAGACGATGCTCGTCTTGTTCAAGATATACTAAGGCACATGATTATGTTGAAGTCCGGTGATACCCATAGTATTACGGCTCAACTTATTCTTGTGACTTATTATATAGTGGAGAACGAGTTATTTGATGTGGCCGATCTTCTTTTGTCTATGATGCGTTATACATTCCGCCTTAAAAGTCCTGAGTGGAAAAAGGCACACACCCTCCCGCTGGGTGCGATTATCCAGTATATTCTATTCAAGAAATATACATTGATAGATCAAAGCTTTTGTGTTGGAGATTGTGTCCCGGAAATATATCAAACGACGTGTATAAAGGGTAAGAAAAATCAAAGGAAGCCGCCTACTACGGAAATGAGAGAGCCTCCATTTGCACGTTTAGGGTCTATGCGGGAGGCACTTGATTCTTTCCAAACAAGGTTGGATAGACATATAGATGATTTTCAAGAGCATAGAAGGTCCTTTGAAGAACACAAAGTAGAGGTGAAGAAGGATCGGATGCGAATGCAGAAGTTTATGAAATTCCTTGTAAAATGACTTAAATTAAAGCCTACGCCTTCTGAAGCCACGGAATGGGAAGTGCCGGCGGAGGAGGAGCCGCGTCGCCAATCGGTTAGTCAGGCTCGGCGGAGGAAGACAGTGATAAGGAGATCAGATTATGATATTCCAGAAAGTAATGGAGCAGGCAGTAGAAATGATGAGGATTCGGAGTGAAAAAGACTCCTGGGAACTATCTCCATCCGACATCTTACTGTCGCCATCCGACAGCTGCCCAGCCCAGATCTTTCTTCAATTTTGTGAATTTCTTTTATGAGACATTTTAAGTACCCTTTTGTTAAAGTGCTGTAATAATTTTTAATATTTGAACATGTTATATGTTGGTGAATGTCTATGTTAAGATTTAGTTTTTTTTTTAAATGTAAGACTATTTTGATGTTTTTTTATTAATTTTATAGATAATAAGTAGTGATATAATCAGTGTGAAATGTCTAGGATTCTCAATTCTAGCCTAAGCATAGAGAAACGGGAATCTGGTAACGGTTTAGTAAATATATCCGCTAGTTGTGAATCCGTTCCTATGAAGTTGATTTTTACATTACCCTTCTTAATATGATCCCTTATAAAATGATGTCGGACATCTATATGCTTAGATCTAGAGTGTAATACGGGATTATTAGTTAAGTCTATAACACTTTTATTATCACACTTTAATTCTACACTACTTTGTTGCATGCCAAAGTCTTCTAATGTTTGTGACATCCAAAGAGCTTGAGCACAATAACTACCTAGTGCAATATATTCGACCTCGGTAGTAGAGAGGGCAACAGAATTCTGTTTCCTACTCGGCCAAGAAATAAGTGAAGGGCCGATAAAATGACAAGTGTCACTAGTGTTTTTCCTATCTAAAGAACATCCTGCATAATCTGAATCCAAATAAAGGAATCATTATGAGGATACCATAATCCTAATTTAGATGTTCCTATAAGATATTGAAATATGCGTTTCATCGCTTTTAAATGTGACTCTTTAGGATTAGCCTGAAATCTAGCACATAAACAAACGGCAAACATAATGTCAGGTCTAGATGCGGTTAAATATAATAAAGATCTTATCATGCTTCTATAAAGAGTTTGGTCAATTGAAACTCCACTTTCATCTTTTCCTAATTTTAGTGAAGCACTCATAGGAGTGTTTGCATGCTTAAGATTTTCAAATCCAAATCTTTTTAACATATCATGAATATATTTGGATTGACATATAAAAATACCATCATGTTTTTGTGTAATTTGAAAACTTAGAAAATATGAAAGTTCTCCTACCATGCTCATTTCAAATTCATTTTTCATAATTTGAACTACTTCATTACACAACTCTTCATTAGTGGCTCGAAAAATAATCTCATGAACATAAATTTGCAAAATAACTAAATCATGATCAATTTGCTTAATAAAGAGTGTAGAATCCGCACTTTATATTTTATAATCGTGCTTTAATAAATATTGAGTTAATCGATCATACCAAGCACGAGGCGCTTGTTTTAATCCATAAAGCGCTTTATCTAATTTATAAACATAATTTGGATATTTCTCATTTATAAAGCCAGGGGGTTGTTCTACATAAACCTCTTCTTTTATATACCCGTTTAAAAATGCGGTTTTGACATTCATTTGATATAATTTAAATCTTTTAAAACAAGCAAATGCAAGAAATATCCTAACCGCTTCTAATCTTTCTACGGGTGCAAAAGTTTCATCAAAATTTACCCCTTCAATTTGTGCATAACCTTTTGCAACTAATCTGGCTTTATTTCTAACAATTCTAGATTCATTATCCAATTTATTTTTAAAAATTCACTTAACTCCAACGACAGGACGATTTTTGGGTTGTTCTACAAGATTCCAAACCTTATTACGTTCAAATTGATTAAGTTATTCGTTCATAGCTAAAAATCAAAATTCATCATTTAAAGCGGTGGAAACATCTTTTGGTTCTATTTCAGAGACAAAGCAAAGGTTTGAAAATAAGACATGTAACGATGAACGAGTACTAACCCCTTTTTGCGGATCTCCAATGATAAGCTCCTTTGGATGATCCTTTGAAAATCTCAATTCACTTGGAGGCACATATTCTTCTTTCTTCTTCTCTATCTTCTTCTTCTCTTTCTCCTTCTCTTTCTTCTTCTTTTTCTTCTTCATTTTCTCCAAGTTCTTCATCATCATTCTCCACCGAAGGAAGGGGTTCATCTTCTTTTCCTGTAATTTTCTTTTCTACACATGAAGCAAACTCATCAAACCTAACATGAATAGATTCCTCAACTATTTTTGTTCTTTTATTAAAAATCCTATAAGCGTTACTAGTTGAAGAATAGCCAATAAAAATACGTTCATCACATTTTTCATCAAATTTTCCTAAGGAATCTTTAGAATTCAAAATAAAACATTTACAACCAAAAACTTTGAAATAAGAAACATTTGGTTTTTTATTAAAAATTAATTCATAAGGAGTTAATTTTAAAATAGGGCGAAGCATTACTCTATTAATTACATAACATGCCGTACTAACCGCTTCAGCCCAAAAAGATTTTGGTAATTTAAATTCAAATAACATCGTACGGGCTAACTCTTGAAGAGTTCTATTTTTCCTCTCCACTACACCATTTTGCTGTGGTGTGCGTGGAGCGGAAAATTCATGTTTAATTCCTAACTCCGTACAAAAAGAAATAAACTTTTCATTTTCAAATTCTCCTCCATGATCCGATCGTATGCGTTTAATTTTTAACTCTAATTCATTTTCAATAACGTAAACATAATTTTGAAAATTCTGAAAATGCATCGGATTTGGAGGTTAGAAATAAAGTCCAACAAAAACGAGAATAATCATCAATCAATACAAATGTATATTGTCTACCTCCTATGCTAGAAATTCTAATTGACCCAAATAAATCCATATGTATTAATTGAAGTGGCCTAGTGGTAGAAATAATATTTTTACTTTTGAAAGATGATTTTGAAAATTTTCCTTTTTGGCAAGGCACACATAATGAAGAAGATAAATTTCCATTTAACAATGGTAAACCTTTAATTAATTTATCTTTTGAAAGTTTTGTAATTAACTTAGCACTAGTATGTCCAAGTCGCCTATGCCATAATTCTAATTCATCATTTTTTGATAAAAAACATTTTAAAGTAGAATTTGAAAAATCAAGAAATTTAATCATATAAACATTATGACATCTAGGTGCGGTAAAAACAATTTCTTTTGTTTTAGAATTAATAATTTTGCACAAATTTGTAGAAGATTCAAATAAAACATCTAAACCCTTATCACATAATTGACTAATAGAAATCAAATTATGCTTTAATCCTTCTACAAATAAGAAATTTGAAATTGAAAAATTTTTGTTACCCACAACTCCGATGCCGATGATTTTTCCTTTTCCATTATCTCCGAATGTAACAACTCCTCCTTTCTTCATCTCCAGGCTAAGGAACTTCTCTTTATTGCCCGTCATGTGCTTTGAACAACCCGAGTCCAAGTACCACACGTCTTCTTTGTCCTTAGCCTGCCAACACACCTAGAACGAAGAGGTGAGTAAAGATCTGGTTACCCAAGTGGTTCCACCCATAGTATAGGTAGAAACCTTAGGCACCCAGATTTGTTTAATTTTACTTTTTCCTTTCCTCCAGCAAGAGTCTGTAGTGTGTCCAAATCTATTGCATTTGGCACATGTAATGTATTGAGAAGAGTATAACTTTTCTGGACTTTTGCTGGATGAGGATGCAGTATTTGACAATTTACTCACTTCAGAATTTTTAAAAACAGAATTTCTGGACTTTTCTCTGTCGCCGGCGACAGTGACTGTCACCGGGCGATAGCTTCCTGACGTGTATCCGAGTCCAAACCTTTCAGATCCATGACATTGGTATCCTAAGATCATATCTAGTGATCTTCGACCCATTCCAAATTTTTTCATGGCTAGCGTTAAGTCATGAATCTGGTTTCTCATTTCTGTATTTTCGAATACTAGATTTACAAATCTACGTTCAAAAGATTTCTTTCCCTCATGGACTTTGGAAATTAAAGATTCCAGATCTCTCTCTAAAAGTTCATTTTTTTTTGTAAGAATTTTTATTGTAGAATGAGATTTGGAAAGAGATTCTTCAAGTTCTTAAATTCTTCCCAAAAAGTGATCACACTCTTGGCAAGAAATTTCTCTTTTTCCAATAGTCTTAATTTCATTAAACAATTTTTTGTTTTCTTTAAGCAAAATTCATTTTCAGATTTAAGAAGATCATTATCTTTTAAACTCTTTTCAAAAAATTTGCAAGTCTTTAAAAATTCAGAAAATAATTCATCGTAGGTTGGAGGAGTTACCTCAGTGTCACTTTGGACACTGCATTCGTCATCAGATATGACGCTCTTTCCCATTAAGCACATGTTGGCCTCCTCTTCTTTACTTGAGCTTGAACTGCTTGCATCCTCAGAAGTAGTATCATCCCATGTTTCCGCCTTCAACACCTTCTTCGACCCTTTGTGCTTCTTTTCTTTAAATTCTTTTAAGTACTTTGGACACTTGCTTCGGATGTGTCCTAACTTCTTGCAGTGATAGCACTCCGGTGGCGGTCTCTCTTCCTCCTCATCGTCTTCCTTTCCTTTTTTCTTTCTAAACGTCTCATTCTTATAATACTTCTTAAATGAATTCCTCCTCTCTGGATTTTTCATAAATTTTCTAAACTTTCTAATAAATAAACTTTCCTCATCTTCTTCTTCTTTCTCAGAATCACTACTTTCCTCCTTCTTAGATCTTAGAGCCAATCCCTTCTTCTTTGGCTCCATATACTCTTGTTGTTGAATTTTCAATTCAACTTCATGAGTTTTCAAGTTCCCAATCAGGCTTTCAATATTAAGAGCTTTAAGATCATGAGATTCAGAAATAGCCGTCACTTTGGGATTGAATTCAGGGGGGGAGAGATCTAAGAAGTTTTCTCACCAAATCACCATTTGAAAAAAAAATTCCTAAAACTTTTGAGTCATTTACCATCTTAGTGAATCTTGTGTACATGGTATCCACATCCTCATTTACCTCCATCCTGAACTTTTCGAATTCTGACTCCAATTGGAAAAGCTTTGAATCCTTCACCTGCGAGGTACCTTCATGAGTAATTTCCAATAAATTCCAAATTTCATATGCAGTTTGACATGCGCAGGTTCTATTAAATTCAGTTTTATCAAGAGCACAAAATAATGCGTTCATTGCTTTTGCATTATTTTTGCATTTTAATTTGTCCTGGTCATCCCATTTATTTTTGGGTTTCTCCATGACAATATCACCAATTGTAAAAGTAGGATGAGTATAATTTGTTTCTATCATATTCCATACTTCAATATCTAATGATATTAAAAAAATATCTCATCCTAGTTTTCCAATAATTATAATCGGAACCCGTAAATAATGGTGGTCTAGTTATTCCTTGCCCCTCGGAAAATGCATGATCATGGTGCGCCAAAATTCCAGGTGGTTAAACCTTATAAGGAATTAACCTACCCTCTGATACCACTTGTTGGATCTTGTAGCGCCCTTAGAGGGAGGTGAATAAGGGCAATTTAAAACTTTGATACTTTTTGTAACAAACGAAACAATATATGAATATTGAGACAAATAATTGAATTTAAAAACAAGATTTTATTTCATCAAAGATAATGAGTAGAAATAATTCCAATAAAGCTGGGAATCAAAGGCTTACAATTAATAAAATCTCTTGTCTCTTTTCACCGGTCCTTCTCCTAAGGACCGGTTGGCTATAGCTTATATCTCCCAGATAAAGACACTAGCCTCTCCCTAAATCAAATCTTGATCTAGACGCAGCACACACGGCGGCGATTTTCTCCCAAGCCACACAAGGACTTGACACCGCACACAAGACGATGATTTACCCTAGACCACACAAGGATCTAACATCACACACAAGGTGATGATTTCCCCTAAGCCTCACACGGACTTAGACGTCGCACGCAAGACGACGATTTCTACAACGATTACAAGATGAATGTAAATATAAATGAAATACAAATTAAAAACCCCCTTTAGAATTTCTGGACCAAAGCAGCGAAGAATCCTTGAGAAAGTCTCCTTGGAACGCGTGTACAATATTCGTCTTCGATCTCTCTTTTCTTCTTCAAGGATGGGGATTTTCGTTCTCTGGAGCTCTATGGACGATAACACTCAGGAAGAAGGCTTGAAAGTCTGAAGGCATGAAATCCACGAAGTTCTGAACCCTTTTAATAAAAAAGAGCTGTCGCCGTCCGTTAGCTAGGTATCGCCAGAATCCGATATCTCCAGAGGCTGCCACGTGTCCCACTAATTCGACGTTTCTTCGCGGAATTGAGGTCGTGTTTGAGACGTGGGCTGTCGGATATCCGATATCACTATCGGAAATCCGTTAGCTTGCGTAACTGCTGCACGTCGTATTGTTGCGGGAAGATCGTGCACTGTCGGATATCCGATATCACTATCGGAAATCAGTTAGCTCTAAACCGCTGGGAAGAAATCGTGCGCCGTCAGAAATCCGTTAGCTCTCAACCGCTGGGAAGAAATCGTGCGCTATCGGAAATCCGTTAGCTAGCTGTCGGAAATCCGATAGCTCCAATTTCTGGAAAATCGGTATTTTGCTCCAATTGCAAACATGTTATCTTTGCACCTGTTATCTGCACACCATTAATCAAAAATAGGATCAAATACATTCGAGATTTGTTATTCTCAAACCGGACGAGTGCGGAACGCATGCTCCAACAGTAGCAACCTTGCGATTGACGGGAGAATAACAGATATAACTTTTCTAAGTGCGGGAGTATCCAACAAACATATATTTGATAGCACGAGGAGCAAGCTTGTCGGTGGAGGGATCAAGGCAGTGAACATAGCAGGTGCATCCAAAGACGCGAGGCATGACTGGAAAGGGAAGTGTGGAGGGGGAATAGAAGATTGAAGGGAGTCTCATAGTTGAGAATAGAGGAAGACATGCGATTAATGAGATAGCAAGCTGTAGAAACCGCAAAATGCCAATAAATCTTGGGAACTTGCATTTGAAACATAAGTGAGCGAGCGACCTCAAGAAGGTGACGATTCTTGCGCTTAGCTACACAATTCTGTTGGGGGTATAAGCGCATGAGGTTTGATGGATAATCCTGAACTCAGTACATAGATTATTAAACGCATGACTTGTGTATTCGCGCGCATTGTCGGTTCGAAGTGCTTTAATAGAGATGGAAAACTGTGTACGAGTCTCAGCAATAAAGACACAAAACACACGAGTTAGTTCAGAACGATCACGAAGTATAACCAGGTCATGCGAGAGTAATCATCACTAAATGTAAGAAAATAATGATAATCAGAAACACTTGTCGTTTTATAAGGTCCCCAAATATCAGACTGAACTAAAAAAAATGAGCATTGCTCTGAACACAATAATGGTTAAAAGAAGAACGATGTTGTTTGTCGAAGATACCTGACTCGCAGGTGAAGTCAGTGAGGGATAGACTGGGAAGAGCTTTCTTGAAGTTGGGAGAGGAGCATGCCCGAGACGTCGGTGCCAATCAACATAATTAACGGAGGAGAGAACTGTGGGAGAAGCGTCCAGAGTGTAGAGCCCGTTAGACAGTCGTCCTTTACCGATGATATTATGCAGTCGTTGATCCTGCACAACAAAAGAAGAGGAAGAAAATGTTACAGAGCAATCAAGGTCTTGAGTAAGAAGACTAACATAAAGCAGATTGAAAGGAGAGCTCGGAACATGAAGAACCGAGCGAAAGAGAGATAGATGAAGTGAGGGGCACATCGGCAGAACCGGAAACTGGGGCGGTGTCACCATTGGCCACTGTAATGAACTTACGATGCGCAGAGTTCAAGTACTAAGGAGGTTTCTGTAGAGTAATATGGTGTGTGCACCGGAGTCCACAATCCAAGTTGGACTATGGGAAAGACAGAAGATACCTTCATTGGAGATAGACGCAACAGAGCCAGACGAACAACTAATCAACCCCTGAATATGCTGGAATTGGGTGCGCAAGCTATTAATGTCGGTGTATGGGTTGGTAGGAGCATTGACCGCAATGGAGGCATGTTGGTGTGGGGGCACACCATGCTTACGCTAACACGTGGCCTCAAGATGATCATCCCGGCCATAATAAGTACACTTGGGACGAGTTCGACCGTGCGATCCCTACCCCGAGAGTCAGTGTGAGCCCCACGGGCCGCTGGAGGAGGGGGTGAGCTGTAAAAGAGTGTTGGGTAAGAACCGGGCAGACAGTGTTGGGAGCATTGGGGGGGCACCTTTAAAGCATGGAGCGCACATTCGAGAGGGAGTGAATGGTGGAGGAAAGGATCTGGGCACGAACGCTGTGGAGATAAGGCAGTACACGCGCCATCATCATGGCGATGCCAACAACTTCTTTATGGGCACGTTGGGCAGCAAGATCCACTGTGGGAGGCTGATGTTGAATCCAGACTTCTACGAGAGTTTTGGACCCTGCAACAATGGAGGTTAGGTCTCCATCTACCCCTGATTCAAGAGATTGGATCTCTGTGATGATGTCAAATAGTTGTTGCAAACTGTCCTTGCCAGATTAGAGAGAGTGAAGTTCATCCCATAACAGCTTGGTCGTCTCATGATACATAGTCATACGATATGGTTCACTGTCCATAGAATTCAGAATCCATGATTGAACGTGAACATCATCACAGAGCCATTACTCGGTGGGCTTAGTAGGTTTAGCCTTTGAAAGGTGATGAAGTTGTCCTTTGGTCTGGAGAACACGACATACCGAGTGTACCCACTCAACAAAGTTCTTCTTGCCACTAAGAGAGATAGTGGTGATCTGTAGCTCATCTCAAACTTCAGGAAGAGGAGTCGCATCGCGGGACGGAAGAGACGGGGCATCATTCAAGTCCATTGATCGACAAGGATATGGGAGAGTCCGCGAAGGCGAGAAAAGGCAGCTGAATGTCAGGCGAACACATGAGAATATAGAATATTGAATCGTTTCGGTCCAATTCTCATACGAAGAAATTTTATAAATAACAATGAAGTGTAGTAGTGATACTTTGAGAAAGAATACATATGAATATATTTAAAATATACATGATCATGAAATTGTTAAACATAACATAAATATACATAAAGTCAAACTTATGAACTTATAAAAACTTTGCAAGTATACATAAAAGGACCATTTTGGTTTTGCATAACAAGACACTTTACAATTTTTTCCAAGGTGCTTAACCTCACAATGCTCATTAAGACTTATCAGGAGGCTAAGTAGTGTTTGGTGGAGGATCCTTTCAATTTTATTTTTTTAAAAAATATTTTTGGCAAAATATATGTTTTGCATTTGAATTTGCCTCTTTTTGTTTTGAATATTCATATATGTAAAGGATCTTCGAATTCACTTGCATGCAAAAAAATGGTATAATTTGAATAAGTGCAAAGTAGCAAAGTTGAAGGTAGCATTTATGAAATGTATTTTGTTATGTTCGATCAATCATGATGTATGTATAAAATAAATGTTATTAACATGTATTAGCAAAGTAAGTGTTTGTGATTGCTTATTGTCATAAATAAAAGATTTCTTATACTTAGAGGCATGCGAAAACAATTCTTAATGACTATATGAAAGTGTCATTACAATGATAACTTAAGATTGAACATCATAATTGTGTTAAGCTATTTTTACGAAAAATAACACATGAAGCATTTATGCCAGATTAAAAAAAATTCCCTTATGAACATTTATAGAAACAGGTAATGAAGAAGCTAGGGAAAAATAGGTATTTAATTTTCTTGGGAGCTGTCGGATTTCCGATAGCTAGATGTCGCCATCCGACAGCTCGGAAAAGATAAAAGGACGCGTTTCGTCATTTGACCGACACCTCACTTCAGTTTTAGGCAAAATTCCGAGATCTAGAGCTCCAGGTGACGGAAAACTTCAGATCTAAGGTAAGATATGTGGATTTTGCAAGTTTTGTTTAAAATTTCTCCAATAGTCTTGTGATTTTGATAATCCTCTTGGTTTTCATGGAGTTTTGTGAAGATAATTTGTAGAATGTTTAGGAGATCTAGACATTTTAGATCTTGGTGTTTATAAGAGATTTAGATCATGTGATTTTGAAGTAAAATTAGAATTTTTTGTTGTATTTTTGTGTTGAAACATGATTTTCCTTTCTTTCTTGTTGTTTGTGTGGAGATCTAGAAGTTTATAGGTATCAGCTTTATAGGAAAAAGATGATGACAAAAAAAAATTTTTGAAGTGTTATAGGAAGAAGATGATGAATAGTGATTTTCACCAAAATTTTGATTTTTCAAAAATTATATAAATGTTGAAGAATATTTTCTGTGTGAAAACTGTGTGGATTTGTGATAGGAAGATTTTTTGTGAAAAAATTTTTCGGAACCATAAACTTTTAGCTATCGGATATCCGACAGAGGGGTATCAAATATCCGACAGGTCCATTTTGTTGTTGTTTGTTTTAAAAAAAAAAAAAATTATGTCTCATGCAGATATGTCTTCCAGTTGGAGATCGAGAAGGGGTGAGTCAGGAGACGCTCATTCTTCTTATCAAAGTTTCCCGGGCATATAAAAGGCTCAAATCGGAATTTCAAAAGTCGTGGAATTTGATCTCCCCCGGCATGAACGAGTCTATTATATGCTTGCTGAGGCTGGTATACTCTCGGTCATTATCCAAGACATTTTCTCCTCCTTTTTATTCCGAGAATTTTATAATCTTCTTGAGGATCCGTCATATACCGATTTGAATGGAGGAGTTAGATCCAAAATTCAAGGCCAATATGTGGAGATCACTCTATTTGATTTAAGAAGTGAATTTGGAATAATGGAGAGTGAGAATGTGTTGGACATAGTGGAAAATTATAGACTTGAGAGAGATTGGACCCTAATGAATATGTCTTTGCATGGAAATTCCACAAAAAAACCTTATAACCACTATGACGACATTGACAGACGATGCTCGTCTTGTTCAAGATATACTAAGGCACATGATTATGTTGAAGTCCGGTGATACCCATAGTATTACGGCTCAACTTAGTCTTGTGACTTATTATATAGTGGAGAACGAGTTATTTGATGTGGCCGATCTTCTTTTGTCTATGATGCGTTATACATTCCGCTTTAAAAGTTCTGAGTGGAAAAATGCACACACCCTCCCGTTGGGTGCGATTACCCAGCATATTCTATTCAAGAAATATACATTGATAGATCAAAGCTTTTATGTTGGAGATTGTGTCCCGAAAATATATCAAACGACGTGTATAAAGGGTAAGAAAAATCAAAGGAAGCTGCCTACTACGGAAATGAGAGAGCCTCCTATTGCACGTGGAGGGTCTATGCGGGAGGCACTTGATTCTTTCCAAACAAGGTTGGATAGACATATAGATGATTTTCAAGAGCATAGAAGGTCCTTTGAAGAACACAAAGTAGAGGTGAAGAAGGATCGGACGCGAATGCAGAAGTTTATGAAATTCCTTGTAAAAGGACTTAAATTAAAGCCATACGCCTTCTGAAGCCACGGAATGGGAAGTGCCGGCGGAGGAGGAGCCGCGTCGCCAATCGGTTAGTCAGGCTCGGCGGAGGAAGACAGTGATAAGGGGATCAGATTATGATATTCCAGAAAGTAGTGGAGCAGGCAGTAGAAATGATGAGGATTCGGAGTGAAAAAGACTCCTGGGAACTATCGCCATCCGACATCTTACTGTCGCCATCCGACAGCTGCCCAGCCCAGATCTTTCTTCAATTTTTGTGAATTTCTTTTATGAGACATTTTAAGTACCCTTTTGTTAAAGTGCTGTAATAATTTTTAAGATTTGAACATGTTATATGTTGGTGAATGTCTATGTTAAGATTTAGTTTTTTTTTTAAATGTAAGGCTATTTTGATGTTTTTTTTTAATTTTATAGATAATAAGTAGTGATATAATCAGTGTGAAATGTCTAGGATTCCCAATTCTAGCCTAAGCATAGAGAAACGGGAATCCGGTAACGCTTTAGTGAATATATCCGCTAGTTGTGAATCTGTTCCTATGAAGTTGATTTTTACATTACCCTTCTTAATATGATCCCTTATAAAATGATGTCGGACATCTATATGCTTAGATCTAGAGTGTAATACGGGATTATTAGTTAAGTCTATAGCACTTTTATTATCACACTTTAATTCTACACTACTTTGTTGCATGTCAAAGTCTTCTAATGTTTGTGACATCCAAAGAGCTTGGGCACAACAACTACCTAGTGCAATATATTCGGCCTCGGTAGTAGAGAGGGCAACAGAATTCTGTATCCTACTCGACCAAGAAATAAGTGAAGGGCCGATAAAATGACAAGTGTCACTAGTGTTTTTCCTATCTAAAGAACATCCTGCATAATCTGAATCCGAAAAGCCATGTAAAATAAATGAATCATTATGAGGATACCATAATCCTAATTTAGATGTTCCTATAAGATATCGAAATATGCGTTTCACCGCTTTTAAATGTGACTCTTTAGGATTAGCCTGAAATCTAGCACATAAACAAACGACAAACATAATGTCAGGTCTAGATGCGGTTAAATATAATAAAGATCTTATCATGCTTCTATAAAGGGTTTGGTCAATTGAAACTCCACTTTCATCTTTTCCTAATTTTAGTGAAGCACTCATAGGAGTGTTTGCATGCTTAAGATTTTCAAATCCAAATCTTTTTAACATATCATGAATATATTTGGATTGACATATAAAAATACCATCATGTTTTTGTGTAATTTGAAAACCTAGAAAATATGAAAGTTCTCCTACCATGCTCATTTCAAATTCATTTCTCATAATTTGAACTACTTCATTACACAACTCTTCATTAGTGGCTCCAAAAATAATATCATCAACATAAATTTGCAAAATAACTAAATCATGATCAATTTGCTTAATGAAGAGTGTAGAATACGCACTTCCTATTTTATAATCGTGCTTTAATAAATATTGAGTTAATCGATCATACCAAGCACGATGCGCTTGTTTTAATCCATAAAGCACTTTATCTAATTTATAAACATAATTTGGATATTTCTCATTTATAAAGTCAGGGGGTTGTTCTACATAAACCTCTTCTTTTATATACCCGTTTAAAAATGCGGTTTTGACATCCATTTGATATAATTTAAATCTTTTAAAACAAGCAAATGCAAGAAATATCCTAACCGCTTCTAATCTTGCTCCGGGTGCAAAAGTTTCATCAAAATTTACCCCTTCAATTTGTGCATAACCTTTTGCAACTAATCTGACTTTATTTCTAACAATTCTAGATTCATTATCCAATTTATTTTTAAAAATCCACTTAACTCCAACGACAGGACGATTTTTGGGTCGTTCTACAAGATTCCAAACCTTATTACGTTCAAATTGATTAAGTTCTTCGTTCATAGCTAAAAATCAAAATTCATCATTTAAAGCGGTGGAAACATCTTTTGGTTCTATTTCAGAGACAAAGCAATGGTTTGAAAATAAGACATGTAACGATGAACGAGTACTAACCCCTTTTTGCGGATCTCCAATGATAAGCTCCTTTGGATGATCCTTTGAAAATCTCAATTCACTTGGAGGCACATATTCTTCTCTTTCTTCTTCTCTATCTTCTTCTTCTCTTTCTCCTTCTCTTTCTTCTTTTTTTTCTTCTACATTTTCTCCAAGTTCTTCATCATCATTCTCCACCGAAGGAAGGGGTTCATCTTCTTTTCCTGTAATTTTCTTTTCTACACATGAAACAAACTCATCAAACCTAACATGAATAGATTCCTCAACTATTTTTGTTCTTTTATTAAAAATCCTATAAGCTTTACTAGTTGAAGAATAGCCAATAAAAATACCTTCATCACATTTTTCATCAAATTTTTCTAAGGAATCTTTAGAATTCAAAATAAAACATTTACAACCAAAAACTTTGAAATAAGAAACATTTGGTTTTTTATTAAAAATTAATTCATAAGGAGTTAATTTTAAAATAGGGCGAAACATTACTCTATTAATTACATAACATGCCGTACTAACCGCTTCAGCCCAAAAAGATTTTGGTAATTTAAATTCAAATAACATCGTACGGGCTAACTCTTGAAGAGTTCTATTTTTCCTCTCCACTACACCATTTTGCTGTGGTGTGCGTGGAGCGGAAAATTCATGTTTAATTCCTAACTCCGTACAAAAAGAAATAAACTTTTCATTTTCAAATTCTCCTCCATGATCCGATCGTATGCGTTTAATTTTTAACTCTAATTCATTTTGAATAACGCAAACATAATTTTGAAAATTCTGAAAATGCATCGGATTTGGAGGTTAGAAATAAAGTCCAACAAAAACGAGAATAATCATCAATCAATACAAATGTATATTATCTACCTCCTAAACTAGAAATTCCTATTGGCCTAAATAAATCCATATGTATTAATTGAAGTGGCCTAGTGGTAGAAATAATATTTTTACTTTTGAAAGATGATTTTGAAAATTTTCCTTTTTGGCAAGGCACACATAATGAAGAAGATAAATTTTCATTTAACAATGGTAAACCTTTAATTAATTTATCTTTTGAAAGTTTTGTAATTAACTTGGCACTAGTATGTCCAAGTCTCCTATGCCATAATTCTAATTCATCATTTTTTGATAAAAAACATTTTAAAGTAGAATTTGAAAAATCAAGAAATTTAATCATATAAACATTATGACATCTAGGTGCGGTAAAAACAATTTCTTTTGTTTTAGAATTAATAATTTTGCACAAATTTGTAGAAGATTCAAATAAAACATCTAAACCCTTATCACATAATTGACTAATAGAAATCAAATTATGCTTTAATCCTTCTACAAATAAGACATTTGAAATTGAAAAATTTTTGTTACCCACAACTCCGATGCCGATGATTTTTCCTTTTCCATTATCTCCGAATGTAACAACTCCTCCTTTCTTCATCTCCAGGCTAAGGAACTTCTCTTTATTGCCCGTCATGTGCTTTGAACAACCCGAGTCCAAGTATCACACGTCTTCTTTGTCCTTAGCCTGCCAACACACCTAGAACGAAGAGGTGGGTAAAGATCTGGTTACCCAAGTGGTTCCACTCATAGTATAGGTAGAAGCCTTAGGCACCCAGATTTGTTTAATTTTACTTTTTCCTTTCCTCCAGCAAGAGTCTGTAGTGTGTCTAAATCTATTGCATTTGGCACATGTAATGTATTGAGAAAAGTATAACTTTTTTGGACTTTTGCTAGATGAGGATGCAGTATTTGACAATTTACTCACTTCAGAATTTTTAAAAACAGAATTTCTGGACTTTTCTCTGTCGCCGGCGACAGTGGCTGTCGCCGGGCGATAGCTTCCTGGCGTGTATCCGAGTCCAAACCTTCCAGATCCATGGCATTGGTATCCTAAGATCATATCCAGTGATTTTCGGCCCATTCCAAATTTTTTCATGGCTAGCGTTAAGTCATGAATCTGGTTTCTCATTTCTGTATTTTCGGATACTAGATTTACACATCTACGTTCAAAAGATTTCTTTCCCTCATGGACTTTGGAAATTGAAGATTTCAGATCTATCTCTAAAATCTCATTCTTTTTTGTAAGAATTTTTATTGTAGAATGAGATTTGGAAAGAGATTCTTCAAGTTCTTTAATTCTTCCCAAAAAGTGATCACACTTTTGGCAAGAAATTGTCTTTTTCCAATAGTCTTAATTTCATTAAACAATTTTTTGTTTTCTTTATGCAAAATTTCATTTTCAGATTTAAGAAGATCATTATCTTTTAAACTCTTTTCAAAAAATTTGCAAGTCTTTAAAAATTCAGAAAATAATTCATCGTAGGTTGGAGGAGTTACCTCAGTGTCACTTTGGACAATGCATTCGTCATCAGATATGACGCTCTTTCCCATTAAGCACATGTTGGCCTCCTCGTCTTTACTTGAGCTTGAACTGCTTGCATCCTCAGAAGTAGTATCATCCCATGTTTCCGCCTTCAACACCTTCTTCGACCATTTGTGCTTCTTTTCTTTAAGTTCTTTTAAGTACTTTGGACACTTGCTTCGGTTGTGTCCTAACTTCTTGCAGTGATAGCACTCCGGTGGCGGTCTCTCTTCCTCCTCATCGTCTTCCTTTCCTTTTTTCTTTCTAAACGTCTCATTCTTATAATACTTCTTAAATGAATTCCTCCTCTCTGGATTTTTCATAAATTTTCTAAACTTTCTAACAAATAAACTTTCCTCATCTTCTTCTTCCTCCTCAGAATCACTACTTTCCTCCTTCTTAGATCTTAGAGTCAATCCCTTCTTCTTTGGCTCCATATACTCTTGCTGTTGAATTTTCAATTCAACTTCATGAGTTTTCAAGTTCCCAATCAGGCTTTCAATATTAAGAGCTTTAAGATCATGAGATTCAGAAATAGCCGTCACTTTGGGATTGAATTTAGGGGGGAGAGATCTAAGAAGTTTTCTCACCAAATCACCATTTGAAAAAAAAATTCCTAAAACTTGAGTCATTTACCAACTTAGTGAATCTTGTGTACATGGTATCCACATCCTCGTTTACCTCCATCCTGAACTTTTCGAATTCTGACTACAATTGGAAAAACTTTGAATCCTTCACCTGCGGGGTACCTTCATGAGTAATTTCCAATAAATTCCAAATTTCATATGCAGTTTGACATGCGCAAGTTCTATTAAATTCAGTTTTATCAAGAGCACAAAATAATGCGTTCATTGCTTTTGCATTATTTTTGCATTTTAATTTGTCCTGGTCATCCCATTTATCTTTGGGTTTCTCCATGACAATATCACCAATTGTAAAAGTAGGATGAGTATAATTTGTTCCTATCATATTCCATACTTCAATATCTAATGATATTAAAAAATATCTCATCCTAGTTTTCCAATAATTATAATCGGAACCCGTAAATAATGGTGGTCTAGTTATTCCTTGCCCCTCGGAAAATGCATGATCATGGTGCGTCATAATTCCAGGTGGTTAAACCTTATAAGGAATTAACCTACCCTCTGATACCACTTGTTGGATCTTGTGGCGCCCTTAGAGGGAGGTGAATAAGGGCAATTTAAAACTTTGATACTTTTTGTAACAAACGAAACAATATATGAATATTGAGACAAATAATTGAATTTAAAAACAAGATTTTATTTCATCAAAGATAATGAGTAGAAATAATTCCAATAAAGCTGGGAATCAAAGGCTTACAATTAATAAAATATCTTGTCTCTTTTCACCGGTCCTTCTCCTAAGGACCGGTTGGCTATAGCTTATATCTCCCAGATAAAGACACTAGCCTCTCCCTAAATCAAATCTTGATCTAGACGCAGCACACACGGCAGCGATTTTCTCCCAAGCCACACAAGGACTTGACACCGCACACAAGACGATGATTTACCCTAGACCACACAAGGATCTAACATCACACACAAGGTGATGATTTCCCCTAAGCCTCACACGGACTTAGACGTCGCACGCAAGACGACGATTTCTACAACGATTACAAGATGAATGTAAATATAAATGAAATACAAATTAAAAACCCCCTTTAGAATTTCTGGACCAAAGCAGCGAAGAATCCTTGAGAAAGTCTCCTTGGAACGCGTGTACAATCTTCGGCTTCGATCTCTTTTTTCTTCTTCAAGGATGGGGATTTTCGTTCTCTGGAGCTCTATGGACGATAACACTCAGGAAGAAGGCTTGAAAGTCTGAAGGCATGAAATCCACGAAGTTCTGAACCCTTTTAATAAAAAAGAGCTGTCGTCGTCCGTTAGCTAGGTATCGCCAGAATCCGATATCTCCAGAGGCTGCCACGTGTCCCACTAATTCGACGTTTCTGCGCGGAGTTGAGGTCGTGGTTGAGACGTGGGCTGTCGGATATCCGATATCACTATCGGAAATCCGTTAGCTTGCGTAACTGCTGCACGTCGTATTGTTGCGGGAAGATCGTGCACTGTCGGATATCCGATATCACTATCGGAAATCCGTTAGCTCTAAACCGCTGGAAAGAAATCGTGCGCCGTCAGAAATCCGTTAGCTCTCAACCGCTGGGAAGAAATCGTGCGCTATCGGAAATCCGTTAGCTAGCTGTCGGAAATCCGATAGCTCCAATTTCTGGAAAATCGGTATTTTGCTCCAATTGCAAACCTGTTATCTTTGCACCTGTTATCTGCACACCATTAATCAAAAATAGGATCAAATACATTTGTGATTTGTTATTCTCAAACCGGACGAGTGCGGAACGCATGCTCCAACAGTAGCAACCTTGCGATTGACGGGAGAATAACAGATATAACTTTTCTAAGTGCGGGAGTATCCAACAAACATATATTTGATAGCACGAGGAGCAAGCTTGTCGGTGGAGGGATCAAGGCAGTCAACATAGCAGGTGCATCCAAAGACGCGAGACATGACTGGAAAGGGAAGTGTGGAGGGGGAATAGAAGATTGAAGGGAGTCTCATAGTTGAGAATAGAGGAAGACATGCGATTAATGAGATAGCAAGCTGTAGAAACCGCAAAATGCCAATAAATCTTGGGAACCTGCATTTGAAACATAAGTGAGCGAGCGACCTCAAGAAGGTGACGATTCTTGCGCTTAGCTACACAATTCTGTTGGGGGGTATAAGCGCATGAGGTTTGATGGATAATCCTGAACTCAGTACATAGATTATTAAACGCATGACTTGTGTATTCGCGCGCATTGTCGGTTCGAAGTGCTTTAATAGAGATGGAAAACTGTGTACGAGTCTCAGCAATAAAGACACAAAACACACGAGTTAGTTCAGAACGATCACGAAGTATAACCAGGTCATGCGAGAGTAATCATCACTAAATGTAAGAAAATAATGATAATCAGAAACACTTGTCGTTTTATAAGGTCCCCAAATATCAGACTGAACTAAAAAAATGAGCATTGCTCTGAGCACAATGATGGTTAAAAGAAGAACGATGTTGTTTGTCGAAGATACCTGACTCGCAGGTGAAGTCAGTGAGGGATAGACTGGGAAGAGCTTTCTTGAGAGTTGGGAGAGGAGCATGCCCGAGACGCCGGTGCCAATCAACATAATTAACGGAGGAGAGAACTGTGGGAGAAACGTCCAGATTGTAGAGCCCGTTAGACAGTCGTCCTTTGCCGATGATATTATGCAGTCGTTGATCCTGCACAACAAAAGAAGAGGAAGAAAATGTTACAGAGCAATCAAGGTCTTGAGTAAGAAGACTAACATAAAGAAGATTGAAAGGAGAGCTCGGAACATGAAGAACCGAGCGAAGAGAGATAGATGAAGTGAGGGGCACATCGGCAGAACCGGAAACTGGGGCGGTGTCACCATTGGCCACTGTAATGAACTTACGATGCACAGAGTTCAAGTACTAAGGAGGTTTCTGTAGAGTAATATGGTGTGTGCACCGGAGTCCACAATCCAAGTTGGACTATGGGAAAGACAGAAGATACCTTCATTGGAAATAGACGCAACAGAGCCAGACGAACAACTAATCAACCCCTGAATATGCTGGAATTGGGTGCGCAAGCTATTAATGTCGGTGTATGGGTTGGTAGGAGCATTGACCGCAATGGAGGCATGTTGGTGTGGGGGCACACCATGCTTACGCTAACACATGGCCTCAAGATGATCATCCCGGCCATAATAAGTACACTTGGGACGAGTTCGACCGTGCGATCCCTACCCCGAGAGTCAGTGTGAGCCCCACGGGCCGCTGGAGGAGGGGGTGAGCTGTAAAAGAGTGTTGGGTAAGAACCGGGGAGACAGTGTTGGGAGCATTGGGGGGGCACCTTTAAAGCATGGAGCGCACATTCGAGAGGGAGTGAATGGTGGAGGAAAGGATCTGGGCACGAACGCTGTGGAGATAAGGCAGTACACGGGCCATCATCATGGCGATGCCAACAACTTCTTTATGGGCACGTTGGGCAGCAAGATCCATTGTGGGAGGCTGATGTTGAATCCAGACTTCTACGAGAGTTTTGGACCGTGCAACAATGGAGGTTAGGTCTCCATCTACCCCTGATTCAAGAGATTGGATCTCTGTGATGATGTCAAATAGTTGTTGCAAACTGTCCTTGCCAGATTAGAGAGAGTGAAGTTCATCCCATAACAGCTTGGTCGTCTCATGATACATGGCCATACGATATGGTTCACTGTCCATAGAATTCAGAATCCATGATTGAACGTGAACATCATCACGGAGCCATTACTCGGTGGGCTTAGTAGGTTTAGCCTTTGAAAGGTGATGAAGTTGTCCTTTGGTCTGGAGAACACGACATACCGAGTGTACCCACTCAACAAAGTTCTTCTTGCCACTAAGAGAGATAGTGGTGATCTGTAGCTCATCTCAAACTTCAGGAAGAGGAGTCGCATCGCGGGACGGAAGAGACGGGGCATCATTCAAGTCCATTGATCGACAAGGATATAGGAGAGTCCGCGAAGGCGAGAGAAGGCAGCTGAATGTCAGGTGAACACAGGTTAGAGGCCGCAGATTGGAGAGGAAGACTTGGATGATGCGGTCACGCCGACTACCGCGAGAGGATGTGCGCGAGCACAGGAAGCTCTGCGGACAGGAGCTGCGCTGGCAAAGGTTGTGCAAGAGGCTGCTGGCAGGAGCTGCGCGACAGAGGGAGCTCGGCGATCAGAGCGGCGCGAGAGGGTGTGCATGAGCACAAGGAGCTGCGCGAGAGGCTGTGCTGAGCTCTGCGTACAGGAGCTCGGCAAACAGGAGCGGAACTCTGCGGTCAGAGGGAGCTCCGCAAAGGCTGTGCTAAGCACTGCGGACAGGAGCTGCGCGAGAGGTTGTGCGCGAGCACAAGGAGTTCTGCGAACAGAGGGAGCTCAGCAATCACACGAATGGCGAACACAGCATGCGACCAGATGGAGCTCGGCAAGCACGACAGGAGCTCGACGATGTGCGAACAGGAGGGGCTTCGGCAAATAGAACGGACAGTATACGAGAGGTCGCACGAGACGCCAATCAGGTGGGTCCCGGTAGGCAGCGGAGGAATGCTATAAAAGCAGCAGGGTGGGGGGAATGAAGGTGGGAAAAAAACGAAACGCTGAGATGCGGGCTCGAGAGAGGAGGCCGCCAGCTCGCGCAAGCAGACAGAGAGACCTGTGGGCACAGGTTTGCGGCGGAGTAAGAGCGCAACCCACAAAAAAAATGACCGAACCCGCTCTGATACCATGTAGAATAACACGAAAGTGAGAGAAACAAAATAAATATTTTATTAATTGCTCACACATATACATCAATGGTTACAAGATTTGTACATTTATATAGGACGAGAGAGGAGCCACAATCTCATTCTATGGTGCGAGACTAAATCCTAAAGAGGTAATGGGCTCTAGCTGGGCCTTACTATAAGCCTTTGTACAGATTCAGTTAACACAATGAAACAATTTTGCAGAGTTAGAAATTCTTCAGCAATATCTTCAGCCTTGCAAGTCATTTATTTGTCGAAATTTACTGTTGATTTAGCCTGTCTTTGGTAGGAATTTCTCAGATTGTTATTAATTTTGTTTTTCTAATAGATTGGTTTGTTCTACACCTATCACTTTTGTAAGAATTGTTAGGAGGGACAACCAAGAGGGAACTGAAGTTTGACTAGATACAACCCAGTCAAACTCATAGTCAACCCAAAAGGTTTCTATACCAACATTTATTTTGCATATTCTATATGGTACTAAATCATGCTCTCACCTGCCTCAACAATCTCTCCCTCGCATCAGAGCTCTCCGCACCCTCACCCCCCCCCCCCCCCCCCCCCCTATCGCCCCCCCCCCCCCCCCCCCCCTATCGCTCCCATAGGACAAAAAGATTTTAATATCATCAAGTATCATGCACCAAGAGCACATATAATAGCCACATAGAATGATAGTGATAGTTAATTTAATTTTGAACCTTGCTGATCATGGTGGAAGCAGCCAAGACTAATATGACCTACAGTCTTCATGTACATACCTCCCAACTGCACCACCAGCTACAATCTGCATGTACATATACTTCGCTTGCTAGGGAGCGACAACCAACGGGGAATTGAAGTTGGACGAGATACACCAGTTGTTAAACCCATATTCCGCCCAAAAGCTCTAGTCCATTTGGTGAGGGCCAACCACATGATATTCTTGCGGTAACTTCTATTCTTGTGTCTTGTGATTTTGTAATTTCAACTGTTCTTCTTTCTTTATCCTTATCACAAAATTTTAGAGCGTAAATAAATTAATGAAGGAGGATTTAATTAATTGCTCTTTAACAACAATGGTTTTTAGTAATTGAATTAGCATTGTGCAAGTATGTGATTATTACATAATTCTAGGTCTATTTACTTAAACATCATGCAGAAAAAGCTGGCCGGGCCTAGTCCAGGCCCAGGCTTTATTCCTGTCGGGTCTACTCCAGGCCCGGGCTTTATTCTTGTCGGGCCCTAGGCAAATCGGGCCCAGGCCGGGCAATCGGGCCGACCTCTCTAAGTTTGCTAAATTAGAGGTTGCACCCTTCTTTTGAAATTATAAAAACCTCCCCTTTTACTTTTGAATTTACTCTAATGGGTATTTTTGTTTATGAAATGTAAACTTTAGGTGAGATTTTTGTAGTTTCAAAAGAGGGTTGCTCCTGTAATTATGCTCTTTCTGGGAAAATTTTGGTTATTATTCCTAATGGGTTGCTCCTATATATATATATATATATATATATATATATATATATATATATATATATATATATATAAATACATCGCTGCGTTCTCGATGCATCGCTGCGGGCTTCGCCCGTTCTCGCTGTGGCCTTCGGCCGCATTCAGCTTAGGGAGAGATGAAAAGTATATACATTTGAAATGATATTTATATGTAAAAATATTATTCAAATAATACTGACTATAATTATAATCTAAATATTAATAAATAATAGAAAACAACGTAATTATAATATAAATATTAATAAATAATAGAAAACAACGTTTATTATAGAGTTAAAAATAAAGTTTTATAATATATATATTGTTGGCAAACTTGTTATAATAACATATATTATTCCTGAGCTCATGCTTTCACGACGAATAGCAACTTGTCATGTGTCCCACCCACCTTTGACTTAGTCAAAATCTTTCTTTTTTTCGTGGCCCCGCCTCCGCTTCCGCCTGGGCTACCGAGCCATCCGCCGCCGGCGAAGCCGCCGGGGGCCTGCCCGGCGCCCACGGGGGTTCACCGGACTCCGGCGAACCCGCCGGGTGTTGTCCGGCGGCGAGCGGGCGGGGCCACCGCCGGCGATGGCCCTGCCCGTGAGCCCCAAAACTGGAGCTCACGGAGCGGCACCGGACAACCCCTGGCGGGTTCGCTGGTGGCCGGCGAACCCCCTGGTGGGCGCTGGGCAGGCCGGCGGCAGCAGAAGGAAGCCCGGTAGCAGCTTTGGCGGAGGCGGTGGCGGGATTTGGGGGGTTGGAAGAAAGATTTTTTGAGAGCTCTCGCTAATCGCAGGCCAAACTGTATAGATCCGGTGGCCACAAATAAATCCTTATTTCAGATGTTGAATCGGACGGTCAAAAATCAAAGTTTGGTGCGCTTGAGATATGCATATTAGTTTATATTATAAATATATATATATATATATATATATATATATATATATATATATATATATATATATATATATTCGAGTAACGGGGCACGGGGGCTTCCCGTGCGGGAGGCGACATTTGGCAGGGGTTATGACATTTAGAGGGGCGACGACATTCGGCAGGGGCGGCGACATTCGGCAGGGGCGGCGACATTCGGCAGGGGTGACATTCGGCAGGGGCAGCGACTTTCTGCGGGGGCGATCTATATTTATATCAGTATATATAAAACTTAATTTAATTTTGTTCAACAAAAATCATATGGTGTAATGGTTGTCATCTTTGGTTGACATAGTGGAGACCTGAGTTCAATTCTCACCATTGTCAAATTTTGTGAGATTAAAAAACAGATCATATTACACTCATTTTTCAATAAATTTAGGGGTAAAATCGTAATTTCATATTGTAGGGTACTCTACGCCTTCATAGTTTTAGGTCATCCCTAGTAGGTTTAGGAGACCTATGAAAAAGTGGAGATAGAGAGAGCGATCTGACGACTGATGAAATATTATGCCAGATTTAACGGCCGTAATCATTTCAATGGCTTTAAAATTCATGGGTTTGATATTTCTTTATATACGGTAAAGATATATATATATTTGTGTGTGAGATTATTCCGTTACAATTCTTGCATGTGAGAGCTTTAATATCATAATACCTTCCATGTAAGAAGTTTTAACAGTTCGTTCATTTGGTTGGAATTAGTGCGCTGGGATTAGAAATTAAGGTTCATTTCCATTTGATTGAGGCTTTGAGCAGTGTTATGAAATTTGCCCAGCCGTCAACACTTTCTCGTCGCCTGAATATTCTTTTCATGGCGTCAATGCGTATCAAGGCATGTGTCCAGCGCCTTGACGCTTAGGCGACAAGGCGGACGCCTAGGCGACAATAAGGCGTGCAAATGCAAGGCGACAATTTTTTTTTAATAACAATTGAAGACTATAAACAACGGTTATTATAATAACCGATGTCTATAGTGACTGTCAGGGGACTATAGACATCAGTTATTATAATAACCGCTATCTATATAATCTCAATTTTTTTTACAAGTCTGAAAGAGAATTTACCAACACTGCTAGAAGTCATTCAGCATTCAGATACACAGGTTTTTTCATTAATACATCCAAAATGAACAATCACACATTGATGAATCATTATTGATGGGTTCCCCCTTTATTTATGGGAAAAACCGTAACTCCCGCACGCCAGATCCCATTACCGCGCGCCGGATCCCATTACTGCGCGCCGGATCCCGTAACCACCGCGCGTCGAATCCAACTTCCGCACACCGAATCCCACTCCCGCGCGGCGGATCCAAACCACCGCGCGCCGATCCAAAACCGCCTCGCGCGGGATCCCAACCGACGCCGCCGCCGCCATTACTGGCGGGCAGCGGCCCACCGTCGCCACCGGCCGCCCCCTTGCGGCCGGCTGCCGTGGCCGGCCACCACCGAGCGGCCGGCCACTCCCGGCCGGCCGCCGCCGCCGCCGTCGGCCGCCCCCTTTGCGGCCGGCGGCCGTGACCGGCCACTCCCGGCCGGTCGCCGCCATCGCCGCCATCGCCGCCATCGCCGCCATCGCCGCCATCGCCGCCATCGCCGCCATCGCCGCCGGCCGCCCCCTTTGCGGCCGGCGGCCGTGGCCGGCCACCCAAGGCCGGCCACCCCCGGGAGGCCGGCCACTCTCGGCCGGCCGCCGCCGACGTCGTCGCCGCCGCCGGGGCTGCCCGCCGGTCGCAACCGGCCACCCGCCGGCCGCCGGCCGGCCGTCGCCGGCCGCCCCCTTGGTGACCGTCGGCCAAGGCCGGCCCTCATTGGCCGGCCACCCCTTGGCGGCCGGCCACCCATGGCCAGCCGCCGCCTTCGCCGCCCAGTAACCACCTTCGTTCTCCACCGTCCGATCTCCGCGAGCCTCCGCGGCCCTCCGATCATCACAAACGATCTCGGCCCTCCGATTCGGTGGTTATCTACAATAACCACCGTAACCACCTATAAATACCCCCCTATGCCTCCTTTCAAAGGGGAATCTCTCATTCTCTCCTTCTCTCTCTCTCTCTCTCTCTTCATTTCCTCCTCTCCCAGAGCTTCTCTCTCTACACTCCACCATTTCTTCTCTCTTTACTACTTGACAGGTTCCTTCTACGAGCGCCTCTCGCCAGGGAAGAAGTGCAGCACCGCCCAAGGCGAGCGCTCCAAGCCCGAGCAGCAAAGTCAAGGCACTCCGCGAAGTGCTCACCCAGGAAGTGCGCAACCACACCAGACGCGCAGCAGGGCGCTCAACTCCTAAGCGGTGGCCTGTCACCCACGGAGTCCTTTCTCTTTCTCTCCCACAATTGTAACGAGGCGCGGCCTGTCGCCCTCGCATTCTCCAAGAAAGCACTGTAACAGCCTAATATAGTGGATTTCGGCCAGCACCGCCCTGGCCACGTGGTTTTTCACCCTTTGGAGGGTTTTCCACGCTAAAGATCTGTGTTTACAATTTTCAGCATTTAATCTCTGCAACATTCTGACTGTGTGCGCACTCGACCGCCCGGGCTAAGACGGACCGAATCTGAACCGGTCTACCGAGGGCGTTGAGAAGCCGCAACAGTTTGGCGCCGTCTGTGGGAAACGTGTTCCCTAAACTCTGCAAAGGCTCTCTGAAGACAGTATTCGCCTCACGGCAATACTCATGACTAATAGTGATGGCAAGACGAAGTGCTCGCACCGCTAACGGCTCCATTCCTGAAGGACGCGTTGATCCCGCTCCATCTCATTCACTCATCAACGCGCCTCCCGTCGAAAAAGTCCCTCTAGCACCCGTCGCCGCGCTAGAAGGGCGCATGCGTCAGATGGAGGAGCAGCAAACTGAAATGCTAACTCTTCTCAGAAACCTAGAAGCCCCGCGAGGTCCTGCTCCACCTGTCGCTCCAGTCATCCCGCCCCCCTTGGTCCCTAATCATGCTCCCTTAGGGGAGGCCGCCCAAGAAGAGGAAATGTACGAAGAAGAATACTCGGATGTGGCCAGCTCTGCGCATCCGGCCCGTCCTGACAGGGGCGCTTGGGAAGAACCCTTGCGCCGTCAGCAAGGAGCAGGAATCAATCAAGCCGTAAGAGGGCCCACTCGCGAGGAGATCCGCGACGTGATTGCCGAAGAGTACGGACAAGTCGGACGTCGGGGCATCTTTGCCCGCCGTCCTCCGCATCACGGCTCCCCCTTGGCACATCAACTCCTAGTCCATCCGGTTCCACACGGTTTCAAGCTTCCTAGCATCGAATCGTTTGACGGAACGGAGGATCCACTGGAACACATCAACCATTTCACCACCATCATGAGGATCTACAACGCTGCCGATCAGCTCCTCTGTCAGGTGTTCCCGGCAACACTCAAGGGGCAAGCACGCACCTGGTTTCACTCCCTACGAGAAGGATCCATCAACAACTTCACCGAGCTGGCTCCACTGTTCGCAGATCAGTTCATCGCCAACCGAAGAATCGTTCGAGATCCCTCTCATCTTTCGGGGATCCGCCAGAACGAGGGAGAGACCCTCAAAGATTTTTTTTTCGTCGCTTCACCACTGAGGCGCGACAAATCCCAGGGGTCGACCCCGAGCTTCTGCGCGGCGTCTTTCTAGGAGGGCTCCGCGCAAGCGGCTTCTATTCCGCTCTGATGAGGGAAACAGTTCCAAATTATCCGGACCTCGTGCACAGAGTAGAAGCGCAGATAGCAGCGGATGAAGCCATCGAGGCACATCGCCAACAGTTCGAAGGAAGTCTGAAAAGGAGGAAAGGGTCCGAGCAAGCTCCCAGAAGACAGGAAGAGCGGCGTACCGAAGAACGCCGGAACCATAATCATGGTCGGGATCTCCGAAGGGATCAGGGTCCCCGGCCACCGCTAAATTACACTCCCCTCAACACATCGCGAACCAACGTGCTTTACGCCATTCAAGAAAACTCGGCATTCCGTAGGCCGAGGCCGCCAATCCAAAACGAAAGAACCGACCAATCAAAGTACTGTGAGTTCCACAGAGGAGCCGGCCACACGACCGAAGAATGCGCCAGGCTGAAAGAAGAAATCGAGCGCCTTGTCAGGCAAGGGCTCCTTGGAAGGTTCCTGCAAGGACAACAACCGAACCAACAGCAGCAATCCAGGCAGCCCAGAGATCAGCCCCCTGCACCTCACGGCGCAGCGACAGGAATGTCGATGGTAGGACAAGTCGAGACTATAGCCGGGTCTCCTAATCTCGCCGCGCAAATTCTCTCCATCGCTAGGCCAGAGAGAGGCCACGAAGATAAGAAGTTAAAGCAAGACGCCATCATCGTCTTCGGAGATGAAGACCTCGAGGGGTTGCGGCTGCCACACCAAGACCCGCTCGTGATCAGTGCTGGGATCGGGGATCCTTGTTTCAACGTCAAGAGGATACTGGTCGACAACGGGAGCTCAGTCGACGTCCTGTTCCTCTCCACTCTACAGAGCATGAAGCTCACCAAGGAACACCTCAGCCCAGCAGCAGGGCCCGTCTACGGTTTTGATAATCGCCCTGTCCCGGTCCAGGGCATGATCACCCTTCCGGTAACACTTGGCGAGTTCCCCAGACAGACAACCCACAACATCCAGTTCGTGGTCGTGGAGTCAAGCTCCGCCTACAACGCGATCTTCGGGAGACCGCTCCAATCCGTCTTCAGAGCCGTCCCATCAGTCCCACATTTAGCCATGAAGTTTCCGACCGCCGCCGGTGTCGGAGTCGTTCGTGGAAACCAAGAGGCAGCCAGGACCTGCTACCTGAAGCAAGCTCAACCGGCAAAGGCGACGACCCTCAACATCGACAACTTCGACCTGCGAGACGAGGCAACTCTTCAGCGCGGGGCACCTGTTGAAGGATTGGTGGAAGTGCCGCTCTCCCAGCAGGATCAGACCCGGACTGTCCAGGTCGGGTCCCTCTTAACGCCAAAAGAACGAGAAAGATTCACAACCTTCCTGCAAGAGAATGCGGACGTTTTTGCCTGGAGCCCGGAGGACATGCCTGGGGTAGATCCTGAAGTCATTTTTCACTCATTAAATGTTAACCCTGCCTGCAGGCCCGTGATTCAAAAGAAGAGGAACTTCTCCCCCGAGCGAGTAAAGGCAATCGAGGAAGAAGTGGCTAAGCTTCTTGAAGCGCGGTTCATCCGCGAGACTGATTATCCCACGTGGCTCGCTAATGTGGTGATGGTAAAGAAGGCGTCCGGAAAGTGGCGGATGTGCGTCGACTACAGCAACCTGAACCAGGCATGCCCGAAAGACAGTTTCCCTCTTCCGAGGATTGACCAGCTCGTCGACGCAACGGCCGGCCACGAGCTGCTCAGCTTCATGGATGCATACTCAGGCTACAACCAGATAAGAATGAATCCCGCGGACGAGGAGCACACCGCCTTCCGCACCGATAAAGGAGTCTACTGCTATAAAGTGATGTCGTTCGGCCTTAAAAACGCCGGAGCGACATACCAAAGACTGATGAATAAAGTCTTCAAAGACCTCATCGGGGAGACGATGGAGGTATACGTGGATGACATGCTAGTGAAGAGCGTCCACCGTCGCGACCATTTGAAAGACTTGGGAAAGTGCTTTCAGCTTCTTCGTCGCTTCCAGATGCGGCTCAACCCCAGCAAATGCGCGTTTGGTGTGACGGCGGGGAAGTTTCTGGGTTTCATGGTAACCCACCGGGAATCGAGGCCAACCCCGAGAAGATCAAGGCGTTGGAGGACATGTCGCCGCCTCGTTCAATCAAGGAAGTGCAACGCCTGAATGGGAGGATCGCCGCGCTATCACGCTTCCTGTCAAGGACAGGGGATAAGTACCTTCCCTTCTTCAAGATTCTCTGAGGAGCGCGCCACACGGGGTTCCAATGGACGGACGAGTGCCAGACGGCTTTCGAGCTTCTCAAACAGTACCTGGCCTCGCCGCCGCTTCTGTCAAAGCCAATCCCCGGGGAAACCCTGTTCTTGTACCTTGCAGTTTCGCCTACGGCCCTCAGTTCAGTTCTTGTGAAGAATGAAGGAGGAGTGCAACGGCCGATCTACTACCTCAGCAAGGTCCTCACCGATACCGAAACCAGGTATCCGGCAGCGGAAAAAACGGCCTTAGCGCTCGTCTTCTCGGCGCGAAAGCTTCGACCCTATTTCCAGGCGCACACGGTAAAAGTACTAACTCAACTCCCGCTGCGAACTATCTTCCAAAAGCCGGAAGTCTCGGGGAGATTGGTAAAGTGAGCAGTAGAGCTCGGCGAGTTCGATATCCAATTCTTGCCCCGGCCGGACATCAAGTCGCAAGTGCTCGCTGACTTTGTTGTAGAATACACCATCCCACCGGAAGCAACTCCTATCAAAGATATTACCACACCCCGTTGGACTTTCTACGTCGACGGCGCTTTAGGAGCTGAGGGAGCTGGAGCAGGACTGCTCCTCATAAGCCCCGACGAGATTACTCTGGAATATGGCCTCAGACTGAAGTTCCCAGCAACCAACAACGTCGCGGAGTACGAGGCTTTGATCGCCGGCCTCCGGCTCGCCATCGATTGTAAGGAAGAAAGCCTGACAGTTCACGCCGACTCCCAGCTTGTAGTCTCGCAAGTTGAGGGAGATTATGAGGCCAAGAGTGACCAGATGGCACATTACCTCACATGCGTAAAGTCGCTCCTTCAGAAGATCCCGTCGTACCAAATCCTGCACGTACCCCGGGAGCAGAATTCTAGAGCGGACGCGCTCTCTAAGTTGGCAACTTCACCCTCCAGCTATCAGTCGCGAAGGCGCCGAGTGGAAGAGATCATGGCCCCAAGTATCCCAGGGCCGTGGGAGATCGCAGCCATCAATGAAGAAGAGCCATCTTGGATGACCCCTCTGCGAGCTTACCTCGAACAAGGGCACCTCCCCGAGGATCGCCTGGAAGCGCACAAATTGCGAATGCGAGCAGCATCGTTCACCATCATAGACGGGGAAGTCTACAAGCGGGCATTCTCAGGGCCCTATCTAAAGTGTTTGCCGGCCGGCGAAGCGGACTGCGCCTTAAGAGAGGTACACGGAGGGGTCTGCGGAGAACACCTGGGAGGAAAGGCACTGGCCCAGAAAATCTTGCGCCAAGGTTTCTATTGGCCAACGATGAAGAAAGACACGGTCGAGCTCGTCCAGAAGTGCAGGAGCTGTCAGCTTCACGCAAATGTACCTCACCAGTCACCAGCCCCCAGTTGCGCTCACCGCGCTCCAGAGTGCGTGGCCCTTCGCACAGTGGGGGATTGATCTCGTCGGCCCCCTACCTCTGGCATCGGGGCAGAGAAAATTCATCATCCTAGCAATTGATTACTTCACCAAGTGGGTGGAAGTTGAGCCCCTGGCAAAGATCACGGAGGAAAATGCTAAACAGTTCGTCTGGAAGAACATTATCTGCCGCTTCGGGATCCCAGCAACAATCATCGCCGACAATGGCACCCAGTTTACTGGGAAATCATTCACCAAAATGTGCGATGACCTAGAGATCAATCTCCGCCACACCGTCGTAGCACACCCCCAGACGAATGGGCAGGTGGAAGTCACCAACCGCACCATTCTCAAAGGGCTAAAGACGCGTCTTGAAGAAGCTGGGGGGGCAATGGGTGGATGCACTCCCAAATGTATTATGGGCATACCGCACGACGGAGAGGACTCCAACAGGAGAGACACCATACAATCTCTGCTACGGGACCGAAGTCGTCATCCCCGTCGACATCGGAGTGCCAAGCATCCGGGTGCTGACTTTCGATCCCAGCAAAAATGACGAACTGCTCCGCCAAAATCTCGATTTAATCTCCGAAACTCGAGACCACGCCGCCCAGCGCATTGCTACCTACCAAAGGCATGTGGCCCGGCTCTACGACAGAAGGGTGAAGCCCAGACCAATCAACATCGGAGATCTCGTCTTGCGCAGCATTGAAGCAGCCGGGAAAGGCCCGCAGAAAGACAAACTTTCACCAGCATGGGAGGGACCTTATGTGGTCACCGCAACAGTAAAACCTGGAACCTTCAAGCTCAGAACGGCGGAAGGAAAGACCCTCCCACGCACCTGGAACGCGCAGAATCTGCGCCGCTTTTATCAGTGATTTTATTTCATCTTGTCATGTAAAAGTCGCGAGCCTTGACTCGCGCAAACTATCCTACTACCATCTTATGTACAAGACTGGCACAAACTATCTGACTACAATTCTATGTCCAAGCAGCGAACCTCGATTCATGCAAACCACTTCTCAGCAATCATTACAACTCTAAAAGGCCACGAGCCAGACTCGTGCACAAAGCCGCGAGCCAGACTCGTGCAAAAAGCCGCGAGCCAGACTCGTGCACAAAGCCGCGAGCCAGACTCGTGCACAAAGCCGCGAGCCAGACTCGTGCAAAAAGCCGCGAGCAAGACTCGTGCAAAAAAGCCGCGGGCCAGACCCGTGCACCTATTTTATATAAAAGCCGCGAGCCAGACTCGTGCACCTATTTTACAAAAGCCGCGAGCCAGACTCGTGCACCTATTTTACAAAAGCCGCGAGCCAGACTCGCGCACCTATTTTATAAAATCCGCGAGCCAGACTCGTGCACCTATTTTATAAAAGCCGCGAGCCAGACTCGTGCACCTATTTTATTATCTAAAAGCCGCGAGCCAGACTTGTGCAAGCTAATTTTTTGACTAACATAAAAGCCGCGAGATCAAGTATGCGCAAACTCATCTGTAACTTTGAAAATAATCAAACTACGCAGGTGCTAACAACCAGACTAACAAGATCGTGCAGATGAACAAGTACGATAAATACAATAAAAGAGATACAGCCATATCCGGCAAACACGGCTACAAGCAGCTAAAGAAATCACTCTTCATCAGGGCTATGGCCCTCCTCCTCCGACAGATCATCAAATCCGAGGCCACTAACATCATAGCCCTGTTTCCGGGATACCATCTGAAGAGCCTTCGACGCTCCCCGACGAAGGGCAAGCTCTCGTGAGTCCTCCAGATGAGGCTCCACCTCCTGAGTCCAGATCTCGTCTCGGACCTCCTCGGAAATCAAGCAGCGGTCCCGCAGGTAATCAATCGACTCCAGGTACTCTGCCAAGACAGCCGCCTTCAGCTCGGTCTCCCGCTCCACGGAAGAAAGACGCGTTATCTCAGCTCGGCACTGCTCCAGCTCTGCATCCCGACACACCACGTCACCACGAACTACCTCTAAGGAACGCAAGGCCTCCTCCAACGCCGCCTTCTCCGCGCCAAGCCCAACCCTGGTCCTCCCCAGCTCATCCTGCATCTCGGAGCCAATCCGTCTGAGGCGCGAGACGTCGCGATCCCGCCGTCTCTCCGACTCTGCAAGGGCGCTCCTCGCCTCCCGGAGCTCACCCTGGATCGCCATAAACCCGTCCTTCAAGCTCACGTAATGATCGTTCCACGTGAGCGCGATCGACGCCTGAGCCTCCATCTGCAAAAGAAAGTAGATAGGTCAGAGCCGCAACCTCAGAATGACGCCGTGCAAAAGGAAGAAGAAATTCTGCCTACCGCCTGGTTCATGGCCTCCAGAGAGCAAGAGACCCTCTTCCCTTCCGACACCTTTCGAGTTGTGCCTCGCTCCGGGGAAGCCTGGGGGGCAGAAGATCCCAGGACCTCGAGCTCCTCATCAGCCGGCTCGCCATCAGCTCCAGATGCACAAGGAGCCGCCTCCTCCTGAGGAGCATCCTGTACCGGTGGAGGAGCAGGACTTGGCTCCCCAAGACCTCTGAACACCAACTTCCTCTTTCTGTCTCGAACAAGAGGAATGGCAGCAGCACGACCAGCATCAACAGACAACCCACATAGAAGCAGGCGCTTCTCGTCCACGAACAGGGAAATACTGTGCAGAATGTTCCCCAACTCTCGAGCATCTGAAAATCCGAGAACGGGAGAAAACTCCCGCTCACGTCCTCTAAGGCGCCGGCAGCGATCTGGTAAAGAGTTCCACACCTCAGGTAGTCCTTCCGGGTTCCTGACGTAGCCAAATAAAGTATTCCCGTGACGGCGGTCCACCCGGGTCTCGAACTCCAGCCATCTCTTGTTGGTGAAGACTTCAATACGACCTCCGACATCAACCCGCACTTCACACCATTCCTTGAAAAGGCCCAAGGAGAACTTCGCACCGTGCTCTCGGAAGAAGGCGATCAGCCCCATGATCCGCACCATCCCCTGAGGCGTAAACTGTGACACTGGGATGCCGCAAAATTTCAGGATCTCGATCACCTCCTTGCAGGCCGGGAGGCGAAAGCCGCTCCGAAGCGATGACTCGCAAACGGTCATCCAACCCCGAGGCAGATTCTGTACTCGCTCCTCAGGACCCAGGATCCGAACCTCTAATCCGGGGGGCAGGTTGAAGCGCCTCCTCCATATTGCAACATGATCAAGAGTAAGACTCGAGGCCAGTCGCATTGGGCGACATTGCCCGCCACGCCGAGAAGTCTGAAAAACAAGGGGAAAAGCGCCAGCACGAACTTCAGGTAAGGATAAGGGGAGTCCATCCGCGAGGCTAACCACCACGCAAGCTTCGCGCACAGGTAAGCCCCGAGAACACGCACGCCAACACGCAGCAGACCCCGCGGGAGCAGCTCGCGCGACTACCCACGCGGCAGCCCGCGCGCGCGCACCCGCGTTACCGCCGCGCGGTAGGCCGCGCGGTAGTCCGCGCGGCAGCCAGCGCGCGCGCGCTATCGCCGCGCGGTAGTCCGCGCGACAGGCAGCGCGCGCGCGCTACCGCCGCGCGGTAGCCTGCGCGGTAGTCTGCGCGGCAGCCAGCGCGCGCGCACTATCGCCGCGCGGTAGCCCGCGCAGCAACTTGCGCGCACGCACCCTGCCGCGCGAGCACGCGCGCACCCTGCCACGCGAGCACGCGCACACCCTGCCGCGCGAGCACGCGCGGGTGCAGCCCGCACGCCGCGCGAGCATGCTCGGGCGCGGCCCCCGTGCGCGCCTAGCCGCGCAAGCAAACGCAGGTGCGGCCCGCGAGCGCACCCCTCCGCGCAAGCAAGCGCGGGTGCGCCCCGCGCGCGCGCCCCTCCGCGCGAGCACGCGGTCGCCCGTTCCCTCCACGCGACTCCATGCGCCCCTTGTGCGCCCGTTCGCCCGCCTCTGTGGAAGTTAGACCTTTCACCCTCACGCTCACCTTGGCACCGCCATCGTCGCCGCCGAGCTCCGCACCTGAATTCACTCCGGCCATTGCTCACGAATGCAAGTCGTAAAGGTAAAATCCTATCGCTCTCCGTGCGCTCCAAACGTAGGATTTGGGGGGCAAATGATGGGTTCCCCCTCTATTTATGGGAAAAACTGTAACTCCCGCACGCCGGATCTCATTACCGATCGCCGGATCCCATTACTGCGCGCCGGATCCCGTAACCACCGCGCGCCGAATCCAACTTCCGCACACCGAATCCCACTCCCGCGCGGCGGATCCAAACCACCGCGCGCCGATCCAAAACCGCCTCGCGCGGGATCCCAACCGCCCCGCGCGGGATCACAACCGCCGCCGCCGCCGCCTTTACTGGCGGGCGGCGGCCCACCGTCGCCACCGGCCGCCCCCTTGCGGCCGGCGGCCGTGGACGGCCACCCAAGGCCGGCCACCACCGAGCAGCCGCCCACTCCCGGCCGGCCGCCGCCGCCGCCGTCGACCGCCCCCTTTGCGGCCGGCGGCCGTGACTGGCCACTCCCGGCCGGTCGCCGCCATCGCCGCCGGCCGCCCCCTTTGCGGCCGGCGGCCGTGGCCGGCCACCCAAGGCCGGCCACCCCCGGGCGGCCGGCCACTCAAGGCCGGCCGCCGCCGCTGCCGCCGCCGGCCAGCCGCCCGCCGGCCGCCCCCTTGGTGACCGTCGGCCAAGGCCGACCCTCATTGGTCGGCCACCCCTTGGCGGCCGGCCACCCATGGCCAGCTGCCGCGTTCGCCGCCCAGTAACCACCTTCGTTCTCCACCGTCCGATCTCTGCGAGCCTCCGCGGCCCTCCGATCATCACAAACGATCTCGGCCCTCCAATTCGGTGGTTATCCACAATAACCACCGTAACCACCTATAAATACCCCCTATGCCTCCTTTCAAAGGGGAATCTCTCTTCTCTCCTTCTCTCTCTCTTCATTTCCTCCTCTCCCCAGAGCTTCTCTCTCTACACCACCATTTCTTCTCTCTTTACTACTTGACAGGTTCCTCCTACGAGCGCCTCTCGCCAGGGAAGAAGTGCAGCACCGCCCAAGGCGAGCGCTCCAAGCCCGAGCAGCAAAGTCAAGGCACTCCGCGAAGTGCTCACCCAGGAAGTGCACAACCACACCAGACGCGCAGCAGGGCGCTCAACTCCTAAGCGGTGGCCTCACCCACGGAGTCCTCTCTCTCTCTCTCTCTCACAATTGTAACGAGGCGCGGCCTGTCGCCCTCGCATTCTCCAAGAAAGCACTGTAACAGCCTAATATAGTGGATTTCGGCCAGCGCCGCCTTGGCCACGTGGTTTTTCACCCTTTGGAGGGTTTTCCACGCTAAAGATCTGTGTGTACAATTTTCAGCATTTAATCTCTGCAACATTCTGACTGTGTGCGCACTCGACCGCCCGGGCTAAGACGAACCGAATCTGAACCGGTCTACCGAGGGCGTTGAGAAGCCGCAACAATTATTAATATAAATATTCATAAATGAACAATCAGCATGAATCATTATTAATATAAATCACTTTCCAATTTCTTATAAGTATCATGCCACACATTGAGGAATAGTGGCATGAACAATCACACATTGAGGAATATCAATTAGTAAAATATGTAAATTCTGAATCAAATAGAATCAATATATTCAGATTTCAGAATCAATATATATAATGACAATCACAACAATTTCATTAAATACCAAAATGTTATCATCATACACTGATACACACTAACATTAATAATTTTTTAGATCAAATAGAATTATCATCTAGTAAATCATCATTGGCATTGCATGAGCTTAGTTGGTTTGAGGTACTCGTCATTTGCCCATAATTATCAACAATATCTTCAACATCATTTGCAACGCTAATATGATATAGATCTTCATCCCCTTCAGCTATTAGTTCAAGATTAGCTGGAGCTCCACTTCGTAAATTTCGAGCCCCAGTCCCAATAGCTCTTTCTACAGCTTCCCATGTGAGATCATCATCATCATAAACTAAAGCTTCCTCCGGTTGGTTCATCATTCACTCACTACTCCAATCTAGCTCATCAAGCACTAAAGGGTTGTAATTTCTTCCTTTTTCACGTCTTTCTTGGAATTGTGCTTATAGACGACGATTGTATTGGATGTATACAGGATCATTAAGCCTTTGATGCTCCAATCTATTTCTTTTCTTTGTGTGAATCTGAATCAAAATATTTACAAACTTGTTATTTGTTAGTAGATAAAACAAGTTCAATTTTAAATTAAATATTTGTATACTTACAAACTCAAAAGTACTCCAATTGCGCTCACAACTAGAAGAAGAACAATATAACCCAAGTATGCGCAATGCTACCTTTGTAAGGTCAACATTCGGTCCTCCATTTGCACCCCACCAATCCACTATTTATTTAAAACAAATAAATTAGTATAACATATAAGTATTTTAAGAAAAAATAAAAACGTAATCAATACTTACTTGGATTTAAGGTGGTTCGTTGCCTAATAGTCATAGGCTTTCCAAAACTATTTCGAGATATTTTATAGTTAGTGTCTTGCTCTGCAATCTTGTCTTGCAATTGTTGATCAGACACTAGTCTTGCAATAACATCATTGAAAGCATTTTGAAATTTCCAAGTATCATCATGATGTTTTTCCTCATATTCAAAATATTTGTTTGGATTTAGATACAAAACTGCCATATACAACTGTTGCTCTATTTGATTTGTCCGCATATTTTGAACAATGTCAATAATTTTTTTATATAATTTTTCTATATTATCAAAATGATCTTTGATCTTTTGTTTCGCTTTTTCCATTGCCACATATACTTCAGGCATAGCTGGCTTTTCATCTCCATCTACTAATCGCAAAACGGCTATTAGTGGCTTTCCTCCTTTTCGACAATCTCTTACTCCATTCCAAAAAACAGTTGAAAGTATTGCTTCAACAACTTGTTTTCTGGCTTCGGTTTTTGCCAGATTAGCAGCATTCCATGAAGGCGGCACAAAGAATAATTTCAACTTCTCCTCATGCTTAAGCACACTTTGTAGAGTAAGGAATGATGTTGCAAATCTAGTCACTGAATGCCGGACTAGATCACCACCTATAGTAGTCCTTACTGCATCAAGTAAACGAGTGTGCTTGTATATGAAATTTATAATCATCATTGCCTTTTTTTATCACCACTTTGTTTTGTTGTAGCTTGCCTATATCTTCTAGCATGAGATCCATGCAATGAGCTGCACAAGGAGTCCAGAATAATGTGGGTCTTCTCTCCATTAAAATTTTACCAACTGCCTTATAATTGGAGGCATTGTCAATTACTACCTGCATACAACATAACTTTGTATATATCTATAGTTCTATAGTTGTAGACTATTAAACATGAAATATGAAAATTAAAATAACCAAAAAAGTTACCTGAACAACGCAATGTGCTCTTATCTCTGTTATTTTACTATAAAGCAACTCTGATAGCATTGTAGCATCTTGAATATGATCGGATGCATCTACGGAACCCATAAAATAAGTTCCTTCTGTACAGTTTACTAGGAAATTGATCATGTAAGACTCCCCCCCCCCCTCCCCAAAACTGAACCCGGTTCAGGGAGGGGGGATCTTACTGCCCAAGGACGGCCACTAGCGCTTCCCGGGTGGCAGCGGCCCACCCTCTCAAGCACTGAGTGGTCGCCTTGTCAGGCACAAGAATCACAACAACACGTCAGATTCACATAGCGGAAGCATTAGAACAGGAAAACTAAGCACACAGCTGATATATACATAAAGCGGAAAAAGGCCGAAGTCTATTGTTTAGTACATCTGCCTCGTGGGCTACACATGACTATAACAAAGTGCTCTTAAACTAGTCCTACACTCTAGGACTCACGTCGCGGAAGACGGGGGGCGAGGCTGGAGTATCCGGTCGGGCCATCTCTAAGGTCGGTAACTCGTCCTGCGGCACGGGGGCTTCACGCTGTCCCATCTCCTATGATTGGTTATAAAATAACCGTTAGTCACAGAGCTAAGTAGAAAACACATCCCCTCCCCGGATCCGTATCCTGGGGACGGGCTAAAGGACAGGAATAAATAGCTGAAGCAAGGTAGAGGGTTAGCAGCAGGTAAAGCATATATACGTATATATATCTATAATGCCTACCAATCATAATTTCCACGAGGTGGCATAGACGTGGGGTACGAAACGACAAACAACACTAACTCGCACATACCCGCAACCAGGTATTCAAACCTGTACACACAAAACCTTGTGTCGACACAGCTTGGACCGCTTTGCTTCAAGCGGGGTTGCGAACCCCGCAGGCCTCACTGATGTGGCCGTCGGTGACAGTGGCCAGTCCCGCCACTTCTGAATGTAGTCATACCGTATCACTCAAGCCCTCTCGTACAACTTGGTGTACTAACTGGATGTGAGCGACATCCGGCAATTCCGAGATTTAGGCCGACCAGCGGAGGCAAAACTGCGGGTTCGGAGTGGTGATCACCGATGTGCACATCTCCCTGTCGCCAAGAGTCGTCAACCCACCCGCACCGGTACGAACGGTCTGCGGGCGTGACCGACCCGCCACTTCCAAAACAATCTTCAAAATCATAAGCACAGAGCAGGCACTTTAAAACTTGATGCGGCAATCTTACTCGACCGGTCACTCGACTCTTGACCGGGAGGCTTGGCGGTAGGAGGGCTCCTTATTTGGGGCTAACTTAGGAGGAGGGACTCAACTCCAGGTTTTCCCCCAACTAAGGCCTCACAAAAGGAGGAGAAGCACCGCTAGCCAGCGTCGGACTGCGGTTAGCACTAAAACATAATTAAAGTGCAACATAAGCAGAAAGAAAGGCCGGAAGCAGGGGACAAAATTTCAGGACCAGTACGAGACTGGAGAATTGAAAGTACAGAAAGCAGTAAATAAAGGTCCAGTGCGAGACTGGATTACTGGAACTGAACGAACAGAAATATAAGTAAGGGGACCAGTGCGTAACTGGATTTAAAGAATAAATGTCGAAAGTAAAGCAGGGGGACCAGTGCGAGACTGGATTTAAAGAATAAATGTTGAAATTAAAAGCAGGGGGACCAGTGCGAAACTGGATTTAAATAAATGCTGAAAGTAAAGCAGGGGGACCAGTGCGAGACTGGATTTAAAGAATAAATGCTGAGAGTAAAAGCAGGGGGACCAGTGCGAAACTGGATTTAAATAAATGCTGAAAGTAAAGCAGGGGGACCAGTGCAAAACTGGATTTAAAGAATAAATGCTGAAAGTAAAAGCAGGGGGACCAGTGCGAAACTGGATTTAAATAAATGCTGAAATTAAAAGCAGGGGGACCAGTGGGAAACTGGATTTAAATAAATGCTGAAAGTAAAGCAGGGGGACCAGTGCGAGATTGGATTTAAAGAATAAATGCTGAGAGTAAAAGCAGGGGGACCAGTGCGAAACTGGATTTAAAGAATAAATGCTGAAAGTAAAGCAGGACCAGTATGAGACTGGAGAGCATAATAAATAAAGGGTTAGTAGTCCAATCACTCCATAACAGGAGGCTTCAAGATCGACTCCGTTCTTAGGAGGAAGATCCGTTCAATCCCCGTTCATAGGGGTCTTTTCTCCGTTCGTAGGAGCTTACTTATATTTTATGAGGTTCCTTATTTTCGTGTGCCTTAATTTCACATTTTTAATTATCTTGATGTTATTGGATTGGCGATGTCGCCCCGCAACTGAGAGAATTCGTCAAACTGATGGGATTTGTCATTCGATGAACTCAGCAAGGAATTCGTCGAACTCAAGAGGGATTCGTCGAACGCAGGAGAGGTATGTCATTCGTCGAACTCAAGAGGGATTCGTCGAACGCAGATGAAGTATGTCGTTCGTCGAACTCAGGGAGGAATTCGTCGAACGTAGGAGTGGTTCTTCGAACGCAGATGAAGTATGTCGTTCGTCGAACTCAGGGAGGAATTCGTCGAACTCAGGCTGGAGTTCGTCGAACGCGGATGGAGTAGGCCGTTCGTCGAACTCAGGGAGAAATTCGTCGAACTCAAAGAGGAGTTCGTCGAACGGCAGCACACCGTCTGTCGAACTCAGGAAAGAGGCGGCTGCTGCCACCGCCGGGCAATGGCCGGCTGGGGCCGGCGCCACCCCCGGTCGGTGCGCCGGGGGCCGGCGAGCACTCCGGTGGTGGTTCGGCGTCCTGGCGCCGCCGGCCACCACCGGGATAAAGGGAAAAAGGGACGGGAGGCGTTGGCGTAACCTGCATGCGTAATGCAGGCTCGCTGCGCCGCCGCCTTCGCTGGGGGAGCCTCCCTTGCCGCCCCTGGCTGGGGCGCCGGGGAGGGGGCAATCCTCTGGCGGGGGTCCGGTGGCCTGGCGCCACCGGCCGCCGCCGGGGGAGGGCTCTTTCCCCTTTCAGGAAAAGTAGGGAGGGAGGGGGAAGAGTGCGGGTACCGCCGGAGGCGCGTCCTCCGGCGGCCCTGCCGCCGTTCCTCGTCAGAGCACAGGTCCCCTGGTGGGGACCTGCTCCCCCAGCGCCACCACCGGCGTTGGGGGTGCAGGTCTCACGGCCAGCACCTCCACCCGTGCCTGGGCAAGGCTCGGGGAGGTGCTTGCGGCGCTTCGGTGACGGGGAAGGGTGACCGGCTGCCTTAGGGAAGTAGGAAGGAGGAGGGGAGGTTTCTACCTGTAAGGGAAGGGCTCGGGAGGTAGAGGGGTGGCTCGCCATGTAGAGGAGGTGGTGGCGGTGGTTCGGCTGGAAAGAGCTCCGACAGGGGTGGGAGAGGGCTGGCCAGCTGGGGGAAGAGGGGTTGAGGAGGGGGTTTGTGTACTCAGGAAGGAGGCTGGGCCCCTCCTTTTATAAGGGATGAGGGAGGCTTCCCCTCTCCCTTCCTTTATCCCACGTGGGTTAAAGGGAGGGATGGGTGGGGGGAGATATTTTCTCCCCCCCCCCCCCTTCCCTTGCCCTAACAGGGGGTTGCCTATTCATGGGCAGCCCCCTCCCTCCTAGGGGAGAGATTCTCTCTCCCCTCCCCCCCCCCCCCCTTTCCTTTCTTTTTCCAAGATTTTCATGCTTGGGGGGGGGGGGGGGGGGGGGGTTGACCAAGGTCACCTCAGGGCAGGGTCTCCCATGGTCCCGAGGGTCCACCAAGATTTACCGGGGCCGATTCCAAGTTTGCGCGTTCCGTATTTCGTGTGTTGTGCCGAGGCGGTCTGCAAAGTCCCAAATGGGCATATTCTCCATATGACCTCGAATTGACGATCAACGAGTTCCATGATGCTAGTGTTGACTATTCAAGTCTAACGAAATTGACGGAAGTCAGATCGGAGTACGTTTTGCCACTATTCCACAATAGTGTGGTAGCGGCGCACAACGATACTCAAAATGGTCATTTTCTCTAAACGACCTCGGATCTGGGTGCAACGAATTCCGTTGCACTTGTATCGGTCATACGAGTCTAACGGAACTAACGGAAGTCAGATCGGAGTACGTTTGGCCACTTTTCCACAATAGTGTGGTAGCGGCGCACAACGATACTCAAAATGGTCGTTTTCTCTAAACGACCTCGGATCGGGGTGCAAGAAATTCTGTTGCACTCGTATCGGTCATACGAGTCTAACAGAACTGACGGAAGTCAGATCGGAGTACGTTTGGCCACTATTCCACAATAGTGTGGTAGCGGTGCACAATGATACTCAAAATGGTCGTTTTCTCTAAACGACCTTGGATCGGGGTGCAACGAATTCCGTTGCACTCGTATCGGTTATACGAGTCTAACGGAACTGACGGAAGTCAGATCGGAGTACGTTTGGCCACTATTCCACAATAATGTGGTAGCGGCGCACAACGATACTCAAAATGGTCGTTTTCTCTAAACGACCTCGGATCGGGGTGCAACGAATTCTGGTGCATTCGTATCGGTCATACGAGTCTAACGGAACTGACGAAAGTCAAATCGTAGTCCCCTAGTACATTATCCTATAATGGGTCATTCTCTATCGCTCTGGCCTACTTTATTGGGCTCACTAGGGTCTAGTGACCCAATAAAAGTCGGGATGTTACAGATCAAATGTCTCCCTCTCCTTTCTGTCCAACTATCTGACATAAGAGTGCAACCATATCTCCTCCAATACGCTTGATACTTTGTTTTCATCTCCTTAACTTTCTCTTTTGTTTTTAGTAACAAAGGGACTCGTAAATCATGATAACTAGGGCCTTTATAACCAGCCTCATACTGTCCAACTGCTTCAAGAATTACTTCAAAACTTCGTGTCTTTGCAGCATTGAAAGGAATTCCACATTCATAGAACCAATCAGCAACATAGCCATCAACTCTCTTTCTCTTCAGGAGATCTAAAACATCTCTCAATAGTAGTTTGTGCAGGACTTTTAGCACGTCTTTCATCAACTACATCTTCGGGAGCACGTCTCACATGAGCATCCATAGGACCCCATTTTGTGGAAGGTGGTGTACTTTTCTCTTTTTGGCATTTGTCCCAGAACTTGGGACAAATGAACTTTTAGCTGTAGATAATGCCGGAGATACATTCTGTGAACCTGTTCGCTCTATTTCTTGTTCACTTGCATTATCATCATCAGCTGTCAAATCCACCTTGTCCTTTTTTTATCATTTAAAGCTGCATACATCTCAGTTGTTATTTCTAAAGTAGTCTTAAAACACTTTGCCACATCTCCATATCCGCCACATAAGTGTTGTTTCAATCTTTTGATTCCACCTTTATATACTTTATCACACAAATTACATTTAACTGTATTTTTATCCTTTATGTCAGGCCAATATCCATACTTGCATCCAGGATCCTTTGAATTTTCTTTTCTTTTAGGATCAGTTTTTGGATCAAGCTCATTGTTATCAACGGATGGAGCAAGACTGTTGTTGTTTTGGTTTTTCATCTTTCACAAACAAGACCTATATAATTCAGAGTTAGGTCGGGCCAATGTCCATAAATAATTATAATTACAATTTACATATACACAAGTAGTTCATACAGTTCTATTTCTACAAAAGTATGAAGTAAGTAGTAACACATACACAATTACACAAGTAGTTCATACTTCAATCTTTATACAGTTCTATTTCTATTTTTCTACAAAAGTATGAAGTAACGCACTAACACATACATAATTACACAATTACATTTGATTAGCAATAAAACAAAATATGTTTCAAACTTTCAATCATGTTTCATGTCGCACAATAATTGATTATATAATCACAAATCTTATTTCGCATATTATCGATTTTCTCATGCGAAAATTTAGTCACTCTATCATAGATCTGCAATAAAAACAAAAATATTTGTTAAAATAAATTCAACATAATTATTATCATGTATGATGTATGATGTATCAAACTATATGCAGTTAACTTACCCTTGATGACATTGTCGTACTCCTAAGAGCATCAACTATGTCAATCATGTAGCAGATGATATAATACCCACATTGAATACTATCTGGTTGTTTAGGGCACTAAATAAATAAACAAATAGTAAACATTAGAATTTAGAATTGCAAATATTAAAAAAATTATATAACATATACTCATATAGGCTATAGCTTACCGGCTTCCACCGTAAAACCTTTGGTTTTTGAAAACTGGATTTCCAATCCTTTGTCAAATCTTTCAATGCACTTCATAAAATATAAAAAAACATTAGTTTACAGCCGAATCTAAATTTCAAATATGGAAAAAACTAATTAATAAACTTATAATGACATTTTTAAGATCGTCACGAATGTCATTATTTAAAGGATCAAGCCAATAAATTATATTTTTACTGTATTCAAAAATCTCCAACATCCAATGTTCTCTGTGTAACAAATAAAATTATTAATAAGTAATAACTTAATTAGAATAAAAAATAGCAAGGATTATTGATACTTACTCTCTATGGTATGTCAAAAATAATAAAGAATCTGATTAGAGTTGAGTAAGTCTATTTTTTAGATCTTGTACCCATGATTTAATATATTTCCTGGCAAACTTATTATTAAAAGCAAAAATAGATGTCGGATTATGAAAATATACATTTCTTGTGTATCTAAACTTCTCTAGTTGTGAATCTATGTACCTATAAAAACATGTAAATTCATAATCAATATATATTAATTAAAAATCTTATATTTGTAATATTTGATAATCATTACTCACCCAATACATGATAATATGATGTTAACTCCAGTTCTTTGTATATTAAGAAAATCAAACAACTCTGAAACTTCAAAGTATGTACATGTTGAGTCTTCAGTCCCAAATACATTTGGATGTAATACCAGAGTTATTATTTTTCCCTGTCTCTCCATCGTTGTCAGGAAGTCGTGTAACATGACAATTGCATCGTTTGTATCCTGTGGAATTAAAAATAATTAGTATTTCGGGCACAAATATTAATTACATAAAAATCAAAAATAATAATTATAAATTTATAATACCGAAGACGGTAAACACCCATGTGATGTTTCAGGTTGATGCGATGTTTCAGGCCCATGTGAGGCTAATACAAGTGTCTGCTGACAAACTAAAAATAACAAGTTAACAACATAATTATTATGTACCCGCCCGACAAAAAGATGGCATGAGTGCATGATATTTCATAAAAGTATAAATAATTAAACATAAATACATAATAATACATGAGACATGTTTTGAGAAGTTTCAGTTCTAGCACCAAACATGCGCATAAGATCATCAATTTGATTTTTCATACTAGCCATCTCTGCTTGATGCGTTTGTTGTTGTTGGTTGAGTTGACTCTGAAAGGCCTGCTCATGTTGTTGTTGTTGGTAGAGTTGGCTCGCATAGGCTTGATGCTCTTGTTGTTCTTGCCTCCATAACTCTTGTTGCTGGCTCAATCTTTCTTGAACAATAGATTCCATATCTTCAATACGAGCCACTGTTCTCTCGCTCCGCTTATCATTCTTGAAAAAACTTGTAATGGTGGAAAACTTGTCACCAACTCTTACTCTGCCCGGATGTTCCTTGCCTAAAACAGATGCAAGGATGTCATCTTTTCCCTGTGACAATGTTGCAGCAGTCTGGGGCTCTTGGCTCGAGACCTCATCCTAAGTGAAATCAATAAATATTAATGCAAATGATGAAATGAAAATTTATAAATAATGAAATGATAATTTAAACATACAATTTTAGCTGTCAAATCAGCTGCATCTTGACTAATGTATTCACCAGTCTTTTTTTGTGACTGGCTTTCCATAGCTCCGCACGTGAAATTGGTGCATTTGCACCTTGTTCAATCTTGACAATAAAATGCAAATAAATTATTATTTAAATTATTGAGAAAACCAATTTTTAAAACAAAATATATGAGAGAGAAGTAGAGAACTAAATACTAATACCATCCTTTTTTCTAATCCAGAATAACCCATTCTGAAAGTAGTATGAAATGACTTATGTGTTTTTGCTCTCTCTGTATTAACTTTGTTTTTCTCCTACACAAATAAATATTTGTTAATACTTAGAGTAGAATGCTTACAAAGTTAGTAGATGCTATAAAACATTGAGTTTATTAAGAACACATAACACCATAGATTCCGAAGTGGTGTGATTGTTGACAAAAACATCCAATCTTCATAAGCTATAAAATTATACTTGACAGGAACATTGTAACGATGCTCCAAATCAACATCTTTTACGTAAGTGACATAAAGTTTGGATTTCCACGACCTCCAACTTTCACACATGCTCTCTTCATTAATTCATGGAGAACACCATCAACATTATCAAAATAATACTGAAAAATAGACAATATTAATTAATAATTAATAATTAATTAAAAACACAGATATCAAATCACTAATAACAAAATTACATACATTTACTTCTTCTCATATTCGATCTTTAATTTCTTTATCAACTTCCTTCCATCTAGCACATGTAATTTGAACATAAATCCTCACAAGAGAACCAATTAAACTCATCAATTTATTAGACTCAGGCCCGGGAATAATGTGATCATCATCATTAACAGAAATAAAAAGTTTCTTCCCCTCTGCTCTAAGCTTATTCAATCTCATCATTTTAGTGAAGCCTCTTATTGACTTTGATGAGGATTTTTTATCAGTCATTTTCCTGTAATAAGAAAAACCCTAAAAAATCCTAAACATCCAAATAACCTAAACAAAACTCATAAAAACCGCAATGATATTGAGGTACTACCAGTCTACCACACATTAAGTCAATCACACATAAATAAAGAACTATAGAAGCAGTAGGAATTAGCAGTAGGAACTATAGACAGCGGTTTATATATAAACCGCTGTCTGTTGTACACAGAACCATACAATAGACATCGGTTTATATATAAACCGATGTCTATTGTACACAGAATGATACAAGAGACAACAGTTTATAGTAGGAATTAGCAGTAGGAACTATAGACAGCGGTTTATATAATTATATATAAACCGCTGTCTGTTGTACACAGAACCATACAATAGACAGCGGTTTATATATAAACCGATGTCTATTGTACACAGAATGATACAAGAGACAGCGGTTTATATATAAACTGTTGTCTCTTGTATCATTCTGTGTACAATAGACATCGGTTTATATATAAACCGATGTCTATTGTACACAGAATGATACAAGAGACAGCGGTTTATATATAAACTGTTGTCTATTATACTCGGAACCATATAATAGACAGCGGTTTATATTAACTGATGTCTACTGTATGATTCCGTGTACAATAGACAACGGTTTATATATAAACTGATGTCTATGCTAGTATAGACAGCGGTTTATATATAAACCGCTGTCTATTCCCCTATTTTTTTTTTAAAATAAGACGGCCGCCGCCTTGTTTTCAATCGGGCGACTGGACGCCATGATAAGAATGGCCTGATTGCGGGCAACCTTCGTGGCCAGAGATGGTCAAACATGCATGGTGAAGGTTGTTGGAGGGTATCCCACAATGTCATCATCGATGTGCTAAATGGTTCTTATAATCTATTTTCCCAAAGAATTAGGCTTGTTTGAGTATCTTTTTTCTCCGTTGAGTTTTTCATAAAACACACTATTTTTGCCTGTTTGAATGACCTCTATTTGAAACCACCCCCACCCTCATCACCCCATCCACACGCGCACAAAAAAAAATCATTTTAGAACATAATTTAATCTTCATCTTCAACCGTTCTATCACCAGTTGTCATCACCCTCCCAAATAGAAACTTAGTAAACGATGTTGAATTTAATTTATATTAGATATATAAACACAATAATTTTCCTTTTAAAAATATTATAATTAAAAAGATAGCAGGATTTGTAGATATAATAAATCAAAATACAAAAAATTGTTAGGATGATCACCATTTTAAAGAAGTTGCACCACTAATTGGCAGAGCTTTCAAGCGATATTCACTTCTTTAAATATAACAGCCGGCTATTGATTAAGCATAAAGTAGAGAAAATCGCAAGTATGTCAAGAGCAGGAAAGCTGAGAGAGCGCAAACAGTAAAAAGTAAGTACCAGCTCGCTCTCAGGAAATCGACTCTTTTAAATGAGTCACAAAATTGTAATCATTAATCTCATAGTAAATTTGCAACTGCTATATTAAGAAAGTAAATTGAAATTTCTAACGTTTAAAAACATTAATGTAAAAAAATATAAATGAAATCCATATAGGGTTGAACATCGACTGGAATTGTGGAACATTGAATTACAAGTTGACGCATGTAAATCCGCATAAACATATTATACTCGGTTGGCGATCGGCAAAAGCCGGGTTGGCCGGTGATCAACAAAGCCTGGTCGGAAATTGGCGATAGCTAAACACGGTCGGCTAATGACGAAGGAGAGCAAACGGCATAAGCTCGGTCAATGATCGGCTAAAGCCGGCCAGTGATTGGTACCGATAACAAATCATAAAATTATTTTAATTAAAACAAACGGTCCAATTCAACTATTCTTCATATCCAATTGATTTTAAGTTTTTCTCATCCATAAGATAATAATAGAGATAAAAAAAATGTTTACAATCCATCGCAAAAGCGATAAACTAAAACGAAATTCACAAGCCATAAGGTTAGCTTTGAATCATAATCTTTTGACCAATAAATTGAGGGCGCTGTTAAGTGCACACCATTATTCGCTATGTACGCTAAACAGTGCCCTTAAAAATAATCTCTTTATTTCCTAACCCCACACAGCCCTACCCTAAGCGCACACCACGCCTCCTTCTCCCGCAAAACAGCCGAAACCCTCGATTTCGCCTATTTCGCTGCCGCCGTTCGCGATTCACTGGAGATACCTTGTCGTTCGCCGTTCGCCGGAGGTCCGTCGCTGGAGTGCTGCCGACGTTCGCCCATCGCTGGAGGTCTGTCGCCGGAGTGCTTCCGTCGTTCGCTGGAGTGCTGCCGCCGTTCACTGTTGCCGTACTTTCCATTGTTCATTCGCCCATCGCAACTGTTTATTTGGAGGAGGAGGTACGCTGGAAACCCTCGATTTCATCCATAAAGATTGGCAATATCAGTCCAGATTTAGCTTTTATCAGTCCAGATTTCGCTGATTTCGGTTTTCATCCGTCCAGATTTCTTTCTTCCAACTTTTATCAGTCCAGTTTTCAGATTTCGTGAAATTTCTTCCAAAATTTTTAGGGTACATATCCAGTTCTTCCTCTGATTTCTTCCAATTTTCAGAAATGCAGAAATTTTTTGATGTATGCAGAAATTTTTTGAATGCAGAAATTATTTGTGTGCTCAGTTATTAGCTTGTCATTCCTCCTCAAAAAAACTCAGGTATAGAACTTAACCCTAAACTTTCTATGGTATTGAATTTTTTTTGATGGATTGCATTGGAATGAAATTGTAATATTTTACAAATTTCAGGTGTTATTAGCTTGAGTAAAATATGAGTTCAGATATAAGATTGCTTACATATGAAGATCCCAATAATGTTTCATCCGTAGATGTTGGATCTGAATTTCTTACTGACACTATCTTTCCAAATAAAGAAAATATGATTGAATGATCTCGTAATATTGCAAGAAGAGTAGTATTTGTTATCACAATTCAAAGGGTTGATAAGATTACCGCTCGTGTGAGACCTAGAATTATGCTTGGATGTGATAGAGGTGGGTTCCCCCGGGATAATCAACGTAATAAGGGCGTGGTTAAAAGAAATTTAAGAAAAACAAGTTCAAAGCGTTGTGGATGTCCGTTCTTATTACTTGGTCAAAAAGATGCGACTTTGGAAGAATGGAAAGTACAGGTCAAATGTGGTACTCATAATCATACTTTTGTTCATCTTGATGCACATGCCTATGCTGGGAGATTAGATGAAAATGAACAAAAGGTAGTCCATGACATGTACACATCCGGTGTTAAACCCAGAAAAATTTTATCAACTTTGAAGAAAAGGAATCCCACCAATTCTACAGTTATGAGGACAATTTACAATGAAAAAGTAAGGTTGTTCAAGAAGCAATTAGATGGTGCTACCCCAGTGCAGTTTCTCTACAAATGTCTAACTGAAGCAGGGTATATAAGTTATAATCATGTTAATGTCATTACCAAAAATTTGAATTTCTTATATTTTGCTCATCCTACGTCAGTTCAATTGAGCAGTTTCCGGATGTTTTATGTTGGACTGTACATACAAGACTAATCGGTATCGAATGTCGTTGCTTTCTATTGTTGGGTTGACATCGACTAATCTATCATTTTTCTCCTCATTTATTTTCATGTCAAATGAAACGGAATCAAGCTATAAATGGGCATTTGAGGCGTTTAAAAGTATGATTGATGAAAAGTTGCTAACAGGTGTATTTGTGATAGATCGAGAAATAGCGTTGTGGAATGCTATTAAGGTTGTTTTTCCTCTTTCAAGAATTATTCTATGTCAGGTTCATATTAATCGAAATATCCTTGCACATTGTAAGAAATATTTCAAGCAAGGGAAAAAATTTGACGGCTTTATGAATACTTGGCAAAATGTTGTGAATTCTTCAACGGTAGATGATTTTAATGATCGTCTTACTTCTATGACGTCTACTTATAATGGGGAATATCCAGAGGTCATTCGCTACATACTTACTACTTGGATTGAGCCATACAAAGAGTCTTTTATTTCAGCTTGGGTGGACAAATTGTTACACCTAGGAAATTGCACTACAAATCGAGTAGAAAGTGGTCACAGCCAGTTTAAAAGATTTCTTGAAGTATCAATAGGAAATTTGTCAACCATATGGAAGGCATTCGACCAAATGATCAATCTTCAGCACACCGAGATTAAGCGGTCATTTGGTCACAGTTCTATTCAGGTAAACACAAGGTTTAGAGGCTCTTTGTACTCTGAACTGGTAGGCTCTGTTTATGTTGCTGCATTAGAATTCATTAAAAGGGAGGAAGACTCATTGAAGTACGGGCAACCTTGCAAATCATTGTGTAGTCACAAGATAAGAAATACTATGGGTTTACCATGTGGGCACGAGTTGATACCATTTATTAATAATTCCAACGTTTTTCCTTTGTGGATGATCCATAAACATTGGAAAGTATTAATTTTGGAGGATCGTGCACATGAGACATGTAAGGTAAAAGAGGAGAATGAGGCGACACACGACATACAAGTAGAGTTGGATGGGATACTCCTAAAATACAATACATCATCAGTTATTCAATAAAATGAGTTGAAAAGAAAACTGCGAGAGCTATTGGATCCTACTACAAGCCAAACTGTAGAGCCTTTGGTTCCGGGTCGCTTAAAGGGATGACCGAAAGGGAGCTTGAACAAGAAAAAGGATGGCTGACAATCTACAAAAAGAGAACTCTCTTTTTGAGCATGTTCTATCGGCCAAGCATAACACATTTGAAAAGAAAAAAACAACAAGGGAGAAAAGATTTATTGATAGCATTCGTAGAGAGATGCCTTCTTACATTTCAAAGCATATATGTGATGCAACAGATATGACAGGTGATGGACATTGCGGCTACAGGGTTATAAGTCATGCTTTAAAATGGGTCAAAACTGGTTACAAGTGCGCAAGGACTTGACAATGGAAATTAGGGTTTGTATACACAGATATATGGAGATGGCAGGCGGCATGAGTTAATCGAGTCTCTAAATAGTTTTGCAACTCCAGCACCACTTGAAAATTGGATGTCCATGTCAGATATTGGTCTAATAGTTGCATCTTGCTATAATGTCGTCCTCGTTCATTACTCAAAATATCAGTCATTCACATTTCTGCCATTACATTCAGCACCTCTAGAAATCTGGAAGATAATTTTTATTGGCTTTGTCAATGGTAATCATTTCATTCATTTGTCGATGAAAGAAGGGTGTCCACTTCCACCTATATACTCTCAGTGGTTAAGGTATCATGAAGTCGTTGCAGTAAATTGGAATTTACACAAACAGATGGACGATGACGTAGTAAATTTGGCCGACCCTTGATCAGGTGAGTATGGACTACAATTGGGCTAATTGTATTACTAAAAATTCAACTTCTATATGTAATTGTTATTTCTCTTGCAGGGATTAAATGAATTTTGGAGCTTCTAAGTGGGGAGATTTATATTTTGCGTTATCATTCCAGAGGTATTGATACTAATATTCATATAACATGCAAAAAAATGATTTATTTAAATGATAATTAATATTCATAAATGTATTTTCATGCAGGTCTACATGAACTAAAAAATGGAATATGAAATATTTTGCGTTCTACCGGTGGTCTTATATTTTGTTTCATTTTTGTTGTTTTAAAATGTTGAATGTAAGAAAACTTTTGAAATTAAAGCAAAAAAATCAAATTTCATTTTATGCCTTATATTTTGTTATCTTTTTGTTGTTTTTAAATGTAGAAAAGACTATTGTAATTAAATGAAAAAAAAGACAAATTTTTAGTTTGGTGTTCCTATAAAAATTTGGCCTGCAAATACCATTGATATGGTGTGCACATATCAATGGTGTGTACAAAGCGAGAAGTGGTGTGCACGTAACAGCGCCCTAAATTAATTAAGTACATATAAGATTGATTATTCAAAGAGTTATAGCGGTGAACGTTTTAATGGCATGCGCAGTCCTTGATTTTTATAGAGGTTATTAGGGTTCAGCCCGGATCTCAAAGTCGTGACCTCATGACTATCACGTAGATGGTGTCTCAAAAGATATTTCATAATCAATATCTTGCAAAGAAATGTCTTTGACAACCTTTACGAACTATGTGTTTAGCATATACGTTACATAGAGCGCTATATATTATAGAAATGTGGAGAAGATTTTCTTTATAATTTAAAATTTGTGTTCTCAACTCGACGATTTTGTTTTTACTATATTGAATCAATTCTAAAGGCATTAGATTTCTTTGTACTGATTTAAATGATTGTTTAGAAAATTTTGATTATACACAATCTCTCATCAAGCACTTGGAGAAATATTAATTTTAGAAATGAGATATAAAGTTATCATCATTTTCATACAATCGGAGTTAACATGTTTTAATCTAGCATGCCAAAATAAATATAAGAACTAGGAATAAAAGGTGAGAAATTTTGATTAATTTTTAAATCAACAATATTTAATTTAAATAATCATTTTGAAACAAAGCCTTTTCTAATTAAAAATAGAGCATTTATAATAGCACCTTTGTTTACGATATTAGCACCCTATAAAAATACATAAAATTTCTTTTTTAGTGGTACAGTAGCACCCCAACACAAAATCGCCCCCACATACGCACAAAAGGAATTTCTCCTGTCACCACGCCTTCGAGATGCGCAACGACTCCTATCTTCGTTCTAACCGCCCTTCTCCTGCAAAACTTTCGGCCTCCCTAACACTCGCCCCATTGTTGCAAGGGTTCATCTTCGTCACCACTTGCAATTACAGTAATGATGCTTTCAACATTTTTCCTTGAATTTAATGAGTTATTCTTCTCGACCGTCATGACTAGGCATCTAGAGGCTCCCGTGTTAGAAATTAGTATCTTCATGTGTTGATCTCAGAACTGTTTCAGAAAAAGTCTTTGCCTTCTTCGGCTGATTAACATAAGTGTTATGTAACCCTTTGTGGAGCGGGTTCTACAACATGAACTTGCGCATTTACACTATGTTTGGAGGGATGGTCGGAAGTGTGGCGGGCATCGACAGAACTGTGAATGGCGGCTGAGCTCGGGCTGAAATTCCTCCACGCTGACGACAAGAAAAGGGAGCAATTTGAAAATTATGGAGTGTTAATAGCTTGTTAGTGTGAAAAGGAAATTTTATATGGTGTTAATATCGCACGGAGACTAATAGCAAAATCAGGTGTGCTATTAAAAATGCTCTAAAAATATTTTTTTAGAGTAAATACAACGTTATTCGACTCTAGTAAAATATTATATCCTCTCTTCACCAACAAAGATCCAGTCATTAAATTCTTCCTAACTCTCGACGCATAAAGACATCATGCAAGACTAAATTCTTCTGGGATGTCATTCTATGATCCACTCCCCCACGTCTAAGGATTTTTGTCAAGGTTGCATCACCTAGAATCACGCTTCCTCCACAGATGTTCTGAAAGGTGGAAAAGCAAGAACGATCAAAGCAGGTATGAACATTTGTTCCAGAATCAAGTCATCAATCAGAAGAACATGTAAGGAGGCTAGGAGTGTAATCTAACATGAAGATAGGTCGATCTGGTGCTCAGATCATGTTATCATGAAGCTTAGTCCAATTGTAAAAAGTCTAGAAGATCGATGGGCCAGGCACTGGCAAGCACAAGCAGTCTAGCAGGCAGCAGGCAATGGCTCAATCTGCAGATGTTTAGGCCAAGTTAAGGTTATATACATTGTGGACATTGTAAATGAGATATCTAGTGGAAACCACAAGATAGAAACATAAGAAGCAGTTTAGGCCAAAAATCTTGTGTTCAATCTATCAAAAGACAAAGGTGAATCGAAAATGATAGTCCAAAATATTTAGAGGCTAAATGATCAAAACCCCAATTTTCAACTCATCTCAATCTCCCGGTTTAGACCTCAAACCCTTCAATTTGCGAAATTCATGACAATCCATCATGATTCTAAACTAACAAAATGACCATCTTTAAATTAGGAGCTCATGTTCAATGTGGGTGATGATGATTTGAATCAAACAACTTACATCATCAAGCTTAATGGATTGTAAAACTAAAATTCGTGGATCAACCTTTATCTTTCATGAATCCTAGTCTAATCCAATGGTTTTGAAACTGGAAGCACCAATACCACAAACAGACCTTGTTACACTGAAGAGGGGGACCTTAAGATCTTATTGATCTTAGCAGCTCTGATGACCGGATTGGCCTTGGAGATCTCCTCCCTTCCGGAGGCTTTGTTGTTGAATGGAGATTATTGCCTTGATGGATGCATGCACCTTGGAGAATGGAGAGGAGATGGAGATTATAATGGAAATGCCGACAGTGGTGCAGTCGGCAATGGCATAGTCGAAGTCGGTCCAGTCGACAATGGCAGAGAGAGGGGGATTGAAGAGGAGATAGAGATCAGGAGATGCTGACATCGGCACAGTCGGGAGAGAGGGCTGAGAAAGGAGGGCCTAGGGTAAACTGAGGGGCGAAGTCTTCACGCCTTCACGGTGTGGTGCACAGTGCTTCTGAGAAATGAGAAATATGGTTTTGATTTTGTAGAGATTTAGAGTTAAAACTTAAATGTTAATGAGTTTCACAGTCCAGTCGACAATGGCAGAGTGTGGTCCAGTCGACAATGGTAGAGGGCGGTCCAGTCGACATTGGCAGAGGGCGGTCCAGTTGACATTGACAGAGGGTGGTCCAGTCGGCAGAGGGAGGTCCAGTCGACAATGGCAGAGGGCGGGTTTATCACTGTGCAGTGCGCCGGTGCGGTTTGCACGGTTTTTACAAGCTGAAAACTGCACCGCACCTATAAACCTGTGATTTTCAAACCCCAAAAACCGATCTGCACCACACCCGATCGATGCGGTTTGCAATGTAGTGCGGTGCAGTTTTGCGGTATGGTGTGGTTTTCAGTTTTCCTGCACATGACTACTTGTTTTGTCTTCTAGTAAAAACATTTGGTTGAAAGATGGTTGGTATGACCACAGACAAAGCACAATTTTCCTTTACCTAGCTTTTGGTTGGAGTGGCCAAGCATGGGATGATTGTGTTTCTAATGACGGAAACCTTGGAGGAAAGGCTTCTTAAGGTTCTTACCCTTGGGTTTGAAGTGATGGTGAGAAGAAGGGTTGCTATGAGATTCTGTGAGGTTTACTTTAGGAGCATGATCTTTGAGTTATTTTGAGTTAAGGTTCGTATACTCTTTCTCTACGTGGATAGCTTTTTGGGCTTGATCATATCTACGCATAATATTAGACCATGAATCAAATAAGGAATCTATGAGACAAGCAACTTAATTCTCAGATAAGATTGAACCGTGGTTCGAACCTTAGCAAGCATCTCATCAAGTTGGAGTTGGGGATTAATGGGCTTGGAGGCATCTATCATGAATTTATAGAGGTTGAAGACATTGTAGCTTTCTATACCCGCATTGTCGAGGTTATAGCGTGCTTCAAGTGCATACCATAAATCCTTAGTCATGCAATAGTGAAGGAACTCATCGTAAAGGTTGTCAGATAAGACATTAAGAATCTGGTTTCAACAATACTATTCTTTATCTATCGGGTCTCGCATAGGTAATCGCCTAATGTAGGTTCTAGTAGTATTGACACTAGAGGATGAAGATGATGGAAGAGAAGTGACTATTATATGTTAATATAACTTATGTGCTCTAGAGTTTTACTGCTATTTTAGTTTAATGTTGCAGGAGACATACATGGGAGGAAGCAGAAAGGATTTCTTAACATTTCTAATAAGCAGACAAATACATATATAGAGAGCTACAAAATAATCTGGAAACAACAACTAAGGAAGGCAGGTAAGAGATACAATTAAGTCTTAATTAAGAGCCTAAATCAATTCCAAAGCAACAGCCGTCTAGGCATAAATGGGGCTGATTTCGTTTTCTTCACACCCCATCTAAATCTGCGCCATTCTTCACTCTAAGCATCTCCCTGAGTTCGACGAAGTGATTTATGTGCATCAGCTTCGTTATAATATCGGCTCTCTGGTCTCCAGTGGGGCAGTACTCCAGCTCGATCAAGTTCTTCTCTATCGCTTCTCTGATGAAGTGGAGTCGTATTTCAATGTGTTTGCTTCTCGCATGGTACGCAGGGTTTTTGTCAGAGCTAGGGCGGATGTGTTATCGCAGAGAAGCTTTAATCCATTCTCTTCTTATCCTTCTTTATCTTTGCACAGTTCTTTCTTTAGTCTTTGTAGCCATATAGCTTCACAGACTGCTGTGTTGAGAGCCATGAATCCAGCTTCAGTCATGTAGAGTTCCACCGTACGTTGCTTCCTGGAACTCCAGGAAATAGGGCTGGATCCCAGGAAGAATACATACCCTCCAGTGCTCTTCTGATCGACAAGGCTGCCTGCCCAATCTGAGTCGGTATAGCCAATTAGTCTTGCATTCTTCTCTTCTTTGAACAGGATGCGATGTGTCTTGGTTCCCTGCAAATTGCGAAGTATTCTCTTTGCGACACCAAGATGAGATTTAGAGGGATTGCTCACAAACCTGTCAAGGATGTTGACTGAGTTTTCAATGTCGGGCCTGGAGTTTGTGAGATAGATGAGTGAGCCGATGAGGCTCCTATATTCTTCATTGTCTGTTTGCTCTTCTTCTTCTTTCCTTGCAGTGAACTTTTCAGAGGCTGACATTGGAGTTACAGTTGGGTTACAATCTTCCATCTAAAACTTCTTCAGCAGTGAGCGTGTGCAGAGTTCCTGTCAGACAAATATTCATCCTTGTGGGTGTTTGATCTGGAATCCCAGAAAGAACTTTAGGATTCCTAGATTAGTCATTTCATAGCGTTTCTTCATCATTCAGAGAATTGCGTTGGAGAACCAGTTTCAGCGCTTGACCCAGGGGGAAGGTTCCGTTCATGATTATTTGCATGAGTTCACAAGGTTGGGCGGTACGCGGGCTTCACATTTGCAGACGAGGAGCGAAAGACTAACAGATACTATGAAGGACTGCGGGATGACCTGAGGTTGCTTCTCTCATGCCCGATGACGCAGGGCTTTCAGGTTTTGGTAAACACTGCCCGATCTTTGGATCAGGATATGAGGAGAGTGCAAATTAAGAAGGACTTGGCTGTGAAGAAGCCAGAGTACAAGGTGCCTACCTCTTCGAAGTCGGAGCACCGTAATTGGTGGAAGAAGGCTAGGTCTTCTGGATCAGCTCCTACTGTTTCTGGAGCTACTACGGGTCGAGGTCCGCTTACGTGTTATACGTGTGGCAAGGTGGGGCACTACGCCCGAGAGTGCCGCAGTGGCCCACCAAGTACTGAGAAGAAGACAAGAGCGTCTTATGCTGAAAAGGGGAAAGCGTCGGAGTCAGCGACTTCCCATATACTCCTGCACAGCCTAGAGTCTACAACCTTGACCAACATGAGGCAATAAAACAAAATTACGTGTTGACAGATACGACATAGTATACAGCTTTTACTGCTTTATACACTTTCTACCTTGTGCTTTTCTTAACTTGTTTGAATTAGGTTTTGTCCTAATTTTGGACCATCTGATGAGAGCACTGTTCGATACAGGCGCTTCTCATTCCTTTCTATCCAAGGACTTCATGTTACGGATCAGAGTGCCTTCCATTTTATCAACTAATAGATTGGATGTTTTGCTGCTTAACGGATGCTTGATGCGTGCGGATAGGACCTGTTGTGCTCTAGCGCAAATAGGGAATCATGATTTTAGGTTGGAAGTATATGTACTGTCGATATCTGAGTTCGACGTGATCTTTGGCATGGACTGGCTCTCGGAGCAGTGTGCTTGTATTGACTGCAACTCAAAGGAAATCACTCTGGGATAGGATACTAGATGTGAGACCAAATTCGTTGGTATGCGAGGATCGAGCAAGACGTTGATGTCTGCTCTCCAAGTGGTCAAAGCGGTTCAGAAGGGCGCAGAGTTGTTCTTCACGTTATTGGAGGTTGTATAGTCGAAGTCCCGTTTGAGTGACATTCCTATCGTGTCAGAGTTCGCGAATGTATTTCTTAAGGATCTACCTAGGATTCCACCCCAGCGAGAGATCGACTTCCCTATTGATTTGGTGCCAGGTGCGAAACATGTAGTCCGTGCACCATACAGAGTGGCGCCAAAGGTGATGGCAGAACTGAAAGTTCAGTTGCAGGAATTGCTAGAGCAGGGATACATACGTCCAATTGGTTCCCCTTGGAGTGCGTTGGTCCTCTTTGTGAAAAAGAAGGACGGGAGACTGCGCCTGTGCATTGACTATCGAGAGATGAACAAGCTGGCAGAGAAGAACAATTATCTGATTCTGAGAATCGACGATTTGTTTGAACAATTGGCTGGAGCAACTGTCTACTAGAAATTGGATTTGATGTCCGACTACTATCAGTTGCGTATATGGGAGAGTGATATTCCCAAGACAGCGTTTGGTACACGCTATAGTCAGTATGAGTTCATCGTGATGTCGTTCGGGTTGACAAATGCACCATCGGTATTCATGGATTTGATGAACAGAACCTTTCGGGAGTATTTGGACCGATTTGTGATCATCTTCATAGATGACATATTGGTATACTCTCAGTCGGAGGAGGATCATGCGAACCATTTGAGGTTGGTTTTGCACACCTTGAGGAGTCGACTTTATGCCAAATTCTCTAAGTGCGGGTTTTGGCTATCGTCCGTGGCGTTTCTCGGTCATGTTGAAATATCTAGTTGCCTACCTAAATCACCTAGAGGGGGTGAATAGGTGATAATTGCGTCTTTTGCGGAAATAAAATCTTGATGATAAAGAACACAGATAAAGCAAAACACAATCACAGACGAAGCAAGAAATTTATAGTGGTTCCCCGTTCTTGGGTACTCCACTTGCCGGCCTCGCCAATCTAGCACCACCGCTAGAATTGACTACTTCACTAAATCTCGGATCAAGAACGACCCTACAGTCTCGGAGTCAAACTCCTACAAACTCAGAGAGAACCTCTCTTACAACTCGGAGAAAACTTCTCATACAACTCGGAGAACAACCTCTCCTACAACTCGGAGATAACAACTCCTACAATAGATTGAAAAGGATTTGAACAAAACTAAACCAGATCTGAATAACAGAAGCGTTTTCTTCCTTCTTCTTGAATGGCTTTTGAGAACGAAGAGGAAGAACAACGATCCTTCGAATATGTCTTTGAAAATCCGAAACGATCCAATAGAGATTGTAGAACCTGAGTATGGATCAATCGAACCCTTCTTGAAAGAAATCGACAACTCCAATGAGAAGAACGATCTCCAATCGTAGGCGACGGCGAGCGGCGCTTTTCACGTCCTTTTTGATCGGGAGAAAGATTAGGAAAGGAATAATTATCTTTTAAAACTTAAGAGAGAGGGCCTTTTATAGGAGAAGGTCTAAATAGAATATTTAAGCCTTAAGCTAGAAAAGGAGACACGTCAAACAGACGGAAAACAGAAGTCGGCAAAAATAGATTGAAGGAACGAGAAACAGATTTCTCGAGAGAAAGAAGACTTCTCGAGAAATCACGGCTGGATCTCGGAAAAAGGCTTTCAAACAAATTGACAGAGCTTCGCGAGAAAGAAAAGAGGATTTCTCGAGAACAAGGATCTTCTCGAGAAATAAGATAAAATAAACTTTTCGGAAGAAACAAGAACTTCTCGAGAAATCGAATCAACTTCTCGAGAGGAAAGATTTTCTCGGAGAATATCAGCAAAGAAGGCTTCTCGAGAAAATCAAAGGATTTTCCGAGAGCACTACAGACTTCTCGAGAAATAAAGATAGCTTCTCGAGAAATTTGGATTTCCTTCGAAGACTTAAGCTGAAAAGAACTTCTCGAGAAAATCAAAGGGGTTTTTCGAGAGCTCTTCATATTTCTCGAGAAAAACACTTAGTTTCTCGAGAAATACACTTAGAAGAAATTCTTTAAACTTTTCTCTGAGAATAGCTACACCTCCAAGACCTTAGCTTCCTTTGTCTTGAGCATGAAGTGCATCCCAATAGAGAGATCACATATGAGTCAACACCATATCTCATACAATGAGGAATTACATTGTAAGAGACTGTGCTCATTGACCCACTGTGACCTGACATTGGTTTACACTTAGCAATGTGAACCTGCAAGACAAAACTAGAGAAACATGTCAAATACATAAGCAATTCAATCTTGGTTCATAGTTGACTTTCTACAAATCAAGGTTATTGTGGATACAATACCCAACAATCTCCCCCTATTTGTAGAAGTCAGAACCCTTCTTACCAAGATGAATTGCAACAAAATAATACACAACATGATATACAAGGAATTAAATAGAGACAGATAGGAAAGAGCATCAAAAACTAAATCTATATAAGAAATATAATTATCACATCAAAATCAAAACTATATATAGATTTCAGATTGTCTTATGATTTAATGTTCACATAAGCATATGACAATAGAATTTGATGATCTTCAACCTCTGGCATTGTCTCTTCTTTTCTGTTCCTGTCTTTTGAAGTATGCAAAAGGTTTAGGATGGTACTTTGGAGGAGCTGGAGGAGCTGTAGGATCATTGTACTTATTTGTCCTGTAATGTAATCTCCTTTTGGTCTTGCTGGTTTGATAAAGTTTCCATTCAGAAGAGCTGTAATAGTCTTGAACTTGCATTCCACCTTCTTCAACTAATCTGAGTGAATCAAGAATGATAGCCTTTGAAATAGGACTCCAAATCTCTGGATAATTCACAGGATCAGTAGCAGCAGCTTTGCCAGAGCCTGCTGAACTAGATTCAGGAACTGATCTCTTAGCAGAAGGTCCTTCACCATATTTTCTTTTTCTTGAACCTTGCTTAGAAGAAGCAACTTCTACATCAGAAGACACATCTTGTCTTGGAGAGAACTGAGGAGCCTCATGCTGAGGAGGGGGAACAGCAGGGTCAATGCCCAAATCTGGAAAGATCTCACTGTGAAGCCAAGTGGTAGATCTTTGAGTGAAATCTTTGACATCAGCTATCTGCTTCTGGACTCCCTGAGACAGTTGATCAAACTTCTCACTCATATGATTATGAAATGCAAACAGATTCTCATCAATAGAACCTATCAACTTGTCCTCCCCCTTTCTGACTTCTACAGGAAGAGTTTGGAGAACAGATTCTTTAAACAACCCTACTTCATCAACAATTTTAAAACAATGTTCATCAGCCTTAATATACATAGATTCTTGAGTCTTTCTGACTTCAATAATCTGCTCTAACACCTTACCAACACCCTCAATGGTGTGGTCAATAGCTTTTCCACCCTGAATGACAATCCTCTTGAGTTCTTCTGAACTATCTTGGAAGGCTTTCAGCTTTCTATCCATAGCTTTCTCTATATCTGAAATCCTGGCATGCACTTCCTTGAAAGATAAATCTATCTTGGCACTCTGCCTTTGGAGTAACATTTCAATTTGACCAATCAAGCTAGATTCAGAAAAGAGAGGACTAGGAATAGGGGCTGGCTGGACTGGTTCAGGAATTTCTTCAAGAACAACTGTACTTTTCTCTGGAAGAAAAGACAGATTCACAGTCTCATCTACTTGAACTACAGGCTGTTCCTGTACTTCTGCATTCATTTCCATATAGGACTCTTGCTCCCCCTCAGTATTTGATGGGGGAGAAGGAATATTGTGAACAGAAACATCATCATCATCATGATGGAATTCAAAATCTGCACCTGAACCTGCATGGTGATCACTGGAGTTCTGCTCATCATCAACTACAGTGTTCTGAACGTCAAGAAGAACATCTGCTATGTTAGCATCAACAGTTTCTTGTGCAACAACATGAGGAGGAGGAGTAAAAGCCACATTATTTAAGATAGGGGATAATACCACATCAGGAGGAGGAATCTCTGATCCTGGAGGAACCTGATCTGATGGAATATTATCTGATGTAAGAGGAGGAACTAAGTCTGCTGCTGGAGGGACATGCTGCTGACCTGGAGATGGAAGAAGACTTGGAGAAGGAGGAGCTTGAAGCTGTGCTGAAGAGTCTGGAGGAGGAGATGAATACACATCCTGTTGACCAGAAGGCTCCCCCTGGGAATGACCACCTTCTGAAGGCTTGGTTATCCTGATGTTCCACCTTTTGAGAGTGAAAACATCCAACTTCTTTAAATGATGAATGATAGTCCCTTTGGACATATCAAAGACTTGAGAGTCAAATTGATTCAGATAGAGAGTTATAATCCTTGCAAAATTTGGACTAGAAATGCTCTCTTTGATCTTATTGAACATTATATCTGCCCAGCTGCATTTCTTCCCACAGATTACTGCTGTAACTAAACTGAACACATCTACTGAGACATATCCCAGGCTTCCAGTATTTCCCAGCAGCACCTTGGAAATAATGTCCACTAGAAGTTTTCCAACATCATTCATCTGCTGTCTCCGTAGTGTCTTAGCTGTTTTTAAACCTACAAAAGTCACTGCCTTGACCCAATCATCATCATCAAGGATGTCCTCTTGTGCTACTAGGGGCAACTTCAGAAATTTGGAAATTGACTTAGGAGTCATTTTAACTTTTTGAGAACCAATAGAGGATTTCAATTTCCGACCACTCTTATTTACTGTAGCATTGGAGAAGAACTCCTCTACCTCTGTAAAAAGGATTTTGCAAGGGGTCTCGGCCAGAAAAGACAGACCAGCGCCTTCGAGCATGCAGAACACGTTCTTGAAGTCATCTGAAATTGAAACAAGTCCTTCTCGCACTAGCTCGCTTCCCACACCGACCTTGGACTTGGAATGCGGCCCCATGATCGATTGGATTTGAAGAAACGAAAGCGAGAGAGAAAGAAATCGTGAGACAGTCGACTGGATTTTGCGTGAGAGGAAGATGAAGCGTCGGCTTTTTCGAGAAGAAGAAGAAGAAACTCGCGTGAAAATTAATTTGTTTCGATTGTCTATTTATAGTTTGGTTTGATGTGACAATTATTTGAGATTTATTTATAGATAAAGAAAATAAAAACGCGCATACCTGACCTTTCATATCTCGGAAAATAAAGACTAGAATTCTGAAAATTGAACGCAATTTCTCGAGAGATATACTGATTTCGCGAGAACCATTCTAATTTCGCGAGAAGTATCTTGATTTCTCGAGAGATTCCAGAATTCTGATTTTCTGACTTTGAAAAAGCATTCTTCGAGGGATAACCCATTTCTCGAGAAGTGCAGGTGCATTTTGCGAGAAGTCTTTCATTTCTCGAAAAAGTCTATGTCATTTCTCGAGAAATCCTTTTAAGACTTAGAAATTTTCTACCTCTTTCTTTCTGAAGGACAGATTCCTGCTTTCCATAGATATATAACTTTTAGAAACTTCATTTTTCTTCTTGCTTTAAGCATTACTCCAAGTTGAGCATTCCAAGTTCCGTCTTGAAGAAAGAGAACTTAGTCTCATCCAGCGGCTTCGTGAATATATCTGCAACTTGCTTATCCGTGGGGACATAACTCAGATTGATGTCACCTTTCTCCACATGCTCCCGGATAAAGTGATATCGTAGCTCGATGTGCTTTGTCCGACTGTGAGAGACTGGATTATTTGCGATAGCAATTGCACTGGAAGAGTCGCAAAACATTGGAATATTCTTGATCTTCATATTGTAGTCTTGAAGCTGGTTCCTGATCCATAGAAGTTGTGCGCAACAACTGCCTGCAGAAATATATTCTGACTCGGCTGTTGAGATTGCAACACAATTCTGCTTCTTGCTACTCCAGGATATAAGCCTTCTTCCGATAAATTGGCATGTTCCGGAAGTGCTTTTCCTGTCGTCTCTGCTACCTGCAAAATCTGCATCTGAATAGCCTATTAGTTCGCTATCATTACTTCTTGGGTACCATAAGCCAAGATTTGGTGTGCCTTTAAGGTATCTCAAGATTCGCTTTGCAGCAGTGTAATGAGATTCCTTAGAGTTCACCTGATATCTAGCACATACACATGTAGAAAACATTATGTCAGGTCTACTGGCAGTAAGGTAGAGCAAAGAGCCAATTATGCTTCTGTATTTAGTTTCATCAAAAGGTTTCCCTTTCTCGTCCTTGTTCAGAGACATAGCTGAGCTCATTGGAGTCCTCATAGAGGTTGCATTCTCCATTCCAAATTTCTTAATCAACTCCTTGGTAAACTTCGTCTGAGAGATGAAAATTCCATCTTCAGATTGTTTCACTTGAAGTCCTAAGAAATACTTCAGCTCACCCATACTGCTCATTTCAAACTTCCCCTGCATAAGTTTTGAAAACTTCTTGCAAAGGTTGTCATCGGTTGAGCCAAAAATAATGTCATCAACATAGATTTGCACTAGCAAAATCTTGCCTTTTACTTCCCTAAGAAATAATGTCTTATCTATCTTTCCTCTTGTGAACTTGTTCTCAAGAAGGAAGTTAGACAGCGTCTCATACCAAGCTCGAGGAGCTTGTTTTAAACCATATAAAGCTTTTTGTAATAAATAAACATGATTGGGATGATCAGGATTAACAAAACCTGGGGGTTGTTCAACGTATACTTCCTCTTTAATGTCTCCGTTTAGGAAAGCGGACTTGACATCCATTTGATATACGGTGAAACCCTTGAAAGCAGCATAAGCAAGAAAGAGTCTGATCGCTTCGAGCCTTGCTACCGGTGCATATGTCTGATCGAAGTCGATTCCTTCTTCTTGTATGTAGCCTTTAGCTACAAGTCTTGCTTTATTCTTGATGATTGTTCCATCTTCATCCAACTTGTTTCTGTACACCCACTTTGTTCCAATTACGTTCTTATCCTTAGGCTTTGGAACAAGTGTCCAGACTTTGCAACGCTTGAATTGGTTTAATTCTTCTTCCATTGCAATAATCCAGTGTGGGTCTTCATTTGCTTCTTGAAATTTCTTTGGTTCTACCTGTGAAAGAAAGCTCAAGTGCAAATTTTCGTTAGTAGTACCTCTTCTAGTTCTAATACCTTCATGAGGATCTCCTATGATTTGATTAATAGGGTGATCCCTCATGTGTCTGAATTCAAGATTCCTCGCATCGCTTGGAACAACGGGAACTACTTCTTCTTCAACTGGAACAAATTCTTCCACTGGAGTTGGCTCTTCATCAAGGTGAATTTCCTCTTCAGTTGAGGTTAGGGGGGTAATCTTGACAAAGGTTTGAGCGTCGTCTTTAACTGGCTTATGCAAGAGTGTATCTTGCAACTTTGAACCTGCAACTTCAATAGAAGAACTAGAAGAGCTGCTTTGAAGCATGCTCGTCTCATCAAATACAACATTAATAGACTCTTCTACAACCAGAGTTTTCTTATTAAAAATACGATAAGCTTTACTATGGCTGCTATAGCCTACGAAAATACCTTCAAAGCTCTTTTCGCTAAACTTAGTTTTGTAATGCTTTCCATTGCTTAGTACAAAGCATTTGCTGCCAAAAATTCTGAAATAAGAAATGGTTGGTTTCTTGCCCTTTAAAAGTTCATAAGGAGTCTTTTCATGGTTCTTATTTATGAGTGCTCTGTTTTGCACGTGGCAAGCAGTGTTGACAGCTTCAGCTCAGAAATATTCTGGTAAAGACGAATCACTCAACATAGTTCTGCAAGCCTCAATGAGTGTTCTGTTCTTTCTCTCGGCTACTCCATTTTGTTGTGGAGTCTGGGGAGAGGAAAACTCATGAAAGATACCAAGGTTTTCACAAAAGTCTGTCATTGCTCCAGATTCAAATTCTGTTCCGTGATCACTTCTGATTTTGACCACTGAACAGTTAAATTCATTCTGGGTTTGCTTAACAAAGCTTGTGAAAGTGTCGAAAGTATCTGACTTGTGTTTTAGAAAGAATACCCATGCAAAACGTGAGTAATCATCCACAACAACCAATGTAAAAGACTTACCTCCTAAGCTTCTAATTTGCAACGGACCAAACAAGTCCATATGAAGCAGATATAGACACCTGTTAGAATCTTTGCCAATGATGCTCTTGAAGGTAGCTCTTGTTTGCTTGCCTTTTATGCATGCATGACAAGGTCTATCTTTAACGCACTTAACATTTGGCGCATTGCGCACTAAGTTTTGCGAAAATAGTTTATTAATAGTTTTAAAATTTATATGTGCTAGTCTCTTGTGCCATTGATCGACAAGAGATGCACTATCTTTGGCTAATAGACACACTGGTGTAGAAGAAGATAAACAAAGAAAGTTTAAGCAAAAGATATTCTTACAGCGAGTCCCTGATAAAATCGTTTCAGAATTCTCTGCCGACTTTATCAGACACTTATCTTTACGAAAATCGACTATGTATCCTTTATCACAGAGTTGGCTTATACTTATCAGATTATGTTCTAATCCTTCCACATAAGCCACATCGGAAAAAGATACATTTCCATTAGAAATCATACCATAGCCTTTAGTTATTCCTCTGTCTGAACCGCCAAAAATAACTTTTGGACCGTTTGCAACTGGAATGAAGTTTTGCAAAAGGCTTCTTGTCCCGGTCATATGCCGAGAGCATCCACTGTCCAAGTACCAGATACGATTTTTACTGGCCTTTGGACATACCTGCAAAAACAAATCATTTCGCCTTAGGAGCCCAAACAAATTTGGGTCCTTGGTCCCGTGTCAGTTGAGCACCACGATGAATGTTAACATTGCGAGTGGTCTGCCTTGCAACGTTCACTTGTGGTCTCCTAGTATACGTTGTATTAAACCAACAATCAACGGCAAAGTGACCAATTTTACCGCAGCACCAACAGTCGAATCGGTTGTACCTTCTCTTTACACTCTCCTGCTTAACTTTTTGAACGTTAGCTCTTGCAGGAGCAGCCCTTTTTGATGAGGATGCCTCATGGGGGCAACACACACAAGGTGGTATTGTCTTTTTCGGCTTTGGTGCAACAGCATTCACTTTTGGTGCTTTCTTAGCACTCGGACCATGAACAAATGGACCGTACCCTTTCCGATTAATCTCTTGATAGGGTGCTTGAAAAGCACTATCACCAAAGTTTCGGGGTGGAGCCCATTCCTTATTATCATTCACAGATGAAAAAGGAATTGGTCGTGTGAAATGACCATAGGAACTCTCCAAATCATAAGCATTCGTAGGAAATATGACTCTATTGAATGCTACAGGCTCTTGATGAGCTTTCCCTTTTTCTTTGGTAGTAGCTTTCTTAGCAACCAGATCATTCTTCTTAGCAATTGTATTTTTTGAAGAATTGCTAGTGCTAGCTTCATGTCCTATACCGCTTCCTTTAGCGTTAGTGGTAAAAGTACCAATAATCGGCAGAACAGTTTTAGGTTGAGAGAATGTTTCAACCAACTTCTTCTCAGCCGCAAGCTGTTCTTCCAAGACTTTTATCGAATTGTCTCTCAAGGCAAGAGTCTCTTCCGAGCTTTTGATCTTGTCTTTCAAGGCTTGGACTTCCTCTTTGAGAGAAGAAAGTTCTTCAACTTCTTTTCTCAAGTTAGATTCCACCTCCTTGAGAGCCATGATCTCCTTACCCTGAGTTTTGACAACCTTTCGGCACTTGTCAAAGCTTTGGAGCATTTTGGTATATTGAGACATGAGCTCAGATTCATCGTCTGAGAGGTTATCCTTTTGTTCAGCCGAAGCATAATCAGAATCAGATAGGATAGTGTGATCATTTACCTTTCCGGTGTACGGGGGTGCTTCTTCATCATCAGACATAGCCATCAGACCGAAGTAAGCTTCTTCTTCATCACTTGACTCATCGGAGTCACTGTCGCTCAGAGTTTTGGCTTTCTTAGCGACGAAGCTTCTATCTGATTTCTTCTTTCCATGAGTGGATTTCTTGTCCTCTTTTCTTCCACCTTCTTTCTTCTTATAGGGACACTCAGCAATCATGTGCCCTGGCTTATTACAACAGTAGCAAATAATGTCAGAAGAAATATGTTTGTTCTGTTTGGATTTATACCTGTCATTATTGCTTGAGCCCTTCCTGTGATATTCGCCATCACGACGAGAATATTTATGATCCGAGGAAGACGGCTTGTTGTTCATGTGCCTCCGCTTGTTCAGCAGTTTCTTAAACTGACGGGAGATTAAAGAGAACTCCCCATCAGACAGTTCGGAACAGGAGGAGCTGGCTTCCGATTCTTCTTCAATATCAGATTCCTTTTCTCTGATCGGTATCACTGCTTTGCTCTTCTTTGAATTCTCTGCCTTCAAAGCTAAGGTTCTTTCTTTGCTTGAAGCTCGATTTACATCCTCTTCAGACTTTCGGATGTTCATTTGTAATTCATGAGACAACAGCTTCCCGAACAGATTTTGAGGTTCTAGACTTGGCAGCTTTCCAAACTCTCTAATAGCAACAATTTTGCTATCCCAGTCTTTCGTTAGGGAACGCAAGAATTTGTCATTTAGTTCACCGTTTGTGAACTCCCTGTCGTAGTTCCTCAAACCATTGACTATCTTGAAGAATCTTTCGTACGCATCAGCAATGCACTCCTTCTTATTCTGCTTGAACGCCTCGTACTCTTGATTAAGTAGAGACCTTCTATCTTCTCTTACCTCGTCAGTACCTTCCATTAGAACGATTAAGGATGTCCACATTTCTTTGGCTGATTTGCAGTGGATTAAGTTTTGCAACATGGAATCGTCCACTGCACTTGCAATTATGTTTTTAGCCTTCTTGTCAAGAGCAACAAGAGCTATCTCATCCTTAGTCAAATCCATCATTTTCTTAGGTATCTGAACAGTAGGATTTGTTGACGAAGCAGTCATTGGCACATGGGGACCTTCTTCCACGACTTGAAAGATTCTGGGATCTGCAGCTTCCATATAAAAACGGACTCTTTCCTTCCACATAGGAAAGTTGGCCTTAGTGCAGATGGGCAATTTCAGAGAGGATTCCTTGACTCTATCCATGGCTTGCTAGCAACTAGAAGGATGGATCCTGTTCAAGGTGTTAACCTAGCAACGAACAGCGACCCTCTGATACCAATTGAAATATCTAGTTGCCTACCTAAATCACCTAGAGGGGGGTGAATAGGTGATAATTGCGTCTTTTGCGGAAATAAAATCTTGATGATAAAGAACACAGATAAAGCAAAACACAATCACAGACGAAGCAAGAAATTTATAGTGGTTCCCCGTTCTTGGGTACTCCACTTGCCGGCCTCGCCAATCTAGCACCACCGCTAGAATTGACTACTTCACTAAATCTCGGATCAAGAACGACCCTACAGTCTCGGAGTCAAACTCCTACAAACTCAGAGAGAACCTCTCTTACAACTCGGAGAAAACTTCTCCTACAACTCGGAGAACAACCTCTCCTACAACTCGGAGATAACAACTCCTACAATAGATTGAAAAGGATTTGAACAAAACTAAACCAGATCTGAATAACAGAAGCGTTTTCTTCCTTCTTCTTGAATGGCTTTTGAGAACGAAGAGGAAGAACAACGATCCTTCGAATCTGTCTTTGGCAATCCGAAACGATCCAATAGAGATTGTAGAACCTGAGTATGGATCAATCGAACCCTTCTTGAAAGAAATCGACAACTCCAATGAGAAGAACGATCTCCAATCGTAGGCGACGGCGAGCGGCGCTTTTCACGTCCTTTTTGATCGGGAGAAAGATTAGGAAAGGAATAATTATCTTTTAAAACTTAAGAGAGAGGGCCTTTTATAGGAGAAGGTCTAAATAGAATATTTAAGCCTTAAGCTAGAAAAGGAGACACGTCAAACAGACGGAAAACAGAAGTCGGCAAAAATAGATTGAAGGAACGAGAAACAGATTTCTCGAGAGAAAGAAGACTTCTCGAGAAATCACGGCTGGATCTCGGAAAAAGGCTTTCAAACAAATTGACAGAGCTTCGCGAGAAAGAAAAGAGGATTTCTCGAGAACAAGGATCTTCTCGAGAAATAAGATAAAATAAACTTTTCGGAAGAAACAAGAACTTCTCGAGAAATCGAATCAACTTCTCGAGAGGAAAGATTTTCTCGGAGAATATCAGCAAAGAAGGCTTCTCGAGAAAATCAAAGGATTTTCCGAGAGCACTACAGACTTCTCGAGAAATAAAGATAGCTTCTCGAGAAATTTGGATTTCCTTCGAAGACTTAAGCTGAAAAGAACTTCTCGAGAAAATCAAAGGGGTTTTTCGAGAGCTCTTCATATTTCTCGAGAAAAACACTTAGTTTCTCGAGAAATACACTTAGAAGAAATTCTTTAAACTTTTCTCTGAGAATAGCTACACCTCCAAGACCTTAGCTTCCTTTGTCTTGAGCATGAAGTGCATCCCAATAGAGAGATCGCATATGAGTCAACATCATATCTCATACAATGAGGAATTACATTGTAAGAGACTGTGCTCATTGACCCACTGTGACCTGACATTGGTTTACACTTAGCAATGTGAACCTGCAAGACAAAACTAGAGAAACATATCAAATACATAAGCAATTCAATCTTGGTTCATAGTTGACTTTCTACAAATCAAGGTTATTGTGGATACAATACCCAACACATGTCATTAGTGGGGAGGGTATTGTTGTAGATCCGGCGAAGATAGCGGTTATACGGGAGTGTCCCGTGTTTACTACAGTGGCGGAAGTCCGGAGTTTCCTGGATCTTGTCGGCTACTATAGGCGGTTCGTGGAGAACTTCTCGCGGATAGTTTTACCTCTCACTACCTTGACGAGAAAAGATCAGAAGTTTATGTGGTCGCCGGAGTGCGCACGAGCTTTTGAGGAACTGAAGAGACATCTGACTACGTCGCCTGTTTTGTGTTTGCTATGTGGTACGAACGGCTATGAGATCTATATCGATGCCTCAGGGAGCGGCTTAGGCTGCGTCCTCCTGCAGTTTGGAAAGGTTATAGTGTACGACTCACGCCAGTTGAAGGTGCATGAGAGAAACTATCCAGTCCACGACTTGGAGTTGGAGGTGGTGATATTCTACCTATAGCTATGACGACATTATTTATATGGTGTGAAGGTTGACATCTTTACAGATCATAAGAGCCTTAAGTACCTGCTGAACCAGAATGAGTTGAACATGCGGCAAAGAAGGTGGATGGAATTCCTAGGGGATTACACCTTCGAGATACATTACACACCCAGAAAGGGGAACGTGGTCGCTGATGCTTTCAGTCCCAGAATTCCAGCACGAGCAAACTGGTTGCGCATGCATGATGAACGTTTAATCAAAGAGTTGGAAGCCTTGTGTATTACTGGTGTCGACATGAGTGCTAGTGCAAATGCATGCCTAAACTGGACGGAGGTGCAGTGCGACCTCGCGGATAGAGTTCGGAGAGCGTTGGAGCTCAATGAGAGCATGAAGCACTATGCAGCGGTAAGGCTGATATCGAGTCGACTTCGAGCGATTTGGGCTCGACTCGAAATGGCTCGATTCCGAGCTGGCTCGAAATCGAATCGAGCTGGCTCGAACTTGAATTGAGATGACTCTAAATCAAATCGAACTGACTCGAAATCGAATCGAGCTATCTCGAAATCGAATCAAACTGGCTCGAAATTGAGCAATTTTTTTCTCTTTATTCCTAGTTAGCTCGAAATTAAATTGGGAAACATTTAAATTTAGCAAATAAAATACTTAAAACCTTCAATATTTTTATTTAGGTTTAAAATTTAGTGTTTTTAATTTTAAAATAATAATATTTAATAAATACATAATATTTTTTATATGATTCGAGTTGATTCGAATCATATTTCGAGCGATTCAGGGCTGGCTCGAAATCGACTCGAAATCAGATTCGAGTCAAATTGAATCGACTCAAATTTAGTCGAATCAATTGTAACCGATTCCGATTCGGCACAATATTCGAGCGATTTTCGAGCGACTTTCGAGTTTCGAATAATATGCTCAGCCCAATACAGCGGAAGGGCCAAAGTCTCGGTTGAAGATGGTCTTCTGCAGAAAGGTGGTCATTTGTGCATCCCAAAGTCTGGCACTTTATGGGAGGAGTTGATGTATGAGGCTCGCTGTTGGAACCCGGATACAGGTCCAACCTGTTCGAGACTTGGGGAGTAGCTTGAGTTATTTCTCTCTTCGTCGGATCCCTAGGTCTAAGTATTTTGAGCTAAGAACTAGCCCTCACCGGTTGATAGGTGGCTTCCTAAGAATGACCCACTGGCTGCAGCGAGGAGGTCCCGCCACTAACCCGGAAATCTCACTCGATTTCCCCTCCCAAAAACCAGAAGTTGAGCCTGTCTCAGACAACACGGAAGAAAGCACAGGCTCTCCAAGGGGGTGGATCTGTGCTGATCTGAGACTTAATGGGTCATATTTATAGACAAACTCTTCAAAGGGTAGAATGGTCCAAAAGGCCTACGGATAGCTTCCTCCGCCTTAACCAGATTACTATATGTAGACCTAAATGGTCTGCGAACAGCTCCTCGCGCCCTTTCGCACATACTAACCACAGCCCTTGTTGGTCTGCGGATAGTGAGGGAGGACTGATGAGTCGGGTTGACCCGTACTCGCCTCGCTCCCTTCTTGAAACTGTGGCTTGGATGACCAGGTCAGGTCCTACTCACCGAGGGCCATTTCCTCTGAGGCGAATTCGCCTGGAGCCAGGTCAGCTCGCCTCGCCCTAGTCGAGAAGGAGCTTTACCATCGAGACGGGCCGATATGAGATCATGGTAGGGAGGGAGTGTACTCGCTTTCCCTACCCTGGGCGAGTAAGACCGCCTTAGGTTTACTTGACGGTAGGTGTTGGTCCACTCGCTGAGCTCTACTGGTATACTCGCCGAATACGGGTTGTACACAATCTCAGCTCTTTGCGAGCTCGCTAGAGGTCGGAAAGAAGAGTCCAACCCAATATTTGGCGAGATAGCGCGCTGACTAGGTCTTCCTCTATAAATAGAGTGGGGGTATGCTTTCAATTCTATACGCTGAGATGTCTTCCAGGGGGTTCTTTCGTGACCGCTAACCGGGGGTTCGCTGACGATGAGTCTGAGGCGGCCGAGGTCCTAGGCCTTCTCGGCGTGTTCTTGACACCTGTCCTTCTAGGTTCTGCGAGAAATAAAAAACATAAGAGGAGGAAGGTTGATCCCGACCTCCGCCAGAGATTCTCCACAGATTCTAAATCCACTGCGTGGAATGGGTCGCAGCCGAAGAAGCCAACCACCTCGCCCATCCAAGAAGAAACCAACCCCGACTGGGTCCAGCGAATGGGCGAGGGCATGATTGAAGTCACGACCAGGGGGTCGGCGAGACGGGACAACCTCCAAGAGACATGGGGGCTCCGCTTTCCCCTTCTATTCGTCTTGCCGAGGTGCCAGGTAGGGTTACTGAATCACTCTGTTTCACCTTATCGCCTACTCGAATTAGACTGGTCATAGGATTCTTCTCGCTCTGCAGTGCCTTCCGACCGTCTTCTCCCACCTACACATCCGGGCGAGGTACCCTCCAAAGATCTGGCGGCGGTGTCTTCCACTGTTCCGGGGCGTGCTGGAGTGGTTCTCATCCCGCCTTCCCGGCCCACCTCCGGGGAGAGGTCTGTAATAATAAGCCCTAGACCTGGGGGAACGGGCATGGTCCTTCGATTCTCCGCCTCTGTCGGGATACCTCGGGTCGATCCACCACGGCTCCAAGGGGAGGGTGGCGTTCTGGTAGATACTCGCTCCGCTCCCGCAGGGACTCGCCCTGCCTAATCATCTCTTCCTCGCCTTCGTCATTTGCCTCCGTCGCTTGACCTCTTTCTTTCAGGTAGCCATAGGTCTGCCTCCTCCAGTCACCAGCCATCTATGGAGTCTTTGTCGGGTTCACCGCCGCCTGCGGCGTCCACTACCATAAGGGAATTTCTCGCAGACCCTCCTGCTTTTAATAGGGAGTCGTGGGCTCATCTGATAGCTGTCCTCCGAGCCCACGGTTCTTTTTTGATGGCCATGCCGCCTGCCGAGGTGAATGCGCAGATGGTCGACCTTGGGGACCGCCTCACCGAAGTGGAGGAGCTCCAACAACATCTGCAGGGCGAAGATGACCTATTTGAGCGCATAACTGATGCGGAGGCGAGGCTGTATGAGGTGGAGACTCGCCAAAAGGCCACCGAGGATGACCTACACTGGTTTGCGCAGGTGGCAGGCACCGTAGGGGAGGCCTCCCTATTGGAGGAACATATCAGGCGAGGCGAGGATTGCATCCGTCAGAGCGAAGAGATCTTGGAGAGGGCTCATGAAGACCTATGCACAGCCCATGACATCACCTGGAGGGCCCGTCACCCACAGCGCACGCGCCGCCGAGGTCGCAGTCTGGTGCATCGTGGTTGAGTTCTTAGGGGTAGTCCTCGTTTTTTGATCTTTTGAGAGCCTGTCAGGTAGTCTAACTTGCGACCCATGGGTCTTTGTAATCTATAGGCACCATTTTTATGTTTCTCGGTTGTACTCGCGTTATGCGCTTAGAGAAGTTTACCATATCTTTTTTTTGCTCGCGATGTATGCTTTCTATATTCATTTGGTTCTTTACTTCTGTGCGTGCTTGTACCTTTTACTTGCCTGCTCGCTCTTGAGGTGTTTTCTTGCTTAGGGCCTACTCGCTTCGCCGACTGATCTATTCGCGCGCGGCTAGGTCGGGGGGTGGAAGCTATAAATATGGGGTCCTCCGGGGGGAGGGGTATGCTTTCTCAGCCTCTTAAATACCTCTTCTCCCCTTGAATCCTCGTCGCGGACCCCTTCCTGTCTATTGCCGAGAATGGTGAAGGAACCTTCCGAGGAGGGGCGCGCTTTCTGTGCGCGTAACTTCAAGGCGCACAACTTTCCCTCCTCGCAGACCTTGGGCGAGGAGTTAGCTGACGTGGAGGACCGATATCTGCCACCAGGCTACAGCATGAGGCGGCCAGCACCCGGCGAGTTCATCAACTCGCACTACAGTGGGGAGCTTGCTTTTCCCTTGGCCCACTTCCATGTGGGATTGAGGCTTCCCCTGTGGCCTGAGGTGCGCCAGGTCCTTCGATACTTCGGGATGATCCCTGCGCAGGTCAATCCCAACGTGATTAGTGTCCTAGTCGCCTATGCGTGATACCCGCGAGGAGAAGGTCGAGTTCGACCTCTCCACCTTCCGCAAGGTCCTGACCCTGAAGGCGACCAGCGACGACACGATGTTCTTCACCAGCATGTGCGTCAAGGTCGCCGAGACGCTCAACAAGGTCTATCACTGGACCGACAAATTCGTCCTGGTGCGAGGCGACTTCGATAATATTCATTTTGCTCTACTCCAGAAGACAGAGGTCGAATACAGGCCACCTCGCCTGAAGGGGGACGCTCTGAACCTTTACATTTACATGAAGAATAAGGTCATGGACGTCGTCTATCTGCGGCGAGGCGTGGACTAGCTCGCCTTCGTGGATCCGAGAGCAGGTAAGTCCTGGATAATACTCGCCACGCGGCTTTGGTTACCTACTCTTGGTAGGGGTAATTGTTAACTGTCTCATTCTCCTATGTAGGGGAACACGTCATCCCCACTCGTCCTCCCCACGATGCCTCTCGACCACGATCGAGCGACCCCGCCTAGAGGGACCCCTCGCGGGGGCGGTGGTCGCGGTGGACAGCGAGATGGCCTCGCCAGAGGACAAGGGCAAGGGTTGGGTCGACCCCAAAGTCGCTTCGACAAGCGAGCCGAGGCGGAAAAAGCAGAAGACAAGGGGTTCCACTTCTCACCCTCCGGCGAGTCCGCCTCCTGACCCCTCTACTCACCCACATTATGGGTTGGGGATGAGGAGTAAGGACTCCAGAGGGAGTCCTCTTCTGATATGGGACCACAAGGCGAACAGGGTCTTGGTGAGTTCGCTCCTCCCTTCCTGGGAGGATTTTGAGGAGGTTGGCGATCAGGCGTTCAACCTGCTTTTTGGGTTGTACAGGCGCGATGACGCCAAGGTACTCGTGGAGGTTCCTATCCGTGAGTTGGCCAACCTCAGCTGTCGCTCCGCCCTCTGGACTGCCAAGTTGATTCACCAGACGGAGCGGCGGGGGATTCAGTCAAATAGGCCTATGCGAAGCTGAAGGAGAGGGGAGCTGAGAAGGAAAAGGAGCTAGCAGAGCTCCAGGCTAAGGAGGCTCCTCATCCCGAGGTATGGGGTCTTAGATGCCTCCATCTTTCTCGCTTACCCTAACATTGGCTAACGCTTTACTTCCAAGGAGGCCGCGATGACGTTGGTGACGCGGATATCCGAGCTGGAGGAACAGCTTGCCGCCTCGCAGCGTTAGGTCGACTACCTCGGTATTCGCCTCACCGAGTCCGAGTCCGAGATAGAGGAGTTTCGCCACCAGAGCCGGGGGGAGTCGTCGACTGCGCCATCCCTCCTCCAGTTTACTCCTGCCCAAGTCGCCGAAACGCGCAGGAAGCTGGCGATCGCGATCGCGGTGTTCATGCGGGAGCGCCTCCGGCGCAGATTCATGCTTACCGCCGAGGGGGCCCAAGTTGATCTCGCGGCCCTTCTTCCAGAACTATACCGCGAGGTGGTGAGCCCACCCCCGGCGGGGATCCAAGGCGAGGACTCTTCCAGCGAATCAGACGAAGAGGGCCAGAATGATTAAGCGACTTTCTTTTTTGTTCCCTCAAAATGTAATAATAACCCTTTATTTCTGCATGAATTTTTCGGCGTACTCGCCCCTTTCATTCTGTCGAATAGGTGCTTTCGCCTTTGTTATTGCAATGAATTTATTTTTCTTTTCTGTCACGCTCGCCCCTAAGGCGTACTCGCCCGTAGCTGCGATCCGCACAGGGGGCTCTTCTCGCAGGTCTGGCGTCCGGGCCTCCCTTATTCACAAAGAATGCGGAAGGGTTGGCGGAGGACTCATTGTGCTGGGTGCCCGCACACTCATGCTATGGCTCTCTGCGAGGCGGTGAGATAGCGACTGTGATGGCCTCGCGTGGGAAGGATGTCGGTGGTACTCGCCTTGCACAATTCTTCACCCTCTCCGGGGATCATAATTGGGTTTCAGCACATTATAGGACATGGGATTCACGCGAGGGGGCAAGTAGCCAGCCTGCAGGGGAGGAGCCCAGTGCTACGACCTGGTCTACGACAACTCTCTTCTCGAGGATATAGAACTCACTCGAGGGGGCAAGTAACCAGCCTGCAGGGGAGGAGCCCAGTGCTACAGCCTGGTCTGCGACAACTCTCTGCTCGAGGACATAGAACTCACTCGAGGGGGCAAGTAGCCAGCCTGCAGGGGAGGAGCCCAGTGTTACGGCCTGGTCTACGACAACTCTCTGCTCGAGGACATAGAACTCACTCGAGGGGGCAAGTAGCCAGCTTGCAGGGGAGGATCCCGATGCTACGGCCTGGTCTACAGCAACTCTCTGCTCGAGGACATAGAACTCACTCGAGGGGGCAAGTAGCCAGCCTGTAGGGGAGGAGCCCAGTGCTACGTCCTGGTCTACGGTAACTCTCTGCTCGAGGACATAGAAATCACTCGAGGGGGCAAGTAGCCAGCTTGCAGGGGAGGATCCCGATGCTACGGCCTGGTCTACAGCAACTCTCTGCTCGAGGACATAGAACTCACTCGAGGGGGCAAGTAGCCAGCCTGTAGGGGAGGAGCCCAGTGCTACGTCCTGGTCTACGGTAACTCTCTGCTCGAGGACATAGAAATCACTCGAGGGGGCAAGTAGCCAGCCTGCAGGGGAGGAGCCCATTGCTACAACCTGGTCTATGGTAACTCTCTGCTCGAGGGCATAGAACTCACTCGAGGGGGCAAGTAGCCAGCCTGCAGGGGAGAAGCCCAGTGCTACGGCCTGGTAAACGACAACTCTCTTCTCGAGGACATAACTCACTCGAGGGGGCAAGTAGCCAGCTTGCAGGGGAGGAGCCCAGTAATACGGCCTGGTCTACGGCAACTCTCTGCTCGAGGACATAGAACTCACTCGAGGGGGCAAGTAGCCAGCCTGCAGGGGAGGAGCCCAGTGCTACGGCCTAGTCTACGGCAACTCTCTGCTCGAGGACATAGAACTCACTCAAGGGGGAAAGTAGTCAGCTTGCAGGGGAGGAGCCCAGTGCTACGGCCTGGTCTACGACAACTCATTGCTCGAGGACATAGAACTCACTCGAGGGGGCATGATGCCAGCCTGCAGGGGAGGAGCCCAGTGCTACGGCCTGGTCTACGACAACTCTCTGCTCGAGGACATAGAAGAGCCTCATTGCTCGGTACCTGTCGTGCAGGTGGTGAAGCGCTACGAGTTTATAACGGAAAATGTTATCGTTTTGTTTTAGAATAACAAAAATGAACTAGGTATTACATTGATATTAGGAGTAGAAACGTTTCAAGTCGTCTCCACTCCAAGTGTTTCCTAGGAGTTCTCCCTCAATATTTTGCAGACGGTACCCGCTTGTTTTAATACCTCGAAGACAATATAGGGGCCTTCCCAATTGGGGTGGAGTTTACCTACTGCTGCGGATCTCCCCGCGGCGTCCATCTTTTTGAGAACCAAGTCTCCTTTGTCGAATTGCTTGACTCGGACATGCTTATCGAAGTGCTTTGGCATCCTCCGCTTGATTTCCTCCTGGCGGATCGTGGACTGGTCGCGAAGCTCTTCCACAAAATCCAAGGCGAGTCGTTGTGCGTCTTTGTTCTCAAGTCTCCACCCCTCGTCTCCATCTTCCGCTGCCACCACCCTAGGGCTTCGGACCTCGAACTCTATCGGGATGAGAGCCTCCGAGCCATGTGATAGCTTGAATGGTGTTTCGTCGATCACTGTGGTGGGGGTACTCCTCAGGGCCCAAAGGATTGAGGGGAGATGCTCCACTCAGTTTCCCTTCAGGTTTTCCACCTTCTTCTTGAGCAGGTTGACGATGATTTTGTTGGCCGCCTCCACCGAACTGTTGCTCCTTGGATGATGGACCGAGGCGAAGCGGAGATCGATGCCAAGTTGGCTATAGAAGTCGGTGAGTTCAAGGCTCACGAACTGTGGACCATTGTCGGTGACGATGGCGAGGGGCAGACCGTGCCTACATATGATCTCTCCCCAAATGAAGTTCTTCACCACTAAGGAGGTTGTTTTGGCCAGGGCCTTCACCTCCATCCACTTGGAGAAATAATCGATCACCACTAGGAGATATCTCCTTTGCCCACTCGCCGGAGGGAATGGTCCAACCAGGTCCATTCCCCAAATGGTGAAGGGCCATGGGGTGGTGATCGATCGGAGACGCTGGGCTGGTTGCAACTGGAGCGGGGCGTAGAGTTGGCACTTTGAGCACCTCTTCGCGAACTCGTCCGCGTCCTTCATGATGGTAGGCCAGAATTACCCTGCTCGGAGCACTTTCTTCTCCAGGGTTCGGCTCCCTGGGTGACTTCCGCACTCACCTGTATGAATCTCCTCCAAGACCCGGGAGGCTTCCTCCTCGGACAGGCATCTTGCCAGGGGACTGAAAAGAGTCTTCCTGTAAAGTACCCCGTCAGTTAATAAATAATAAGCTGACTTGTACCTAAACCGCCTCTTGTCCTGAACCTCAGTAGGCAGCTTGCATGTGGTCAAGAAAGTAATAAGAGGGTCCATCCATGACGAGGGCTGATCGATGTCCATTATCTCACCTTCCTCAATAGAGGGTCGAAACAAACCCGTGGTTGTTCCTCCGATCGTGGGGCCGTATTTGGCCAGTTGGTCTACTTGGGCGTTCTCCTCCCTCGGGACGTGCTGTATGGAGAAGGATTTGAAGGAGCCCACCAAGCCTTTGACCTTTACCAGGTAGCGTTGCAACATCGGCTCCCTTGCTTCGAACTCTCCTCAGACCTGGGAGGCGACCACCATAGAGTCGGAGTGGACTCTTATGTCGTGAACCCCCAGCTCCTGTGCTAGATGAAGCCCTGCGATGACGGCCTCATACTTCGCCTGATTGTTGGTGACAGGGAAATGAATAATGATGGCATGCTCGATCCTGGTGCCCTGGGGGCTGATCAGGATGATGCCTCCCCCGCACGAGTTCTTCCCTGATGCTCCATCCACGAACATTTCCCAAGCCATTCGTTGGGGCGCTTCCTCCTCACCTACCTCCACGGTGTAGTCGGCCAGGAAGTCCGCCACTGCTTGGGCTTTCATGGCCAGTCGAGGGACGTATGTGACGTCGAACTCGCTGAGCTCCACCGACCAGTTGTCTAGTCTTCCTGAATGTTCCACTCCTTCTAGAATGATGCGGAGAGGATGATCAGTCACTACCTTGATCGGATGTGCCTGAAAATAGGGTCGGAGTCTTCGAGCCGAGACTATCAAGGCAAACGCCAGCTTCTCCAGGATGGGGTAGCGTAGTTCAGCCTTCCGCAGGACCCGACTTACGTAGTAAATGGGGAGTTGCTGCTTCCCTTCCTCGCGGACCAAGACCGAACTTACCGCTTCCGCCCCCACCCTAACATACAAGAAGAGGTCTTCTCCCTCTCTAGGCCCTTGCAACAAGGGTGCATGGGCCAGCTGGAGCTTTAGTCTTTCGAAGGCCCATTGACACTCCGTCGACCACTCGAACTTCTTATTGTCTCGGAGGGTTTTGAAGAAAGGTGAGCACTTCTCCCCTGCCCTGAGAGGAACCGACTCAGCCCGGCCAGACGGCCCGTCAGGCGCTGAACCTTTTTGGTGTTTCCGGGTGCCTCCATCTCCATGATTGCCTTCACTTTATCGGGGTTTGGCTCCACTCTCGCCGGGGTCAAGAGATGGCCCAAGAACTTTCCCTTTCCGGCCCCAAAAACACACTAGGCCGGATTCAGCCTCATCTTATACTTCTGAAGTGTGGCAAAGGTCTTTTCTAGGTCACGGAGGTGTTCCTCTATGCTCTTGCTTTTCACCATAAGATCATCGACGTAGACCTCCAGGTTTCGCCCCTTTTGCTCCTTGAACACCCTGTCCATCATTCGTTGGTAAGTGGCTCCTGCGTTTTTAAGTCCGAAGGGCATCATTTTATAACAATAGCATCCGTCGTTGGTGATGAAAGAAACGTCTTTTATGTCGGGTGGGTGCATGCGGATTTGATGATAACCAGAAAAAGCGTCTAAAAAACTCATGACAGGGAATCCGACGGCCGAGTCTACTAGCTCGTCGATTCTAGGCAAGGGGTAGCAATCCTTGGGGCAAGCTTTATGAAAGTCCTCTGATACTAATTGAAAGTGAGGTTAGATCTTAGATTTACTCTAGAGGGGGGTGAATATAGTATTAAAAAGTTTTTAAATTATTTTTATAGCGGAATTAAAATACTAATATATATATATATATATGTGTATAACAGAGTGAGTGCAAAAGCAAAATATAAATCACAGCACAGCACAGTACAGAAAATAAACATAAACACAGAAGACACAAGGATCTATAGTAGTTCCCCAATCAACCTGGGTACATCTGTAACACCCCAGTTTTTGCTGTTCTGCGAGTTAACGTCGGGCGGTAGGTACTACCGCCAGAGGTAGTTAAATGCGAGGGGTTGACGAACGTCGACGGGGCACGTTTTCGTCGAAGGCACTAGCGCGGCGCGGTAGAAGGTGGCTAGAAAGTGAAAAATGAGATCTGCTGCAAGCGCGGGGCGATAGCCCTACCGCTGGCGTTAGGTCTTCTTCGCTGGGAGTCGCTGAGACGACAAGGGTGTTCGCGGAGCTAGCGCGGCACGTTAGCGCTACCGCCACGCGGTAGCTGACGGAACCAGATTCGTAAATAGCTAAATCTGGGCGTCCGTTTGGTTTAGATCTTGATCGGACGGCTGTGAGGGGTTCGTGGGAGAAACCTAAGTAGTGCTGAGAAGGTTTCCTTTTCATTTTTTGGGTTTTGAGGGCTTGAGAGAGGGGAGGGGTTTGGAGGAGGAAGAGAGCTAGTTCCCGCCATTGTTGGAGCTTCGGAGCTCCGTTCGCCGATCCGCTTCTTCTCCTCCATTCTTTTGCAAGTTTCCCATGGCTAGGAGGAAATATCAAAAGGTAACGACATTTCTCCTCCCGGTCTTTAGGATGCGTGCATGACATCCCTTTTTCCTCTTTATTTTTCTGCATTTTGGCACCGGAGTGAGAGGGATCCGGGTCGCCTTGGTTCAAGAGGAACCATCGGGATGATTGAGTCCGTCCCCGACATGATTTGCACTAGAAATCCGCTCCGTTGGTGGATTAGGCATTGTGGTTGAAGCCGGATTCGCGACCGTTGGTCCGATTCGGTGATGTTGATTGACGCGCATTTTAGGGATTTTTGCTAGAAATCCGAATACGGCGAACTCGTCGTCGTGATGCCCTTGTAGTTTTGTATGTTAACGATTGTTGGTTTCCGGGCGGGGAAATAATGTGCGGGTTGTGAGGCGTGTGATGCCAAGTGATGTGCGAAGGTGTGATTTGGTCTTTGTGGTCGGCTGGCTATCCCGTGAATGCCGGAATTCATGTGTGGAGAGTGTCTCGGCAAGACAAGTCCCTTCAGTGTTGGCGGCAAGAGCAAGTGAGCTGTCTGACAAGCCCGATGGCATGTTGGGCCAGGCACGGTGGGTCACAGCGTGAGCTCTTGGCCTTGGGCTACGATGCCCTTTGGGGGAAGTGTTGAGTACCCCGTGGTTGTGCTGTACGCAATGTTGGCGGCAAGTATATGTGAGCTGTCTGACAAGCCCAATGGCATGGTGGGTTACGCGCGGTGGGTCACAGCGTGAGTTCTTGACCTTGGGCTACGATACCCTTTGGGGGAAATGTCGAGTACCCCATGGTTGTATTGTTGATGTATGATGATGTGTTAGATTCATACGCTTTAGGGTGCCTTGGGTGAAACCCGGGTTGCATTCATATTGCATTTGTAGGCCCCTTTTATTACTTGCTCAACATAGAAACGTGGATGATGGTTGTGACACTCATGCATGTTGTTTATGTTGCTTTTCCTTATATACATGTGCATACGAAGTGCTGACTTGCAGGGTGATATAGTTCCCCGGGGTCTGCTAGGACGGCCGGGAGGAGGGGTGTTGTTACACCGTTTGTGGTCAGCCATAGCTGACCCTCGTTTACCGCTCTTTGTGATTTGGATGCAGGCCAAAGATCACAGGCCGGAACCAACTCGCAGGCCAAAAAGGTCTGAAGCCTCATGAAGTGTTTACTTAGCTTCCCTGCCTTTCTGTACTTGTCTTTTGTTATTTCCGTCTTGCATGCCGAGGTAGCTTAGGGAAGCTAATTTTTCACCTTTTGGGATTTCTTATGTGTGTTGAATGTTTGATGACTTGGAACACTGGTTTTGTAAGGCCTTAAGGCCGGATTTACTCCTATGTAGTTGTGGACAATCTCTGTGATTCTTAGTTTTGTTTCCGCTGTGTTATCTGAGTTTTGAGTTGGGTAGTTATATCATCTTTTAATACTGAAGTTGTGGCGGTTATATGATGTGGGGTCCCGGCCAGACCTATATTATATAGTCATTACAGGGGAGGTGTTACAATTTGGTATCAGAGGGAGGTTCAGTATTCGTGCGAGGTCAAGTGTATTCGGATCGCGTAAAGAGTTTGTCCACATAGGAGTATTGTGCGGGATCATGAGTATCCCTGTGTTCGAGTCTTGCGAATAGAACTTGATGAGTTTTTTTCCTTATGCTAGGATGTTGGCGATGATGCGGGGACGTCGAGAAGGCAAGAGGAGCCTTCGGGAAGCAATGCTACTGCTCCGGGCCTCATGAATATGAGCATGTCCCCGGCTGATTTATGTCGCATGCTAGCGGAAGCAATGGTAGCGGCTCAAGCTGCGGCGATGCCACGGGTTCCGACGCCTATGGTGCAAGTTATGACTCCTGTTACTCCGGCCGCTACACCGGATACACCGGAGGTTGGAGTGGGGAAAGCAGAGCCTTTAGCGGAGAGATCTTATGTGATGGGCGATCGATTTATGAAGTACTTCTTGAGTTTCCATCCTCCGACATTCAAGGGAGTTGGCACTCCAATGGATGCCGAAGATTGGCTTTCGAGGATCCAGGAACTTTTGAAGGCAGCAGAGACCCCAGCGGAGAGGCAGTCCCACTTCGCGAGCTTCATGTTAGAGGGCGATGCGAAGCTGTGGTGGGTGAATCACAGCGGTCGCCATTTCCTTGGGCGCGTTCCGTCCATGGAGGAGCTCGGGAATGCCTTCCTCAAGCGTTACATTCCGTCTTCGATGAGGTTAGCACTGCAGAGGAAGTTCTTGCATTTGGTGTAGCATGAGAAGACAGTGGACGAGTATCTGCAGGAGTTCACTCGGTTGGGTCGTTATGCGGGAACGACTATGGCAGACGATGAAGAGAGGGACAATCTCTTCTATCGAGGTCTAAGAGAGAATTTAAGGCAGCCATTGATAGCCTTAAAGAACGCAGGATTTAATGAGTTGGTCGAAGCCGCTCGCACATTAGAAAGAGACCTGGAGCGAACCCAGCGGCGAAAGGGTTTTGCGGCAAAGCAGGGAGAAGGAAAGCCTTCTCAGTCTCTGTGGAAGTCCGAGGGCAACCGATGGAAGAAGAAGCCCCGCCCTAGTGGGCCTGGGGAGAGAAGTGGCGCACCTTCGGGATATTTTCGCTCCAAAGGTCCATTTACTTCTTTCAAGTGTGTCAAGGTGGGTCACATAAGTCGGTTTTATACCGCGGGCGGAGTTGAGCCAGAGCCGAGACAGGAACAATCGGTGCGTTCCGGTCCTAGTGTTGTGGAGAAAGGGAAGGCGACAGAGTCTAGTGCTTCGCGGTTCCCTCCGGTGTAGCCTAGAGCGTATAATCTTGGGCAGCAGGAAGCGATTCGTCAACCCGACGTGGTGACAGGTACGAAAAGTTCAAGTTTTCGTTCGTTTCAGTAATGTAGTTTGTGGCCTTTTATGTTTGTTGTGCACGTGGTTAGGTTTCGTGTTAGTTTCGAGCTACCCCTCTCGAGTGTTGTTCGACACGGGAGCATCACACTCTTTTCTCGCGGAAAGCTTTATCCGGAGGATTGGCGCTGAGTCCGTCGAGGAAGAGGTGGAGCTGAGCGTGCACATGCCGAATGGGTCTTTCATGACCACCGTGAGGAAAGGACGCTTTGTGTTGCAATTTTGCGATTGTGATTTTGAGTTGGTAGCAACGATTCTTCCACTGGCCGAATTTGACGTTATCTTAGGGATGGACTGGCTTGCAGAGCAGCGAGCTAGTATCGACTGCCAGTTGAAGGTGGTAACCCTGAGAGGCAAGGGTGGAGCAGAGGTCAAGTTTGAAGGCCTAAGCGGAGTGGCTTACTCCCTGATTTCCGCCATGCAAGTGAGGCATGCGGTAAACCAAGGAGGCGAGGCGTTCTTAGCTTTGTTGGAGACTCACTCCACAAAGTTGGCTATTGGAGATGTTCCGGTGGTGGAAGAGTTTGAGGATGTATTTCCCGAGGAGCTTCCGGGAGCACCTCCTCAGCGTGAAATCGATTTTTTGATAGAGTTGGTGCCGGGTGCGAGGCCGGTGTCGCGTCCTCCGTTTAGGATGGCACCGAAGGAACTGGCCGAGCTTAAGGTTCAGTTGCAAGAATTGTTAGAGCAAGGGTACATTAGACCCAGCTCTTCGCCATGGAGCGCGCCGGTATTGTTCGTAAAGAAAAAGGACGGAAGTATGTGGTTGTGCATTGACTACCGTGAGATAAATAAGTTGACCGTCAAGAATAAATATCCGATTCCCCGAATCGATGATTTGTTCGACCAGTTAGTGGGGTCGGTGGTGCACTCCAAGATGGACTTGAAGTCGGGGTACTACCAGTTGAAGATTCGAGAAGAGGACATTGCCAAGACAGCGTTTGGGACTCGGTATGGCCACTATGAGTTTTCGGCGATGCCGTTCGGACTGACAAACGCGCCATCTGTGTTCATGGATTTGATGAACAGGGTTTTTCGACCGTTTTTGGATTCGTTTGTGGCGGTGTTCATAGATGATATTTTGGTATATTCGAAATCGGAAGCGGAGCATGAGTCTCACTTGAGGCTAGTATTGCAGACTCTAAGGGAGAATCGGCTTTATGCTAAGTTCTCGAAGTGCGAGTTTTGGATCAAGAAGGTGGCATTTTTGGGTCACATGATCAGTGGAGTTGGGGTGGCGGTAGATCCGGCGAAGATTGAAGCCATTAGAGATTGGCCTGTTTTGAGAACCGTGGCGGAAGTCCGGAGTTTCCTTGGACTAGCCGGTTATTACAGAAGGTTCGTGGAGAACTTCTCGCGGGTGGCATTGCCCCTCACCACTCTTACTCGCAAGGACCAAAAGTTCGTGTGGACGCCGGAGTGTGCCCGTGCGTTCGAGAATTTGAAGGAAAGGTTGATGTCTGCTCCGATCCTTAGTCTTCTTAGTGAGACGGAAGGATTTCAGATTTTCAGTGACGCATCAGGTTGCGGTTTGAGTTGCGTGCTGGTGCAGCATGACAATTTGATAGCTTATGGGTCAAGGCAGTTAAATACTCATGAGAGGAATTACCACGTCCATGATCTGTAGTTGGCGGCGGTAATCTTTACGTTAAAATTGTGGTGGCACTATGTATATGGTGCAAAGGTGGAGATCTTCACGGATCACAAAAGCCTAAGGTATCTCCAAGACCAAAAGGATCTGAATATGCGGCAGCGTAGGTGGGTCGAGTTCCTTGGGGACTACGATGTGGAGATTCAGTATGCGCCAGGCAAAGCCAACGTGGTGGCGGATGCCTTGAGTAGGAAGTACTCCGGGCAAGGTAATTGGATTGAGGCGCATGACGGGCGTTTGGTGCGAGTCTTGGAGTCTCTTGACATTGCTTATGTGGCTAGAGGTGAGTCTAGTGTGGCCCGGTTTAACTGGATTGAAATGCAGTGTTATATAACGGATCGAATCCGAGAGGCGACTAATGCAGACGAAGAGTGCCAACGGTTAGCGTTGGAAGCTCAGCAAAGAGAAGACAGTGCTTTGGAGATGGTCGGTGGGATTTTGAAGAGAGACAGAAGGGTTTGTGTTCCGCGCTTTGGCAAGCTACGCGAGGAGTTGATGTTTGAGGCTCACTTTACGAAGTACTCCATTCATCCAGGTAGTACAAAGATGTACTCGGACATGAAGAAATCCTTTTGGTGGCCTGGGATGAAGCGGGATGTAGCTGAGTATGTAAGCCGATGTCAGACATGTGCTTTAGTGAAGGCAGAGTGCCAAAGGCCCGGCGGGTTCTTGAAGCCTCTTCCTATCCCCGAATGGAAATTCGATGATATCTTTATGGATTTTGTGCATGGTTTGCCTCGATCGCAGCAAGGTAAAGATGCGATTTGGGTGATAGTGGATTGCCTGACCAAGGTGGCTCACTTCATTCTGAATCAGAAGGGCGATGGCGTGGAGAAGCTCGTGGATCTTTATGTTCGAAATATTGTGCAGTTGCACGGGATTCCTAAGAGCATTGTTAGTGATCGCGATGGGCGGTTCACGTCGAAGAACTGGAGGTTAGTGCAAAAAAGTTTAGGCACCAAGCTCAAGTTTAGTACCGTGTTCCATCCGCAGACCGATGGTCAGACGGAGCGAACGAACCGTACTTTGGAGGATATGTTGAGGATGTGTGCTCTTGACTTTGGTAGGAGTTGGGAATACCATCTTTTCATGGTGGAGTTCGCTTATAATAATAGCTTCCAGGCGAGTATCAAGATGGCGCCATACGAAGCATTGTATGGAAGGAGGTGTCGAACGCCGATGTCTTGGGCAGAGGCGGGAGACACTAAGCTTTTGGGAAAGCAAGTGGTGGCAGATGCTTGCGAGATCGTGCGGACGATTCAGGAGCGCATGAAGGTTGCTCAGGATCGGCAAGCGAAGTATTTTAACGCGCGCCATAGAAATGTGGAGTTTGCAGTGGGCGACATGGTCTACTTGAAGATCAAGCCGTTCAAGGGCGTTTCGCGTGTGCGGCGACTCAAGAAGTTGAGTCCGAGATATTTGGGTCCGTTCGAGGTTACGGAGCGTATAGGCGAAGCAGCCAATCGTTTGGCATTGTCCGCCGAGCTGAGTGGATTACATGATGTTTTCCATGTCTCTGTGCTGAGGAAAGCTTTGGTAGAGCCAAGCGTCGTGGTCGAAGCGGCGGTGGTGTCGGTGATGGAGGATCTGAGGACGAGGGTTCGTCCGATCTGCGTGGAGGACTCGGAAGTCTGGCAGTTGTGTAACAAGGAAGTCAGGCTTGTAAATGTGCGATGGGACAATTGCGGGCGAGATGAATTTTCTTGGGAGCGTGAGCAAGAGATGCGGAAGGACTTCCCGGAACTCTTCACATCAAGTATACATCGTGGTTTTCTGTTTCAGTTTTTGCAATTTCGAGGACGAAATTCTTTTAAGGGGGGGTGGAGTTGTAACACCCCAGTTTTTGCTGTTCTGCGAGTTAACGCCGAGCAGTAGGTACTACCGCCGACGGTAGTTAAATGCGAGGGGTCGACGAACGTCGACGGGGCGCATTTTCGTCGAAGGCACTAGCGCGGCGCGGTAGAAGGTGGTTAGAAAGTGAAAAACGAGATCTGCTGCTAGCGCGGGGCGATAGCCCTACCGCTGCATTAGGTCTTCTTCGTTGGGATCCGCTGAGATGGCAAGGGTGTTCGCGGAGCTAGCGCGGCGCGTTAGCGCTACCGCCGCGCGGTAGCTGACGGAACCAGATTCGTAAATAGCTAAATCTGGGCGTCCGTTTGGTTTAGATCTTGATCGGACGGCTGTGAGGGGTTCGTGGGAGAACCCTAAGTAGGGCTGAGAAGGTTTCCTTTTCATTTTTTGGGTTTTGAGGCCTTGAGAGAGGGGAGGGGTTTGGAGGAGGAAGAGAGCTAGTTCCCGCCATTGTTGGATCTACAGAGCTCCGTTCGCCGATACGAGACCGGCAGCGCCTAGGGGACATCGAGGCGCTTCTTCTCCTCCATTCTTTTGCAAGTTTCCCATGGCTGGGAGGAAATCTCAAAAGGTAACGACATTTCTCCTCCCGGTCTTTAGGATGCGTGCATGACATCCCTTTTTCCTCTTTATTTTTCTGCATTTTGGCACCGGATCCGTCGAGTGAGAGGGATCTGGGTCGCCTTGGTTCAAGAGGAACCATCGGGTTGATTGAGTCCGTCCCGGACATGATTTGCACTAGAAATCCGCTCCGTTAGTGGATTAGGCATTGTGGTTGAAGCCGGATTCGCGACTGTTGGTCCAATTCGGTGATGTTGATTGACGCGCTTTTTAGGGTCCAAGGCGGGGAAATAATGTGCGGGTTGTGAGGCGTGTGATGCCTAGTGATGTGTGAAGGTGTGATTTGGTCTTTGTGGTCGGCTGGCTTTCCCGTGAATGCCGGAATTCATGTGTGGAGTGTCCCGGCAAGACAAGTCCATTCGGTGTTGGCGGCAAGAGCAAGTGAGCTGTCTGACAAGCCCGATGGCATGGTGGGCCAGGCGCGGTGGGTCACAGCGTGAGCTCTTGACCTTGGGCTACGATGCCCTTTGGGGGAAGTGTTGAGTACCCCGTGGTTGTGCTGTATGCAATGTTGGCGGCAAGAACATGTGAGCTGTCTGCAAGTCCGATGGCATGGTGGGCCAGGCACGGTGGGTCACAGCGTGAGTTCTTGGCCTTGGGCTACGATGCCCTTTGGGGGAAATGTCGAGTACCCCGTGGTTGTGTTGTTGATGTATGATGATGTGTTAGATTCATACGCTTTAGGGTGCCTTGGGTGAAACCGGGTTGCATTCATATTGCATTTGTAGGCCCCTTTTATTACTTGCTCAACATAGAAACGTGGATGATGGTTGTGACACTCATGCATGTTGTTTATGTTGCTTTTCCTTATATACATGTGCATACAAAGTGCTGACTTGCAGGGTGATTTAGTTCCCCGGGGTCCACTAGGACAGCCGGGAGGAGGGGTGTTGTTACACCGTTTGTGGTCAGCCATAGCTGACCCTCGTTTACCTCTCTTTGTGATTTGGATGCAGGCCAAGGATCGCAGGCCAAGGATCGCAGGCCGGAACCAGCTCGCAGGCCAAAAAGTTCTAAAGCCTCATGAAGTGTTTACTTAGCTTCCCTGCCTTTCTGTACTTGTCTTTTGTTATTTCCGGCTTGCATGCCGAGGTAGCTTAGGGAAGATAATTTTTCCCCTTTTGGGATTTCTTATGTGTGTTGAATGTTTGATGACTTGAACACTGGTTTTGTAAGGCCTTAAGGCCGGATTTACTCCTATGTAGTTGTGGACAATCTCTATGTTTCTTAGTTTTGTTTCCGCTGTGTTATCTGAGTTTTGAGTTGGGCAGTTATATCATCTTTTATTACTGAAGTTGTGGCGGTTATGTGTTGTGGGGTCCCGGCCGGACCTATATTATATAGTCATTACAGGGGAGGTGTTACAACATCTACTCTTCTACCACCCTTGGTAGGAATCCACTAGGTTTTTGATCAGGTGACCTATCACTAATGGAGTTTTGATCAGGTGCCCAAACACCAATGGAGTTTTGATCAGGTGCCCAAACACCACCGAGCTTTTGATCAGGTGCTCAAACCAATCAAAGGTTTTTGATCAGGTGCCCTGTCACCAAAGGGTTAACTTTTGAAGGGAGTTAGAACCCTGTACAAGATGGGATAAAAGATAAATAAAAAGGGTTTATGAAGTTCTTCTCTGTCAACAAGCTGAGAGAAGACTAGTGGATTGTTTTGTAAAGCTCCCCCTGTCTGATAGAAATTCTTGACAGTTGAAGGATGGAGCTTTCTCTTGAATGTAGAATATCTTCCTTGATAGCAGATGAATCCGAGAGACAATGTTTCTCAGATTATTGTTGCTCTTTGAAGATTAAGAACTTGCAGCTGAAAACTAAGAGAAGATTTGTGTTGTTGTTCTCAGAGAATAAGAATGGTGTTGTTGAGGATGAAGATCTGAAAAGCTTTTTTGACTTTCTGTATTTCTTTCTCGACTGTTACTTATCTATTCTTTCTATCTTGCTGTAATGCTGTAAATCTGCTTCATCCTTTTTCCTTAGAGAATATATCTCAGATTTGAGATTCAAATCTTCTAATTAAGGAATAAAATAATCAGAGGAGAATGTATCTTGGAACTGCAAACTGATTCAGCAATATCCTTTAATTCTTTTTCCTTTTCCATGAAAGTATCCTTTTCCAATATATGTCAACGGCTACTTTCTCGAGAGAAGAGAATGGAAAGGAATAAATAAAAGGAAAGATAAAAAACTTGTCTTTTCTGAAAGAATAGATCCGTTACTGATTTAGTCGATCTGAGTTCAGAGAATAATATAACTGATCGTTCTGAAATTAACAAGCTGAAGAGAAACTTTCGTCGAGCTGAGAGAAGAGTTCATCGAACTGAAAGTTGAGTTCGTCGAACTGAATCTGGAGTTCGTCGAACTGAATTAATTCGTCGAACACAATCTGGAGTTCGTCGATCTCAAACTGGAGTTCGTCGAACTGAGAGATAATCTGCTGAACTGGCTGAGGACTGAATTCATCAAGCTGAGAAGCAATTTCGTCAAACTGAACATATTGTTACTTATACGTTGAACACAGAGCTGAGTTCGTCGATCTCAAACTAGAGTTCGTCAAACTGAGAGATAAACTGCTGGACTGGCTGGAGAACTGAGTTTGTCGAGCTGAGAATGAAAGTTCGTTGAACTGAAGCACAACGTTCGTCGAACCCAGGATGGAGTTCATCGAACGCAGAATGGAGTTCATCGAACGCAGAATGGAGTTCATCGAACGCGGAATCTTAGAGTTTTTCCTAAGTTCTAGCTAACTCAGACAGCCTAAAACCTTGACCCTTAGACTATACATTGGGGTCAACTTGAGTCCTAGTCAACAGATAGTGATCCTAGCCCAAATCAGTAATAGGGTTATTCCAACACTTTATTAAGGATAGAAAAGTCAATACACATACGCCACTTCCCCCCCCCCCCCCCCTTCTTCACCATTACAACATTGGAGACCCAGCCTGGGTACTGGATCTCTGACACAAACCCTGCCTCCAGCAGCTTCCTGACCTTCTCTCTGATGGGCTCGACCAGGGTGGTGGCGGTTGCCCTCTTCTTTTGTTGGATGGGGTGGACTCCTTTATCCAAGTTGAGATGATGGCAGGCGACGTCCGCGTCGACGCCTGGCATATCGGCTGTGCTCCACGCAAAGATATCTGCATTCCTCTGGATGCAGGACATAATCTTCTCCATGTCTTCCTCTTCCAGCTCCTCGTTGATCTTCACCTTTCCCGGCCTCCCGCCTTCAGATAGGATCTCCTTCTCCTCCACTTCCTCGGCTGCCTCCTTCCTTGCCATCTCTTCCATCACCTGATCTACCACCTCGGCCTCCTCCTTCCAACTGATCGTGTTGACTGCGTTGAGATAACACTGCCTTGCTACTTTGGGGTCGCTCCGGATCCTGATCTGCAACCCTCCTTGATTATACTTGAGGCACTGATGATAGGATGAGGGCACGCATTTGTAGGCACTGATGAGCGGCCTGCTGAAGATGGCATTGTAGTTGTTGGGGGTGTCAACAATGACGAACCTGTAGCACCTGGTAGTACTCTCTTCTCTTTCACCTTCATGGCGTCAAACACCTTCTTGAAGACCACATTGATGGAACTCCCGTTGTCCACAAGGATGCGGGAGACCGTGTAGTTCTCCACTGCGGCTTTGATCACCACCGCATCATGAAAGGGGTTTTCGTTCCCCAGCATGTCTTCCTCCGAGAAAGTGATTTCACCTGACGGTGGTGGAGTCTGGGAGGCGGAGGCCACACCCTTCCGGTACACAGAATTGAGGCTCCCCTTCCGGGTTGCCTCCAACCCTTCTCCTCTGTGGATGATGCATATCCCTCTATGGGCTCCCAGATCTCCCCTATCCTCACACCTTCTTGGGATGGGAACTCCTCCCCCTCGATTCTCAACATTCCTCCTTCTCGCTCCTGATGCCCCTCCTGGGCTCCACCAGCTCCTCTCCTCAACTCCAAGAACTCGGGGCACGTGGCCATCGCATGGCCCTCCACCTGATGGAAGTCGCAGTAGGGCATTGTCCGACGCTCCTCTCCACCTCGAGGCTGTCGCGGCCTTGCTCCCCTTCCTCGTCCTCGTCCCCTCCTGATCACATTCGCTTCCCTTGGTGGCACTTGGTTCTGCCTCTACTGCCCCCTGCCTCCGCTCGGGAGAACGGCAGTGGTCTCGTCGCTCCGGGGAGTATCTCCCTCCCGGTCTCCCTTGGTAGCCTCCTCCTGCGGGTCTCCAGGCCGGCCGGCGAGTTAGGGCCTGGAACCTCCTCTCCTGATTCCGCTGGTCCCTGTTCTCACGGGACCCTCCTTCTTCTCGCCTTCTCAGCTCATCCCTCTTCTTGGTCTCACGCCGTCCGCTTCCATCTCCTTCCTTCTCTCCTTCCTCCAACCTAGCTAACTTGGCCACGAACTCCAGGCTGGTTGCCTCCCCCTCGATCAGCCTCGCGGCCTGATCGACCAGTTCCTCGAACGACAGGGAGGGATTGCGGGTGATCTCCATCTTGAAAAACCCTGGCTGCAGTCCAAGCTTGAATGCCAAAATCAGGGTGTGCTCAGGGACCTCCTGGACTAGGAGCATCTCCTCCTGGAAGCGATCAAGGTATGACCTGAGCATTTCCTGGGGTCTTTGCTTGATAAGAAAGAGTTCCTCTGAGCCCTTCCTCCTCTTCTTGGAAGTAGAAAAGTGAACCAGATAACTTCTGTGCAGGTCCTCGAAGCTGTAGATGCTTCCCGCGGGCAACTGGTGGAACCAGTCTCGGGCCTTTTCTTGGAAGGTTATGGCGAACAGCCAGCACTTGAAGGCGTCCGTGATCGGCTTGATGGAGACCATATCCTCGAACCATTGCAGGTGCTTGATGGGGTCATCTTTTCCGGAGTAGAAACTCATGATGGGTTCTGTGAACCCTACAGGGATGAGGGCGGATAGCACCAACTCGCAGAACGGACTAGGCGGGGTGAGCTGGCGAAGAGGATGAACTCGGTCGTACTCGCCCTCCGACTGGCAAATCTCCGTCGGGCTCGCGAAGAGCACTCGCGCGCGGAGCGGCTGGTCTTCATCTTCGAGGAGCACCTCCTTGACGAGGTGCTGACTCGGTCTCGCCTCGGTGGGCGAGGCAGCCGCGACAAGGGAAGGTTCTCCCGCCTCGGCGCGAGGCGCGAGTAGCCCCCTGATGGTATCCTCCATCGACTTCATGTACTGCTCGAAGACACTCTTGGTCACGAACTCGCTCAAAGGCAGCGAGTTCCCCTGGCCGGTTCCTGGCTCGTCACGTTCATCCATGGGATCGTCAGATGAGATTTTCTTCTCTTGATACAGTCCACGCTCACTGCACCAAAAATGTTGGAACCCAGATACCGGTCCAACCTGTTCGAGACTTGGGGAGTAACTTGAGTTATTTCTCTAAGCTCGGATCCCTAGGTCTATGTATTTCGAGCTAAGAATTGGCCCTCACCGGTTGATAGGTGGCTTCCTAAGAATGACCCACTGGCTTTAGCGAGGAGGTCCCGCCACTATCCCAGAAATCTCACTCGATTTCCCCTCCCAAAAACCAGAAGCTGAGCCTGTCTCAGACAGCATGAGGAAGAAAGCACAGGCTCTCCAAGGGGGGTGGATCTGTGCTAATCTGAGACTTAATGGGTCCTATTTATAGGCAAACTCTTCAAAGGGTGGAATGGTCCAAAAGGCCTGCAGATAGCTTCCTCTGCCTTAACCAGATTACTATATGCAGACCTAAATGGTCTGCGAACAGCTCCTCGCGCCCTTTCACACATACTAAGCGCAGTCCATGTCGGTCTGCGGATAGTGAGGGAGGACTGAGGAGTCGGGTTGACCCGTACTCGCCTCGCTCCCTTCTTGAAACTGTGATTGAGATGACCAGGTCAGGTCCTACTCGCCGAGGGCCATTTCCTATGAGGCGAATTCGCCTGGAGCCAGGTCAGCTCGCCTCGCCCTAGTCGAGAAGGAGCTTTACCGTTGAGATGGGCCGATATGAGATCATGGTAGGGAGGGAGCGTACTCGCTTTCCCTACCCTGGGCGAGTAAGACCGCATTAGGTTCACTTGCCGGTAGGTGCTGGTCCACTCGCTGAGCTCTACTGGTATACTCGCCGAATACCGGTTGTGCACTCACAATACCAAGTACTCAATCTAACCGGGGAGCACAAAGATGTACAAGGACATGAAGACACTGTTCTGGTGGACAGGAATGAAGGACATGGCCCTCTACATGGCAAAATGTCAAACGTGCGCGCTAGTGAAGGTCGAGTGTCAACGACCAGGAGGTTTCTTGAACTCGTTGTCAATCCCGGAGTGGAAATTTGATGATATTTCCACGGATTTTGTGCACGGTTTGCCAAAGTCACTGCAGAAAAATGACACTATCTGGGTGATTGTGGATCGGTTGACTAAAGTTGCGCACTTTATCCCAAATCAGAAAAGCGATCCAGTGGAGAAGCTAGCAAAGCTGTATGTGGAGAACATCGTTCGATTACGTGGCGTCTCTCGCAACATAGTTAGCGACCGCGATGGACGGTTTACGTCCGGTGATTGGAGACACGTTCATCGGTTACTAGGCACAAAACTCAAGTTTAGCACAGCCTTCCATCTGCAAATGGATGGGCAGACCGAGAGGACAAATCGGACGATGGAGGATATGTTGTGAATGTGCGTTTTGGATTTCGGACAGCGTTGGGAGGATCACCTTCACATGGTAGAGTTTGCCTACAACAACAGTTACCAGGCGAGCATTCAGATGTCTATGTTTGAAGCGTTATATGGTAGGAGGTGTCGTACTCCTTTAGCATGTGCGGAGACCGGTGATACCAAGATGCTGAAGCGCAAAGAGGTTGTTGGAGCAAATGAGTTGATACTAATCATTCGAGAGCGGTTGTTGACTGCCCAAGACCGTCAGGCAAAGTATTACAACGCCAAGCACATGAATGTTGAGTTCACGGTCGAAGATTGGGTGTACTTGAAGATAAAACCTTTCAAGGGAGTGTCGAGAGTCCGACGCTTGAAGAAGCTGAGTCTGAGGTATTTGGGGTCATTCGAGATCACTGAGCGCATCGGTCAAGCAGCTTACCGACTTGCTTTGTCGAAGGACCTGAGTGGGCTGCATGACGTCTTCCATATCTCTGTGTTGAGGAAGGCGGTGCGGGAGCCCGACTCTGTGTTGGAGGCCGATAGTGTGCCGGTGGATAGTGGCCTATCTACTAAGGTGACTCCGATTTGCATCATCAATAGCGACATACGACAGTTGTGGAGAAAGGCTATCAAGATGGTGAGAGTCCGTTGGGACAATTGTGGTCGTGAGGAGCTCTCTTGGGAGCCCGAAGAGGTCATCCGCGAGGAGTACCTCGATCTATTTTACTCAGGTATGATGAATTTCATTTCGTTATTTGTGCTTTAAATTTTGGGACAAAATTTTGTTAAGGGGGAGAGAATTGTAACGCCCCAAATTTATTAAAACAAGTTTTGGTGTGCGTTTAGAGGGGTGGTCTGCAGATATCCTTGGTCTAGAGTTTTATAAAACCCAAATTTCCCCATCCCCCTCTCATTCCTCCGATCTCCCTCTCTTCGGTTCTCCGCTTGGAACCCGAGCCCTCTCCCGTCTCCCCTCTCTCTCTCATCGGCAAGGAGGAGCCGCCCTGAGCCCCTCTCCTCTCCCTCTCTCTCGAGCTCTCCCTTCCACCTCTCCCGTCTCCTCTCTCTCTCTCTCTCGTCGGCTTGGAGAGGAAGACTCGAGCCCTCTCCCGTCTCCTCTCTCTCGTCGGCTTGGAGGAGGAAGATCCGAGCCCTCTCCCGTCTCCCCTCTCTCTCTCTCGTCGGCTTGGAGGAGGAAGACCCGAGCCCTCTCCCATCTCCCCTCTCTCTCTCTCTCTCGTCGGCAAGGAGGAGCCGCCCCGAGCCCCTCTCCTCTCCCTCTCTCTAGCTCTCCCAAGGGCTGCCGCAAGGGGAGATCGCAAGCCGTGATGGTGTGTGCCGCTTGGAGGAAGAGGAAGTCGCAGCGCAAGCTTGGAGGTCGAGTTCGTGCGTGGACAACCGCTACGTTCGCTAGCCGTCAAATCCGGGCACGTTCCCATGGCTCCGAAATGCGCGTCATGGATAACGACTTTTCTTCCGGGGCAGGTGAAGCCCTTAATTAGCATTTTGCAAGGATGCCCCTCTCCACCGATAGGAGGGGGAAGGGTGCCCTCTGACGGGTCGATGTATACATCCCCACTATTAATTGTGTTAGTGTCCGAAAGCGCAAGTACGGATTAGGCATGTTGTGTGAAGCTCATCCAGACATGTTGGTCTGGATTGGTGATGTTCTGGGGTTCCTGGAGAAGACTCCTTGGAAGTTGTATGTTTAGAATCTGGGGGTCTGCAAGGAGCTGCAGTTAGTATTGGAGGTGTGCTCCAGGAAACACCCTAATGTTTGCACGGGATCGATAGATTGTTGGCATTAGTTCCCGGGGAGATTTTGTTGTGTTTGTACGAAGCCTGTCTCTCTGAGACCATTGGGCTAGTGTGTGGAGTTGTGCACCTTGAGTGCTCAACTTAGGTGGTCGCGAGTGCCACCCTTGTTACATAACAATCGGTTATGTAGGCGATAACAGGCAAGGGTAGGCTGACCCGCGTCGTGCGTGTTTGGTACGACGACTTGAGCAACTGACTTGGCTGAACAGTACCTGCACTATGTGGTGTAGTTTAACTACCTAAGGAAATTGGTGTGTTGTTATAGACATAGGAGAGAGACGAGGACCTTGGGTCACGGCTAGCGAATGCTCATTGTTGGGTCATCCAGTCTAGGACTGAGGATGGTGGTGGGACCAGGGAAAATCTGGTACACCATTAAGGTGCCCTGAGTGCACGAGACGTTGGGCCGGTCGTGCCAACGTTTGTGATGATTGGTGCTTAAATGGCACATTTTGGCTCTATGTGAATATGCTTGCAGGGAAGACGCACCACCACCCCGAGAAAGGGGTGGGGTCGTTATAATTTGGTCAGCTATGCTGCCCGTTGCTTTGTTTGTCACCGCTTGGTGGAATGTTCTTATGCAGGAGCAGGTGAGCCGAGCGGAAAATAGTGGGCTGAAGCCCTTTTGCTGAGTCGGCCCTCGTAGGCCCAAGTGTTCTGTTATATTATTTTCATGTGCTGTCGGTCTGCGTGCCAAAGTATGCAAAACACTTTATTTGGTTAAACATTGTTGATGTAAGGCATTAAAGCCAAAACCATATGTTGTATGCCTTTTTATTCTTGGTTTCCTTATTATAGTGGACATTCCTTGTTGGGTGATTATTTCAACTCCTTAAATTCTTCCGCTAGAATGCAACTCTGTGTTAGGGTGCGAATTTGAAATCAAAAGAAATGTGGTCTCATTTAGTAACCCTTTTGTTTGTTCGTGTAATGTGGCGCGGGGCCCCAGTCGGACCTTCTGTTTTATTATTCGGGACGCAGGGAAGGTGCTACACAAACGGGATAGAAATTGCATGTTCTTAGAACTTTTCGGACTCGACTCGGTGAGTAAATTGTGTACTTTAGTTGTTTTAATGTTTTCTTTTGTAGGAAGTCTAAAATTGGGTCATGTTTTCTTAGATTTCAGTAAAAACAAACTTCAATCTTATTATTTATGAGAGGTTCTGTATTGATCACCCAAAATTCAAGTTTCTGCAACTTTATGTTTATGGCGGCACACTGATGTTCTATACCCGCATTTTTCCTCTTTCTTTAACTTCAATTCTCTGTTTTTGGAGCATTTATGATTCGGCTTCCCTTGCAATGGAGATAATTCTTTTCATATAGTTATCCTAATCCAGCAAGTGCTGTTTCCCAATAGTTTTTGGAACTCCACTGGTGATGATCCTGCATATGTCCAATTTATGCATGTTTTTCACATCATCTGGTAAAGCGGAGTCCTCAATTGGCGAAGTTATTGTGTCCGAGCCCAGACACATATCCGTGTCCGAGGCTCATTCGAGGTGGCAGAGAACACCGACCATCTCGAATCTCCATCCCGGCTGAGAACGCCGGCCATCTCAGAGTTCCATCCCAGCAGAGAACACAGGCCATGTCGGAGCTCCATCCTAGCTGAGAACGCCCTAGCTGAGAGAAGCGGCCATCTCGGAGCTCCATCCAGATGAGAACGTGATGTGGAGCAAACACGAGGACGAGTTTTGGGCCACTCGGGGCTGATTTGGCGACTTACTATATATGGCGTGCCCGGATCAATGATCGGACTCCACAGATGTGTCCGGATTCGCGTTGCGAATCGATTTGATATATTATTTTACTATGTTTGCATTTATTTTGATGTATTTGGGTAACCTCACCTCCGGCCAATCATAGCCATTGATGGGGGATGCCCTAACCCTCCTTTTATTATAAATAGATAGGTATGGGGCTGATTATTGGCATTGCAGAGTTTGGAGAATTGTATTCCCGGATTCCCGCGATCCCACCATGGTGCCGACTCCGTGGAACCCTAGGTGACGACTCCTAGGCTTGTATCTTCCTCCCCAAGGTTTGCCCTAACCCTAGGCTCCTTCTTCCCCCTCCCACGCCCCCTCTCTCAGCCTCCACAGCCCCAAACAACAGCAGTTTTTCCCCAAACAGCTGTCCAAAAGGCCCTTACTTTTCCTATTCAATTTACTATTCAAAAATGAAATGTTATATTCATCCCTAAGGTTTTTTTCCCTCCATGTTCCACCGCCGACCTCCCTAGTTCCTCCAGCAAAACTACCGCCAGCCCCTGTCCATCTGCCTTCCAGGCGCTACTAGACCTCTGCCTCCAGCAACCCTCCTCCCTGTCGCCAGCCTCCAGCAATTCCCTTCCGTGCAGCCAACCTCCAGCCATCTCCCCTCCCTGCTGCCAGCCCCATATCCTTTCCAACAGCCCCCCTTCACGTGGATCTACCTCTTTTTCCCCCTATATTCCTAGATCAGTCCAGATCTAGGTTTTTCCATTCCCGACCCATTATTTCCACCGTCATACATCACCCCCATACGTCGGATCCGTTCTCATACATCGGATCTGTCCACTCCCCATTCGGATCTATTCCCTAGTGGTCGGATCTATCCATTTCCGGTCCGATCTCGCTTTTCTCCGCCAAGGACAGCCACCACCACTCCGTCGCGCCTCTGATTCCACCTTCGATCGCCGATCTACATACCCGGATCCGGATTCTTCATTGCCTTGGTCAGCCCACTACTTTGTGAGTCTTATTTGTATTGGATTATTATTTTCAGCATATTTATATTGGATTGGATCTTGTACCTGTTTTAAATATCTTTCATAGTAGTTGTTGGTTAGATTATTATTGTGATTTGCATGATTTATTCATCGCGCGCTTGTGCTTTGGCCCTCCACGCGAAGGAAAGCCTAAGCTTGTTTTCGCCTTAATAAAATATTTTATCTTGTCTTGAATTATCTGTGTGGGATGTTATTATTTATTATCTAAGTTATGACTAATCTGTCAGGCTTTGCATAGCATGTAGGGTTAGGTCACGGTTTATCCGCTGCCTATATATCCGTCCTGCGTCAGAACGCCGACCATCTTGGAGCTATATCCACATGAGAACGTCGGCCATGCCGGAGCTCCATCCCGGCTGAGAACGCTGGCCATCTTGGAGCTCCATCTCTGCTGAGAACGCAAGCCATCTAGGAGCTCCATCCCAGCTGAGAACGTCGGCCATCTAGGAGCTTTATCGTGGGAGGCTTGAAGAAGATGATTGCAAGGGGGATCTGTGATATCGAAAATGACATCTCAAATGAGCCCCGGACACGGATCTGTGTCGGGGCTCGGACACAATAATTTCGCCCCTTGAGCTGCTCTTTTATTTTTATTTTCCATTAGGAGCTGCTCTTTTATATTTTTCTTGCAGTAACTTTTGGAAGACGGTTGTTATTTATAGGCGGAAAATTTTCATACTAATAAAGCACAAAAATTTCATGCGTGAATAAATAGCCTGAGCCGACCATTTTGCTTCCTTCCATTTTTTTTCGCTATTTCCGTCTTCTGTTCGCGCCAGCTGAAAAAGAAAACACTCGTCATTGCCAAGCTGCAGTTGTTCTCCCTCGCCATTGCCAACCTGCAGTTGTTCTCCTTCGCTATTGCCAAGCTCAGAAGCTCCACACCCTCTGCTTCTACTTGTCCATCCCTCCGGCTCAAACCAAAAACCTTGAGCTCTGGAACCAGCAAGAACAACTCCCGTTGAAGCTCCACCCTCTCTGACCTCTGAAATCTCTTCTATGTGGATGTCTGCTGCCTAACACTTCGGTAGAAACAGGGAAAAATTGAAATCAGACTGCATAAAAATCAACAGAAATTGGACTGTAAAACTGCACCAAAAAAGAACTATATAAGAACTAGCAGAAATCCGATTGTAAAATTGTTCAAAAAAAGAACTGTACAAGAACCAGCAGAAATTAGACTGTAAAACAACTCAAAAAAGTAATTGTATAAGAACGAACATATATCAGACTGTAAAACTTTTCAAAAAAAGAACTGTATAAGAACCAACAGAAATCTGATTGTAAAACTACTCGAAAAAGGAACTGTATAAGAACGAACATATATCCGACTGTAAAACTGCTCAAAAAAATAATTATAAAGGAACCAACAGATATCAAACTGTAAAACAGCTCAAAAACATAACTGTATTGCAACGACTATAGATTTTCGACGGTGTTTGTTCCACAAAAATAAAGTGAAATGTTGGAACATGGTTTTCCGCATCCATTTGATTTGAGAATAACAAATCTTACTTGTATTTGATCTTGTTTGTCATTGTGTTTTTAGCATGCAGGTTTGAACAGATATGACACCAGGTTGCTGCAATATTGATCTGGAACTGCTCACAAGCAAAAAAGAATGATTATGATCTAACGCCAGACGTTAAAACTTAACGTTGTGCATTAACGATCGACGGGATGGCTTGTCGATCGACGGGATGGCTTGCCGATCGACGAGATGGCTTGCCGACTGAGAAAATGAAAGAAGTTTAACGCCAGGCGTTAGGTCTTTTAACACTGGGAGTTAACGCTCGATGATTATGGCAAGGAGGAATGCAACAGTGATTAAAGGGGAACTTTAGGAATGATTTGACTCAACGCCAGCATTAGGATTGCCTAAAATAAATAATTCCTAAAGTGCATAATCTCCTTCCACTTTTGAAGATCTGAGCCATCAAAACATTACTATACTGGGTCAACGCCCGGCGTTAGGACTTAACGCCGTCGTTAGCTCAAGTTCTATAAATTGGACGATTTCGTCTTCTCCAATGACTGATTGAATAGAGCCATATTCCAGCACTTCAAAAATTCTGAGAGGGCCGTATTTCCAGACCAACACATCTCCCACTCAATTTCAAAAGGAGGAATCGAAGGAGGCTTGGATCAACACGCTAACTCAACGCGAAGAACGCATGCTTTGACTTCAACGATCTTCAGCGATTCTTCGGCGTCTTCTTCAGATTACCTCATAGGGAGTTTCATATTTGTCTTTTGTATTTGTCCTTTATATTTATATTTGTAATCGGTTAGTGAATTCGCCTCGTGTTGGCGACTAGGTCTGGGTAGGACTTAGGGATAAAATTCACCTCGTGTTGGCGACTAGTTCTAGGGAGTAGATCTAGGCGGTGCTCGAGGCCTTTTTGGGGATAGAAAGGCTAGAGCGGCTTGAGGCCGTATCTGGGGAGAGATCGGCTAAAGCCAATCGGTTCGTGGGGATACGAGTCGGTATAGAAAACAAAAATAGATATTACTTTATAGCCTACGATTTCTAGCGTCATAAGAAATCAAGTTTTGTAATCTTATATCTCAAGTTAATAAATTCATGTCTTTCATTTATATTACTTCATTTCCTCTTTTTGTATGGTTTATAACTAAATTAATCTCTTATCATTTCTAATATTTCAAAATATAACGTATGTTTTTAAAATCCTTATTCACCCCCCACCCCAAAGGGCGCCTACCGATCCAACAAGTGGTATCAGAGCGAGGTTATTCCAAATCGACTTAACAACCGGGAATAATGATGTCTCTTGATCATGATCTCGCTTCTACTAGTGGGAAAACTTTTAATATAAATGAAAAAGTATTATCACCACCTTTATTTATTGGCAAAAATTATAAAGGGTGGAAAATATTAATGAAAAAATTTCTTAAAGCTTTAGATGAAAAAGTTTGAAATATTACTATTGAAAAGCCACCCAGCGTACTAACTAGAAACGAAATTGTTTTAAATGAAAAATGTATAAATAGTTTATTTTGTGCGTTAGATCAAAATATTTTCAAACTTATTTATAATTTACCTACCGCATATGAAATTTGGAATTTTCTTGAAAGAACTTATGATTCTCCTTTTGTAGGTATGGAACAAACGCAGGACTTGGAGAACATACAAGCTTGCACGAATGTTCAAGAAAGCTCCTCTCATGATGGATCAATGGAATGCACATCAAGAGGAAGAGAATAAGAAATATTATCTTTGGAAGAGGAGTGCCAAAAAGATGCCAAAGGAATAATTTATTCAAATCTTGCCTCTTCCGATAGCAATGTAAGGAAAGCAAAATCTTCTCTTTTTGTGACAAATTTCGTTTACACATTACATATGCTACAAATTGCTAAACGTAAAATGAATAAATTGAAAATTGCTAATAAAAATTTACGTTTAGAAAATAAAAGATTAATAGTTATGTCTAATGTAGAAACAAAAATTGATGTGTTTGATGACTCTCACTCTTGCTCGTTAATCAAAATTGTTTCACCTTGTATCAAATATAATGAATTAAAAGAAAATTACAAGAAACTTGAAAAGGAGCTTATTTGTGTAAAAGAACAAAATGAACGATTATGGTTAGAAAATTCATCTTTTAAAAGTAATTGTGCTAAGTGCAAAGACTATAAAATTGAAATTAAAGAGATGGATGAAACATTTGAGGAACTAAGAAATAACTATCAAAATCATATTGATTCAATTGTTTCCACTCTTAAAAATAACACAATAGCTTATAATAAAGATCGGCATAATATTAAGATCAAAAATGATGAATTAAAATCAAAAATTAACTTTCTTATAAAAATTATGAATAACAATTCACAACACATAAATTCACAATAACAAGGAATATGTAAAAGCAAGTTGAATATAAATTCTCAAATTTTGAATAAACCAAACAATGGAAATAATAAACTCCAAAAGATTGAAAATGAAATTCTAAAATACTCTCATCATTATCATTTACAACATCAATCCGTTGGATCTGTAGGCGCCCTTAGAGGGGGGTGAATAAGGGTTTTAAACTTTTTATGATTATTAAAGAAAATAATTCTCTGTTGCTACTGCCAGCGGTAGTGTTACCGCTCGACGTTAGTGACAGAGAAAATACGTTTAGGTTAAACCAATGAAAATCAGAGAGCACGAATCAGAGATGAAGAAACAAACATATTTTCATTAATATTAAATTGAAATAGTTATGATTACAAAAAAACTTTTCCCAATGACGCTTGGAAAGAGGCGACCAATGAAAACTCTTTTGGTTTTCTATACCGACCCTTCTCCCAAGGACCGGTTGGCTTTAGCCTATCTCTCCCCAGATAAGGCCTCAAGCCGCTCTAGCCTTTCTCTCCCCAGAAAGTCCTCGAGCACCCCCTAGATCTACTCCCTAGACCTAGTCGCCATGTGGCGAATTCCTCCCTAAGCCCCACAAGAGCTAGTCGTCAACGCGAGGCGAATTTCCCCTAGTCCCTAATCGTCGTGTGGCGAGTTCCTCTACCGAACAAAAGATATAAAGGTTATAATTAGACATTAAAACAAAACACAAACTAAAAACTCCCTCAAAAGAAGAACTTGATGTTGATGTAGATGCAATCGGATCGGTCTTCAAGTTCTTTGCGTTCATGAACGTTGACGGAGTTCTTCGGGCTGCTTGGAGAAGGCTCTCACGAGTGCTCTGAATATATGGCTTCAATTCATTCTATGTCAGCAAGCAACAACGGAGGAAGCGCGTGTCTTTAAATAGAATCAGCCTCTACCGCCTGCGGTAGTACTACCACCCCGCGGTAGCCACACTAGGCAATGATCAAGCACACGGATCGTGGCATCTTAGGCAACTTTTGAGCACCAAACTTTGAGCCCCGACTAGCGCGTCGCGGTAACGCTAACGCTCCGCGATAGCGAGATAACCTTCTTTCAGCCAATATCTCCTTCCATATTTGCTCCTCAATCACATGCAGACGAGAGGATTCCAAAAGCTACCGCCGGGCAGTAGACATGCCGCACCGCGGCAGAGCATGCTAAATATGCATACCGCCAATCGTTCCTTTTTCTCCATTGTTTCCTTCCCGGCAATTGTTTCCATTTATGCTAGCATCAGCGATAGTGCTAATGCTCCGCGGTAGAGCACATCTCTTTTCGTCGAACACATCTTCGTCGAACGGCCTCACATTTCGTCGAACGCTGCTTTCATTTCGTCGAACTCAATTTCGTCGAACACCAGTTCGTCGAACGACATCTATTTTCGCCGAACACCATTTCGTCGATTCGCTAGCGCCAGCGATAGGGCTAACGCTCCGCGGTAGAGCACATCTCTTTTCGTCGAACACATCTTCGTCGAACGCCCTCACATTTCGTCGAACGCTGTTTTCATTTCGTCGAACTCATTTTCATCGAATGCCAGTTCGTCGAACGACATCTACTTTCGTCGAACACCATTTTGTCGAGCCCGTCTCATTTCGTCGAACCGCTAGCGCTAGCGGTAGTGTTACTGCGCCGCGGTATCAACAGAGAATCATCTGATGTCGCTTCGACGTCTTTCTTTTTCACACTCCTTTGGGGATTGAATGTTGAAGATCCTGCACACTATAAACACAATGCAAGTATGATCAAATACAATAGGATTCGTTATTGTCAAACCAAGAGATACGGAAAGCATGTTCCAACACAATCTTCTCCCAACATATAATTAAATGTTCACAAATTTCCTATGAAAAATATTTTCACTAATCATCACAATTATAAACATCAAAAAATGAATATTCACAATGGAAATTTGTTGAATAAAAATAATATTAAACCTAAGTATGAGTGGAGACCCAAAATAAAAGATAAAACATCAACTTCACTTGAAAGGGTTCATTCATACTCATCTCCCAAAAAATCATCTCGCTATATTTGGGTACCCAAAGGAACCACCACATTTGGTCCCCTTTGGATACCTAAAACTCTTATCCATTAGGTATCATCAAATGCATGAAGTAGAATCATTTCAAAATAAAATATACAAATTTATACTTCATGATATGCTTCAATGTCTTTTTATTTTTATTTTTTGCTTTCTTATTTTTTAAGCCATCATGGCATGGTCATCTAATATAATATTTGAAATTTTACTTTGTCCCCTAAAGCCTAAATGAAGTTTACAAATTAAATTAAATCAAAAGTAAAAGTCAAGTTTTCATTTATAAATGACCAAATCTATTATCACTAAAATAATGCTTATTTGTCTTGCTCAATCATGTTTTTTGTTTGGCATATCCTATAATATTAAGCTTAAATGATTGTGCAAAACTCAAGAATTAAGATTGTTGTTGGAGACAATGATCTAAAATTTTAACTCCCGCAACTTTGTGATTTCTTCTCATTTTTTCACTTCATTAGACAGGTCTTACATTGCACAAACATAATTGAGCAAAATCAGAAGTGAAATCGAAGAAAATTTAGACTATAAGAGTAATATATGCACTCTCTGTGAGCTAACGCAAGCGCTAAGACCTAACGCCAGCGTTAGCTCGAAAGTCCAATATTCTGCTTTTTATTTTATTTTAAAAAATCACTACAAATATGTTCGTCTATATATACTGCCTATTTTTATCTGTATACCATTGTATGATTTTTGAAAAATAAAATACAATAAACTTACCCAAAAAAAATTTTTACTTAATTTTTCAATTTACATGTATCTTGCGAAACCTTCACAGGGTAGACTTCGGAAAGTCCAAGATCCACTCAAAATTGCTAAGTCTAACTAATGTCTCGCAAAGATAAACTATAGACTCATGTGTATTCGTGCAATGACTGAAAAAGAAAATTATCATTATAATGTGATCTCACAAAATTATGTTTAAAAGGAAAATCACAAAAGACATATTGAAAGAACTCATTATCATAACTCAAAAGAATGAATATTGAATTCATACTCGCCACCATGATCTTGTGATATCCCATGATAAAATTCTTTGTAATCATATATCATAATTCATGATCTATCAAGAACTATCTTAAATCAACTACTTTTATCATACTTAGGAATTATGAGTTATATGTTGGATGTTATAACTTCATATCATGGTAGGAGTATTATGAAAGGAGGTTCACAATTTTTTAATTTTACTATATCTAGACCTTAGAATCACCTTGACATCAATAAATCAAATCATCACTTAATTCTAGGTCTACAAATTGAATCTCTATCTATTTAAGAAACATGCATTATTCTTATGGCATAATATTAACTCATCATACTAACATTGTCACCTAATGAATATTATTAGTTATCATGCTAATCTCATGCATTGTTAGTTTTGATATTCTTGCCAAAATATAAAAATAGAAAATTTGGAACTTAAAACTCATAATTACTAGGTTGCTTTAAAATATAATAAGAAATCAATCTCTCATAAAAAGTCATAGTTTACAAATTGTTTCCATAGTACAAAATGCTTAGGATGTCCATGATCATTCTCCCACATTATGTGTCTCACAGTAGCGAGGGTGTAGGATTATATGCATTAGTAGACCTAACCTCTAAGTCATGTTTTGTCTTTAACCGGGGAGGGTTCCAGTGGGGCCTTGCGAGGCACTAGGGGGAAAGAGTGCTAGGTTGAGCATTCTCTAGTGTGTGCATATGGGGATTAACACCCAAACCTACGACATGTGTGCAGCTCCTCATGCTCATCTGTCACTTAGTACCGGGCTAGTGTGTAGGCATATAGTTAGGGTATTATAATCTAGGACATTCCTATATCGTATACTTTGCATGCACTCTTTATGATTATATTATGCATGCATTCTTGTTTTGATCGAACTTGCTTATCTTGTGTTTTGCATATTTTATCATTTTTGAGCGTTAATGATCTTGTAAAACACAAGTATTTGAAAACCAAATAAAAATATAAAAACCTTTTTTGAACAAATAAAATATGCTTAAATAAGCCTTCTAAACATTTCCACTTTCTCTGAATTTTTTACCATAAGAAGGTCTTTGTACATACTCCCTATTTCAAAGAATTTTTTTTCAAAAATCTCAAAAAATTGAGTACTGTCTCGGCGTTAACTAGTTAACTCCAGGCGTTAGCGTTTTTGAACATATTGAGATTCTGCTTTCTTTAGCATATTTCTGGTATTTTTCTACTGTTTTTTCTCAGTTCATTTTGTCTGATTTCAAATTATTTTTTTATTCATTTTTTTCTCCAAAATAAAAGAAAATTAATTAAATAACTCAAAATAATATAAAATATGTTCTTGGTATTTCTTTTACTATTCACAAAAACTATGATTTGACTATAAGATTTCACAAGAGCAAACTTCTTAGTTATTTTGTTTCAAATGGTCAAAATTGATTAGGCATACACTTAAGGATTATCTTCAATGTCTAATTTTAATTTCAAACTTCCTAAATATTGTTTTATCTTCATGCCTTGACCTTAATCTGATTATGTGCAATGAAATAGTCTATAGAAAATTATGTATGATTGCCTAGCATGCCTCTAAGTATGAGTAATATTTTATGCTAATCAAAGATTCATACACTCACTATTTTGGTAATCTACATGTGTTAATAATCTTAGCCTTGCATGATTGTGTAGTGTTAAAGTTTTTAACATATTAAGTTGTATGTCTAAATTACCTACACCGTCTTTCAAAAATAAAATTTCTTGCACATATAGAAGTGTTATTTCAAAATTGTAAATATTTGCAATAACAATTGAATTCGGAGACCTTTGGCCCAAAAATACAAAAATATGAAATAAAATGCCAAAGATAACTCCACCAAGCACTATTCACCCTCCTGATAAGTCTTAATGAGCATTGTGAGGTTGAGCACCTTGGAAAGAATTGTAAAGTGTCTTGTGCAAACATATTTTCTTATACCACTTCTATTTGTACACTAGATCACTAAAAATAAATAAAAAATTATAAATATGCTTATGTGATCCCCCAAGCAATACTTCACTCCCTGATAAGTCTTAATGAGCATTATGTGGGCGAAGCACCTTGGTAGTTGTATTTATGTTATGTGCTTTGAAATTTTATTCTAAGATGTGATGTGTGAAAGTAATTATAAGATTACAATCTTAATGTTGTTGTTACTATTTCATTACATATGTCATGTGTTTTGATTATTTCACTTGTATACTTTTATCAAAACACCTTATGCACACATCATTGATTTTCATAAAGCTTCAACTCATGATCATTGGATCCTAATGCAAAATTACATAATTCTCTAAAAACTTAAGTAAAAGCACTAGATTGCAATGCACGATTTCTACAATGTTTTCTTTACTTGAAATATAAATTGGTTATTGTAGTTATTATCTTTTTGAATATGTTGATTCATGCTTGCCTATTTGTTATGAAAATTTTCAAAGTTAAAATGCTCAAATGTGAAGAGTCTAGATATATTGTTGAAATGGTCAAACTATTACAAAAATATAAATCTTAATAACTTTGTTTTATCTTTCTGCATTTCTATTTGACTATGTGGTTTTTACCATGCGTTCTCATGCTTATTTCTAAGGATTTGTCTTTCACTTGTACTTGTCAAACAACATTGCATTTCTTTCAACAAGTAATATTCTTCTTAAAATTTAATGCAAGTGGTAGAATTCCTTTGGTAAAATTATGGAATGTTATTCTTTCACGCTTGTCATACATTTTTTCGTTGTGCTACTCTCTCCCTTAGCTCGATCATGACTTACTTTATGTTTACACAAAACTCTTAATCCTCTCCTAGTTATGTCCCAACTTTTGTCTTCTTTATTCTAGTTTTGTTTCACTCCACCTTTTTTTGCTAATAACAAAAGGGGGAGAATAAAATGATAAATCATAATGATTAAAGGAGTATGATTCACTAGATTAACGGGGAGCATAAATCTAGTCTATGGGTGCATATACTAAGGGGGAGCACTTAAGTAGGGGGGCACAATTTTAATGAACTATAACTCTTATTAATATCTCTATGATTGATTAGTGTCATATATCCTTCTAAAAACACATATCTTATATATGAATATGATTTATCTCTACTAGATTTGTTATTATCAAAAGGGGGAGATTGCTGAAACATGGTTTTTCGCATCCTTTGATTTGAGAATATCGAATCCTACTTGTATTTGATCTTGTTTGTCATTGTATTTTTAGCATGCAAGTTTGAACAGATATGACACCAGGTTGCTGCAATATTGGTCTGGAACTGCTCACAAGAAAAAAGAATGATTATGATCTAACGTTAGGCGTTAAGACTTAATGCTGGGTGTTGCCGATCGACGGGATGGCTTGCCAATTGACGGGATGGCTTTCCGACTGAGAAAATAAAAGAAGTTTAACGTCAGGCGTTAGGTCTTAACGCTGGGAGTTAACGCTCGATGATTATGGCAAGGAGGAATGCAGTCGTGATTGAAGGGGGACTTCAGGAATGATTTGACTCAACGACAGCGTTAGCCTTAACGCTAGCATTAGGATTGCATAAAATAAATAATTCCTAAATGTTGAAACCGGGACTTGGGAACAAGACTTAGTCTCTGTGGAGTTCGGGCCCTCAACAAGTTGGGGGGTGACCTCACACTTACTTCTCCCAAGGGAGAGCTCTAGGCCAAGAGGCTAAGGAACTAGGAATGAGACCAAGGGCTTAGCGGGAGGTCCCACCACACACATGGAAGATTTTAGAGTGCTTCCCCTCCCAAGCCAATGCTAAGCTTGGGCACCTTTGGAGGCTCTCTCCACCCACCAAAGAAACATGGCGAGAGAGTGGCCCAAAGAGAGATCCCCCCAAATGGTGCCCCGTTGGTCCTATTAATAGATTTTTGAACTTGGTATGCCGATAGCCACATTTTGGCCTACGAGGTTACAAAAATACCCTCAAGTTTGGCCTGCCAACACCCAAATCTCGCCATTCTTAGGCGCTAAACGCAAACCGCCCCCTCTCCTCGGGGTTGGGCGAGAGGAGGCAGGCCGCCTCCCTTGCTCACCCCCTCTCCGGCTCACCACCTAGTTGGGGTGGGGCGAGCCGGGGGTTGGCCCCTCTCCGGCTCGCCCCGCCCCGGGCGAGCCGGGGGTTGGCCTCTCTCCGGCTCGCCCCCTAGCTGGGGCGGGGAGAGCCAGGGGTTGGCCCCTCTCCGGCTCGCCCCCCCCCCCCTTGCTGGGGCGGGGCGAGACCGAGAGGTCGGCCACCTCTGGATCGCCCCCTGCTGGGGCGGGGGCGAGAGGGGCATGCGGGTTCCTCCTCTCGCCCCCTGCTGGGACGAGGGCGAGAGGGGCCTGCGGGCTCCTCCTCTCGCCCCCTGATGGGGCGGGGGCGAGAGGGGCATGCGGGCTCCTCCTCTCGCCCCCCTTGCTGGCTGGGCGAGAGGGAGGCCTCCGCCTCCACCGCTCGCCCCCTCTCCCTGCCTAGGTCCGTGCTGGAAAATAATGTTCTAGAAGACCCGTTGCGTCCCTGGAGCCCACTCGGCGAATACAGGGTTGTACACAATCCCCTCTCTTTTCGAGCAGGGTACACGCTCGGAAAGAAAAGTCCAACTCTGTCTATTCGGCGAGTGGCGCTGAGTGAAATTGAAAAAGACTCCACATCGCCCCTGGAAGGATTTACCTAAGCCTCCCAAAGAGACCAATCCTACCCCGCCGGCTAGTGGGAGCCCGGCTAGCGGAGACACCTCGGGGGAAAAATACTTAACCTCCCCGAGAGGCCTTCCTACCTCGCCTGCTAGCGAGAGCCCAACTAGCGGACCCACCTCGAGGGAAACACTTAGCCTCCCCAAGAAGCCTTCCGACCTCGCCGGCTAGCGAGATCCCGACTAGCGGAGCCACATCGGGGGAAAAATAATTAGCCTCCCCGAGAGGCCTTCCGACCTCACCGGCTAGCGAGAACCCAGCTAGCGGAGCCACCTCGGGGGAAAACTTACTCCGCCTCCCTGAGAGGCCTTCCGACCTCGCCGGCTAGCGAGAGCCCGGCTAGCGGAGCCACCTCGAGGGAAACACTTAGCCTCCCCGAGAGGCCTTCCGACCTCGCCGGCTAGCGAGAGCCTGGCTAGCGAGAGCATGGCTAGCGAGAGCCTGGCTAGCGGAGCCACCTCGGGGGAAAAACACTTAGCCTCCCCGAGAGGCCTTCCGACCTCGCCGGCTAGCGAGAACCCGGCTAGCGGAGCCACCTCGGGGGAAAAAATCACATACCCTCCCTAGGAGGTCAACCTGTGTAAGACCCCCTTTTTTTCCAAACATTGGGTCTTAGGCCCAGAACCGCCGCTTTGCGGTGACACCTTCACTCGGGAAGGTCGCCACTACAAAACGCCGATCCTGTCGGCCAAATCGATCACAAAGAAAAGTGCATTAAAGAAGTCAAGTCCACAGAATCGACATGAAAAATATAAGAATGTCCACATGATATAACTGAATAATAAGATAACAAGGGTTACAATAAATAAGAAGAAGGAAGGGCTCATGCCCAGTACATCATATCCTCACTACAAGATCACTCGCGGAAGCTAACACCTAACCACTCACTGATCCTGAATCCTGTGCTCCTGTACTGCACTGGCCTGCCTCCGTCTGCACCGGCCTCTGGTGCTGCTCCGTCGTCGTGGTCTCCTAAAATGATAAGGTCCACCGACCGTTAGTCAAAAAGACTAAGCCAATCCCTCACCCCTCCCCCGGTGACTCCTAGGCACCGAGGGGAAAGGATGAAGCGGAGGACAACAAGGGGTATAATCAAAAAGCAGATGACAGGGGTACGGGGAATGTCTACACTACACATGTATATATATATATAATTGAAGCAGTAAAAGAGCATAGTAAAAGCAGGTAAAGAATATGTAAAGTACAATAGGTAAAGCAGGTACATAAAATGAAAGTAACCATTGATTTATAGGAATGCTTACACAAACCTATAGACCAAGGGGTTGTTTAGCAAGGCCTATCGTATAAGAAGTCCCATAACCGACTTATACGATAGGGGTAGGGGTTGAAATGCAATGTTTATGCTATGACAGGCAAGGTATGCAGTTATGCTATGTTCATACAAGTGCAACTCACCCACTTCGACTCTGTGCGCATAGACCTTTAGTTCCCCCTTTTTGGAGCTAGTTAGACTCCCAGGATACTCCCGTAGTGGCAAACGGAAACGGTGGGTTGGGCCTCGCCCACCTCTAGGTTGGTATTCACACTACCTAACCTAAACCTATCGTATGCCTCAACGCAAAACCGCGGAGCATCTGCGTACTCTTACTGGCTGGACCACCAGACTTTTAAGGCTAAGTACAAATTCCACACTTGCGGGGTCAACGTATTGACGTCGGTGTGAACGATCGTCCAATACCGAAGACCCACCACCTTCATGCACATGCAACATGTTCTAATATATCCTGAGCCATAAAATCCCTGGGCTAACCTGCCCGTCATCAATAACCTTCCGAGCCACCGGCTCGCAGGACCGACCCATCCGTACCAACAAACACTACTGAGTCACAAGCTCACCGGACTAACTAATCCGCTGCTTCAACCACCGAGCCTACCGCTCGTAAAACCAAACCAACTAACCTCCCGTAACCACGGGGTGTGGGTGTGTGTATTGTTAAGTTAATCTTGTACATCAACTTATCCCTACAATTTATGGTTAATCTTGGACTTCCCGAGGATTACCCTGTGAGGGGCTCGCTACGGTACTAGGACCCATAATGGGATGAAACCCCAAAGTTCCCTTTCTCAAGACACTTAGTGTTATTGGTATCTACCCGTAAGGATACCCTCCTCATCATTACTCTTGGATTAACCCTAAGTGACTTATGACTTCTCAAGACGATCTTTCGTCGACCCCGAGTGCAACTTACCTCTAACTCACCAGGCACACCTTTACTATCTATAATCCTTCTTGTTGACCATCATACCTTCTCAACTAAACTAGGTAAACCACTTACCTCCCATCCCTCCTAAGGATCCACTTGATTCTCAAATTTCACAGTTTTACTATACGCAGACCAAATGAGTTACATGACTCGCACAACTAGAGGTACTCCAAATATTCATCCAACTGACCCAAGCTATTTACTGGAGGTCTATCATGATATTATAAGACTAATTCCAGAGAATCATATTTTCCCTAATTAATTAATATTTATTTTAATTTCTCCAAACATCTGCCAAGTATGGAAATGAACATGAAGTGTAAGTAAATCTTATGATATGACTCTCCAAAAATTATGATGAATCTATGGTGACTAAATAACACCAGAAACAGCGTATCATATTTCTTACAGTAAGAAATTCTCCTCTAATTTAATTATTTATCATCTATCCAAAATCATAGTTTTATGAAGGAACTACCAAAAAGATCAACACTAAAATTATGGGAAAATTACCAAACTCTTGTATTCACCAGAAGATGCTACATACTAAGTTTCATGATTTAAGGAAATCAGTTTCTTACTTAAATAAATACTTGTAGAAAACCTCAAAATAGATAAATTGTGAAGTAGCCTACTTATTTAAGTCTTCAAAAATTCTATAAAAATTCACAGAGCTTCCTGATGCTCTGAAATGCCCTATCTCCAATTTTCACAATTTAACAATGAGTTTTGAACTCTCAAATATTTTTCTTAAGTCTAAATCAAAACAGGTGCCTTGTGAAAGAAGTACTGATTAAATCATTTAATAAAATTCACAAAAATTACCAGAGGTCTAAACCATGATTATAAGGGCACCAACAAAGTCTCATCATCAACCAAGACATTTTAAGCATGTAAAAGTTTCTTATAAGAAGTTTCCTTAAAGGGGTTATGTCCTAAATCAAAGGGAATATTGACTCCTAAAATTCTTAGAAAATTATCCAGTGCCTATTTACACCCTATGAATCTATCCACCAAGTTTCATAACCAACCAGGGACTTTTGACCACATGGCCTTCACAAGGCTCTAAATGCACACCTAGGAATAAAACTAGCATTCTAGGGTTTATCCACCTCTACACCACCCCAAACCACTCATGGGGATTCTTTAGGTGATCCTAAACCAGTTACCAAGGTTTCACTACATGGTGATGAGTTTTGACCACCATACCTCAAGATAAACACCATACCCTAACTTTGACCCTATTTGTCCTAACTTGGGTTTACAAAATACTCAAACAAAACAGTCCCAATTGGGCTGATAATTTTACCAAGGTCATACAGTAACCCTAGGGAGCACCCACCAAAATTTGGAGGGCTTTGGAGGTCATTTGACCCACTAATTAGTTATTAGATGATTTATGAAATTATTTCAAAAACCTTAGAAAAATGTTCTACTAAAAACCCCATCTTTGGATATGATGTGTGTGTAGGTATAAGTAGACTATGTTTCAAATCTCAAGTCCATATCATTTCCCAATCAAAAGTTATTCAAGAAAAGGTGACTGTCCTACACTAGGGACCAGCCACACCAAAATGGACCTACAGGGAGCTACAGAACTCCTTTTGGGGTGAAATCAATTTTAAAACACAGTAGACTCCAAGGACTACAACTTTGATGTTGACCACTTTTTCATCAGAGGGCCCTAAGTATTTTTAATAATTAAAATAAACTTCAGCATAAAGTGTGACAGAAATTAATATAACATTTAGTTATTAGCAGAAACTGCGTTCGACGAAAGATATACTGCGCTCGACGAACTTTGAACACCTCCCGTTCGACGAAATATTCGTTCGACGAAATATTTCCTGCGGTCGACTAAATCAGATAACTCTGCGTTCGACTAACTTAATGGATAGGAGTGCTCGACAAAAACCTTCTGTTCGACTAAATCTTAATATACAGCGCTCGACTAAATTCGAACACCTCCCGTTCGACGAAATCTTCGTTCAACAAAATACTCGATCGACGAAATTCTAACCGAGCTCGACGAAGTAAATAATATAACGTAAACATTAAATTAACGATCCAACGGCTCTCCGTCATCGTCCCCGATCGTTGGACGGCTCGCGACGGCCCGTCCTGGGCCTCTTTGCGGGGTGATTTCCCAGCCACCTGCGTCTCCTTCCGGCCAGCCAATGCCACCACCACCTCCGTTGAGGTGGTGGTCGGCGATAGGAGGTGGTTGGCCGGCCGTAGGTGGTCGGATCTAGGTTTTAGAGCAGGGAAAAGAGGGCTCAATCCGAGCCCTTTCGGAAGCGAAATCCGAGCCCAATTGAGCTCGGATCTAGCCCCAAATCATGATATGATCTAGCACCAAGGGAGGGGTAACGGATCGGACCTGTGTGGAGTGGTGATTCCTTGTCGTTATCTGATTGGCCATGGCCGATCTCCCTCCTGAGCTCCTTGCCGATCTGAGCCTCCTTTGCACAATTCCTCCAAGTAAAATGGGAAAAACACTCCTCTCGGCCCTCTGAAGCTTTTAAAAGGATCAATTAGGAGAGGGGGAGGTTACAACATTGAAAACCATTAATGGCCATCAAGCCTAAATTTCGTCCATGGTGAAATCCATTGAATTCAGCCATCTTGAGGGCTAGAAAACCCCTTAAGCTTCTTGTAACAGCCTGAGGAGATGAATGGAGGGTGAGGGGAGACGAATGAGGGATCAATTTGCCTTCAATGCCATTAATCCTCCTTTAATGGCCATTTTCTCTCTCTTCAAATTGGGGGAAACTCCCAATTTCTCTCTCCTAGTCACCATTTCCAGAAATTGGATGACTCTTTGAGTAAATCTCAGCCTTCTAGACTAATGGGCTACTCCAATTGGGCCTAGCCCAAGTGGATTGGGTCCAATTTGGGCAAACTAGGTTATTTTGACCTAAATTAAGGCAAATTTGGCTTTGGTCAAATTAATCAAGTGGCTTGACCCCAAAGGATGGCTTGGGCTCCATTGGCTTCCCTGAAGGGTTAGGAAGGTCTAGGTAGGGTCAATTTGGCAAAGTGAGGGTGAATTGCCCCTTATTATGGCACTTTGACCAAATTGAGGTTTAGGGCAAATTGGTCAAATTGGAGGCCCCATGATGGGTATTTTTGGTCCATTAGGATTCTAGTACCCATACAAGGGTAGGGGCATGGTCAATTTGGCATGGTGGAGGCTAATTGACCTTAATTGAGCTAGTTTGACCAATTTAGGGTTAAGGTTGACTTTAGTCAAATTGGCCTCTTAGGTTGACCCCAATGGGTCATTGGTGCTTCAAGGAGACCTCTAATGGTTTAGGGATGATATTGTGGGGCCAAGGTTCAAGGTGGGGCCCCTAAATCCAATCCTAGGCTTGCTAACTGGAAATTGCTATAAGCAGACCAAGGTGGTTTTCTCCTTCTCACCTATGTTCACAAGGTCTTGAGCTCTTCCTATGGTTTTGTCATGACCTAGCCATGACAAAACCAACTTAGGGGTCTAGCTGTTTGGGGGATGTTACAAATCCCAATAAACAAAAAGAATAATTTCGTCCTCGAAATTCAGGTTAGGCTTGCGGGGTTTTCACCGAGAGTGACTGAACGTAACATCCCCTAAGAACTGAAACTATTCCTGGCTCGAAAAGCACCGACTATCTCTGCCACACCAGCTCTAGTGGCTCCCGGGTGTGCTCCTCCAGTCCATAATTTTACAACATGATTTTTACCTACGGAATCTTCTTGTGTCGCAAGACTCGCACCGTCGAATCATTTATCCTGATCGGGGTGACCTAGCTACCTTGGTCAATCTATCCTCGATCTTCCACTCTAACCTGGGCAGATTCTTACGCCTCTAAAGATTTCTTCACATGTTCAATTTCTTACTCCTTCAGGTATGTCCGAGTAATCACTCATCTCTACTCTACAACTTTTCCAGTTCTTACTACTGATGGAGCTAATCAAATCGTCTAGCGTCCCAATCATCCCTAAATTTTAATGGGGGCACTTGTGAACCTTTATGAGTACATGTTAACCAACCATAATTAGTATCCATGTTGGTAAGATGACTCCCAATCATTTTCTACGTGGAGTTTGATTCATAAGGTATACGGGTAAAATTTTTGAAACCCTAAGGTTTTTCACAAGTCAATTTCATCAAGAAAGTATCTTCACGTTTATTTCACCAAATTCCTATCACTTTCACATATGCTAGTCTCGATCACTTTCGAATGGTCCAAGGTAAGATAAACTTAGATTTTTCCCTTATCAGTCGACTCAAACACTAGATTCTAAATTCAATAGGTCATCGTCTAAGATCTCTGGTTATCCGTCATCAAAGCTCCCAAGGTATAAGGGATATTATTGTAGTTAAAATTATCTACCAAGATAGGGCGTGATTTTTAACCATAAGTTGATCACTTCTGAATGCCCCAAACCACAAGAACTTCCAATATAACTACGACCTGTATGACCTAGTTTTACACCATCTCATCTTTGTCCAAGAGACATCGAATATGATCAACCTCAAAATCATTATTGTTCACGACACAAAAATTTTCTAACTTAGGACTAAAGGAAATCCAAGTCCGTCATTAATTTGCCTAATAAACAAAAGGTAAGCCCCAATAAACAAAAGATTAGTCTCTATCTATTTTTGGGCGAAGTATCTTCGATATCATCATGTTATACTCATCCCAAGTATGCAAGCAATTCTTAGGGCACACAAGCTTAGACTTGGGGTTCTATCTTGAGGCTCATTGGTATACTCCACACCTTAGGCTCTTCTAGGTACCTTTTACGACAACCTTATCAAGGTCAGTATGTCACCCAATCCCAAACGGGTCCCTCCTGAACTTCAATTCTCATCCGACCCTCGGTGTTTGTCATGGTGGTTGTCTTAATGTAATCCTGTCACCGGTACGAGGGTTGAATCTACGAGTCTCATACCATTCTGCTTATTTGTCAACTCTCTTTCTCTAGCCTCTTTGGGGTATCCTCGTACCTTCACTAAAGGTTATACCTACGGTCTATTTCAGACTAGGTCACGGTATAAATTGTTAAGGTAAGTCACGTATCCTAGTGGGTTTGAGTCTAACTCGTTGCCTAAAGGACTAACTAAGGAAATCTTTGCAGCCGGAGGTGTTCCCTGCTGGGGGCAGGGTTCGCCGCAGGCTTACAAAAGAAAACTTGACACTCGCAGGGGGAAACTGACCAAGAAGATTCAGTTAAAAGTGGACCTTTTTCAATGTGATTCTTATATGGGCACACCACTGCTTCCGCTGCTAGTTTGTCCTCAAACTAAGCTCGCGCGGGGTGGCCCAGGGTTTGTGGACTTCTTTTCTTCGGATTGAGGTTTCCTCTGATACCACTTGTAAGACACCATTTTTTCTTTCCAAACACCGGGTCTTAGGCCCAGAACTGTTGGGTTTTTCTAGAACCATACATCATATGTAGGCGCAGCGGAAATAAACAGAATAACCCAAAAAGAATTTGGATCGGGCCATGAATATTGAATCAAGAAGTTAAGAAAATTGCTAGGTATGAAATTACCTTTGAGGGATTGGATCAAATCCAACCTAGATGCTCCAAGAAGAAGATTCCTGTCGGCGGCAAAGAGAGTTCTCACGTAGAATTATGTCTACGTCTCTACAGAGATCCACACGAGCCGGGAGAAGAAGACTGGACTCTTGCACTTCCACGGATTGCTAGATCCGCTTCAGGAAGAACAACACCGGCGACAATCGTCGGAGAGGAGGTCGGCGGTGGCGAACGGCGGCGGAACTCCTTCCGTCTAGGGTTCGGGCGGAACACCTTCCGTCGGGTCTTCTTCCAGGAGGCGTAAGAAGAGCGTCATGAACCCTTAAGATTAAGTTCTATTTATAGCCGAAGTATAAACATACCTAAAAGAATCGCTATCCGCGGTCCATACAGAAAAAGAACTCTTTCTGTATAAATTCGTCGGGATTTCACGAATCAGCATTCGTCGAGTTTACACGGGATAATCCGACGAATTCCGACGAATCACATCAGACGGCAACATTTGCCGAGTTAAGGATCTCTGTAACCATTCGTCGGGATTCCACGGAACAATCCGACGAATCCGACGAATTCCGACGAATCATATCAGACGGCAACATTTGCCGAGTTAAGGATCTCTGTAACAATTCGTCGGGATTTCACGGAACGATCCGACGAATTCCGACGAATCCGACGAATCATATCCGACGAATTCCGACGAATTCCGACAGCAACATTTGCTTTACCTCCCCTATTCTATATGGTGATTGGTAACCTTTACCAACACAGTCACTCTTCCAACTTCTCCACATGCTCTTATGTGCGACCCTGCAGGCTCATATCGCGTTGACAGTGACATTACATGTTTGACCACTTCTAGATCACAATGGTAACTCCAACAGTCTCCCACTTGATCTTGAAAGTATCAAACAAAAACCTCACAAACAATGAGCCGCATCTAGCAATGCATCATTGCTCCCCAAGCAATAAGAGTTCATAACTCATAAGCCTTTATGACCAATGTTCCAGCGTTGTCTTTGTCCCTTTGTCCCTTACATCCGGAAAGAACTAGAGGCATGGACCGTGTCACCCTCATAATAGCTCAATCCAAGTTTCTTGATCTAGAACGGACTTCCAGAGAATGGTGAGCTCAATATCACATATTGACTCAACCAAGCATGGCCATGCATTCCCCAGTCCAATTCCATCAAGGGGCCCATGGATGCAACTCCTGTTATATAGGAGGACAAATCCCATATCTGCTCACACCCAAACACCCAAATGATTCGTAACGTACCCAACGACCACCCTTATCATCAACCTTCTTCAAGGAAGACTTTAGATGACATCAAAGCACGCTCTTCCTCACTCGATGAATGTTGTGACTTCAGGTCAAAGGACCACAACACCATTGTCAAATGAGACCTACTTGTGACACTTTTAAGTAACAATCCACAAAGTAGTCTCAGGTTGGGTCTGTCCAATACAACTTGTTCACTAACAAGTACCCACGTGATGACTTGATATCACAATATCATGACCTGTGAGAACCGGTCATCAGTCAACACACATGCTAGTCTTAATGTATCATCATCACGCTTAGCTTCTACGATGATACCTCGACTAGGGACCTTTTAAGAATGAGGCTTCGAAATCATAGGCTCTCACATTCAAGTCACGTACTTGATGTCCTATGGAAGCGAACATTCTAAGGGTATTTATCACGAATTTTATTCTATCATATAGAAACAGTATATCGTAATAAAAGAACTTGCCATTAATTGTAAAAGGAAATAATTGGTACACAATTCATCATATGAATAAATTTTAAACAGCCAACAGAATATTTATTTTACATGCAACCCACAAGACTCCCACTAGAGTTGATCATTCAGGTATCGTATACCCATTGATCTAGTATGACCATCATGCTTTCTCTGCGCGAGAGGCTTTGTCAGTGGATCTGCAATATTCTCCTCAGTCGGCACTCTGCAAATGTTCACATCTCCTCGTTCGACAATCTCACGAATAAGATGGAACCGCCGAAGTATGTGCTTGGAGCGCTGATGGGATCTATGTTCCTTAGATTGTGCAATTGCACCATTGTTATCACAGTAGAGAACTACGGGACCAACAATGCTAGGAACTACATCTAGCTCGCCGATGAATTTCCTAATCCATACAGCCTCCTTCGCTGCGTTTGCCGCAGCGATATACTCGGCCTTAGTTGTAGAATCAGCAACTGTCTCTTGCTTGGAACTCTTCCAGCTCACAGCTCCTCCATTCAGGCAAAACACAAACCCTGACTGAGACTTCGAATCATCCCTATCAGTTTGGAAGCTGGCATCCGTGTAACCACTTACAACGAGCTCTTCCTTTCCACCATACACCAAGAATACATCCTTAGTCCTTCTCAAGTACTTCAGGATATTCTTTACGACTATCCAGTGACATTCACCAGGATCAGACTGATACCTGCTAGTCATGCTCAGAGCAAAAGAGACATCGGGTCGAGTATATAACATTGCATACATGATTAACCCAATTGTGGAAGCATATGGAATCAACTTCATGCGGTCCTTATCTTCACAAGATTTTGGACACTGGTCCTTAGAGAGATTTACACCATGAGACATGGGCAAAAATCCTTTCTTGGACTCAAGCATGTTGAACCGCTTCAACACCTTCTCAATGAACGTACTCTGGGTCAAACCCAGCAACTTCTTCGTTCTATCTCTATAGATCTTAATACCGAGTATGTAAGTCGCTTCACCCAAGTCCTTCATAGAAAAGCAGTTCCCTAGGTTGTTCTTAACAACTTTCAGGGTAGGTATGTCATTCCCGATCAACAGTATGTCATCTACATACAATATCAGGAAGACAACAATGCTCCCACTGATTCGCTTGTAAACACACGGTTCATCCTCATTCTTGACAAAACCAAACTCTTTGATCTTCTCATCAAAACGAAGATTCCAACTTCTAGAGGCCTGTTTCAATCCATAGATGGACCTGTTCAGCTTGCATATTTTAGTGGCTTCATTTGGGGATACAAAACTCTCGGGTTGTGTCATGTACACTTCCTCAAGGAGGTTTCCATTTAGGAAAGCCGTTTTGACATCCATCTGCCAGATCTCGTAGTCATAATACGCAGCAATAGCAAGCAATATCCTAATGGACTTTACCATGGCAACAGGGGAAAAGGTCTCATCATAGTCAACACCATGAATTTGCTTGAAACCCTTAGCCACCAGTCGCCCTTTGAATGTCTGTACATTCTCATCCATGTCGGTCTTCTTCTTGAAGACCCACTTGCACCCTATGGGTCGTACCCCTTCAGGTGGTTCCACCAAGTTCCAAACTTGGTTTGTATACATGGAGTCCATTTCGGATTTCATAGCCTCAAGCCATTTGTCGGAGTCCGGTCCATTCATAGCCTCTTGGTAGGTCGCTGGTTCATCATCATGATCCATAAGCAACACATTACCTATTTGAGACACGAGAAATCCATATCTCTCAGGCTCAAATCTTGGTCTACTAGATCTACGTAGGACTTGTGTCTCTTGAGCAGGTTCTCTAGCTACAACATCTTGTAGTCCTGGCTCAGAATCCAATTCTGGTTCATTCACTACTTGTGGTTCTTGAACTTCTTCAAGTTCTACCTTTTGCGTCTTTCTTGACAAGAACTCTTTCTCCAAGAAGACACTCGTCCTTGCGACAAACACTTTGCCCTCAGACGGTAGGTAAAAGTAATATCCTTTCATTTCCTTAGTATATCCCACTAGATAACACTTATCTGATTTGGGTTCGAACTTGTCAGGCATTTGACGTCGTACGTATGCCTCACAGCCCCAAATTTTAATGAATGACATACTAGGACGCTTCCCAGTTCATATCTCATATGGTGTCTTTAGAACCGTTTTCGTTGGAGCGCAATTCAGTGTCATTGCAGCAGTCTCTAAAGCAAAACCCCAAAAGGAAACAGGCAAGTCTGCATGACTCATCATCGACCGTACCATGTCTAACAGAGTACGATTTCTCCTCTCAGGCACACCATTATGTTGCGGTGTCCTAGGTGGAGTGAGCTGTGATACAATACCACACTCTTTCAGATGATCACGGAACTCATGACTCAGGTATTCGCCACCTCGATCAGATCAGAGTGCTTTAACCTTTTACCCAATTGGTTTTCCACTTCATTCTTAAACTCTTTGAACTTTTCAAAAGTTTCGGATTTGCACTTCATAAGATACACGTATCCGTATCTACTGAAATCATCAGTAAATGTAATGAAGTAGAAATACCCACCTCTAGCCATAGAACTCATGGGCCCGCATACATCACTATGTATAACACCCAAGAGATCCTCAACCCTCTCAGTATAACCAGTGAAAGGGGCTTTAGTCATCTTACCTAATAAACAAGACTTGCATCGCTCAAATGATTCATAATCAAATGAGTCCAATAGTCCATCTTTATGGAGCTTGGATATGCGCTTCTCGTTTATATGGCCCAAACGACAATGCCAGAGATATGTAGGATTTGAGTCATTTGTTCTTAGTCTTTTATTATTATCTACATTATAGATCGGATGGTCCAGGTTCAAAACATAAAGACCATTAAACAATTGAGCTACAGCATAACAAACATCATTCTTAAATATAGAACAACAATTGTTCTTAATTATAAATGAAAATCCAATCATGTTTAAGCATGAAATGGATATAATGTTTCTAGTTATGGCCGGAACATAATAATAATTATTAAGTTCTATTACAAGCCCACTGGGCAAAGAAAGACAGTAAACCCCTACGGCTACAGCAGCAACTCTTGCTCCATTGCCGACGCGCAGGTCCACCTCTCCTTTACTCAGCAATCTTCTCCTTTTCAGTTCCTGCACATTTGTACAAATGTGAGAACCACATCCGGTATCCAATACCCAAGATGAAGGAGCAGAAAGGTTTATCTCTACAACGTAAATATCCGAAGCGGAAGTCATACCTCCCTTCATTTTCTGCAGATCGTCAATGTACGAAGGACAATTCCTCCTCCAATGACCAGCCTTGCCACAGTGGTGGCATTTCCCTTCCTTCACGGTGCTCTTCTTTTTCAGCGCAGAAGATTTGGGCTCAAGATGTGACTTAGGTCCCACCTTCGTCTTCTTGAAGCCCTTGGCCTTACCCTTGCCTTTATGTACCATCAATATGGGACTAGCAGGCTTGGCCTTCTTCATGTTTATCTCGGCAGTTCGCAACATGTCTAGGAGCTCGGGCAGTGTCTTGTCTATTTCATTCATGTTGTAGTTCAAGACGAACTGCTCATAACTATCCGACAACGATTGCAGGATAAGATTTGTGGCCAACTCTTGACCCAGAGGAAAACCCAATCTCTCCAGGTTCTCAATATACCCAATCATCTTGAGTACGTGAGTACCGACTGAGTCTCGAGCTCCCATTTTGCACTGAAATAAGGCCTTCGTGACATCGAACCTCTCTTGACGAGCTTGCCCTTGAAACATTTTCTTTAGGTGCTCGTCAATCTCCTTGCACCCCATGTTCTCGTGTTGCTTCTGAAGCTCAGAGTTCATGGTGGCAAGCATAAGGCACTCGACGTCTAAGGCGTCATCGGTATACTTCTTATAAGCATCCTTATCAACACGGGACGAGTTCCCGGTCGGCACCTCGGGGGCTTCTTCTTCCAAGACGTAGAGCTTTCGCTCTTTCCTGAGAACAATTCTCAGGTTCCTATACCAGTCCATATAATTTGTCCCACTTAGCTTGTCTTTCTCAAGGATAGCTCTCAGGGACAAGGTGGAATGTGAACCACTTGTCATGGAATTCTACAAGAATTCATGCAGAATTTAATCAGTACCAAAAATTTCAAAATACAATTTATTTTAATTTGGACTTCAATTAAATACTCCCACTATTTTATTCAAATTGATAGCCCTCACTATCAATTCGGAGAGTCCATACGAGCTACTCTCTTAGTGGACAAGATCCGTATTTCACCAACATCACGAGTCCGCTTTGGCGTTCCTCTCATAATGCGGTTATTTAGGTAGGCAACGCTTGCCAATTGCATCCTCATGCAACTTTTGTATGGCTGGTGAATAACTCCTTATTCGCATCCATCATATGGTGCATGCCAACCCTATGCCTCTAGGCACTCAACCTTTGAGGTCACCTAGTTAAGTTAGACCCGATGTCGACAGTGGGATATCACAATTATCCGCTCGCACCCTTACCAAGATAGATTAATGCACCTTGCTTTGGCAAGCCCACACTTCATCGATCGAGGCAGGAAGAGTGTCATCCATCGGAAGGCATCCGAACACTTAATATTTGATGAAGGGATTTTAAATTTAAATAATAGGTTAACACTTAACCATGATCAACATTTGATCAAAGTGCACATCCACAGAAAAACAAGCTTTCTAGAATCCACATGCATCCCTTATGTGCACAACATAAGACTATCAACCTTTGATAGACGAAAGGGCTAAATCTTGACATTTAGAACTCTTCCAAATCTTCAGATTTACATGCATTGGACAAAGGCAAAGACAACTCGACTTAAAGCAGTAGACAAGCTCGTCTCTCATTGTTGGGTTCAAAATCCAAAACAATACAAGGGTTCATAAACCACTTGAGGGACGGTTACTGCTAAGGAGACAACAATTTCTAACAATTAGAAATTACCACGAAATCTCAGACGTTCCCGGCGGGGTTCCAAGGGGCCGCGCCCCTGGCGGTGGTCTCGCTGATCGATCAGCGAGCGGGGTCAAGGGGCAGAACCCTTGCGGGGTGCGGGGCAGAGCCCCGACCATTTTTTTTTTTTTTGAAATCCCACCACCAGAAACCACACAAAATCACATCAAATGTGATATTCCAAGAAGAAATCTTGACATTTAGAATACTTCCAAATACCTAGATTTGCACGTACTAGAATAGTCTAACTTCTGAAACAACATTCATGATCGGAACCTACCTCTAATACCACTGTTGGGTTTTTCTAGAACCATACATCATATGTAGGTACAGCGGAAATAAACAGAATAACCCAAAAAGAATTTGGATCGGGCCATGAATATTGAATCAAGAAGTTAAGAAAATTGCTAGGTATGAAATTACCTTTGAGGGATTGGATCAAATCCAACCTAAATGCTCCAAGAAGAAGATTCCTGTCGGCGGCAAAGAGAGTTCTCACGTAGAATTATGTCTATGTCTCTACAGAGATCCACACGAGCCGGGAGAAGAAGACTGGACTCTTGCACTTCCACGGATTGCTAGATCCGCTTCAGGAAGAACAACACCGGCGACAATCGTCGGAGAGGAGGTCGGCGGTGGCGAACGGGCGGCGGAACTCCTTCCGTCTAGGGTTCGGGCGGAACACCTTCCGTCGGGTCTTCTTCCAGGAGGCGTAAGAAGAGCGTCATGAACCCTTAAGATTAAGTTCTATTTATAGCCGAAGTATAAACAGACCTAAAAGAATCGCTATCCGCAGTCCATACAGAAAAAGAACTCTTTCTATATAAATTCATCGGGATTTCACGAATCAGCATTCGTCGAGTTTACACGGGATAATCCGACGAATTCCGACGAATCACATCAGACGGCAACATTTGCCGAGTTAAGGATCTCTGTAACCATTCGTCGGGATTCCACGGAACAATCCGACGAATCCGATGAATTCCGACGAATCATATCAGACGGCAACATTTGCCGAGTTAAGGATCTCTGTAACAATTCGTCGGGATTCCACGGAACGATCCGACGAATTCCGACGAATCCGACGAATTCCAACGAATTCCGACAACAACATTTGCTTTACCTCCCCTATTCTATATGGTGATTGGTAACCTTTACCAACACAGTCACTCTTCCAACTTCTCCACATGCTCTTATGTGCGACCCTGCAGGCTCATATCGCGTTGGCAGTGACATTACATGTTTGACCACTTCTAGATCACAATGGTAACTCCAACAAGAACCGCCGCTTTGCGGTGACACCTTCACTCGGGAAGGTCGCCACTACAAAATGCCGATCCTGCCGGCCAAATCGATCACAAAGAAAAGTGCATTAAAGAAGTCAAGTCCACAGAATCGACATGAAAAATATAAGAATGTCCACATGATATAACTGAATAATAAAATAACAAGGGTTACAATAAATAAGAAGAAGGAAGGGCTCATGCCCAGTACATCATATCCTCACTACAAGATCACTCGCGGAAGCTAACACCTAACCACTCACTGATCCTGAATCCTGTGCTCATGTACTGCACTGGCCTACCTCCGTCTGCACCGGCCTCTGGTGCTGCTCCGTCGCCATGGTCTCCTAAAATGATAAGGTCCACCGACCGTTAGTCAAAAAGACTAAGCCAATCCCCCACCCCTCCCCCGGTGACTCCTAGGCACCGAGCGGAAAGGATGAAGCAGAGGACAACAAGGGGTATAATCAAAAAGCAGATGACAGGGATACAGGGAATGTCTACACTACACATGTATATATACATAATTGAAGCAGTAAAAGAGCATAGTAAAAGCAGGTAAAGAATATGTAAAGTACAATAGGTAAAGCATGTACATAAAATGAAAGTAACCATTAATTTATAGGAATGCCCACACAAACCTATAGACCAAAGGGGTCGTTTAGCAAGGCCTATCGTATAAGAAGTCCCATAACCGACTTATACGATAGGGGTAGGGGTTGAAATGCAATGTTTATGCTATGACAGGCAAGGTATGCAATTATGCTATGTTCATACAAGTGCAACTCACCCACTTCGACTCTATGCGCATAGACCTTTAGTTCCCCCTTTTTGGAGCTAGCTAGACTCCCAGGATACTCCCGTAGTGGCAAACGGAAGCGGTGGGTTGGGCCTCGCCCACCTCTAGGTTGGTATTCACACTACCTAACCTAGACCTATCGTACGCCTCAACGCAAAACCGCAGAGCATCTGCGTACTCTTACTGGCTGGACCACCAGACTTTTATGGCTAAGTGCAAATTCCACACTTGCCGAGTCAACGTATTAACGTCGGTGTGAACGATCGTCCAATATCGAAGACCCACCACCTTCATGCACATGCAACATGTTCTACTATATCCCGAGCCATAAAATCCTCGGGCTAACCTGCCGGTCATCAATAACCTTCCGAGCCACCGGCTCGCAGGACCGACCCGTCCGTACCAACAAACACTACTGAGTCACAAGCTCACCGGACTAACTAATCCGCTGCTTCAACCACCGAGCCTACCGCTCGTAAAACCAAACCAACTAACCTCTCGTAACCACGGGGTGTGGGTGTGTGTATTGTTAAGCTAATCTTGTACATCAACTTATCCCTACAATTTATTGATAATCTTGGACTTCCCGAGGATTACCCTGTGAGGGGCTCGCTACGGTACTAGGACCCATAATGGGTTGAAACCCCAAAGTTCCCTTTCTCAAGACACTTAGTGTTGTTGGTATCTACCCGTAAGGATACCCTCCTCGTCATTACTCTTGGATTAACACTAAGTGACTTATGACTTCTCAAGACGATCTTTCGTCGACCCCGAGTGCAACTTACCTCTAACTCACCAGGCACACCTTTACTATCTATAATCCTTCTTGTTGACCATCATACCTTCTCAACTAAACTAGGTAAACCACTTACCTCCCATCCCTCCTAAGGATCCACTTGATTCTCAAATTTCACAGTTTTACTATACGCAGACCAAATGAGTTACATGACGCTCACAACTAGAGGTACTCCAAATATTCATCCAACTGACCCAAGATATTTCTGGAGGTCTATCATGATATTATAAGACTAATTCCAGAGAATCATATTTTTCCCTAATTAATTAATATTTATTTTAATTTCTCCAAACATCTGCCAAGTATGGAAATGAACATGAAGTGTAAGTAAATCTTATGATATGACTCTCCAAAAATTATGATGAATCAATGCTGACTAAATAACATCAGAAACAGCGTATCATATTTTTTACAGTAAGAAATTCTCCTCTAATTTAATTATTTATCATCTATCCAAAATCATAGTTTTATGACGGAACTACCAAAAAGATCAACACTAAAATTATGGTAAAATTACCAAACTCTTGTATTCACCGGAAGAGGCTAATGACTAAGTTTCAGGATTTAAGGAAATCAGTTTCTTACTTAAATAAATACTTTTAAAAAACCTCAAATTAGATAAATTGTGAAGTAGCCTACTTATTTAAGTCTTCAAAAATTCTATAAAAATTCACAGAGCTTCCTGATGCTCTGAAATACCCTATCTCCAATTTTCACAATTTAACAATGAGTTTTGAACTCTCAAATATTTTTCTTAAGTCTAAATCAAAACAGGTGCCTTGTGAAAGAAGTACTGATTAAATCATTTAATAAAATTCACAAAAATTACCAGAGGTCTAAACCATGATTATAAGGGCACCAACAAAGTCTCATCATCAACCAAGACATTTTAAGCATGTAAAAGTTTCTTATAAGAAGTTTGCCTAAATGGGTTATGTCCTAACTCAAAAGGAATATTGACTCCTAAAATTCTTAGAAAATTATCCAGTGCCTATTTACACCCTATGAATCTATCCACCAAGTTTCATAACCAACCAGGGATTTTTGACCACATGGCCTTCACAAGGCTCTAAATGCACACCTAGGAATAAAACTAGCATTCTAGGGTTTATCCACCTCTACACCACCCCAAACCACTCATGGGGATTCTTTAGGTGATCCTAAACCAGTTACCAAGGTTTCACTACATGGTGATGAGTTTTGACCACCATACCCCAAGATAAACATCATACCCTAACATTGACCCTATTTGTCCTAACTTGGGTTTACAAAATACTCAAACAAAACAGTCCCAATTGGGCTGATAATTTTACCAAGGTCATACAGTAACCCTAGGGAGCACCCACCAAAATTTGGAGGGCTTTGGAGGTCATTTGACCCACTAATTAGTTATTAGATGATTTATGAAATTATTTCAAAAACCTTAGAAAAAGGTTCCACTAAAAATCCCATCTTTGGATATAATGTGTGTGTAAGTATAAGTAGACTATGTTTCAAATCTCAAGTCCATATCATTTCCCAATCAAAAGTTATTCAAGAAAAGGTGAATGTCCTACACTAGGGACCAGCCACACCAAAATGGACCTACAGGGAGCTACAGAACTCTTTTTGGGGTGAAATCAATTTTAAAACACAGTAGACTCCAAGGCCTACAACTTTGATGTTGACCACTTTTTCATCAGAGGGCCCTAAGTATTTTTAATAATTAAAATAAACTTCAGCATAAAGTGTGACATAAATTTATATAACATTTAGTTATTAACAGAAACTGCGTTCGACGAAAGATATACTGCGCTCGACGAACTTTGAACACCTCCCGTTCGACGAAATATTTCCTGCGGTCGACTAAATCAGATAACTCTTCGTTCGACTAACTTAACGGATAGGAGCGCTCGACGAAAACCTTCCGTTCGACTAAATCTTAATATACAGCGCTCGACTAAATTCGAACACCTCCCGTTCGACGAAATCTTCGTTCGACGAAATACTCGATCGACGAAATTCTAACAGAGCTCGACGAAGTAAATGATATAACGTAAACATTAAATTAACGATCCAACGGCTCTCCGTCATCATCCCCGATCGTTGGACGGCTCGCGACGGCCCGTCCTGGGCCTCTTTGCGTGGTGATTTCCCGGCCACCTGCGTCTCCTTCCGGCCAGCCAATGCCACCACCACCTCCGTTGAGGTGGTGGCCGGCGATAGGAGGTGGTTGGCCGACCAGAGGTGGTCGGATCTAGGTTTTAGAGCAGGGAAAAGAGGGCTCAATCCGAGCCCTTTCGGAAGCGAAATCCGAGCCCAATTGAGCTCGGATCTAGCCCCAAATCATGATATGATCTAGCACCAAGGGAGGGGTAACGGATCAGACCTGTGTGGAGTGGTGATTCCTTGTCGTTATCTGATTGGCCATGGCCGATCTCCCTCCTGAGCTCCTTGCCGATCTGAGCCTCCTTTGCACGATTCCTCCAAGTAAAAGGGGAAAAACACTCCTCTCAGCCCTCTGAAGCTTTTAAAGGGATCAATTAGGAGAGGGGGAGGTTACAACATTGAAACCCATTAATGGCCATCAAGCCGAAATTTCGGCCATAGTGAAATCCATTGAATTCAGTCATCTTGAGGGCTGGAAAACCCCTTAAGCTTCTTGTAACAGCCTGAGGAGATGAATGGAGGGTGAGGGGAGACGAATGAGGGATCAATTTGCCTTCAATGCCATTAATCCTCCTTTAATGGCCATTTTCTCTCTCTTCAAATTGGGGGAACTCCCAATTTCTCTCTCCTAGTCACCATTTCCAGAAATTGGATGACTCTTTGAGTAAATCTCAGCCTCCTAGACTAATGGGCTACTCCAATTGGGCCTAGCCCAAGTGGATTGGGTCCAATTTGGGCAAACTAGGTTATTTTGACCTAAATTAAGGCAAATTTGACTTTGGTCAAATTAATCAAGTGGGTTGACCCCAAAGGATGGCTTGGGCTTCATTGGCTTCCCTGAAGGGTTAGGAAGGTCTAGGTAGGGTCAATTTGGCAAAGTGAGGGTGAATTGCCCCTTATTAGGGCACTTTGACCAAATTGAGGTTTAGGGCAAATTGGTCAAATTGGAGGCCCCATGATGGGGCGTTTTGGTCCATTAGGATTCTAGTACCCATACAAGGGTAGGGGCATGGTCAATTTGGCATGGTGGAGGCTAATTGACCTTAATTGAGCTAGTTTGACCAATTTAGGGTTAAGGTTGAGTTTAGTCAAATTGGCCTCTTAGGTTGACCCCAATGGGTCACTGGTGCTTCAAGGAGACCTCTAATGGTTTAGGGATGATATTGTGGGGACAAGGTTCAAGGTGGGGCCCCTAAATCCAATCCTAGGCTTGTTAACTGGAAATTGCTATTTGCAGACCAATGTGGTTTTCTCCTTCTCACCTATGTTCACAAGGTCTTGAGATCTTCCTATGGTTTTGTCATGACCTAGCCATGACAAAACCAACTTAGGGGTCTAGCTGTTTGGGGGATGTTACAACCTGCCCTGCCGACTAGAGAGAGCCCGGTCAGCGGAACCATCCGAGGGGAAAAATCACTTAGCCTCCCTGGGAGGTCAACCTGCCCTGCCGACTAGAGAGAACCCGGTCAGCGGAACCATCCGAGGGGAAAAATCACTTACCCTCCCTGGGAGGTCAACCTGCCCTGTCGGCTAGAGAGAGCCCGATCAGCGGAACCATCCGAGGGGAAAAATCACTTACCCTCCCTGGGAGGTCAACCTGCCCTGCCGGCTAGAGAGAGCCCGGTCAGCGGAACCATCCGAGGGGAAAAATCACTTAGCCTCCCTGGGAGGTCAACCTGCCCTGCCGGCTAGAGAGAGTCCGGTCAGCGGAACCATCCGAGGGGAAAAATCACTTGCCCTCCTTAGGAGGTCAACCTGCCCTGTCGGCTAGAGAGAGCCCGGTCAGTGGAACCATCCGAGGGGAAAAATCACTTAGCCTCGCTGGGAGGTCAACCTACCCTGCCGGCTTGAGAGAGCTCGGTCAGCGGAACCATCTGAGGGGAAAAATACTTAGCCTCCCTGGGAGGTCAACATGCCCTGCCGGCTAGAGAGAGCCCGGTCGGCGGAACCATCCGAGGGGAAAAATACTTAGCCTCCCTGGGAGGTCAACCTGCCCTCCCGACTAGAGAGAGCCCGGTCGGCGGAACCATCCGAGGGAAAAAATACTTAGCCACCCTAGGAGGTCAACCTGCCCTGCCGACTAGAGAGAGCCCGGTCAGCAGAACCATCCGAGGGGAAAAATATTTAGCCTCCCTGGGAGGTCAACCTGCCCTGCCGGCTAGAGAGAGCCCGGTCAGCGAAACCATCCGAGGGGAAAAATACTTAGCCTCCCTGGGAGGTCAACCTGCCCTGCCGGCTAGAGTGAGCCCGGTCAGCGGAACCATCCGAGGGGAAAAGTACTTAGCCTCCCTAGGAGGTCAACCTGCCCTGCCGGCTAGAGAGCCCGTTCAGCGGAACCATCCGAGGGGAAAAATCACTTACCCTCCCTGGGAAGTCAACCTGCCCTGCTGGCTAGAGAGCCCGGTCAGCGGAACCATCCGAGGGGAAAAATCACTTACCCTCCCTGGGAGGTCAACCTGCCCTGCCAGCTAGAGATAGCCCGGTCAGCGGAACCATCCGAGGGGAAAAATCACTTACCCTCCCTGGGAGGTCAACCTGTCATGCCGGCTAGAGAGAGCCCGGTCAGCGGAACCATCCGAGGGGAAAAACCACTTACCCTCCCTGGGAGGTCAACCTGCCCTGCCGGCTAAAGAGAGCCCGACCAGTGGAACCATCCTAGGGGAAAATCGCTTATCCTCCCTGGAAGGTCAACCTGCCCTGCCGGCTAGAGAGAGCCCGGTCAGTGGAACCATCCGAGGGGAAAAATCATGTAGCACAATACATTCTGACGTAAACAGTCAGGGATAAAATTAATTTTAATTAAGAATTTGCCGTTACAAAGTTCACTCAGAATGCTCACTCTTGGAGATTGTTCTATTCCTGTCGCTGCCATTGTTGACCTTCGTCCCTCATCTTCAGAGACTCTAGGCAGGTGGACATCGCGTGACCTTCCTCCTGATGGAAATCACAGTAAGGTAACTCCACTCGGACGCCCCCTCTTCCTCCCGTATGATTTCTTCTACTTCTTTGGTCGATCGGCATGGTTTGCTGAGGCAGTGGAGGGGGTGTCCTCGGTCCTGGCCACCACTTTGGGGGGTAGGCTCTCTCCCTGGAAGCTGTTATTTTCTCGGTCAAACTTTTTTTCGGGATCCTCCATCTCCCCTCCCTGCTGCCTTGCCTCCGGCTCACTAAGCTTGGCCAACCTTCTTGCGAACTCCGGGATGGCCTCCTCCCCCTTAATTTCTTCCGCCGCCCTTTCCATCAATTCCTCGAAGGATAGGGGGGCCTTCCGCTTTAAGCTCATCTTGAAGAACCCCTCCCGCAGCCCCACTATGAAGGCGAGCTGGAGGGTGAACCCGGGCACCTCCTGGGTGAGGAGGACCTCCTCCTGGAACTTGTCGACGTAGCTAGCCAGTGACTCTCTCAGCTCTTGCTTAATCTTGAAGAGTGCTTCAGCATCCTTCTTTCTCTTTCTTGACGTCAAGAAGCGCAACCGAAAACCTCGATGCAGATCCCTGAAGGCCCAGATAGACCCCACGGGGAGTTGGTGGAACCAATCCCTCGCCTTCTCCTTCAGAGTGGTGGAGAAGAGTCGACACTGGAAGGTACCTGACATCGGATAGATCGAGACCACGTCCTCGAACCACTGCAGGTGCAGTACTGGGTCATCCTTCCCGGAGTAGTAAGACATCTCTGGCCCCCTGAACCCCTCTAGAACTGGGGCTGAGAGGATCAACTCATAAATGGAACTTCCCTTGCTCGCCCCCCTTTGGGGATGGGCGAGTGGGGGCTGGCTGCCTCCCCACTCGCCCCCTTGGGGCTGGGCGAGTGGGGGTATTGCACCTCACAACTCGCCCCCTTGGGGTTGGGTGAGTGGGGGTATGACACCTCCCCACTCGCCCCCTTTGGGGTTGGGCGAGTGGGGGTATGGCACCTCCCCACTCGCCCCCTCCTTGGGGACCAGGTGAGTGGGGCCGAATGCCTCCCCACTCCCCCCCCCCACTGGTACCTCCTTCCTGGGTTGTTGGCCGAGAGTGTCCTCGCCCACCTCCTGGGACAGGACCTCCGGACCTCCTCCTCTCATGCATTCACCTATTGCGGTGAAAGTCTGCTGCAAGGTGTGCCGGACCTCCAGGTTGAAATTTTCCAACATCTCCAACGTCACTCCAGCCACTGGGGGCTGCGAGTGGCCTGGGTCGGATCCTCCTCCACCTCCATCCATGGAGCTCAGCTTGAGATTTTCTTGTGTTGGTCACTCTCCATGCTCACCGCACCATAAATGTTGAAACCAGGACTTGGGAACAAGACTTAGTCTCTGTGGAGTTCGGGCCCCCAACAAGTTGGGGGGTGACCTCACACTTACTTCTCCCAAGGGAGAGCTCTAGGACAAGAGGCTAAGGAACTAGGAATGAGACCAAGGGCTTAGCGAGGAGGTCCCACCACACACCCGGAAGATCTTAGAGCGCTTCCCCTCCCAAGCCAATGCTAAGCTTGGGCACCTTTGGAGGCTCTCTCCACCCACCAAAGAAACGTGGGGAGAGTGGCCCAAATAGAGATCCCCCCCCCCCCAAATGGTGCCCCTTGGTCCTATTTATAGATTTCTGAACTTGGTCTGCCGATAGCCATATTTTGGCCTACGAGGTTACGAAAATACCCCAAGTTTGGCCTGCCAACAGCCAAATCCCGCCATTCCGAGGCGCTAACGCAGACCGCCCCCTCTCCTCGGGGCTGGGCAAGAGGGAGCAGGACTCCTCCCTTGCTCTCCCCCTCTCTAGATCACCCCCTAGCTGGGGTGGGGCGAGCCGGGGTTGGCCCCTCTCCGGCTTGCCCCCTAGCTGGGGCGGGGCGAGCAGGGGGTTGGCCCCTCTCCAACTCGCCCCCTAGCTGGGGAAGGGCGAGCCGGGGGTTGTCCCCTCTCCGGCTCGCCCCCCCCCCCCCCCCCCCTATTGGGCCGGGGCAAGACCGGGAGGTCGGCCACCTCCTCTCGCCCCCCTGTTGGGGTGGGGGCGAGAGGTACCTGCGGGCTCCTCCTCTCGCCCCCTGCTGGGGCGGGGGCGAGAGGGGCATGCAGGCTCCTCCTCTCGCCCCGTGCTGGGGCGGGGGCGAGAGGGGCCTGCGGGCTCCTCCTCTCGCCCCCTGCTGGGGCGGGGGCGAGAGGGGCCTGCGGGCTCCTCCTCTCGCCCCCCTGCTGGGGAGGGGGCGAGAGGGGCCTGTGGGCTCCTCCTCTCGCCCCCCTGCTGGGACGGGGGCGAGAGGGGCATGCGGGCTCCTCCTCTCGCCCCCTTGCTGGATGGGCGAGCGGGAGGCCTCCGCCTCCACCGCTCGCCCCCTCTCCCTGCCTGGGACCGTGCTGGAAAATAATGTTCTAGAAGACCCCTTGGGTCCCGGGAGCCCACTCGGCAAATACAGGGTTGTACACTAAAGTGCAGAATCTCCTTCCTCTTTTGAAGATCCAAACCATCAAAACATTACTATTCTAGGTCAACGCCCGGCATTAGGACTTAACGCCGGCGTTAGCTCAAGTTCTATAAATTGGATGATTTCGTCTTCTCCAATGACTGATTGATTATAGCCCTTTTCCAGCACTTCAGAAATTCTGAGAGGGCCGTATTTCCAGACCAACACATCTCCCACTCAATTTCAAAAGGAGGAATCGAAGGATGCTTGGATCAACACATTAACTCAACGCGAAGAATGCACGCTTAGACTTCAACGATCTTCAGCGATTCTTCGGCGTCTCCTTCAGATTACCTCATAGGGAGTTTCATATTTGTCTTTTGTATTTGTCCTTTATATTTATATTTGTTATCGGTTAGTGAATTTGCCTCGTGTTGGCGACTAGGTCTGGGTAGGACTTAGGGCTGAAATTTGCCTCGTGTTGGCGACTAGTTCTAGGGAGTATATCTAGGGGTGCTCGAGGCCTTTCTGGGGATAGAAAGGCTAGAGCGGCTTGAGGCCGTATCTGGGGAGAGATCGGCTAAAGCCAACCGGTTCGTGGGGATACGAGTCGGTATAGAAAATAAAAAGAGATATTACTTTATCGCCTACGATTTCTAGCGTCATAAGAAATCAAGTTTTGTAATCTTATATCTCAAGTTAATAAAATTATGTCTTTCATTTATATTACTTGATTTCCTCTTTTTGTATGGTTTATCACTAAATTAATCTCTTATCATTTCAAATATTTCAAAATATAACGTAAGTTTTTACAACCCTTATTCACCTTCCCCCCCCCCCCCCCCCCCCCCCCCCCCTCTAAGGACGCTTACCGATCCAACATGAAGTACTAATCAACCAATGAGTACCAAATAGGGACGGTAAACTACTATAAGAGAGTTGTTCAACACAAAAATGGCAAGAAACTCATACCCTTGGAAGCAGTCGAGGAGGTGGTCGCCTATCGTCCGACTTCGACAACGGAAGGGGAGAGGGAGGAGCCTTCGGCGGCGGAGGTGGTTGTCCTCGGGTGGAAGAATCTCTAAACGATGATGTCAGACTGAAATTTGGGTGGCCTAGGACTAGAACGGGGAGGGAATGGGGCGGAGTCGGGAGTCGGTGGCAAAACAATGAAAAAATTCGAATTGAAGGAAGCAAAATGGTGGGCCTCAAACTATTTATACACGCATGAAATTTCCAATGTTACATCACTTGGGCGCTTCTCCACAACACGAAAACGACACTAGTGCTTATCTCCACTACACTATGGCATCGTTTGACGCGGCGATGGGATTTCCGCGAAAATCATTTGCATCACGGGACCGCAACCGCGGTTCCCACGGCGCAGATGATTTCTGCGAAAATCTCGTGGTTTCCTGCGGCGGTGTGGAGCCCTACCGCAGCCCCGCCAAACAGGCGAAAACCGCGGAGGGGCGGTTTCGTCCGCTCGACCGGCGCGGATCCGCCCCGCCAAACGGAGCTTATGAGTTGTTCATTATGGCTTTCCAAAGCTTTCGTGGCATGAGCAATGGCGGAGCCGGTGCCCATTTATAGAACTCGCGCATGAGTTGATCCCGTGCGCAACCACTATGTGTTGTGTTGAGTATGGCCGAGGTACGGGCCTACTTCCGTAACAGCGGTAACTCGTCGGAGTAGTGGCCAGAGTCGGTGATGATGGAGGTGGAGGATACAACGGAGCCTTAATCGCGGCTACCTAAGCGAAGTTGTTCGTTAGAAGAGAGAGAGACACCGAGATCTCACAACAAGGGGACAAGAACTAGACTTCATTCCTTCATAACCCATACAATACACCATATGCCTTTATATAGGCTTACAAGATAATAAAAGACAAACAACAATAATACATATTACTAGACCCGGTGCTCGAAACCCCCATATAATGATAACACGTATATAATGATGACACATAGGGATACTCATAATCAACTAGATAGCTGGGTACGCAACCCATAACATCTCTCCCGGCCTTCAAATCAAATTTATCCTCAAGCTTGAATGAGGCTTGTACTGCATGATCGTCTGGCTCTTTAATTTCACGCCAAAATAATTCTCGGTATCGTGTTGCTGTAGCGGAGACTGAGGTAGAAACGATGGTGATGAACGAGCAGAATGACGGTAGCTCAGGCAGTTGAAGGAAGGGATCCAGGGGACCTAGTAAAGCAGGGGCAGACATGAGCGAGGCCAGAGGAAGGACCGACAAAAGAGGCGGTGATGTGGCCCGAGGCAGGAATGGGTCCGTTGGGGTCGGCGGAGCAGGGGCCAGAGGAGTAAGGGCTAGTAGAGGCGGCGGAACGGCGACGACGGTGACTGTTGAAGGTGGCCCAAGGAGGGAAGGCAGCACCACGGGGGGTGATGGCAGAGGGGTCCACGCCGGGAAGAGCGGTGGCACATCAGCGGACGGCACATCAGCGGCCGGCGAAGATGGTGACTTCACGGGGGGAGGCAGTGGCGTTGGCGAAGGTGGAAGCTTCGGCGGAAGAGCGGATGTCAAATTATTAAACTTCTAGAGGAGCTTCGTCATGACGTCCCGACGACGTGCGTCCCAGGAGATCATCAGTTCCTCTATCGAAAGGAGGGCAGCAATCTCCGCGATACTAAGATTGCGGTCCATTAATAATTAATTAATTACCTAATTAATTCAATAGACAAATTAATTAAAATAATTAATAAATTATGAATAGGTCTGCTATGCGGTGGGTTAGAGGAAGAAACAGGCGTGTGCACTGTGAGTAGGCAGCGGTATATAGGAAGTACAAATAAAATAAAAGGAAAATATGTGGTTGGCGGTTTGGTGGCTCGAGAAAGGAATGCAAGGTTAAACAAAAAGGGGACTAGGCGGCTCAAGGCTGTGGAAATTAAAACAGCGGTTTGTGACGTGGGGCTCGAGGACAACGTGCGTTGGGTTCGAAGGGAGAGTGGATCGACAGAAGCTATCGTCTGGCAGGGGCTCGATGAAAAAAAAAGACTAGCAGGCGACTGGGAGGAACAGTTGTGTGCCGCGGAAGAGGCGTGGGCTCGACAGAGGCTGCGGTTTCTGGCGTTGAGGGGTGCGTCGACGTCGCTGGAGGGTTCGATCGGAGGTGAGCTGGTGGAGATGCGGGGAATTGCGAGTTGGTGATGAGGGGAAAAGCGACGACGGGTGAGCTTGGAGTGACGACGACGGGTGCTGGGAAAGGCGACGATGTTGTGGTAGTGGCTTGATGGGTGTCAATGAAGATTGAAGAAGCGAGCAAGGCCTCTCGGGCCGGACGAAGTAGCGACAACAGTGCGTGAAGTTGTGGCCTATTTGGACGTCGATGCTTGTTGTGGGGGAGGGGCTTGCACGGAATAGGACCGATGCCTCTGATACCAAATTTGTTACGGGCCTACTTCCGTAACATCGGTAACTCACGGGAGTAGTGGCCGGAGTCGGTGATGATGGAGGTGGAGAATACAACGGAGCCTTAATCGTGGCTGCCTAAGCGAGGTTGCTCGTTATAGGAGAGAGTCACCGAGATCTCACAACAAGGGGACAAGAACTAGACGTTATTCCTTCATAACCCATACAATACAGCATATGCCTTTATATAGGCTTACAAGATAATAAAAGACAAACAACAATAATAATACTTATTACTAGACCCGGTGCTCGAAACCCCCACATAATGATAACACATATATAATGATGACACATAGGGATACTCATAATCAACTAGATAGGCGGGTACGCAACCCATAACAGAATGTTGAAGCCCCTTCACAATTGGCGGAGGTACTGTCGCAGTTGCACAGGGGGCCCTGTGCACTATACTAGAGGCACCCATTGTGGCCGCGGCAGTACCCTAGCCACAATAACACCTTCGCTCGTGCTCGTCTGCTCTTTGGCGCGCGAATTTTGCATGACAACAATCCCGGTAGCTTGCTGCCCCCACAGCCGCAGTAAAAAGCACGGGCAGAGGTACTATCGGGGCCGCACATGGGCCCTCGCGTATGTATATATATAAGCAAGAGGTCTGCAGTTCTTCCAATTACAAGTAATATTATGTGTTCCATCAAAATATTTTTCCAATTACATGTAACATTAAACATTACTAATTATTACAAAAACCAATGTACAGGGTTCGGCAGTTCCTTGCATGCTTAGAATTCTCCATAAAAGAAGTCACGAGGAAAGAACATGACCAACAATTACAGTGATATCATCTGGTTTACCACCTGAATTAAAATAACACAATATTTGAAATTAGTTATATATTAATGAAAAGAATGTGAAATTATTATATCATAGACTCCATCACTTGACCTGTTAACTTCCTTCCCAGAATCTTCCTCCAAAGTGGAACATCAAACCCCTGCATGCAAAACATTTCATACTCCAAAAGAGTTTATATTATATATATATAACTACATTAAAGAAGTAGTTTAGAGTTGTAGAATTAATCTTAACCATCCACTATGTGACAAGCTTTTGATCTCACCCATCCAATGAAGAGAGAGAAAGAAAGAGAGAAAAGAGAGGGGGAGAGAGGGAATCTTTATAGCTCTCTTATACCTACATTTAGGGATAGGAGGGAGAGGGGGAGAGAAGAGAAAGGGAGAGAGAAATTGATTTTTTAGGTAAAAATTTACATTTTTTTACAAAATAAAAATAGGAACGTTGATTCATATTGGTTTAAAATATATATATAGCTCCTCTAACGAACATGTTCCTATTTACTTTTTGCTTGTAAAGAAAAAAACACATTGATTCATAAAAATAGGAACATTGATTCATATTGGTTTAAAATATATATATAGCTCCTCTAACGAACATGTTCCTATTTACTTTTTGCTTGTAAAGAAAAAACACATTGATTCATATATATATAGCTCCTCTAACGAACATGTTCCTATTTTTATGTTTTTTTCTTTACTTTTTGCTTGTTTTATGTAATAAAAATATCATGCATTTTGTTAGAGGAGGTTTGGGTAATTAATAATATATGCATATATATATATATATATATATATATATATATATATATATATATATATATTTAACTACTATGTAGAAGAAGTTGTCTTTGGTGCAACATTCAAAATTGTCAAATATATCATCATTCTTTTACTCCAATGACTTAACATATATCATAAAAAAATGAAAATTCATAAAATGTAATGACTATTTGTGTAATTACATCATATCCTTATAATAAAAATAATGATGGAAATTCATAAAATCCAAAAGTTTTTAGTAGATCTCTTAGACCTACTATGATAGGTTATCATTAGGCATACAAAAACTAATTTTGAAATATAATAGCTTACTTTAAAATAATTTTTTGTTAAAATATAAATGTTTTTGAAAAAAATAATTATAAAATATTGATGTATATTTTTTCACGGTCATTTTGAGTACTCATATGTATATGTTGCGGGCGAAGCCCGCTGTGGGCGGGCGAAGCCCGCCGTCGCAAGCCGGGTATTGTTGAATGTGGGCGCGGCCCGCTAAGAGTCAGCGAGAAAGGGCGAAGCCCGTGCGGAGCTGCTCGTGTGTGTATATATATATATATGGCCATTTACCGGGACCTCCCCTCTAACTTTGCTAAATTACTGAGAGCACCCCTCTTATTTTCGAAATTACAAAAACTCCCCTATATGTTAGCATAATTACAAAAACTTCCCTTGAAGTTTTAATTTCATTACAAAAAACCCCATCTGTGATACAATTTCATTACAAAAAAACCCAGAAATTTTGTTCATGATGTTATGAAATTAAAAGTTCAAGGGAGGTTTTTGTAATTTCGAAAATAAGAGGGGTGCTCTCAGTAATTATGCTAACTTACAGGGGAGGTACGGGTAATTATTTCTATATATATATAGCCATTTATCGAGACCTCAGCTCTAAGTTTACTAAATTACAGGTTGCACCTCTCTTGCTTTTGAAATTACAAAAACTTTCTCTCTTACTTTTGAAATTGCAAATACCGACCCTATAAGAGTACATTTAACAACATTCATGCACAAAAAGACCCCTCCCCCCCTCCCTGAATATATACTCCGACCGGGTATTTTTGTGCATGGATGTTATGAAATGTAAACTTTAGGGGAGGTTTTTGTAATTTCAAAAGTAAGGGGATGCAACTTGTAATTATGCTAACTTCCCGGGAAAGTTTAGGTGATTATTTCTCTCTCTCTCTCTCTCTCTCTCTCTCTCTCTCTCTCTCTCTCTCTCTCTCTATATATATATATATATATATATATATATATATGTTTGTGTGTGCATGCTTTTAGTTTTACGGTTTTACCCATGAAAATGACACGGCTACATGCTTTTGGAGAATTTTTTTATTTTATTTTATTTAATACAGTAGATAGCTATACGAATGAGGGGTTTTCAGTTTCTAATATTCACAGAAAATGATCAACATTCTGTAATAATAAATAAAAAAACAGGGATCTAAGGGCAAAACTTACAGTGAATCACTTAAAACATTAAATGTTAAAATGGTAACCATACCTTATTTCTAGCCTCTAAGGCATAAGGTGAGTCAAAGTTCACATCCAACGAATGAGTGCTTGCCACGTCTGCGATTCTCTTCGCTGGAAAGGAGACGGAATAAAAAGTGTCAACTGTATCGAGAGCATAACAGAATGTTCGATCGAACAATGAAGGTCACAGCGAAGCTACCCGACTCCGCAACATCCTTGGAATCAGAAATTATAGTAACAATTTCATGGTCGAAGACATTATCAAAGAGTCCATCAGAGCCCATGATTATGGTGTCTCCTTCCAGTAATTTTACACTGCAGAGCTGTGCATACATTTAAAGAAGCATTATTGTCAATTTATATAGGGTCAATTATCGGGACCTCTCTGAAAACTTCGATAATTACATGAAATGTTTATCATAATAATAACTAATAATGTATAAAAAAAAGGGCAGCCCAGTGCACAAAGCATCCCCGCGCAGCGAGGGTCCGAGGAAAGGTCTCATCACAAGGGTGAAATGTAGGCAAACCTTACCCTGCATTTTTGCAAGAGGCTGCTTCCCGGACTCGAACCCGTGGCATCAAAGGTCAGGGGAGGTTAATATAATTACAAAAAATAGATGAGAGCTCACTGTAATTATGCGAAGTCCTAGAGGACATCCTGGTAATCAATCCATGTTAAGTATTTCATGCTAAGAAAATTGTTCTTGGAGTTTCAGGATTGTTTTGATTGGCTTTAAGAGCTAACCGTTACTGTGGAAATAACGCTAGGGCAAATTAGCATAGTGGTGTCTGCAAACAAAAACAATCAGTGGAAGCACCTATCTAGCTTTAAGTTAATGTCAAGGATAATTGATGGGGATCAATCTCACACTCTTTCATGAATTTTGAGAACAATAAATTAGGATTTTCATATGGATGATAGGAGCCAGCTGATGACTTGTCTATTTTTCTATATTTTTCATATTATTTTAACTTTTCGGAGCTCTATTTTGGGAATTAGGTTAATGTATCGTGTAATTTGGGCCCTCCAATAGATTTAACCTAATTCTAATCTATTTATATATCCTCTACCCGATAGAATAGGGGATCGGGGGTTTGGTTTCTTCTTCGAAGCCACTAGGTCTCACACTCTGTGGGCCGAAGAATCCGCGCGTTGTGACACCGCCGGTTTCAGCCACTTGGGGTGCCGACGCCCCCTTGTCTCTAGCCGCTGCCTCCCCTACACCAAACCGACACTCCACACTGCTTCCCTCTAGCAGCCGGACATCTCTCATCGCTTAGCAACTACACACCCACGTAAAATAGTTTTTCCCCCATTTCCTGATTCCTCCGGATCACGTGGACCTCGCTGTTCAGCCACCTATCCGACCTGTCAACCCTCCCAACCTCCTCCTCTATTCCCGCCGGCAGCCGCCCCTCCTGTCCTCACCATTCACCGGCCATGCAGCCCGCCAATCCACTTTCAAGAAGTCTAAAACCACTCTCTTTCCCTATAAAGCTCCCTATATCCCCTAGACTACTCTGAAATTTAATTCCTGCACCAGGAATTGCTTTGCTAGTGTAATCCAACTTCTCCCCGCCCCACCAGAGCCCCCTCCAGCCGCCTATTTCCTCTTCCCTGCCACGCATCTCCTCTCCCTTGCAGCCACTCCCCTCCTAAGCCCCATCCAGCCTCCTACCAGCTGCTAGACAGTGTTATGGGCCAACCCGTAAGATGTCACTATCTTGTCTGAGGTGGTGGTGGAGGCAGAGATGGCGAGGTCGTCGGGAATACAAGGGAGCTGTGTCACCCGAAGTAGAAGAAGGGGGAAGAAGGCGGAAGAGGAAAGTTGGTGCAACCCGCGTCGAAACCATGTAGCGTGTTTTATTTGTATTGCGTTATTTATGTATTTCAGCTTTGCAATGTTAGTTCGGCATGTGAGTCCGACCACCTCACATGACCTTAAATAAATGGTCCGGCGTGATGTGTCTGCGATGAGGATAATACTACCCTTAATTAAAATCACCTTTTGGACTGCATTTAACAAAATCCCCTTTATTTAATTCTTAGGGTTGGAGAGTGCTATAAATAGGAAGGAGGATGCCTAGGGTTGGCACGTTGGCTGAGAGGAAAGAATTTTCTTTTCTCTCGGGCGGCTACTTCTCGCGTATTCCCTACTTCCGTGCGCCGTTTCCCCCTCCTCCACCTTCTCCACGGTCTGATTGCTAGCCGCTGCTCCTCGATCGACTCGGCGTCGACTTCGGAACCCTATTCCGCTTGAGTCGAGTGCAGCCGAGCCTTCCTCGAGGCCGTCCGACCATCGTTCCGCCCCTGCCAGGTCTGGACGTCGACTGCGACTTTTCTTCCGTCCGGACCGGTGTTTGTCTCCTTGGCTTCACCAAACCTGCAACACTTCCACTCCCTCGTCCAGGCCCAGACGTCGACCGCAGCTCCTTATCCGTCTGGACCCCGCTGCCGCCACTCCTTGCTGAACCCAGGACCGGCAACCTCCTTCCGATTCCGCCTCCAGTCCTGCCGCTGTTGGTCCTTTGGGCCCTAGGTGAAATCCTCTCCCACTCATTCTCCAATCCAACAATTTTGTGAATCGTTTATGCGATCAAAATTAATTTGCAAAATTAAGGGGTAGCATCATCCTTGTCGTTCATCGTCTCGTCGTTGTTCTTTTTTCCTCCAAACACGTCCGTTAAATTTTTCTGGCTGTGGAAAGAAGTATAAATTAGCATTGCGAACGAGTATTGCCCGTCACAACGAAGCGTAGTATCTTAAACTCGTTGATTTTTCGGAGTCCGTGAGGGTTGTTACCACACTAACGTAATTGAGCACACTATTTTATCGCGCGCCAAATTAACTTGCACCGATATTTAGAAAGTCTGAACACGATTTATATCAATTTGGTGTGGCTGCTGGTATATCTCACTTTCATCGTGGGATAGTTGAGCGTATCGGTGTTCAGAATTTCTAGATTTTAGTTGTTGTTTAAATTTAACCCATGGAATCAAGAATGACCAATGTCGAGGGAGGATTAGCGGAGCTCACCGCCCGTATGGGAGACCTTATGACTGTTGTCACGACACTCTCCACATCCATGCGCGACACCAACCAGGTGATGCTAGGACTGCGCACCTCCGTAAACAACATAGAGGGCCTCATCCACGTGGGGGGTCTTCCTGCACAGCCTGCGGTACCACCCCGAGCACCACAGAACCATATGCCACAAGAACCCAACCCGGATGACGTAGGTCTCCAGAATCCTGGATATGCACCTAGGTGGGATGTGATGCGATGTTCGGCAAGTGCACCGGTCGCGCAAGTAATAAATGTTGGGAATAGGATCCCCGAGTGTCGGTCTCTTGAGGAATGCAGGTTGGGTGAACGAATTGCGTTGTGTGACAATTGTTACACAAGCGGGAACAATCACAGAAAGTGGGGTTTTGATTTGGTTTTCTACCGTTAACAACAATAAAAGAAATGCGGGTCGAAATCACCGCTTCACAAGGTGAGATGGATGCAACGGCCGCGATGCCGAGCTTCGTGAGGCGGATGGACGGTGCGCAAGCGAATGAAGTGATCACTAGTGCGGGGAGTGAGGGTCGCAAACACCTCTTTGCAAATCGCCGTTAGCTCTTGCTAACGCGAATCAACCACGATGAGTGCGTGAGTGAGTGAGTGAAGGTGAGACGTATCACAAGCAAATACTGAAGAACGGATAAGAAACAACCATTGCATTTAAACTAAACATCATGATATTCAAGTTTAAATGATTCAAAGAAGTACAACAAAAGGGGGAGAAAGAAATCAACCAATGGACGAAGACTAGCGGCCGTTCACGGCCGGAATGGTAGTTTGTCAAGCTACCTCCGGACTCGGGCGGACTGTGCTTCCGGCGTTGAGAGACTGTCACGACCTCTCCACGTGCTTTCGTCGTCTTCTACCTCAGGATGACTATTCTTTTCACCGGACCGAACTGGAGATGGCTTGCTTGAGTGCTTGCGGAGGGCGGAGAATGCTCCCGGACGATGGAGGATTGCTTAGAATGGCTGGAGATGACTTCCCCTTGCGGAGAAGATGAGGTGGAGGTAGCTGGAAGTGGAAAACGGCGGCGTACGGACGGTAAATCGCGCTCCCGGAACCCCCCCCCCCCCCCCCCCCCCCCCCGTATCCCTAATCTGTGGATCAGGACTTTATATAGGCGCTGGAATAAATACTGCGCACGGTCATTGGCGCACGACCAGTGGTCGTGCGCGCTGGAATTCTGTGATCGTGCGCCTGCCTGGGTGGAGCCTGCAAAGTAAGAAATTTATAAAATACCATGTTCGCACGACCAGAGGCGCATGACCGGTGGTCGTGCGCACTATCGTAGGATCAGCGGCGCACGACCAGTGGTCGTGCGCAATCGAACCAGTGATCGTGCGCAGTGTTCCTGTACAGAATTTTACCAGGAACACCTGCACGACTCCTGTTTCTACAGAAATGCTAATCAGGCCACTGAAAGTGGCACTCAATAAAACGATAAGGCTATCAAAAGGGAACAAACATAAAACACACCAAATTAGGCCAAGAAGTGCACCTAGCATAGAAAGACAAATATGAGCTGAAACAGGGCTAAAGTGCAGTGAAACGACTAGAAAACCGGCCTAGATGAGTCCAAATATGTGTATATGATCAGGACTCATCACACCCCCAGACTTACCTGTTTGCACGTCCCGAGCAAACAAAATCTAAGCAGACGGGGAAAAACAACTAGCTGACAGAGAAATTGCGACACCGAGTACCATGCGAAGTCGCGTGCTCGCACGCATAAAAATATAACAGAGGAAATTTCTAAGTATGCATAACAGTTTGTGCTTTTCTCAAATGCGTATCAAAAATTTATTACTACTCAAAAATAGAATCACGGCGAATCATCCGGTCACGCGTAGGGAGAAAATAAACTAATCGCAAAGGTGAGCATTGCCAAAGATCGGGGCTCAGGACAACCTCCAAAGGAATCCACCAATGTCGGTGACCAAAGGCTTGCCTGTTCGCACTCTCTCCACGGCACTGGTTTGGCTCACTCACGAATCAGTAGGACTTTAGGTGAAGATGGGGCTTGGGTTTCAGTGAGGTAAACAAGGATAAACATGGAGGCTACGCACTAAACCCAAATGAGCTAGCATAAACAAAAAATAATCTATCCGTTAACCCAAATATATGCGAGTACACCACACCCCCAGACTTAACTTTTTAACAATGGGTGTGTGCACTGCCCACTCCCAAATACAAATCAACAATTATTTTCAATTAAACTTTTTCTTTCTTTATCCATTTTTTTTTCAATTTTCTTTTTCTCTTTTCTATTTTTTTTTCTTTTCTTTTCACAACAAAATCAGCAGATTAAACATAAGCACATCCACATTTTCACAAAAATATTCACCACATCAACACCCTGAATGAATATATAAAATACTAAAGCTCGACTTGGGTGCGCGACTAGGATCGACTATGAGGCTTTGGTGAAATAATGGTGGAGCTGAATCAAAAGAAGGGGTAGGCACAACGGGGCTAACGAGGATAAGACATTAGGATTGGTACAAAGCTCAACCGGGCCAAAATGAAGGCCTACATCACGTTCGTGCACTGAACTAACCTATACCCATGCTTCGAGAATAGCTTGGGGCAAGTTCTTAGCCAACGAAAAAGACTATCCGTCCTCCCGACTCGAGCAATGCAAACCTAATGCCCGGCTACACACATCCCTAAGCTACCGTTTGATTCACACCGAATTCACCATTTTTGAGTAGAATAAACAGTATTGACGCAAATAGAAAAATATAAAACTATAAGCATACAGAAAAATTAAATCTACTCAAATTTCTACATGAAACGAGAGCACTCGACTAGGACACTGCAGGAGTCAACATTTTACTCCGTTTCACAATCCTAAGTCAGCACGATGATTTGCCCGAATCTTGCTCAAGAAATGAGTTTAACTCGCGGCACACACACAGCTAAGCACGTGCTCAAGTGGTTGCAAGTGGTGTGTGATGCAATGATCTAAACGAAATAAATCAATAAAAGCTTCTAGTATGCATATGCAGTGTGCACGTGCATTGGGTAACACATACTAGCTCTCCCCCAGACTTAACCTAAGAAGTACATCACATGATATTAAAATAAAAATCAGAAAGAGAAAGGGAGAGAGGTTACCCCATGCTCAGCTAGTGAGCATACCAGAAGACGCGTGACTGACCGAGGCCGCCCCACCACCATACGAAGAATCACAACCACCACCTTATAAGATGTGCAAAGAATACCTGCAAGGTGGGTGAGCTCCGCAAAACAAAAGCAAAAATGTATAAAAACTGAATTGAAACATGTTAGAAAAACAGAAATCAGCAAATCTGGGTTGTCTCCCAGCAACGCTTTTATTTTATGTCCTTAAGCTGGACCAAATACCTGTATTATAATTGTTTACAGAGCACAGAAATTAAATAAAAAGTGCATGAAACAGAGAGTTTCACAAAATAGGCGATAAAAAGAAAATCAGCTGTAGGCGCTTTTATGGTGCCCGTCTCCCAATGTCACCAGCTGACACTCCTTGTTTATAATGGCGTCATCGTACAACTTCAGTCGATGCCCGTTGACCTTAAATTTGTCTCCCTTACCCCCTGATATTTCGATGGCACCAAAGGGAGAGACATCGGTCACTGAGAAAGGACCGCTCCACCTCGATTTTAACTTTCCTGGAAAGAGGCGGAGACGGGAGTTGTAAAGCAGCACTTGGTCCCCAATTTTGAACTCCTTCGGGATGATGTGTCGATCATGCCATTTTTTTGTTTTCTCTTTGTAGATGCGAGCGTTTTCATAAGCGAAATGTCGGAGCTCTTCTAATTCGTTGAGTTGGGAACGACGCACCTCGGCCGCGGCTCCAATGTCCATGTTCAACAGTTTGGTTGCCCATAATGTTTTATGCTCCAGCTCCACAGGGAGGTGGCATGCCTTGCCATAAACTAGTTGAAACGGAGTCATGCCGATAGGTGTTTTGAAAGCGGTCCGGTAAGCCCATAATGCGTCGTCGACCTTTTTAGACCACTCCTTCCTATTTGAATGTATCGATTTCTCGATTATTCGCTTGAGCTCGCGGTTGGATACTTCTACTTGTCCACATGTTTGGGGGTGGTATGCTAATGAAATCTTATGATGGACCCCAAATTTTTTCATCAGCTGCGCAAACTGCTTATTACAAAAATGACTTCCGCCGTCGCTGATAATAGTTCTCGGCGTCCCAAACCTGGAGAAGATATTCTTGTGGATAAAGTGTAGCACTGTGCTGGCGTCATTCGTGGCAACCGCCTCGGCTTCCACCCATTTTGAGACATAGTCAACTGCCACAATGATATAATGCTTACCATGAGACATGGGGAAAGGACCCATAAAGTCTATCCCCCAGACATCAAATGGTTCGCAAACCAGCATGTTATTGAGGGGCATCTCGTCACGCCGATAGATATTTCCGGTCCTTTGGCATTCGTCACACTTGGTGACATAGGCATGGGCGTCCTTGAAGAGGGTCGGCCAAAATAATCCGCATTGCAAAAATTTTTCGTGCTGTTCGAACGGCCCCGAAATGCCCGCCAGCTTCTCTGTCATGGCAGTGCTGCAGTACAGACTGAAACTCGGCTTCAGGAATGCAGCGCCTGATAATTCCATCGCTGCATGTGTGGAATAAGAGCGGGTCTTCCCAAAAATAATATTTTGAGTCAGAGGCAAGCTTCCGTCTTTGCTGAGGGGACAGATTCGGAGAGAAGGTTTTACAAGCCAAGTAGTTAGCGATGTCAGCGTACCATGGGGCAATTGGAGGGGGCGTAGTGATTGCGAATAATTTTTCATCCGGAAAATAATCGTTCGTTTCCTCCACACAGCTGTTGGGAGTGTCGTACTCCAAACGCGAAAGATGATCAGCTATCACGTTCTCCACCCCTTTCTTGTCTTTGATTTCCAAATTGTATTCCTGCAAAAGTAAAATCCAACGAATTAGACACGATTTGAATTCTTTTTTGCTGAAAAGGTACCTGAGTGCAGCGTGGTCCGTGTACACGATTACTTCGGAAAGCACCAAATATGAGTGAAATTTTTCAAAGGCGAAGACCACGGCTAGCATTTCTTTCTCTGTGGTGGTATAGTTTGCTTGCGCGCTGTTAAGAGTTCGACTGGCATACGCAATGGTGTGAAAAGTCTTGTCTTTCTTTTGACCGAGTACAGCACCCACGGCCACATCACTTGCGTCACACATGATAATAAAGGGTAAATTCCAGTCGGGTGCCACCAAAATTGGAGCCGAGATGAGTTGTCCCCGTAAAGTTTCAAAGGCCTGCATGCATGCATCGTCGAAGTGGAAGGGGACGTCCTTAACAAGCAAGCGAGATAAAGGCTTTGAAATGGATGAAAAGTCCTTAATAAACCTTCGATAGAATCCCACATGACCAAGAAAACTTCGGATACCTTTCACTGACGTAGGTGGAGGGAGGTTTCTGATAACACTTACCTTCGCTTGATCCACCTCGAGCCCTTGGCAGGAAACCTTATGCCCCAACACAATTCCTTCGCGCACCATAAAGTGGCATTTCTCCCAGTTCAAGATAAGATTGGTGTCCTCACACCGCTTCAAAGTCTTGGCCAAATTCGCGAGGCAAGTATCGAAGCTGCTGCCAAACAAAGTAAAGTCGTCCATGAAAACTTCGAGGAAGTCTCCCACCATGTCAGCGAAAATAGCGAGCATACAGCGCTGGAAAGTTACAGGGGCATTACACAGTCCGAATGGCATTCTCTTGAACGCGAAGGTACCGGAAGGACATGTAAATGTTGTTTTGTCTTGATCAGACGGGTCTATTAAGATTTGATTGTAACCTGAGTACCCATCCAAGAAACAGTAGTAGTCCTGCCCCGCTAACTTTTCTAACATCTGGTCAATGAAGGGGAGTGGGAAATGGTCCTTGCGTGTAGCATCATTCAGCTTGCGGTAATCGATGCAGACTCTCCACCCGGTGATCATTCGGGTAGGTAGCAACTCGTTCTTTTCATTGACAACAACGGTGATCCCTCCCTTTTTCGGTACCACCTGAACTGGGCTGACCCATTTGCTGTCGCTGATTGGGTAAATGATGCCAGCGTCTAAGAGCTTTATCACTTCTGCCTTCACTACCTCTTGCATTTTCGGGTTCAAACGCCTTTGGGGCTGTGCTGTGGGTTTGTACTGATCTTCAAGGAGGATCTTATGCATGCAGACCGTGGGGCTGATTCCCTTAATGTCCGCAAGAGAGCGTCCGAAGACTTTATGGTACCTTCTCAGCACACCCATCAATGCGGTTTCGTTGGCGGCGGAAAGAGCTGCGGAAATAATCACTGGATGCGTGGCATTTTCTCCAAGAAAAACGTACTTTAGAGAATCTGGTAGTTGTTTGAGAGCCGGATAAATGTTTGGATCAGCAGAATCACTGGATGGCTCTCCAATTGAATGCGAAACATCGGGCTGGTCCAAATGTGCACTATCATTGCCCACGTCCTCGCGCCGCCAACACATCTCGTTGTCATCCAAACCCGCATCGATCTGGCCGTCGAATTCTTCAAGCGGCTCTGCTGGTTCGCATTCCGTGATTTCGAAGAGTTGCGACGGGTTGTGGACGTTGAAGGATATAGCGTCCTCCCCCAATCTGAGCGTGAGCTCCCCCTGCTCCACATTAATGATAGCACGAGCTGTAGCAAGAAAGGGCCGCCCCAAAATAATGGGTACTTTAGTATCAACCTTCATGTCGAGGATGACAAAATCGGCTGGAAAGGCGAGACCGTTTACTACTATTGTGAGGTCCTCGACGATTCCTGACGGTTTTTTGATCGACCGATCAGCTAGCTGTAGCATTACCTGCGTCGGCTTCAAGGTACCTGCACCTAGTTCACGAAAGATAGAGAGCGGCATCAAGTTGATTGATGCTCCCAAATCACAGAGCGCCTGGCTGAAACGGTGATGACCGATCCTGCAAGGAATAGTAAAGCTGCCCGGATCTTTGCACTTCGTGAGCATATTGGAGACGATGGCGGAGCACTCCTCAGTGAGATCGATAGTCTTGAGATGCTCCAACAGTTTCCGCTTCGAAATCAAGTCTTTCAAGAACTTGGAGTAGCCCGGCATTTGAGAAATGGCTTCAATCAGTGGGATGCTCACTTGCACTCCTTTCATTATTTCCAAGAATTTGCGGAATTGCTTCTCGGATTTCTTGTTTCGTAACCTGTGGGGGAATGGGGGGTGAACAACACTTCTCGAGGGTTGTGCCTCGCTCACGGGGTCCGGCTCAATATGAATCTGAGTCTGCTTCTCGGCTATGTCTGCATTGCACTTGTCAGTGGAGCTCACAAGTGGTTCCTGTCGAGGAAGATTGTCAACACCTCTACCGCTTCTCAATCGCATGGTATTCATAGACTCCGGATGTTGACTTGCAAGCCCAGAAACGACATTGGTAAGAGTCCCTATAGTAGAGTGAAGCTGTTGAATTGCTGCTGATTGGTCATTCATTTTATTCAGCATCCCGACCACCAAGGTTGCTAACTGTTCCGTTTGCCCTGACGGCACATGATCCGCTGCCCCATTGAATGTCACTGCATTAACTTCAGCAGTACTGGGGGGAAGAATGACATGACTCCAGTGTTGGCTGGTGTGAATTATATTCACGACCACTTCCCACGCGTTCTTCCCCGATTTATTAAACAGGGCCCCTCCGGCTGCCATATCAAATAACAGACGGAATTTGTCCAGCACGCCGAAATAAAAAATATGAATCAAAAAGACTTCTGATAGGTCTTCACGGTAGCATCCCCTATGCAGGGATTGAAAACGCTCTCAGGCATCCACTAACGTCTCCTCCTTTCCCTGACCGAAGGTTATGAGTTCCCTGTACTTGTCCAAAACTCGAGTACGGTGTTGAAACTCATGCAAAAATCTCCCTTCGAGCTGCTTCCATGTGGTCGCCTCTCTTTTCCGGATATCCCAGTACCAACTTTTGGCTTTATTATGTAGGGAAGATGAGAATGCCAGGATCTTTTGCAGGTCGTTTTCAACTCCACTGAATATACATGTATAATAAATTTCTAAGAAGTCCTGCACGTGTTGTACCGCATCTTCATGCTTATTCCCACTGAACTTGCAATTCCCAGTCATATACTCAATGATGTCGGAGGAAATCCCGAAGTCGTGATCATTACTTTGTGCTTGAACCTTTAAATCACTTAAACTTCCTTGATAGATGTATTCCTGAATGGAGGTCATGCTAGGAATACTTGAAACCCAAAAGATCAGCGCACGATGAGACGAACGAAGGTAATTAGTGTGCGTATAAAAAAAAGAAACAAAGACAACAGAGGTAAACAAAGAGAAATAATAAAAGAGAATAGTTCCTCGTGCAACGATTCTTCACGCAGACGAATTCATCACGTCTGCATTCCCCGGCAAGGGCGCCAAAAACTTGATGCGATGTTCGGCAAGTGCACCGGTCGCGCAAGTAATAAATGTTGGGAATAGGATCCCCGAGTGTCGGTCTCTTGAGGAATGCAGGTTGGGTGAACGAATTGCGTTGTGTGACAATTGTTACACAAGCGGGAACAATCACAGAAAGTGGGGTTTTGATTTGGTTTTCTACCGTTAACAACAATAAAAGAAATGCGGGTCGAAATCACCGCTTCACAAGGTGAGATGGATGCAACGGCCGCGATGCCGAGCTTCGTGGGGCGGATGGACGGAGCGCAAGCGAATGAAGTGATCACTAGTGCGGGGAGTGAGGGTCGCAAACACCTCTTTGCAAATCGCCGTTAGCTCTTGCTAACGCGAATCGACCACGATGAGTGCGTGAGTGAGTGAGTGAAGGTGAGACGTATCACAAGCGAATACTGAAGAACGGATAAGAAACAACCATTGCATTTAAACTAAACATCATGATATTCAAGTTTAAATGATTCAAAGAAGTACAACAAAAGGGGGAGGAAGAAATCAACCAATGGACGAAGACTAGCGGCCGTTCACGGCCGGAATGGTAGTTTGTCAAGCTACCTCCGGACTCGGGCGGACTGTGCTTCCGGCGTTGAGAGACTGTCACGACCTCTCCACGTGCTTCCGTCGTCTTCTACCTCAGGATGACTATTCTTTTCACCGGACCGAACTGGAGATGGCTTGCTTGAGTGCTTGCGGAGGGCGAAGAATGCTCCCGGACGATGGAGGATTGCTTAGAATGGCTGGAGATGACTTCCCCTTGCGGAGAAGATGAGGTGGAGGTGGCTGGAAGTGGAAAACGGCGGCGTACGGACGGTAAATCGCGCTCCCGGAACCCCCCCCCCCCCCCCCCCCCCCCCCCCCCCCCCCCCCCCCCCCCCCCCCCCCCCCCCCCCGTATCCCTAATCTGCGGATCAGGACTTTATATAGGCGCTGGAATAAATACTGCGCACGGTCATTGGCGCACGACCAGTGGTCGTGCGCGCTGGAATTCTGTGATCGTGCGCCTGCCTGGGTGGAGCCTGCAAAGTAAGAAATTTATAAAATACCATGTTCGCACGACCAGAGGCGCACGACCGGTGGTCGTGCGCACAATCGTAGGTGGTCGTGCGCAGTGGTCGAAACAGAACTCATGAAATTGATGTTAAGTGCGCACGAACAGTGGCGCACGACCGGTGGTCGTGCGCACTATCGCAGGTGGTCGTGCGCACTGTCCGAGACAGAACTCAGAAAAAAAGGGTTAAGTGCACACGATCAGCGGCGCACGACCAGTGGTCGTGCGCAATCGAACCAGTGATCGTGCGTAGTGTTCCTGTACAGAATTTTACCAGGAACACCTGCACGACTCCTGTTTCTACAGAAATGCTAATCAGGCCACTGAAAGTGGCACTCAACAAAACGATAAGGCTATCAAAAGGGAACAAGCATAAAACACACCAAATTAGGCCAAGAAGTGCACCTAGCATAAAAAGACAAATATGAGCTGAAACAGGGCTAAAGTGCAGTGAAACGACTAGAAAACCGGCCTAGATGAGTCCAAATATGTGTATATGATCAGGACTCATCAGGATGCGGGAGTCAAACTTGACGTCGGAGACTTTGAAGGCACCCTCGAGCCTGAGGAGTGTCTCGACTGGTGCGAGCGGTTAGAGAGATTCATGACCTGGAAGCGCACTCCTGCCCACCAACAGGTGGAGTATGCATCTTTAAAACTGAAGGGCCCCGCCATCACTTGGTGGGGACAAACGGAGCGTATGCGCTACACTATGGGATTACCTCCCATCACCACTTGGGTTGAGTTCAAGGCTCAGCTCAAAAAGAGGTATGTCCCTGCGGATTTTCTGCAGACCCTGTATCGGAGGTACCACAACCTGCGACAGGATCGGATGACAGTGGACGAGTACACTGACGAGTTCCTTACACTTCAGGCTCGATTAGATTTACGTGAGGAGGATCACATGTGGTGGCCCGCTACCTCAACGGGTTGCGGTACGCTATTCGCGATCAGGTAGAGCTGCACGACTTTCGAAACTTGGGAGAGGCTGTCAGTCGCGCACGACGTGTGGAGGCCCTCCAGAAGAGGACCGGAGGACAGAGGTCAGTTGACCGAACCTCACACACATCACATCTGACTTCGACTGATCGGTCTAGTCCGACACCCATTCCGAGATCCCCAGCCCTTACTAGACCTCTATTGCCACCCCCCCACTCTCCCCGACACAGCACCTGTTGTCGCCAAGGGGAAAGAAGCAGAGGGTTCCCGCTCGGTCTTTCGTTGTTTCAAATGTATGGAGCCGGGACACAAGTCATCTGAGTGGCCCCGCCGCCGATTCACTGCTATAGTCGAGACCGATGATGGCCGAGAGCCCGAGTATGGGATCTGGGACGATGACGTCACTACTGACGTGACAGACGCACCAAGGATCGAGTACGAAGTGGAAGGCGAGCAGCCTACACACCTGGTCTCCGTCATGCATCATAGCCTTTTGAGCCCGCGCGACCCCACAGACGACGCATGGCTGCGCCACAACATTTTTCACACCACTGCACGTATTCGGGAACACTTTTGTTCAGTCATTTCTGATGGCGGGAGTATGGAAAACTATGTTTCCCAACTGATGGTGGAAAAACTAAAACTTACCACCCAGGTTTTAGAGCGGGCATACGAGTTGTCTTGGGTCACCAGCGGCACCACGATAGTTATTACGCATCGTTGTCTCGTATCGTTCTCCATTGGGAGCACCTACTCGGACTTTGTATGGTGTCACGTCGCCCCTCTGGACGTGTATCACATTCTGCTGGGTCATCCGTGGCAATACGATCGACATGTTATTCATGACGGACGCAGGAACACCTACACCTTCGAGCACCAGGGCCGCCGGATTGTTCTTCTTCCCCAGAAGAATAGCCTGGTCCCACAGACTCCCACCCCCGCCTGCTACACACACTGATGTTCTCACCCACCCTACACCTACTCTCACCTTCACTTCCCCTTCCGTTACTGTCTACCCGTCCATCACGATGATTATGTCCGCTCGGCAGTTCTGTCGAGAGGTGGAGGACGAGGGTATAGTCTACATGTTGTTGGGTAGAGAGTCCCCCACTCCTGTCGCTGAAATACACCCCCGAGTACAACCACTAGTCGCAGAGTTTCACGATCTCACCCCGGACGAGCTACCCGACCAACTTCCCCCCCTACGGAACATACAGCACTGTATTGACCTTGTCCCGGGAGCTAGTTTGCCACACTTACCTCATTATCGCATGAGTCCACGAGAGCACGAGGAGCTGAGGAGACAGGTATCTGAGCTCCTCCAAAAGGGGTTCATACGCGAGAGTTTTAGTCCCTGCGCCGTTCCTGCCCTTCTTGTCCCCAAGAAGGATGGAACGTGGCGAATGTGTGTAGATAGACGTGCGATCAACAAGATCACCGTTAGGTATCCTTTTCCGATCCCCCGATTGGACGATATGCTTGATATGTTGAGCGGCGCAAAGATATTCTCCAAGATTGACCTTAGAAGTGGCTACCATCAGATTCGGGTGCGCCCCGGAGATGAGTGGAAAACCGCCTTTAAGACCAAGGAAGGGTTGTACGAATGGATGGTCATGCCCTTCGGACTGTCCAACGCACCGAGCACTTTCATGAGATTGATGACTCAGGTTCTACGCCCCCTGATCGGAACATGTGTTGTCGTCTACTTTGATGACATTTTGATCTATAGTACCGAGACGGATCAGCACATCACTCGCCTGCGCCAGCTCCTTCAGATCTTACGTGAGCATAGGCTGATCATCAACCTGAAGAAGTGCACTTTCCTTACTGATAGTCTCACATTCTTAGGCTACATAGTGTCCTCTGAAGGAATCCGGGTTGATCAGGAAAAGGTGAGGGCGATTATCTCCTGGCCCACTCCCAGGAACTTTACAGAGGCCCGCGGATTCCACGGACTGGCGTCGTTCTATCGGCGTTTTATCCGTAACTTCAGTACCCACATTGCCCCCATCACAGATTGCCTCAAAAAGGGCCAATTCACATGGACCGCCGAGGCTGAAGAGGCATTTCTCCTCATGAAGGAGAAGATGTCTAGTGCCCCCGTACTAGCTCTTCCCGATTTTGAGAAAGTATTCGAAGTAGACTGTGATGCCTCGCACATTGGCATAGGAGCCGTCTTGAGCCAGGAGGGCCGACCTGTAGCTTTCCATAGTGAGAAGCTTGACGATGCAAAGACTCGATACTCGACCTACGACATTGAGTTTTTCGCCATCGTTCAGGCTCTCCGTCATTGGAGCCACTACCTCATTCAGCATGAATTCGTGCTGAACACGGACCATGATGCGTTGCGACATTTGAACTCCCAAAAGGAGGTCAGGCGCCACGGGAAGTGGGCTGCGTTTTTGCAGGAGTACACGTTTCACATTCGACACAAACCCGGGGTGACCAATCGAGTGGCCGATGCCCTTAGCCGGCGTGCCCATTTACTCGTATCCCTTCAGCCGAGGATCACTGACTTAGATTCCCAGCGAGACTCTTATGCCACTGACCCCGACTTTGGCACCATCTGGGAGGAATGTCGTACAAGGGGTGCGGACGCTTCCGGACACTATATTTTGAGTGAGGGGTATCTATTTCGGGGCACTCGTCTGTGCGTCTGTAGGGGCCCATTGCGTGAATTACTCCTCACTGAGTTGCACTCCTCGGGATTAGGGGGACACTTTGGACAGTCGAAGATGTTGGACCTCGCCACCACCCGTTACTACTGGCCACATCTGAGGAAAGATGTCGTTCGACTAGTCCAGACGTGTCACACATGCCAATTATTCAAGGGACAATCACAAAACACCGGGTTATACACACTGTTATCCATTCCAGAGCGACCCTGGGATGAAGTGTCCATGGACTTCATCAGTGGCTTACCCCCTACTTCCCGCCGGGTCGATGCTATTTTTGTGGTAGTCGATAGGTTCTCCAAGATGGCCCATTTTATACCTTGCCGGAAAACCTCCGATGCTGCACACGTAGCGGAACTTTTCTTTCGCGAGGTCGTTAGATTGCACGGAGTCCCACGCACTTTCCTCTCGGACAGGGACACTCGTTTCATGGGTTATTTTTGGAAGACTTTATGGAGTAAACTTGGCACGAAGTTAAACTTTAGTAGTGCATACCATCCCCAAACGGACGGGCAAACCGAGGTGGTCAACCGGAGTTTAGGAGACTTACTGCGATGTTTAGCGGGTGAACACCCTAAGCAATGGGATTTATTTCTTCCACAAGCTGAATTTGCGTACAATAATTCCGTTAACCGCTCCACACAAAAATCCCCATTTGAGATTGTGTATGGTTTTCCCATTCCTCACTTCCTGGACCGTCACTCCCTCCCTTGCCATGAGCGCCTCTCATTTGATGCTACTACCTTAATTGATCAAATTAAATTACTGCATAAATCAATTCATAAACAGTTGCAGGTAGCTTCCGAAAAGTACAAGGTCGCGGCGGACATGCACCGTCGCGAACTTCACTTTTCTGAGGGAGATTGGGTGTTGGCTCACTTCCACAAGGAGAGGTTTCCCACAGGGTCATATCATAAGCTCCAACAACGCCGTTTCGGACCCTTTCAGGTGAGGAAGCGGTTGGGGGAGAATGCCTACCTTCTGGATTTACCATTGGAGTTTGGCACGTCCCCCATCTTCAACATCGCCGATCTTGCGCCGTTCTATGGTTCCACGCCTGAGCTACCAATACCACCACCACCGTTGGGGTCCGGCATCGAAACGGGGTTCCAACCCACCTTCACGCCCACAGTTGAGGAAATCGAGCAAGTCCTTGACGTTCGTGAGTTCCAGACTCGCCATGGCACATATCAGAAGTACTTAGTCACGTGGCGCGGACGGGACATCTTGGACAGTTTATGGATCAGCGCCACAGAACTACAGCGTCGTCGCCCGGATCTCTCCATCGCCGTCATGAACGCCATCTCGCCGGAGTCGAGTTCTCTCAACCCCGGGGGAATTGGTGTAACCCGCGTCGAAACCATCTAGAGTGTTTTATTTGTATTGCGTTATTTATGTATTTCAGCTTTGCAATGTTAGTTCGGCATGTGAGTACGACCACCTCACATGACCTTAAATAAATGGTCCGGCGTGATGTGTGTGCGATGAGGATAATACTACCCCTAATTAAAATCACCTTTTGGACTGCATTTAACAAAATCCCCTTTATTTAATTCTTAGGATTGGAGAGTGCTATAAATAGGAAGGAGGATGCCTAGGGTTGGCACGTTGGCTGAGAGGAAAGAATTTTCTTTTCTCTCGGGCGGCTACTTCTCGCGTATTCCCTACTTCCGTGCGTCGTTTCCCCCTCCTCCACCTTCTCCACGGTCTGATTGCTGGCCGATGCTCCTCGATCGACTCGGCGTCGACTTCGGAACCCTATTCCGCTTGAGTCGAGTGCAGCCGAGCCTTCCTCGAGGCCGTCCGACCATCGTTCCGCCCCTGCCAGGTCTGGACGTCGACTGCGACTTTTCTTCCGTTCGGACCGGTGTTTGTCTCCTTGGCTTCACCAAACCTGCAACACTTCCACTCCCTCGTCCCGGCCCAGACGTCGACCGCAGCTCCTTATCCGTCTGGACCCCGCTGCCGCCACTCCTTGCTGAACCCAAGACCGGCAACCTCCTTCCGATTCCGCCTCCAGTCCCGCCGCTGTTGGTCCTTTGGGCCCTAGGTGAAATCCTCTCCCACTCATTCTCCAATCCAGCAATTTTGTGAATCGTTTATGCAGTCAAAATTAATTTGCAAAATTAAGGGGTAGCATCATCCTTGTCATTCATCGTCTCGTCGTTGTTCTTTTTTCCTCCAAACACGTTCGTTAAATTTTCTGGCTGTGGAAAGAAGTATAAATTAGCATTGCGAACAAGTATTGCCCGTCACAACGAAGCGTAGTATCTTAAACTCGTTGAGTTTTCGGAGTCCGTGAGGGTTGTTACCACACTAACGTAATTGAGCACACTATTTTATCGGGCGCCAAATTAACTCACACCGATATTTAGAAAGTCTGAACACGATTTACATCAAAAGTCTTCCTCAACCTTATCCTAGCTTGAGGAGGGAGAGAAGAAGAGAGGAGAGAACTAAGGGACGAAGAGACTAAGAGAGAAATAAAGATTCATCCATTGCTTGCCCCAAGGGGTCCTTATACAGCCTGAAAATTGCATATGCATTACTGAAAATAAAATCCATGCGGGCAGCAGCTACAAAGTAGAGATATCATCCAGATCTTCCTTGACTCCAACACTATAGAATTACATGACTCCGACAATTTACCAAAAGACCCTACATGAAAAAGAAGACTCGACAATCGTAATAACTCTAAAAAACGACAATTAATAATGACGATACTAACATAAAAACTAATAATACATTTATAAAATTAACAGATATGATTATTGTGGGCCCAAAATTTGAGCTTGTCCTCAAGCTCACAGAAGGGTATATAGACGTGCGAGGCGATTTTCGCGGCTCCTTAATTGCACGCCAGAACAGTTCCTTGTATGTCATCGTTGGAGCGGAGGTTGCATCGAGCGGCAAGTCGTCATCATGCTCATAGATGACACGAAGGACTGCAGAAATCTGGAATGGCAGAGGCACCTGTGGAGGGAGACTGTCGGACATAATATCTGGAGTCTGAGCAAGTGTACCCGGTGGTTGCGGACAATCGAGGGCGACAGAGGACCTTGCTGAATGTGGGTTGCTCGATGTCAAAGCAGGTGACTGGAGCAGAGGGCGCTGGATGGAGTCGGCAGGGACTGATGGTGATGGCGTCTGTTGCGTGAACTGCGGGAGGGAAACAATCAAAGGTAATGATTGGGTGACGAGAACTGTGGAGATTGGTGGGCTGCTTCGGGATTTAGAGGAGGATTGATGGCTGCTTCGGAGGAATCTGGCCTCCAAAGTGTCCAGACGTTGTGAGTCTGTCAATGCTAGTGGTGAGTCGCGAAATCGCGACTTGATGTGATGCTGACATCGATAATAACTGCTGGAACATTGAACGAAGGGCAATTTATTCGCCGGGATTCATCTCGACACCGAAGTAATTAATTAATCACGAGACCTAAAAATAGCGTTGTGGCATGAAGCTTGAGGCGTGCGGAGGGGTGTTCACGAATCGAATCGAATACCGCTTCAATCGAATCCAAATTTGTCATATAATGCAGAGATTCGGATTCAGATTCGTTCGAATATTCGAATTCGGATTCGTTCGAATATTCGAATTCGGATTCGTCATGAAATTTTTTGTTCGAATTCGGATTCGGATTCGAATTCGAATTTTCCTTTTAAATAATACAAAATTAATATGGATGAATAATATAAATTTTATTTAAATAAATATACTATTATTCTTGAACTACTAGCGAATAAATCGAACAGAGGTAAAATTATTCGGATTCGAAAACTATTCGAATACGAAATTGGATTTGAATTCGAAAAATACGAATTTCAATCGAATCTTCCCGAATCGAATCCCGAATTATTCGCGAACTATTGGATTTGCGAACAACCCTAGCGTGTCGCTCAAGGAGCATGTAAGGAAGCTACGAGTGGTTGGAAGTGATCTTATGATGGGCTCGTACAGACGATTGGGGGAAGCCTTGGGCTCGACGATGGGGAGAAGTTGGGCTCGACGATGGGGAGAAGTCGTCAGGTCGATGAGGTTGATTGGTCAATGACAAAGATGATTCGCGATGGTGTTGAAGACGCACTAACAGGCAGTGTCGATCAATGATTGCGACTGTTGACGATCTAAGACGGTTGCTAGTGTCAATCGAAGCCTTCGGACACTGATGCTCATGATGGCAGGAAGAAGACGACACGCCGTCTGTTGTAATTGAGCCCTGGGTTCAGATTTTGTTTCAAGGTGGCAGAGCAGTGATGACAGAGGCTGGGAGCGCAATGAACATGAATAGGTGGATCCACGACTCGCTCTTGTGGGAAGATGGTTGCAGAGAAAGGGAGGATGTATTCCTGCTCCCCGATGATTGACCAAGTGGCTCGCGGGTAAGTGGACGGATTTCCGATTATAACCTTCATTTTGGTTTTCTTTTTTAAATGTGGAGAGGTATTGAATGGCTCTGATACTAAGTTGTTAAGGGTCAACCCGTAAGGAGTCACTATCTTATCGGAGGTGGTGGCGGAGGTGGAGATTGCGAGGTCGTCGGGAATACAAGGGAGTCGTGCTCACCCAAAGTAGAAGAAGGCGGGACGAAGGCGGAAGAGGGTAGCCTTGTTCAACCCTAACCTTAGCTTGAAGAGGGAGAGAAGAAGAGAGGACATAACTAAGAGAGAGAGAGAGATACTAAGAGAGAACTAAGGATTCATTCGTTACTTGCCCCATTCATGACCTAAGGGGTCCTTATATAGATTTACATGACTCCGACAATTTACCAAAAGACCCTACATGAAAAAGAACACCCGACAATCGTAATATTCGTCTTGTGCTTTAATTTTTGTGCAATTGCAATAATTTATTATTAATTAATTATCCCCACTCTTATTCTTGTGCTTTAATAACTTTAGTTTTTGTGCTTTAGTTTTTGTGCAATTAATATTTTCTCAATCATTTGTGATAACACCAACTCATTAGTACCACATTGTTTTTATGGAAAAACTCTAAATCATGGATTTCTAAAAAACACATTAGATTTATTATCCCCGCTCTTATTCTACGGTTTCTATGGAATAATAGAAATGATGCTAAATATTGTCAATTTAAAGTCAATCTTCTTAAATAAAGCTACAAATTGATAATTTCATACGCTTATTATTCAGCGATAATTTAATTTCTACTTTTAATCTCTAAAAATATCACGCCGAATCTTAGAAACGTCAAAAAGAGAGAAATAAAGTAGCATGGACCAAACCTTTCCACCGCCAATCATAAAACTCTAAACACAGCCATTCAACTTTGTAGATCTTATGAGAATCAATCTTGCTGCATTGAGTTATATTATAACCCTCTAACAAAAATCCTAGACCCTATATCGACATGTTTATGGACAGATCATCACATTTTTTGACAAAATCGTCTTCTGCTTCTTAGGCTTAAATAGTGCATTTCTTTCACTCTTACTTTCTGGTTTGCTAAAAAAAAGGTGATATTACTCTTGACACCTTCTCATTTTCATCCGACGATATCCCTGATGAAATAGCATTGGCTATTTTGGAGGAGGCTCATACAGTTGAGTTTAGTAGTATTGGTCTATTAGTATGTTAGTGGGTTTAGTCCCACATTGTGAGTCAAGTTTTATGTATCCTTGTATTTCTTATATATTCCCCCCTTTGTGGATGAATATGATAACAAGCATTTCTATTTCTCTTGATTTCTACTTGGTATCAGAGCTTATGATCTGAAAGCCTAAAAAAAAAATATTTTCCGCTCATCCCGCAACCTAGATCCCCCCAGACCCGTTCGTCTTCCGCTTCCGGCTCGGCCGCTGGGGTTTCGGCGTCGCCCTCTTCCCCTCGCTCCCGTCGATGGGATCGTATTTTTGATTCCAGAGACGGGAGCGGGGGCCATCTCCCGTCGCAGTCAATGCGTGGTTCTCCCGTCGCAGACGATGCCGATCGACGATCCCTGCTTCATCTTCATCGACGGCTGCTTCATCTTCCATCGACGATGCCGATCCCGTCGACGATGCCGATCCCGTCTTCCATCGACGATGCTGCCCTCTTCCATCGACGATGCCGATCTCGTCGTTCTCTTCTGCCATCGACAACGACTGCCGGGCCCTCCTCTTCTCCCGTCGACGCTGCTGTTCTTGCTCCACTGCGGTCCAGCCGCTGCTCATCTTCTCCGTGCCGCTGCTTCTCCCGCTGTTGATGCTATCGATCTGCCGCTGCTGTGCCGTTGCTGCCTCTGTCTGCCGCTTGTGCCTGCAACCATCTATGCCCGGGCTTCTACCTGATGTTGTTGCGCCTGATGCGCTCTCTTCCGAGCCGGTTCTTGCTGCTGGTCTCTCAAGAATGCCGAAGTTATGTGTTTATTTTTTGCTGTTTTTTTATGTGTGGTGTTTGATGCGTGTCTTTGCCTATATGCACGTGTTATCCACGTGAGGGGGAGTGTTGGGATGAATGCGACTCGGATGATCGTTCCCGTTGTTCGCCTTAGTCCCACACGGCCTCTAGGCTTGTGTCGTGTGTTGTTTGTGTCTCCCCAAATTTTTTCTTCGTGATTGGTAGGTGGTATGGTCTTTGGTGGGTGTCTTTTTTCCCTCAACCTACCCATTGGTCAAAGTCCCGACGAGGGTTAGCCTTGGGTGATTTGGTTGTGGTGTTATCCCCGCGGTCTCGTAGATCCGTGCGTGTGTGGTGTTATCCCCGCGATCACGTAGATTCGTGTGTGTGGTGTTATCCCCGCGGTCCCGTAGATCCGTGCGTGTGTGGTGTTATCCCCGCGGTCTCGTGGATTCGTGTGTGTGGTTTCTTTCCCGTGGGTGGACCGTGTGTGGGAGTATCCCCGGTCACCCATCTTGTCCCACCTTTGCCTACCACATTTACCCTTCCTTTGATGTTGTCAAGCTGGTGGTTTCCCCTCCAGCTTGAGGGGGAGAGTTGAGTTTAGTAGTATTGGTCTATTAGTATGTTAGTGGGTTTAGTCCCACATTGTGAGTCAAGTTTTATGTATCCTTGTATTTCCTATATATTCCCCCCTTTGTGGATGAATATGATAACAAGCATTTCTATTTCTCTTGATTTCTACTCATACCTCCTCCTAATTTGTTTTTCACAACCAATGTTATTTGCTTATACATTAACGTTACTCGCTTATAAGGACCTTCTGTTCTGCATTTACTTTTACTGTAGCTAGTCACTAATCAAATAAGCTACTATAATGTTTTCTTTTCTTCTTTTTTTGGCTAGCACTATTGAAATGTTGCACTATTGAGTAATATTATTTAATTAATTGGGCAATAGAAGTAATTGCACTATTGATATGCTGCCTTTGCATTACGGTTAGAGTTCATACTGCAAGCTTCTCGTTCATATGACTGCTTGCGGAATCATTCGCATTATCATTAGGGTTGCAGCATGGTGTTTTGCATTTTCACATGCATCTTGCATTCATTTAGGGTTAGGGCAGACATGTCTCTCTCTCTCTCTCTCTGAGCACACCCCGCTTAGGCAGTCGTGGATCCAGTTGCATAGTATCCTCCTCCTTCGTCATCCCCACCTCTGTCTGCTCCTCCGACAACTCTACCGACGTCCTACGGTTTTGCATGTAACAACTTGGTATCACAGTATTTCGACCCTCTTCCTCCGCGACCACACCATGTTCATCCCGACACGACCTCAGTTCTTTCTAGAGATATCCCAACCAAAGAGCCAGAGTCGCACCTAGGGCCTTTCAAGCTCTTAGTAGGCTGCCTTCATCACCGCGTCCCAACTGCAGAAGAAGGCCAGTGCGCTACTGCCCCAACCTAGCCGATCCACGGTATCAAAGCTCGCCGATTCAAACAAACCTCAACACTCATACATCATTCTCCACGAGACTAACAGTTCGACACTAAGCAACCAACACTCCTTCGCCACTTGGACGCAGAGCAACCAACACGCCCCTTCATCTCCTCGAGCAAACCCCGCAGAAGTAGGCCATCGCAGGTTGTTTTCTTCATCGCACGCGGCCTCTATCTGACAGCATTCACCCTAGCTGACGTTCGAGTGCTTGACCTACAATCACCTTCTTCTTATTGAGCCCATCGCGGCCTTCTGGAACCGCCAGTGCTCTCATCTCGAGCACCTATCGCTTGTCTCCTCGAGCCTTGCACCCTTCTCCTTGAACCCGCTCGCTACAACGTCATGAGGCTTGTGCCACTCTTAATTGGGCCTCCTGCAGCTTATGACATTCAGAGTTTCTATCATTGATTAATTAATTAATAACTCATTCAAAAAAAATATGGTGTGTTTTTCCTTTTTCAGAATCATCATAGGGAAACCCCACTGATCTCGTGGCACTCCGAGCACGACATCCCCATTTGTTTTCGAGACTCGGGTTGGTTTGCAACCCGTTTTCTCATTGTTGTCGCAATACGGGGGAATTCACTGATAAAATGAATCAACTTATTGTGCTAATGCAAACATTCGTTGCGACTCAGACCGAGGCTCATAGAGATCTTGTTGACCCTTCGACACAATTCGACTATGCTAGGAACGTGACTACTATGATCTAACATTTTAAAGAGGATTTCAAGTATATGTATCGTATAATTACCCCCCAACGTTTGATGGTTTGTTGAGACCCGGGTCCTTTAACAACTGGCTCGTGGACATGGAGTACTATCTTGATTAGTATGAGTTATTCGGTGACCATCATGTCAGAATTACAAAACTTAGGCTTATAGATCAGGCGAGATCGCAATAGACTAGCATTGAGAGGACCCTTGAGTGAGCTCGTCTTCGCCCCCATCACTAGATGGATAGAGATGAAACGGATTGCGTCAGAAATATTTGACGGTGTCATATAGAAGTCGCCTCCTCAAACAAATATTTGTCGGTGTCATATAGAAGTCGCCTCCTCAAACAAATATTTATCTTTCGGCAAGGATCCATGTTTGTTACTTAGGGCCACGATCCCCATAACATTGGGCAATCATCGTTTAGATTCTGTCGATCATACATTTCAGCTCGCGCTTCGTTACGAGCAATCCTTGAGATCCGTTAGAATTGGTCGTATAGACTCGCACCATGATCGTCCAAGTATGAGTCCTCCCCAGCCTAAGGGCACCACCATGCCTACTCTTGTCCTCTTGGACACAAACGACGGGACATCTGATACACAGTTCTCACCTCAGTGAGCTACATTGTCTGAGCCCTTCGTGACGAAGTCTAGGACATCCTTTCATGTCATTGTTGCAGTTGATGTGTTTTCTAATTTCTCGCCGGGTGAGCCTCTAGACGAGTCTATTTGGCATGTAATGAACTTGAGTAGAGAATAGGAATTTTATTATTCTGATGCCCTAATACAAGGGTTGGAATACATATCACGTGTAAAACAGTGCGAAACAATTAAACATAAACACATATATTCAACTCTCCCCCCTCAAGTTGTGTGTATATATTAATCATACTCAACTTGGCAGTATTGTACATAAAGTTGTCATGTCTTAGTCCTTTGGTGAAGACGTCGGTCAGTTGATCTTGAGAATTCACAAAAGGTGTACATATATTGCCTTTGTCTATGTGATCTTTGATAAAATGTTTGTCAACCTCAACATGTTACGTCCTATCATGTTAAACAACATTGTGAGCGATACTGATGACAGTTTTGTTGTCGCAATAAATTGTAACAAGTTTGTTCATCAGGAGCCCCACATCCTGGAGAACTGTTTTCAACCATGATCCCTCACATACTCCTTGCGTCATAGCCATGTATTCAGCTTCGGCACTTGAGCGAGCAACAACACTTTGTTTCTTGCTCTTCCAAGAGACGAGATTTCCACCCACAAATGAGCAATATTTGGTAGTAGATTTCTTGTCATCTTGGCTACCAGCCCAATCAGCACCAGTAAACACTTCAATCTTTAAAGATTGACTAGCAGAGAACAAAATCCCACATCCTGGAGATTTTTTGAGGAACCTTAACACACGATATGCAGCCTGCTGATGGCGAATAGTAGGAGAGTGCATGAATTTGCTTAGGTCACCCACGACATACATAATATCAGGGCGAGTATGAGATATAAATATATTAGTCTCCCAACCAATCTCTAGTACCTTGATCTGTCAACTTTCTCCCCTTTAATACCCGCATCAATCTTGTGATTAGCCTCAATGGGTGTATCCACGGGAGCACACCTAAGCATGACAGTTTCCTCCAGCAGATCAAGAGTATACTTTCGCTGAGAGATTAAGATCCCCTGACGAGACCTTACTACTTCAATTCCCAGGAAATATTTCAGTTTTCCCAGATACTTGACTTCAAATTCTTTGCCCAACTGTTCTTTCAAGCGCGTGATTTTCTCCGGGTCATTTCCAGTAATGATGATGTCATCCATGTATACAATGAGTATCGATATTTGAGTTCCTCTCCTCTTGATAAAGAGAGTATGATCGACATGTCCTTGAGTGTAACCTAGTTGTAATAGTTTTTTGAAACTGTCCAAACCAAGCACAAGAGGATTATTTCAGGCCATATAGGGACTTCTGCAAACCGCAGACCTTTCCATTGGACCCTACTTTGGTAAAGCCAGGGAGAATAGTCATGTAGACTTCTTATGTCAGTTCACCATGCAAGAAGGCATTTTTGACATCAAGTTGTTGTAACTCTCACCCAAGACAAGCAGCACATGAAAGGATCACACGAATAGAATTCATCTTTGCAACAGGGGCAAAAGTTTCTTGGTAGTCAATGCCTTGGGTTTGGGTGTACCCTTGAGCGACCAGTCGCGCTTTATATCGCTCCACCATCCCATCTTGATTCTGCTTAACAAAGAAAACCCAGCGTGAGTCAACTGTTCACTTCCCAGGGGGAAGACACGCAAGTTGTCATGTCTCATTTTTCTCTAAAGCACGCACTTCTTCTTCCATTGCCTGTTTCTACTTAGGTATCTAAATAGCCTCCTGTCAGGTCTTGGGAATCACAATAGAGGAAAGGGATGAGATAAAAGCTCTGTGTGCATGAGAGAGGTGATGGTAAGAAATGTAATTGGCAATGGGATGTTTGGTGCCACTAGTGTTACCTTTAAGAAAAGTGAGAGGAACATGGAGGTCATCTGAATCTGGAGTAGAAGCGGGCACTGACATTGGTTGAACATCCAGGGACAATACTTGCTTAGCGGTACGAGACCTGCGAGAGTAGGTATATATTATAGGAGGAGTACTGGGAGGAATAGACGCAGTACTGGAAGGAATAGGAGCAGGAGTAAGAGGAATGTGAAGGGAAGCAACTATCGGAAGAGGAGAGTCAGAGGTCCCGTCAATATTACTACTTATCTCCCCCTGACGAGGACCAAAATACGACTCTGCCTCACGAAAAGTAACATCAACAGTGCAGTAGAAGGGACGTGTAGGACGGTGATAACACCGATAACCTTTGGTGGTAGGAGAATACTCCACAAAAATACATTTAAGAGAACGAGCATCTAATTTGTCTCAATGAGGAGTATGCACATGAGCAAAACAGACGGAACCAAATATGCGAGGAGAGATGTGTGAAGTGTGGACAATGTGTTTTGGGGATAAACGGGGAAGAGGCGTATCGTAGTGAAGGGAGCGAGATGGAAGACGATTAATGAGATGAGTTGCAATCAAAACAGCATCACCCCAATAGGACTTGGGAAGGTGCATGTCAATCAACAAACACCGAGCGATCTCCAGTGAGTGTTTATTTTTCCGTTCTGCCACCCTATTTTGAGTGGAAGTGTGGGCACAGGTGGTCTGGTGGAGAATGTCATGTTCAGCAAGATAGACACCAAACTCCTCATAATCATCATACTCTCCACCATTATCACTACGTAGCATACGGATTGTTCCATTAAACTATGTCCTAACCATTTTATGAAAAGAACGAAGGCAAGTAAACACTTCACTTTTCCGTTTTAGTAAATAGAGTCACGTAGTACGGGAATAACAATCAATAAAAGTCACTAACCATTTATAGTCAGATAAAGATAACACAGTGGAGGAACCCCAAACATCAGATTGAATCACATCAAACGAGCAAGAACTAGGAAAAGAAACATGACTTGGATTATGACGAACATGTTTTGACAGTTCACAGGTGTCACAAGTAAACAACTTAATTAAAGAACTAAAAGCAGGAAATAGTTTGGTAAGATATAAAGCAAATGGGTGGTCAAGGCGAAGATGTCATCGTCGGATGTCATGGAGAGTAGGAGCACGGGTGGTGGAGAGAGCACTGGGAGACAACCGCCGGTTCAACAAGTACAATCCGCCAACATTCCTACCACTGCCAAGCGTCAGCTTCGTAGCCAGATCCTGAAACACAAACATCAGGAAAAAAGGTCACAGAGCAATTCAAAAAATTAGTCAAATGACTAATAGAAAGAAGATTGCGAAGAAATGAAGGGACATGCAAAACCGAAGAAAGAGAAAGGGCAGGAGAACAATAGATGGTTCCTTTGCCAGAAATAGAGGAAAGGGAACCATCCGCAGTCATAACCTTATCACGACCGAAGAGAGGAGAATAGGAAGAAAAACCTGAGGCAGATTTGGTCATGTGATCAGTGGCATCTGAGTCAATGATCCACTCGGAGTGGGAGGAAGGCACAGCAAGGGAACTCGAGATACCTGACGTAGCAAAAGCGGCAGCGGAATCAGTCGATGTAGAGTCGGAATGGGAACGTAGCACGCGGCGGAAGGCATCCAGCTCCTCAGCAGAACCCCCCCCCCCCCCCCCCCCAGAAGGGGAGTTGTACTCATAAACTTCACGTGTAAAACAGTGCTGAACAATTAAACTTAAACACATATACTCAACTACTGAACAATTAAACTTAAACACATATACTCAACTACTTGTACCTTAGTGTCAATGTCTCCTACAATAATTGGAGTGCTCTCCACACACTTGACGAATATTTGTACACCTCACCCAAAGAGCCTCCCGATAAACCACCCATTCTTAGGAACTTTCACTGCCCCGTGGAGTCCACGCTTAGTAAGTCTATCAGGTCGATCATTTTTCATTTGCATCGGTTGCATGATTTATATGTCATATTCCAACGCAAGATTATATTAAATAACGAAAATGAGTTTAAATTTTGATGCATATAGAACAACTTCGGTCCTCCTTTGATTCCGCCTCATTAATATGATTTGCTTTGGCATCAACTATTTCAACTTGCTTGAACCTAGACTGACCCTGGGCTAACATACAAAACCAAAAAAAATGAAAAGAGGGCATGCTTCCTAACATAAGTAACATAAAATAATAGAATAGCAGATAAGTTCATCCCAATGCAACATCTTACATTAAGGAGGGTGATGTACTCTCAGATTTGTATCAAGTGATATTTGTTTATTTAACAAAACTCATTTCTTATGTACTCAGTTCCTATGTATGTTCGGGCCATAGTGGTGAGCTTTATTGCAGGCAAGGATTTTTTTGAGCTTCAACATGATATAAAGTCTTCATTAAAAAATATAAATACTATTACCATCACAAAATGCCAACAATAAATTCGAAGTTCCTCATTTCTCCATGTCTATCGGAATTGAATTAAATGTTAACACTGTACAATGTATATGCAATAATTATCAACTCAATTTGAAGCAGTAGAAGGAAACTAAATCAAAAGAAGAACGTGCTAGAAAAAGACTAGTGTTTTTGACGCAGCAAGAATCTTGAAAAATACAATATAATATATGAAAATGTAAGTAAACGAAAATCAGGATGCATCCGCGGAATCGGATCGTCGATCCGGAAATGCTAAATATGGAAAGTACCCAATTGGCCCCGAACGGGCCCAAAACTCGTGCTCCACCGCGGTTTCGCGTCGCCAATCTCCATCATTTTTACTATAATCATTGTAGTTAGTGCACTTAATGCACATAAAAAAGGTTATAGGAGGAAGACTAGTGAATATAAGAACCAAATTAACTCTGGGGTGTGGAGAATAAAAGGAAAATTAGAAAGCATGCTAGTAACTACTAATAATACCATGGCATCATGATAAGTTTGTCCTGCTTTTTCCGAGCTCAACTGGTAAGGACAGTCAAAATAATGTTCCTGTGGCCTTGTGCAGAAAATCACTTGGCCTATTAAGGAACAAATTTTTTTACAAAAATGAATCATCAGAATTTTGTTGCAAAGTGAGAGTAACCAAGTGATGCCTGTTTATGAATCACCTTTCCGAATAATTCGGAGTCCACAATCTCCAACATTTACAATTTTAAGGATTCCATTCTTTTCCAACATGGCAACAATCCTACTCAAACATTCAAATCGAAGGGTGTTACGGAATCAAGAAAAATGACAAACATACACAAAAAAATACAAATGTAGGTGGTTTACCCCAAGATGGGCTACATCCACGAGCAGATTATCTTACTGGATGGAAGAACAAATAGGTACAAGAGGAGAGAGGCATCTTTCGGATTTTTCACATGCTAATTCTAGAATAAGAGGTGTTTTATAGACAACTTTGTACAGACAAAATAACAAGAAAAAAGGGCAGCTCGGTGCACAAAGCATCCCCGCGCAGTGAGGGTCCGGGGAAGGGTCCCACCACAAGGGTGAAATGTAGGCAAACCTTACCCTGCATTTCTGCAAGAGGCTGCTTCCAGGACTCGAACCAAGTGATCAAGTGCTGAATGACAAACTTTACATGAATAACAAAAAATACCTTGAAAATATACTTCAGATATAGAATCCCACACTTAATTTACATGAAAATTTTGAGTTACTGATGCGAGGGCAAGATTTGATGTGCCTAATGACATACTTTTAGGAATCTTTAGATGGATTAGGGTTTGAGATGTATAATTAACAAAGGGAATAGTAGTTTAAGCCTATACAACTTCTAATTTAGCTAGGTGGAACACGTTACCATTAAACAACGGTAGATGGAATATAAATTACAACATGGTTAGGACAAAGAATGATCAATGTGTGGGCACTAGATTACCATGGCCCTAAATTCGCCATTAATTATCAAAATGGAAAGATACATGGAAGCTTAATTGAGTGACAAAAAAGAGAAAATACATGCATCTAAGTTTTAAAAAATGTTGCTTGTTGAAAAATAAAAATAAAAACACATCTACAAAATTGGAAGACTTCCTCAGCCTTTCAAGTATCGATAATTTCATTATCATATGCCTACCGTTAATGCTGGGAATGAAGTACTTTAATGTGGGTACCACTCAGCAAATAATATATCATTTCTAGTAGTAAAAATGCAAAATGGATAGCACGCAAGGAAGATATAAGGAGTTTTCACAGGTACTTCTTCGGAAGCTTACACGGTGGCAGACCCAGTAGAGGAAGTTGCAGCATGAGCCTTCTTTAGTAGCATTTGAGGATCAAAGTTGACCTGTTAAAGAACGAATTTGTATCCAGTCTGTGAGTAGTGGCCTTGAATTATTCATTTTAGAAAATTTAATCATGCCACAAGGCCAACCGTACATAAAAGAAGTAGACTACATTGTGTGTTACCTAAAATTTACTAACCCAAATTGAAGATACAAATAGCCCATTATCATTATTACACAGTGCCCAACTTTATGAATCTTTCTTCACCATTAATTTCTACTCAGTGTTACATTTGGTGTTAACTTCATTTTGAGCTTACCGTTGCTTGTCATGTCCTTTGGTCTATCTGTCTTGCAGCTCAACCCTTTCATATAAAGTTTATCTACTTAAAACTTTTTTCACGCAACTTCTGCCCTCCATTATACTTAGTCCTTACCTAAATTGATCATGTTGTCAAAATGTTTTTTTTTTCAAATTTTCAATGCATTGAAATTCCTTCAAACACTCCACGGAGGTAAGTGTGAATGGTGCAACTCTTCGAGGAAAGCAAGGAACACATTTGATCCTTAACAAATGCAATTGAAACTTAATTTTCACTCTAATGTGAAATTAATATAGTTTTGTGCACTTGATATACAATTTGGCCCATCCACCTATAACCAATAGGTTTTAGGTTGGATGCTTATATTCTAACATGATACCATAGCAGACTGGGTCTAACTGCTCACTCTCACGTCACCAAATTAAAAAAAAATACATGTGTAAGATGACAAGATCCCTCTATGTAATGGTGTGTATTGAGAATAAAGAAGCAAGGTTGGAGAAGTCCCAAATAAAGGCATTGAAATATTGTTGCCCATAACATCACCTCCCCTGTGCAGATCAAGCTTGTCCTCAAGCTTGAGGTACAGGGATCACGCCATCCTGATCCTCCTCCTCCTCCGTGGGATCATCCTGTTGGCGTAACTGTTGCAAGTTGACCGAAGTCATTGGCGTTACGTTGGAGGAATGTCCTGCATTAATGGGAGACTATATATATATAATATGTATATATATATATATTATTATGGCGTAAAGGTGCAGCCGCTTATCACGTGAATAGGAAGATTGGCGTGGAGTGTCTTTTTTTTTCTCTCTCTGCCACATGTCTCTCTCCCTTTTGTTGGTAGAGCCTATATATAGGCAATTTCGGTTTGCATGAACAGAGAGAAACAGCAGTTTCAGCAATAGCACTTTTGAAAGGAGCGGTCAGCAAATTTGAGACCGGAAGAAAAGAAGCGCGTGAACAATAGGCAGCAGCGATCTCCCATCTCGCGGTCTCAACTTGAAGTCGGTCTGAGCTGGGCGGTCAGAAGAAAAGCTGCGATCAGCTTAGAAAAGCAGCGATCTGGCGAACTTGGTTGGCGACCTCCAGCATAGCTACGAACTGCAGAGCTTGCTTACTACATCTTCGCGGACAGAATTTTTGCGTGCTCAAGTGTTTTGTTATATGTGGTGTTGTTGTAAAAGACAAGACAAGTTGTATTGATTTTGTAACCTTTTTCTTATTAATATAATAGAGAAGTTGTTTTGCTCCTTTGCTTGTATTGTGTCCACTGCTTCGCTTCCAACAGTGGTATCAAAGGGAGGTTGCAAACCTTTGCGGTGACTCGGAAGGTTTGAGGTGTAGAAGTGATGGAGACGGGTGGAGCCATGCCGGGGCAAGTTCCCAAGTTGACAAAAACAAATTATGGGAACTGGAGCATCCAGATGAGAGTGTTACTCGCATCAAAGGAGCTGTGGGAGATAGTTGAAGATGGATACGTAGAGCAAACTACTGAACAAGAGGCGGCGTTGACTAACGCGCAGAAGACGACACTGAGAGAGGCAGGGAAGAAAGACAAGAAGGCTTTGTTCTTGTTATATCAAGGGGTTAACGAAGCGACCTTTGAGAAGATCTCGGAAGCTAGAACTTCTAAAGAAGCATGGGAGATCTTGCAACGCTCCATGCAAGGAGTTGACAAGGCAAAGAAGGTGAAGCTGCAATCTCTCCGGGCAGAGTATGAAGTCCTGAAGATGCAAAGTTCTGAGAAGGTCGGTGACTATGTGACCCGTCTGCGGACGCTCACAAATGAGATGAAGCGCAATGGGGAGACGATCGATGATGTGAGCCTTATGGAGAAGTTGTTGAGATCTATGTCCAAGAAGTTCCGTCATATAGTGGTGGCGATCGAAGAGTCGAAGGACCTCACATTGATGGTCGTTGACGAGCTCGTAAGCTCTTTGCAAGCCCATGAGTATAGGATGCTGCAAGATGATGAAGAGGAGAGTGGCTTGGGAAAAGCACTCCAGACTCAGTTGAATTTTGGAGAGAGCTCTGGAAGAGGAGGCGGGCAGCGTGGCCGAGGTCACCAAGGCAGAGGCAGAGGTAGAAGAGGAGGTAGAGATCAAGGAAGGAACCAAAATTTCCAGAGAGAGGCGGAGCAACCTCAAGGAGGTTGGCAAGAAGGAAGAGGAAGAGGTCGTGGTGGTATGGCCCAAGTCCAATGTTACAACTGTAACAAGTTTGGACACATGAGCTATGACTGTTGGGCTCCGAGGAAGAGAGAAGAGGCCAACCACTATGCAGAAACAAGCAACACTGGTGGAGACCCAATGATGTTCTTGACTTACAGAGGAGCTGAAGGAGGAAGGAATGAAGTATGGTACTTGGACACAGGTGCCAGCAACCATATGTGTGGTGAGAAGGAGCTGTTTACTAACCTCGAACCATGTGGCGGTGAGGTTAGTTTTGGTGATGCTTCGAAGATCTCTGTGGAAGGAAAAAGGAGTGATAGTGGTCACCTTAAATGGTGAGAAGGTGCACATCGGAGATGTATTTTATGTCCCCGGCTTGAAGAGTAACATCTTAAGCCTTGGACAACTAGTGGAGAAAGGCTACTGCATCCAACTGAAGGATGGAACGTTGATCATGCGGAACCAAATAGGAAGAGAGGTTGTGAAGGTGAAGATGACGACGAATCGTCTCTTTACATTGAAGATGGATGCTGAGGAGGCTGCTTGTCTTGCAACGACTGATGAAGAAGAAGCTTGGCTGTGGCATCATAGAATGGGTCACTTAGGCTTCAGTGGTCTGAAGCTTCTATCTCACTCTAAGATGGTGGAAGGTCTGCCTATGATCTTACCACCACAGAAGATTTGTGAAGCTTGCACGAAGAGAAAGCAGAAGCGACAGACGTTTGAAGGTGGCAAGTCTCGAAGAGCAAGGAGACAGCTTGAACTTGTTCATTCGGACATTGCTGGTCCGTTTGATATTGCCTCAGTTGGCGGAAGCAGATACTACATCACTTTCGCTGACGACTTCAGTCGGAAGTGTTGGGTATACTTCTTGAAAGAGAAGTCTGAGGCCCTTGACAAGTTCAAGGAGTTTAAGGCGATGGCTGAGAAAGAAAGTGGGCAGTTTCTGAAGGTGCTCAGAACTGATAGAGGTGGGGAGTACACCTCAAAACTATTTGATGTTTTCTGCAAGGAGCATGGAATTGCTCATCAGTTGACTGCTGCTTACTCGCCTCAACAGAACGGAGTTGCGGAGAGAAAGAATCTAACGATTCTGAATATGGCAAGGAGTATGGTGAAGGGCAAGAAGTTGCCAAAGGTGTTCTGGGCTGAGGCAGTACAATGGGCTGTGTACTTGCTAAACAGATGTCCTACTAAGAGTGTGAAGTTCAAGACTCCATATGAGGCTTGGAGTGGATGGAAGCCAAGTGTGCAACACTTGAGAATATTTGGATGTGTAGCATATGCTCACATTCCTGACCAGAAGAGGAAGAAGCTGGATGATAAGAGCGAGAAGTGTATATTTGTGGGCTATGCTCCGATGAGCAAGGCTTACAAGTTATACAATCCAGTGACGAAGAAGGCGGTCATCTCGCGAGATGTCATATTTGAAGAAGACAGCAACTGGAGTTGGGATAAGAAAGAGAGAAGCGTCAAAGGAATGTTCTTTGACGACGATGATGAAGAAGGTGGTCATGAGGCTGAAGCTGAGGATGGTGGAGATGAACCACCGTCAACACCAAGCAGAGATTCAGGGGGAGTCTCTACACCCTACTCTAGTGGAGCAAGCACTAGCAGGAGCAGCTCTGAGAGATCTCAACCTAGGATGAGAAGGTTGGAGGAGATCTACGAGGAGACGGAGCCGACACATGCTAACTTTTCTTTACATTGTCTCTTAGCAGATTGCGAGCCATATTCATATGAAGAAGCTGCTCAAGAGAAGACTTGGAGGAAGGCAATGGATGAAGAGATAACATCCATTAAGAAGAATGATACTTGGGTGTTGGTCACTCTGCCAGCAGGTCACAAGCCCATTGGTGTGAAATGGGTGTATCGAGTGAAGACGAACAAGGAAGGAGAAGTGGAGAAGCACAAGGCAAGACTCGTCGCGAAAGGCTACAAACAAGTCCAAGGTGTGGACTACGACGAGGTCTTTGCTCCAGTAGCTCGGATTGACACCATCAGGTTGATCATCGCACTTGCAGCTCAATATAAGTGGAAGATCTGTCAGATGGACGTCAAGTCCGCTTTTCTGAATGGTTACCTGGAAGAAGAGGTGTACGTCCAGCAGCCGCCTGGATATGAAATGAAAGGTCAAGAGAAGAAAGTTTACAAGTTGAAGAAGGCGTTATATGGGTTGAAGCAAGCGCCTCGAGTATGGAATGAAATGATAGATGCATACTTTCAGAAGAACGGGTATATGAAGAGCCCGTATGAGTATGCACTCTACACGAAGGCGGAGAAGAATGGAGATATCATGGTCGTGTGTCTGTACGTGGACGACATGATATTTACTGGCAACAACCCTCTGATGTTTGAAGAGTTCAAGAAAACAATGAAGAAGGAGTTCGAGATGACTGATCTGGGCGAACTCAATTACTTCTTGGGCATAGAGGTGCAGCAGAAGAAGGAAGGGATCTTCATCTCGCAGAAGAAGTATGCGGAGGAGATACTGAAGAAATTCCGGATGGAGAATAGCAAGGCTATCTCCACTCCTGCAGATCCGGGAGTGAAACTAAGGAAGGACTCGAAGGATGAAGCGGATGACTCAACTATGTTCAAAAGTTTAGTAGGAAGTCTACGATACCTGACTTTCACTAGACCTGATATCATGTATGTTGTTGGAGTGGTCAGCAGATACATGGAGGAGCCGAAGCAAGATCACTTCACTGCAGCGAAGAGGATCTTGAGGTATGTGAATGGGACGAGAGATCATGGTCTGTTGTACTCTACTGCAGAAGAGTTGATGCTGGTCGGGTACACCGACAGTGATTATGGTGGAGATGTTAATGATCGGAAGAGCACTTCCGGGTATGTTTTTCATGTGGGAACAGCTGTTTTCTCATGGAGTTCAAAGAAGCAGGCAACGATTGCCTTATCAACATGTGAAGCTGAGTACATCGCTGCGGCGGCCTGTGCTTGTCAAGCAATTTGGCTCAGGAATCTCCTGCAGGAGTTGCACCATCCACAAGATGTTCCTGTGACGGTGTATGTTGATAACATGTCTGCGATTCAGCTAGCAAAGAATCATGTGCTGCATGGGCGTAGCAAACACATTGAAACGAAGTATCACTTTCTTCGTGAGCAAGTGCAGCAAAAGGTGGTGGAGTTGGTTTACTGCCCCACAGGAGAGCAGATGGCGGGCATATTTACCAAGACTTTGAAGGTGGAGACGTTCGAGAAGCTCAAAGGCAAACTCGGCATGTGCTGCCGTGTTTGAGGGGGAGTTTGTTGGCGTAACTGTTGCAAGTTGACCGAAGTCATTGGCGTTACGTTGGAGGAATGTCCTGCATTAATGGGAGACTATATATATATATAATATGTATATATATATTATTATGGCGTAAAGGTGCAGCCGCTTATCACGGAAATAGGAAGATTGGGGTGGAGTGTCTTTTTTTTTCTCTCTCTGCCACATGTCTCTCTCCCTTTTGTTGGCAGAGCCTATATATAGGCAGTTTCGGTTTGCATGAACAGAGAGAAACAGCAGTTTCAGCAATAGCACTTTTGAAAGGAGCGGTCAGCAAATTTGAGACCGGAAGAAAAGAAGCGCGTGAACAATAGGCAGCAGCGATCTCCCATCTCGCGGTCTCAACTTGAAGTGGCGGTCTGAGCTGGGCGGTCAGAAGAAAAGTTGCGATCAGCTTAGAAAAGCAACGATCTGGCGAACTTGGTTGGCGACCTCCAGCAAAGCTACGAACTGCAGAGCTTGCTTACTGCATCTTCGCGGACAGAATTTTTGCGTGCTCAAGTGTTTTGTTATATGTGGTGTTGTTGTAAAAGACAAGACAAGTTGTATTGATTTTGTAACCTTTTTCTTATTAATATAATAGAGAAGTTGTTTTGCTCCTTTGCTTGTTTGTGTCCACTGCTTCGCTTCCAACACATCCACCTCTAGCCAAAAAGATGTTTGTGCATGTGTCGGGCAGAATATGGTTCGTCGTAGTTGAAACAAAGCCCGTGTGTACGTTGTTTTGCTATCTATGCTTGTGATAGGCGCTTGATGGTTGGTTGCCGCTGAATTCCTTACCCTTTAGTGGTGGGGAAGAACTGTCGGGATAGGAAGTGGGGTGTCCCCTTGCCGGCTGCCCCCGTTCCCGTTGTGGCGGTTGCCATACGGATTGTCTATAAGGAGACATTTCTCACAGATATGGGCTAGGCTCATGACTGTGTTAAGGTCCTACAGGGCATGGAATTTAACATCAAGGCGCAACTGATCATGCAGGATGGCAATGAAGATAGGCACCTGATGTTCTGGCAATATAGAACAAACACATGCAAGTAACATCTGAAAACTCTCCATGTGATCATCTAGGGGCCCTGATTGCTTGAGTGACGAGGTCGCCCAAGGGATTGCCGCAGAGGTGAGCCGAAGCGCATATTATAGGAATGCTTGAAGATCGTACAATTTAAATTAGGTGTCTCCCGCGCTAGTTGGGCTTACCATAATTGTGTCGAGACCAAGAGGTGGAAGGAAGCCAATCAGATTCAATCCTCCAATGATGTGAGCTGGTTGGCGAAGAATTGCTCACAGTGTGTGATCCATGCCAGGGGATCGCTCTTGCCATCAAACAGGGGGGAATTCAACTTCACGTAACGCTGAACATTGCCTCCCGTGGACCAATACATGTGGGAATTGGAGGGCATGACGAACAACGACTCACCCTGATTGGAACTCGTCATGGGCGGTGTGATGGTTGAATGGGGCGTGCAAGATGCAAACCATCTATGTGGGCAGACAGAGCCGCGAGTGAGGTTTGTTGTTGATCTTGAAAGACAATCAGTTTTTGCATGGCCTCCATAATCTGAGCGAGAGTAAGACCACTCTCCTCCATGGTCACAAAAGGCGCTTAGGGGCTGTCCGGAGGTGGTAGAAGTGGGTAGAAGTGGAGGTAGAGGGCTGGAAGGTCCAATTTTGAGTGCTAGGCACTCGGGCGGCCGTGGGAGTAGCGGAGCAGCGGTGTGGGATGACCAGAAGGCTCGTAGAAGGTAGTTGTGGGCTGGTCGGCTTGCTAGAGAAGGGGAAAACAGTTGGAGTCGAGTCAGGTAGACGCCGCTGGGGTCGTCGGCCGATTGGTCGGCGGATTCATCGCTGTCGGGGTGGAGTCTACATGCGCTAAAGTCGTCGACCTGCTAGAGTTGTCGCAGGTTGTCGGGGGACGCACAGGGTCGGCGGTCGTCGTTGGAATCGTTGTAGGAAGGGCTAAGTTGCTCGGGATATCTGAGTCTGATCGAGGACGAGAGTGGCCGAGGGTGCAATCGGAGAACGATGCGGCGGATATGTGTCGTGCAGGGCTCGTCCACAGGGATGAGTGTTGTTGGAAGGGGGAAATGACAGAGAGGATTTATCTGTTTGTTGAGGTTCCGGTTTACGCGCAAAATCGATTGGGATGCAGCGGCCAGAGGAGAAAGGAGGCTCTAATACCAAGATGTTGTGAGCTTCCAATTGAGAGCAGATGTGCGGTCTTAAGAGGGAGATGTCTCGGAGAAGATTGTCCTGATCCTTCCTTGACCTAGTCTTCCCAATGGGGGAAGATACAACAGGAGCCAAGCTCACCCGAGAGAGGAGGAGAGAGGGGAGTCTTGCTCAACCCTAACCCTAGCATAGGAAGATGAGAGGAAAAGTTGAAGATTCAAGAGAAGAGAATTAGGTTTCATTCATTCCACCATATAAGTCCACCCTCCTCACATATATATAGTAAGAGGGAAAAGTTTCACAAACTTACAAAATGCCTCTAACCCAGGCTACATGATGCAAGTAGCTAAAAAAAGCGCGGAAAGATAACAATGCGAGAAAGTAAAAATATAATTTAAGAGAAAGATACACGGCGTTCACGGTCACGCTTCGTCTCCCCCTACATGGGCTCATGACAAATACCTAGTGATATTTAAGCCAGGAGAGTAGGGGGTTTGCATCCTCTGTGGCGCCGGCAAGTTTAATAGGTAATAGGATGTGTTATCTTTCCTCATTAATCAGCATTAATTTGTATTGTGTACTTAATTGTAAATTCTAATTAATATACGCACGCGACGATGTTTGTTACGAGCAAAAAAAACTTTATTCAATAAGAGAGGCTCCTCTATATATAGAGGAGGAATACAAATGCTAATAGCACATCCTAATAATGCTAACAGCACACCCTAATAATGCTAACACTCCCCCTCAAGTTGGGCGAGTGATATTGAACATGCCCAACTTGTTCACAATCTGGTCAAAGGAATTTACACACAACCCTTTGGTGAGAATGTCAGCAAGTTGCCCGTTGGAGGGCACAAACGGAGTACAAATGATTCCCCTTTCAATATTCTCCTTGATGAAGTGTCGATCCACCTCAATGTGTTTCGTCCGGTCATGTTGAACCGGGTTGTGAGCGATACTAATGGCAGACTTATTGTCACAATATAGACGGATGGGTCCTTCTTCAACAAGACCAAGGTCGCTCAATAGGGCCCGAAGCCATAAGCCTTCACAGACCCCATGGGCCATAGCTCTAAACTCAGCCTCGGCACTAGACCGTGCCACAACCTGTTGCTTCTTGCTCCTCCAAGTGACAAGGTTACCTCCAACAAAAGAACAGTATCCAGAAGTGGATCGCCTATCATCCACTGACCCGGCCCAGTCAGCATCAGTATAAACTTCAATCTTGAGATCAGTACTCGGGGAAAACAGGATTCCCCTTCCTGGTGAGGACTTGAGGTACCGAAGAATTCTGTGTGCTGCATCCATGTGTCGTGTCTTTGGGGCATGCATGTACTGACTCACAACACTCACAGCATAGGAAATATCCGGACGAGTATGAGAAAGATATATCAGCCTCCCCACTAACCTTTGGAACCCTGAAATGTCCTCAATCGCCACTCCATCATCACGCCCCAATCGGTGATTTGCCTCAATCGGAGTATCAGCCGGTCTGCATCCGCTCATCCCCATCTTCTCAAGAAGATCTAACGTATATTTCTGCTGAGAGAGAAAGATCCCCTGCTTTGATCTAGCAACTTCAATTCCCAAGAAGTACTTGAGCTTTCCTAGATCCTTGACCTCAAACTCTTTGGCAAGCTTCAGCTTTAGGTTCTGAATTTCTTCATGATCATCACCAGTTATGACAATGTCATCAACATACACAATAAGAACAGTGATGTTCCCAAGCCTACGTTTGATGAACAACGTATGGTCAGCATTGCTCTGAGAATATCCAAACGACACCATCGCCTTGTGGAACCGGCCAAACCATGCTCTTGGGGACTGCTTTAGTCCGTATAGAGCCTTCAACAATCTACAAACTTTCCCGGAAGCACCAGCCGGAGTGAGACCTGGAGGAATAGACATATAGACCTCCTCTTCCAAGTCACCATGGAGAAAGGCATTCTTTACATCAAGCTGCAGAAGATCCCAATTTTTGCAAACAGCAACGGAAACCAATACCCTGATGGTATTCATTTTAGCAACCGGGGCAAATGTCTCCTGATAATCAATGCCCTGGGTTTGGGTATAACCCCTTGCAACCAACCGTGTCTTGCATCTCTCAACAATCCCTTGTGGATTCTGTTTCACAGAGAACACCCACTTGCACCCAACAGGTTTCTTTCCATAGGGAAGAGAGACTAGATCCCATGTATGGTTCTTCTCCAGAGCCTTCATTTCCTCAACCATCGCCTCACGCCACACAGGAACCTCAAGAGCCTGTTGCCATGACATAGGTATAGAAGAAGTAGCAAGAGAGGAGACAAAGGCCTTATAGGAGGTAGATAGAGAATCATAAGATACATAATTAGAGAGAGGATGGCGGGTACAAGACCGAATACCTTTTCGAAGGGCAATCGGTAAATCAGAAGGCCCTGAGTCAGGATCCACTGACTGTTCTGGTAACATAGCAGGCTCTTGTGTGCTTGTCCCCTTTGCACGCCGAGTATAGACCTGCAGAGTCGGAGGTGGAGGCATAGCGGAGGAAGAGTCCAGAGAAACAGGAGGAGACATAGGAAAAGAGCCCACCTCCACTGGAATAGCAGAACTCACTTCCATTGGTAAAGTCTCCCCCTGAAGTGAGGGATACGGTGGAGGTATGGGCAAAGAGACTGAGGGAACACCCGATGGTGTGGAAGAGGAGAAAGGGTAATACGATTCGGATTCACGGAAAGTGACATCCATGCTAACAAACACCTTTCTCGTAGGTGGATGAAAACACTTGTAACCCTTTTGCGTAGGAGAGTACCCAATAAATACACACTTGAGGGCACGCGGATCAAGCTTGGACGGACGAGGGTGATGGATGTGAACAAAGCAAACACAGCCAAACACTTTAGGAGGAAGGTGGGTGGGAGTCACCCCCAGCGTGTCCAAAGGGGTAGAGTTCCCGAGGACACGTGTGGGCATACGGTTGATGAGGTAAGCGGCAGTGAGAACCGCATCTCCCCAATAGAATTTTGGGAGATGCATGGCGGACAAGAGGCAGCGAGCAACCTCCAACAAGTGGCGATTTTTCCGCTCAACAACACCATTTTGAGCCGGGGAATACGCACAGGTAGTCTGGTGTAAGATACCGTGGTCAGCCAGGTAGCGCTCAAACTGAGAATCCATGTATTCCCGGCCATTGTCACTGCGAAGAATTTGAATTTTGGACTGAAATTGGGTGGCGATCATGGCATGGAATTGTCGAAAAACGGAGAACGCATCACTTTTGCGACGTATCAAATATAACCATGTGGTGCGCGAGAAGCAATCAATGAGAGTAATAAACCACGTACACCCAGAAATAGAATGGAGCAAACATGGGCCCCAGATATCAGTATGAATAACAGCAAATGGAATAGAACTTGGCAAAGATACATGTTTAAATGAAGTACGATGATGTTTGTTGACACTACAGACATCACACACAAAAGATTCCAAAATAGTAGCAGGAAAAGCAGGAAATAACAGTTTCATAACAGAAAGAGATGGATGTCCCAGGCGACAATGCCAGGAGTAGAGAGGGTGAACAGTGCTGGAATGAAGAGCTAGAGGGGAAGAATCAGCGCCGCCAGAGTCAAGCACATAGAGACCATTCACCATGCTACCAGAGCCAATCACCTTCCCCGTCGTCAGGTCCTGAAACACACAAGAAGACGGAAGAAAGGTCACAGAGCAATTCATGGAGTTGGTCAAATGACTAATGGAAAGTAGATTACGAGTAAAGGTAGGCACATGAAGGACAGAGGACAAGGTGAGGGAGGAGCAGGGTATGGTTCCCTTTCCAGCAATGGAGGAAAGGGAACCATCTGCAATACTCACCTTATCACGCCCAGAAAGAGGAGTATAGGAAACAAAACCTGTAGAGGACCCGGTCATATGATCCGTGGCCCCAGAGTCAATGACCCATTGGGTGGAGGAGGAAGAAACAGCAGAATGAGCACCTGGCAGACCTGTATGAGCGTAGGAGGAGGAGGCAGAAGGCTCCGTAGAAAGACCCTGCATCATGCGTCTCAGAGCTAGCATCTCATCTGCCGTGAAGCCACCAGGTGTAGCACAGACATCAGTACCAGAGTATCCATGAGATGCATCAGCAGTAGCATCAGTAAGATGGGCCGCACGAGGAGTAGCATGACGACCCGAGGAGCGTCCAGCACCACGACCACCACGAAGCGAAGCACCCCCTCTTGGGGTAGGGAACCCGTGAAGCTTGAAGCATGTATCCCGTGTATGGCGATTCTTGCCACAATAATCACATACAAGATGATCCTTATCTGAGCTCCTCAACTTGAGATCACGGAATGGACGAGTGCCAAGAAGGGAGGGGGTAGAAGCAGCCAGAGCAGAGCTCTCTGGCAGAGGGTCAGGTAGAAGAGTCTGACGACGATCAAACTCCTGCTGCACTATGCTGTAGACCTCAGAAAGGGAAGGAATCAACGGTCGCCCGAGAATCTGAACACTGATCTGATCGAAGTCGCGATGCAATCCATGAAGAAACTCAAATATGCGATTGCGATCATCTCTGGCCCGAACCATCGCCTCGTCAATAGGACTAACAAACACAAGGGGATCAAAGTGATCATACTCCTGGTAAAGTTGCGTGAACTCCAAGTAATACGCTGAAGGAGGGCGGTCACCCTGTCGGAGTAAGCTAATCCGGCGGCGTAGCTGAAAGATCTGACCCGCATTGCCACGACGGGAGTAGGTGGACTCCGCACGACGCCAAATATCAGCAGCACTATCAAGAAAGAGGTAGTTGCGGGCAATGGACTCTTGCATGGAGTTGGTGAGCCAGGACATAACCAAGGAATTCTCGGACTCCCACTGCTGCCATTCAGGAGAAGTCCTGTCAGGTTCCTTCAGGTGGCCGGAGACATAGCCAAAGAGACGCCGACTTTTCAGCGCCAGGGTGATGGAACGGGACCATGAGAGGTAATTGGATTCATCGAGTCGGAGAGTAGTGATCTGAGAGGTATTGTGATCGGTGGTTCCACGGTAAAAAAGCGATGAAGAAGGACCACTAGAGAGAGCCGGGGCAACACCGGTAGAGAGAGGAGCCGGGGTAATACCTGTAGAGATAGTAGGAGAATCCATTCCACTAGATCCCATGGCAAACCGGAATAGAAATCCGGGGAGAAAGATAAAACCGGAATAGAAATCCGGAGAGGAGGAAAGCCCCAAGAAAAATTAGGGCATCAAGGGGTGAAAGGTTTCAGCCATTCAAGCATCACAAGAAAGGTGGCGCCGGGAAGGAGGAGTTATGCCGGCGCCATGAGGAGAGGGCGAAGCAGAAGAGGAGAGCTGGACGGGCGAGGCGAGGTGCGCTGGTCGGGCGAGGACTGTCGGGCGAGGAGCGCTGTCGGGCGAGGAGCGCTAGCTGTCGAGGAGCGCGGACGGGCTGGGAACGAGGGCTGTCGGGTGAGCGCTTGCGAGCGAGAAGCGCTAGCAGTCGGGCGAGCGCTGGCGAGCGAGGAGCGCCGGCTGTCGAGGCTGTCGAGGCGGAAGCGCAAGGCGAGAAAGAACTTAGGGCACGGGTTTCCTCGGCTCTGATACCATGTTACGAGCAAAAAAAACTTTATTCAATAAGAGAGGCTCCTCTATATATAGAGGAGGAATACAAATGCTAATAGCACATCCTAATAATGCTAACAGCACACCCTAATAATGTTAACAATGTTAAAAGGTGACGATGTAATATTTGCTACGTAATGAATACATATGTAACTGCGTTTATTAAATTAATGTTAAGTCTAAGTATTCATTTAGTTAAATTAAATGAATGTAAAACTGAATAACACGGGCTGGACTTATTTGGGACCGACTAAATGTATTAAGTGAATTGGCTGGACTATCAAAGGGATCGGCTAAGGACCGATCCATGCGTGACTCATGCGTGGAAAACCCGTGCGTGTCGCACCCTAAGTTATCAAAGGCGCAAGGCGCACCGAGGCGCAAAGGGGTCCTGGAGCCTAGGCGCAAGGCGCAGGCGCGCGCCTGAGGCAAGTGAGGCGCAAAAATGAATTGGGTGCCCAATTCACTGAAAATCAGCGAATTGGGCACCCAATTCACTGAAAATCAGTTAATTTGGCATCAAATTCATTGATTTTCAGTGAATTGGGTGCCAAATTCGCTGATTTTCAATGAATTGGGTGCCCAATTCACTGATTTTCAGTGAATTGGGTGCCCAATTCACTGAAAATCAGGGAATTGGGTGTCAAATTCTCTGAAAATCAACGAATTGGATGCCCAATTCGCTGATTTTCAGTAAATTGACACCCAATTCCCTGAAAATCAGCGAATTGGGCATCCAATTCGGTGATTTTCAGTGAATTTGGCACTCAATTCACTGAAAATCGGTGAATTGGATTCCCAAGTGCGCCTAGGTGTGCCTCGGGTGCGTCTGAGATCATGTTCTTGCCCCCTCCCAAAAAAACAGGTTGAAGAATACAGCTTGAAAAGCCCAGGCGCGCCTTTGGTGCGCCTGGGAGTTGGTAAGGCGCGCGCCTAGGCGCGCCTGAGGCACGTCGCCCGCCTCTGCCTTGCAGAGGCGCTGGCCGGTGCGCCTGGTGCGCCCGACGCCTCAGGCGCGCCTAGGCGCGCGCCTTGATAACGTAGGTCGCACCCTCAGTAGTGGCTAGGTCTTAATAAGAATAAGAAACTGAGCCCTCCTCAATTCCCTTTACGCGCTCGTGGTTCTTCCTCGCTCCAGCCGAAGCTCGATCGACGCCAACGACAACAAATTTCTCAAGGATTCTCTTTCTAAATCCATTGTAAGCCTCCTATGTTGAATCCTTTTGATTCCTAGTCGATTTGTGACATCTTGAGGAGAGTTTGTGAGATCCGAAAACCCTAAATATGTATATATGCTTCTATTTCCTGAAGTTCCTTCTCCTCTCTAATTTCATGAACGATTTAGAACATTCAAGTGCATTTTCATACAAAGAAATTTCAAACCCTAGACGAATCCATGATCTTTATGCTTTTCTTTCTTGTTCCCTTTTCATTAGGGTAAGAACAAAGGTTTCCTATGAAAAGTAGAAAACCTATATGATCAAAACTAAAAATTTCCCCAATTTCTGCATATTAATGATAAATCATTATTGATACACGTTCGTTTAGTCGTTTTAAGCATAAAGCCCATGTTATTTTGTTAGGGAAGCCAACTTGAAGGTTGTCAAGCACTGATTTTGTATGAAACATATAGGTGAACATGTATATGAGCACATAGAGTTGTAGGCAACATCATACAACAACATCTTGCCATAATGTGGGAACTTAGGATGGGTTTTAGCTTATTTTTATGTGGAAAACTCTTTATTAAACGATTGATAAATTGTTACTATAATGAGGACTTTACAAGGATAAGCGGACTTCTTTATGTTACTCTTATTTAGAATAGAAGGACTCCTTTGGTATGCATGTAGAACCTTCCTCTATAGGAAATGTTAAAATGATAGATTGACAACACCATTATAGATATATAGAAACAATTGCTCAAATATAGAGGAGTCACATATGATATCTTTTGACGCATAGGGTGAGGATGATCATATTATGACAATTATGATTCATGGCTATTTATCTTCCACTAGTGACATTAGGGCACTTTTCCCTCGTGAATGCCTATCACACAATGTATGAAATTAATGTGGGAATTATATTACGAAAGCTAACGAATGATAAATTGTATAGGAAATGATACAACAAGAAATAGACACCGACCCAAAAAAGAAGAAAGAGAAAAAAAACTATGGTGAGTTCTTATTTCCTTAGTTTCTTATTATGATTTCTTTTCATGTAGTTTTTTAGTTCCTTTTTCATTAGGGTAAGAACAAAGGTTTCCTATGAAAAGTAGAAAGCCTATATGATCAAAACTAAAAATTCCCCCATTTTTGCATATTAATGATAAATCACTATTGATATACGTTCGTTTAGTCGTTTTAAGCATGAAACCCATGTTATTTTGTTAGGGTATCCAGCTTGAAGGTTGTCAGGCACTGATTTTGTATGAAACATATAGGTGAACATGTATATGAGCATATAAAGTTGTAGGCAACATTATACAACAACATCTTGCCATAACAAGGGAACTTATGATGGGTTTTAGCTTATTTTTATGTGGAAAACTCTTTATTAAAAGATTGATAAATTGTTACTATAATGAGGACTTGATGATTTGTACTACTCATCAGGACTTTACAAGGATAAGCGGACTTCTTTATGTTACTCTAATTTAGAATAGAAGGACTCCTTTGGTATGCATGTAGAAATGATATCTCGCATGAAACCTTCCTCTATAGGAAATGTTAAAATGATAGATTGACAACACCATTATATATAGATATATAGAAACAATTGCTCAAATATAGAGTCTGTTATGGGTCTTATTATTATTATTATTTATTTTCATATATGCATTTATAATGTCATAAGAGCCGCGTCCTTATATGACGCATGATTTGTGTCGTGTCCTTTTTAGTCGTGTGTCCAAGTTTGTTGTTATTTCCTTTAGTGTTATTTCCATTTTGGTGTCGATTGTAAGTATTATTTAAAGGACCTAGTGGGTCATGTATCGATATGAATAAAGAAGTCTAATTTTCCCAACCCTAAAAGAGATCTTGGAAGCTCTCTCTCTCGAGCACTCCCCGCATAGGCAGCCACGGTCAAGCCTCCGTAGTATCGCCGCCTCCGTCATCTCCACCTCCGGCGACCTCCGAGTCGGTCCGTAACAGCTTGGTATCAGAGAATTTGATCCTCCTCGTCCGGCGATGCCATCCACAGCCGCTGCAATTTCGATCCTTCCCCTTCATCACTTCGGCGTCAACAAACAGCCCTGACACCCTCACGCTGCGTCTTCATCGACCCCGACCCTTCTCTCAGTTCGACGACAGCAACCGGCCACTCCGCCCCACGTTGCGTCTTCATCGACCCCGACAGCAGCCTCTGAAGCATCTCCTCTGCTTCGTGAGCCAAAGCAGCCGTGTCCCCCACGCCGACGCACGACTCCCCACTGATTGCGCTTCTTCCAGCGACAGCATCCAGCCCTGTCAACGGATCCCTCCAGTCGCGCTCCTTCCAGCGACAGCGTCCAGCACTGTCAACGCATCCCTCCAGCCGCGCTCCTTCCAGCGACTTCCGCTCCTGTGGCCTTCGACGACGCCCTGCTGCGTGCAATCGACAACCATCCAGCACGATCCGCCGTCTGCATCGCTAATAAGGAAATACCTGGCGACGAATCCTCGACTGCTCTCGATTCCAGCCTGGACGCGTAAGTTTCTTCCAGTTTTGTGCTGACACCCACGCGCAGGGATATATAGGAATTTATTCCTAAAATTATTCTGCATTTATTTCTTATTAATTCTTAATTGAATTAATTAAGTAATCAAATTTGTGACGCCATCATTGGGAGACGACGTGGATCTCGCGGCACCGCTCAAACAGACGACTCCGAGCAATCTAGCCATCCCGTCACCCGTTCCTTATCTCGTGTTAGCTCCATCCACAATATGGTAGACTCGACCGACTTCTTGGATGCTATGAACCAGCAACACACAATTATATTCGCCATAGATGCACGCCTTCAAGACGTAGAGGCGCGCTTTCGGGACGCACGACATCAGGACGACATGGCAACCCTCACCACCAAGCTTAACGGACTAACAGCAGCACCTCCAGTGGTTACCACCACATCCACGGATCACGCCAGCAGTAGTCAAGTTCCGCTACCGCCGCTCATTTACCATGAGCCGCCACCACAGACCCTTTTACGCCCTGAAGCTGCTATTCTGCCACGTTATACCTGTTTGGAATTCCCCACATACGATGGAAAAACGGATCCCTTGGGCTGGCTCACCAGGTGCGAACAATTCTTTGGCCATCAACAAACTCCGGCAGCTGAATGGCTCCCTTTGGCATCCTTCCACCTTCTCGACTCTGCTTTGCTTTGGGCCACTCGTCTCCTCACTGATCAACCGAGCCTAACGTGGGACGACTTCAAACGATTTTGCAGCATGCATTTCGGCCCTCCCATCCACAGCAACCCCCTTGGTGCCCTCACAACACTACGCCAAACAGGCTCCGTGGATGACTATCTGGACCAGTTTCAACTTCTTATGGTGCACATCACGCTTTCCCCAGAGATGCAGGTCGGCATCTTCACCGCCGGACTTCGCGATCGCCTGCGGCTTGATGTCGAATTTGAGGCTCCTCCAGACTTAGTGACTGCTATGAGTCTGGCTAGGATATGTGTGATCGTCGCCTCCAACTGGCACAGGAGGCCTATTTGCCCACCGACATGGGCATTCAGCCAGGTCATTCAGAGGGACATCCATCCCCACCAGTCCGGAAACTTTCTCGGGACGAGATGATGGAACGGCGCGCCAAGGGCTTATGTTTCAACTGCGATGAGCAGTACACTCGCGGCCACAGGTGCAAACGACTTTTCTATTTGCACGTCGAGGACTCTGATGATGAGGGTGTCGGCTGACACGGACATCATTGATCTCCCTCGAGCTAGAGGACAAGCTCAATTTGAAGGTCGGGAGAGATGTTATGGGTCTTATTATCATTATTATTATTATTATTATTATTTATTTCCATATATACATTTATTATGTCAAAAGAGCCGCGTCCTTATATGACGCATGATTTGTGTCGTGTCCTTTTTAGTCGTGTGTCCAAGTTTGTCGTTATTTCCTTTAGTGTTATTTCCTTTTTGGTGTCGATTGTAAGTCATATTTAAAGGACCTAGTGGGTCTTGTATCGGTATGAATAAAGAAGTCTAATTTTCCCAACCCTAAAAGAGATCTTGGAAGCTCTCTCTCTCTCTCGAGCACGCCCCGCATAGACAGCCGCGGTCAAGGCTCCGTAGTATCGCCGCCTTCGTCATCTCACCTCCGGCTACTCTTCCGGCGACCTCCGAGTCGGTCCGTAACAGAGTCCCATATGATATTTTTTGACGCTTAGGGTGAGAATGATCATATTATGAAAATTACGATTCATGGATATTTATCTTCCCCTAACGACATTAGGGCACTTTTCCCTCATGAATGCCTATCACACAATGTATGAAATTAATGTGGGAATTATATTAAGAAAGCTAATGAATGATAAATTGTATAGGAAATGATACAACAAGAAATAGACACCGACCCAAAGAAGAATAAAGAGAAAAAAAAAGCTACGGTGAGTTCTTATTTCCTTAGTTTCTTTTTATGATTTTCTTTCATGGAGCTTTATACAATGATGCTTATATATATGTTGATAAATGATGATAAAAAATTGCCCCAAATGCTTGTACATATGATAGTCTCAATATGCGTAAATGATGATGATGGCATATGTTTGTTAGTTTGTTAAATGTTTATAATTACAAACAACAACATGAATCTGTATAACAATTATGAAGGAGTATTTTAAGTGAATGACTATAATGAGGAATAAGTATAAATATGAATAAATGATGATAAAGAAAACAATATGAAAAAGTGCATCGATGCAATGGGTTAACCCAACTAGGGAGGTGGGGTGAATAATCTCTCATCATGAAATGAAAAGTGTGCTTGCGAATATGAAAAGGCACGTACCGAATACTTGTGCGTGCGAATATGAAAAGGCATATATCGAGTACATGAAAGCGCGCTATATAAATGAATGAATAAATGAAATGTTAATCTATTCTTAACATTGCCCAAAAAGGAAAATGAAAATAACAATGAGAAAGAGATGATGTAAAGAAGGAAAAGAAAGAAATCATGAAATAAAAGAACACTACAAAGAAAGAAAAGGCTATAAGAAAAATACGAGGAAACGTATTTTAAATGTGTAAGTATTTCATCTTTGTTAAATGCTTTTAGTCTATTACATGTGGGCTAATTGTTAATTATATGAATATCTCTAGTTTATTAATAATAATGTTTCCTTCATGTGCAAGGACTTCAAGAGGTAAGCAAGGTAAGTGCTAAAGAAATAAGAATTTGTTTAGCCAATTATGACTAACGTTTTATATTTTAAAATTTTTAGGATAAAGAAAGTAACGAGGAAGGCAGTTCTAAAGATTTATCTTTTAATGAGAAGAGTTTAAAATTGAGGTGAGAACTTTCATAAATGTTATGTTACAATATATAGTTTATTTCTTTTTACATCTTGAAATGTTCAGTCCCTTGTAGAAGAGATGATAGAATTTCTCTATGTAAGTTCCGATAAATGATTTTGTTAGGAAGTAAAAGTATAATGTAAATTGCGGCGGTTGACGGCATAGATGGGCCATTACAGCCTCTGCAGCGGATCAAGATGATCACTTGATGGCCACTATAAATGAAAGATCAACTAGTCTCTTAAATTAAATTGGCCATGAATAATTACTCTTTTTATAGTTGCTGGCTTGTTGCCAATGAAGGAATCAAAATATCTTCAATCACTAGAAATGAGCTCAGATGGCCCAATTTATATGGATAAGTTTAAGAACATAAATTTCTAGGGACTGAAGGAATCAAAATCCTAAATTCTTAGGGCGTGTTCGTTTCGCTGGAATTGGGGCAAGGGAATTGGAATTGGGTATCTCAATTTCAATTCCGCTGTTCGTATGGTGTATTTTGGACCTGGCATAGGCATTCGCTGAAAACCTATAGGTTTTACTTTTTAAAAAAAAAACTTTCATCAAAACCGAGCCCCTTACTTCGGTTTTCAGCCAGACGCAATAGAAAATCTTTCTGCGACAGCGCACCCTTCCTCTCCCTCCCGTGCGCGATCATCTCCCTCGCTCCGGCAAGCTTCCTCTCCCTCTACGGTATGTCTTCTCTCCCGCAGCAGGTTGTATGGACGGTTGTAGGGCTTCTCCTCTGTATTGTTTTCCAGTCAGCTGAAGGGCTTCTCCTCTGTAGGTTTTCCGGGGCAAGTCACCACTTTCTTCCTCCTCTCCGGCAATCACAGCTTGGAGCATGTCCCTCCAACATCTACAAGTCATTCTTCCTCCTCTTTGGCCCACTTCCTTTCTCCGGTTAGGTATAAAAAATTTTGGTTCCTACAAATTCTTTGATAAAATTATTTCTATCATTTTATTATTGTGTTAGCATTTATAATGATAGCATTGAATGGTTTAGATTTTTTTTTGAAGTTTCTATATGTAGATGTGTGTATGATTGTGTAGATTGGGGATTTTGTTTGTGTAGATGTGTGTGTGTGTTTTGTGTATATGTATGTGTATTTATGGTTGTGTGTATGTTGTGTGTTTGTATATGTATGTGGTTGTGTGTATGTGGTTGTGGTTGTGTATGTGTGTATGTGTGTATGTGTGTACGTGTGTATGTGTGTATGTTGTGTGTGTATGTTGTTTGTATGTGTATGTGGTTGTGGTTGTGTATGTTATGTGGTTGTATGGTTGTGTATTAATGTGTTGGTTGTGTATGTGTGTGTGGTTGTGTATTGTATGTGGTTGTGTATGTGTGTGTGGTTGTATGTGGTTGTGGTTGTGTATGTTAAGTGGTTGTGTATGTGGTTGTGGTTGTATGATTGTGTATTAACGTGTGTGGTTGTATGATTGTGTATTAACGTGTGTGGTTGTGTATGTGTGTGGTTGTGTATATGTGTTGGTTGTGTATGTGTGTGTGGTTATATGGTTGTGTATTAATGTGTGTGGTTGTGTATTAATGTGTTGGTTATGTATTAATGTGTTGGTTATGTATGTGGTTGTGCATGATTTGTATGCTGTGTGTATGTGGTTTGTTGTCCTAATGGTGGTATGTTGTGGTTGTATGGTTGTGTCTTGTGTGTATGTGGTTGTTGTTGTGTGTGTATGTTGTGTGTATGTGTTTGTTGTGTGTGTTTGTTGTGTGTATGTGTATGTTATGTGGTTGTGGTTGTGTATGTGTTTGTATGTGTATGTGGTTGTTGTTGTGTGTGTATGTTGTGCGTATGTGTTTGTTGTGTGTGTTTGTTGTGTGTGGTTGTGGTTGTATATGTATGTGTATTTTGTGTGTGTTATGTGTGTATGTGGTTGTTGTTGTGGTGTATGTTGTGTCTTGTATGTGTTGTTTGTATATGTATGTGTGTAGTTATGTATTTATTTTTTATGTTTCATAGATGGATACTCTTATCGAGTTTCATAAGAAAAGAAGAATGGACAACATGAGAAAGAGAGTTGTGGTAGCCGCTTTATCTGTTGTTGTAGTTGCTATTTTGATGAAAAATTGCAGAAACAGTTGTCCAAGCATTAGGACACAGCACTATACTCTCCGATTGATGCTTTTAAATAGGTTATATAACGGGACAGATATCAACTGTTATAACCAATTGCGTATGAACAAGAGCGTTTTTCGTAGCTTGTGCACGGTATTAGTGGATGGGGGGTTTTTGAGTGAGAATCAAAATATATCAGTGAAGGAATCAGTAGGGTTGTTCTTACATGTCCTAGCACATAACATCAAATTTCGGATTGTATGTGGTACGTACCTACGTTCCACCGATACCATAAGCCGTCATTTCAACCTTGTGTTGAGGGCAATCTTGAAGATGAGTTCGGCGTATATCAAACGTCCTGAAACATCACAATCACATAGGTGGGGGTACTTTAAAGATTGTGTTGGTGCTATTGATGGCACACACATTGACGTCACTGTACCACTAAGTGACCAAGGAAGATATCGCAACAGAAAACAAGTTATTACCATCAATGTCCTCGGAGTATGCAACGCTGACATGAAATTCATATATATTTTACCTGGTTGTGAGGGTTTTCTTCATCAGATTCAAGGGTGCTTCGTAATGCATTGGAGAGGGAGGATTGATTTAAAGTAGCCGTAGGTAAGATTACCCCTGATGGTCCACTATCTTGACAACAAGAGTATTTCCCTACATATAACAAATGATTTAAAATTGTAGGTAAGTACTATCTTGTCGATCCGGGTTATACAAATGGCCCAAGATATCTAGCTCCTTATCGGTCGACACGTTATCATCTTCAGAAATGTGCAACTTAAGGAAACAATCCTACTACCTATAAAGAGTTATTTAATCTTCGACATTCGAAGAAAAGAAACGTCATCGAATGAACCTTCGGATTACTAAAAAAAGATGGGCAATCTTACGCCAACCATCTTTCTTCAATATCAAGTAACAGGTATGTCATTCAAAGAAGAGAAACATAGTTTTCTTGTTGTGCATTATCAAAAAATTTAATTGTGTTTTATTATTACACAGGTTCAAATTATTAATGTTTGTTGCATTCTCAATAATTTCTTGGTAGACATGAGGCTACTAAATGATGTCAGATTGTTGGTGGAAGTTGATGCAGAAATATTAACACAAAATAGTAGCAGGGATAGTTTTGAGTATGCATATACGGTTGAACCCATTCAAGCGATAAATGAATGGACAATATTCAGAGATAACTTAGCTCTAACAATGTTTAATGAGTATCAAGATCGAATGACAAATATGTTAGATACATTGTATTAGTTATCATTTTGTGTAGCTGTCATTATTGTGTAGCAATCATTTTGTATCGCTAGCATTTTGTATCGCTATCATTATGTATCGATATCATTATGTATCGCTATCATTTTTGTGTCACTATCATTTTGTATCGCTATCATTTTGTATCGCTATCTTTCTGTATATATACAATTTTCATGATATTAAATTTTATAGTGTTGCTATGGAGAAGAATAAAACTCAAGCTTCAAAAGAGAAGGAAAAGTCATACATTCATTGGACCAATGAAATGGATTATGCTCTATCTACTTCTCTTTTAGAGCAACTACATCTTGGTAACAAGGGTTCAAACGGGTGGAAAGGAGTAGCATTCACCGTTGCTATCACAAGTTTGTGGGATGAGTGTCGAGTCCGTGTTAGCAAGGAAAAAATATCGGCGAGAATGAAAACGTGGAATAAATACTACCAGGAAATTTCGGCAATGCTACATACAAGTGGATTTGGGTGGGATTGGGAACGACATGTGGTACTGACGCAGGACGAATCTATAGGCGGCGGATAAACCGTGACCTAACTCTACATGTTATGCAAAGCCCGACGAATTAAATCCCAAATTAGTTAATAAATACAAACATCTCACGCAAAATAAGTTTACAGCAAGGCATGATAATTTAATTAAGCAAAACAGGCTTAAGCTTTCCTCCACGTGGAGGACCAAAGCAAGAGCGCGCAGCGAATCTGTCCTTCCTGCGGTTAGAGATTAATCTAAGCACAAATAATCATAATAAACTAAACATTCACACAAGCATATAATAATCCAAACGATAACAATGTTTTACAACCCAATTCCAATCCAAAAACACCACAAGAATATTAGGGACTGCTGTAAATAAAGAAAGTCTGGACGTTGGAGGGCTCAAAGAGGGGTTCCAGTGGTTGATGGACTGGATCGGGTAAGGGGAAGGGTGGTTGGGGAATTAGGAAGGCTGGATCGGGCTGCCGGAGGGCGGGATCTGGGCTTGAATGTCCAGATCAGGGCAGATCCGATGGGAGGGAGGTGTTGGGAGGTGGTTCCACGGATGGACTAGCAGCAAACCTGAAGGGATTAGGGTGCTGGATCGGAGTGGCACGGGGCTGGATCTGGGATGTAACGCCCAGATCTGGGCAGATCTGGAAGGGTGTACTATCTGGGAGGTCGATCCACGTGGGGAGGGGCTAGGGCAAGCCGGACAGGGTGGGGGAATGGTAGACTGGCGGGTTGCTGTTGGCGGGTTGTTGTTGGCGGGAAGGAGGAGGGGCGGCTGGCTGGGACAGCAGGGAAGGGCGGGTGGTGCTGGAGTGGGGAAAGGGGGTGCGGTTGAGGCTGAGGCAGCAGGGAGGGCTGCGGTTTGCAGGGAGGAAACCAGGGAGGAGGGTGGCGGTTGGCTGGGGCTACAGGGAGGGCGGCGGCTGGCTGAAAACAGGGGAAAGGAGGAGGCGGTTGGCTGGACAGCGGGATGTAGAGGTGGAGAAGGCGGGGAAAACACAAAGATACAAGGAGCTTACCCAAGGAGTCGTCACCAAGGGGTTCCACGGAGTCGGCACCGCGGAGGGGATCACCGGAATGAAGGAAGAAGCTCTCCACACATTCAGCAATCAGAATACAGCAACCCTACATATCCTATTTATAAGAAATAAAATTAGGGCACCCGGAATCAACAACTATGATTGGTCGTTGGTTTCGGGGCCAAAACTATATGAAATAATAACCGAAAAATACAAAGTTATATATGAAATTGACTCGCAACACGAATTCGAACGCATCCACAGAGTCGGATCGTCGATCCGGGCACGCCATATATGGTAAGTCGCCAAATCAGCCCCGAATAGGCCCAAAACTCGTCCTCGCCTCTGCTCCGCAACAATTTTATGCTCAAAAGAAAAGGAAATGCTTCAAAAGAGAAGGAAAAGCCATACATTCATTGGACCAATGAAATGGATTATGCTCTATCTGCTTCTCGTTTAGAGCAACTACATCTTGGTAACAAGGGTTCAAACGGGTGGAAAGGAGTAGCATTCACCGATGCTATCACAAGTTTGTGGGATGAATGTCGAGTCTGTGTTAGCAAAGAAAAAATATCGGCGAGAATGAAAACGTGGAATAAATACTACCAGGAAATTTCGGAAATGCTAGATACAAAGTGGATTCGGGTGGGATTGGGAACGACATGTGGTACAAGTTGACAGTGAGCAAGTCTGGACCGATTATATAAAGGTACTGGATTTTCTTGGGTATTTATCACTACTTTGTGGGATGCTGTACAAATTTGATGTCCACCAATTAATTTTATTAATGCAGGCACATCCATCCCTGAAGCACTACAAAGATAAAGTAATCGTCAATTGGGGTGATTTGGCCACCTTTTGTGGGACTGACAGAGCAAACGGTGTTAATGCGTCAACGGGAGTGGAATCTACCTATGATTTTGACGTGGAAGGGATTCCTGAAGAGGATGTTGCGGCAGAGCCAAGTGGTCAAAGTAAGAAGAAACCCAAAAAACATTCAGCTATTGATATGATTGCAGAAGTTGTCACTCATATTGCGAATAACATGGATGATCCAATTGAAATTTCCCCAGTTGGAGCACCTTCGAGGTCCAGGATTGAAGCAGTGTATCAAGCATTATCTGTTATGACAGATCTCTCAAAGGATGATCTTATAAATATCATAGATTTACTCAGCGTTGACGCGACAAAGTACGAGGTCTTCTTGGTCTTGCTAGATATTGCTAGGAGGAGACGGTTGCGCATTCATATAGGCGATTAGTTTGGAGCTTATATGTTTTATTTTGAATGTATCGGATTACTATGACATGACACATTTTGAAGTCGTAGAAGTTTGTATGTCTTAGCTAAGTTTGATATGGTCGGCAACTAGCTATTTCACTTTTGTGATATCCGTTTGTATCAAGCATTATCTATCTTAGCTAAGTTTGATATGGTCGTAGAAGTTTGTATGTCTTGCAATGAGTTTTTAATGAAGCGGGTATTGTATGTCGTTTACATATGTATTGTGATATTTTTGTCAATTCCAGACTCTGAATTCTATCCTGCAATCGAACAGAAATATTGAAATATTCAATTCCTGTGACTGAAAACCTTCCTGCAAACGAACACAGGAATTGGTTTTGACCCAATTCCAAAACCTCTGCGCCATAGGTTTTCGGCCAAAATCAATTCCTGTCAATCAAAACCTATAAATGGGCCCTTAAAATTTTTCAAATAAAAACTTCAACCTCAAAAAACAGAATTATCTCCGGAAGAAGGATTCATAAAAGAGATCATGGATAGCTGGGACAAGGAGCCTGCTATTGATGACTATGACCGTGATCATTATGTAAGTGATAGTGATGATGAAGAAGAAGAACAAAAGTACCTCCTCATCTAAAATCAAATCAGAAGTATTAGCCATCAATTCCCGGGAAAAAAGTGCAGGATTGACTCCCCTTTCTGCCCAGCTATCAACCATGAAAAAAAACAAATAAGAGATAAAAACTTCAGTTAATGCTAATCGTGGAATGAGTGTAAGAACGCCTAAATAGAATACATGTCAAGATAATCAACCCTGATACACCATCAGCAATCGCCAGAACACCTCCATTGTGGCTACTAACAAAGAAGGCATCCTCACCACCAGTATCAACCTTAGAAGAATCATAGAAGGGAAGCATGTCAACTTAGCAGATTGAGATGCTAATTTCTCTTCAACGAGTAGTATCTACCTTCTCTGGATGGGGAATGAAGTGAGTTCCTACTGCGAAGGACAACTCTGACCTAGAAATCGCACAGAACAACAATAAGACAAATTTCATTTCTTGTCGAGATTGAGAAAGCAGAAGTATCAGTGTGAGCTACGGAATGATTCGAAAATGGCGGTGGTGCTCACCTCAGTTGATGAAGGGCGGAGGGGCGGAGTTTGCGCCTGAAAATTGCTGAGAATTTGAGAGGATTCTTGGAAAAGTTAGAGAGGGAGCGAAGGGAGTGAGACATTGAGAGTAATGAAGTGAAATCTTCAATCTTCACTCTCTGTATTGGATTTTTCCTCCACTTGGAGCTGAAATTCCTTCCAGCCCGCAAATGGAAAGGGGATTTGGAGCTTGGAGTTGATAAAATGCCACGACAATGGCATTCTGTTCTCCATTTCCGGCCCGTGTTAACAACAGGAGGAAACAAGATTTATGGGACTTGCATTTAAATTTGAGTATAAATTTATAAGTATCAATGTACATAACAATTAATTAAGTATTCAAACAATATATTTAATTTATTTCCAGGTTTCACAGCCAAATGCAGAGTGAACAGTTCCATGTTATTATTTAAGTTTATATTTATGAACTTAGATTTACAAATAACTTCAATATTAGGATAAAGAATCAATCGGAACCGTGAGAGAGAATTTCCATCTGATGAAACACGTGGTTTATACGTGCGCAAATTTACGCGAACAATGATCTTAAATGCATAGTATGGGAATAAAATTTAAGACGGAGGAATATGATCAAATCTCCAGTCATTGATGCTCTCATTGAGTATGATTTCGATGTGAGTAACGATCTTTTAGGCCCTCAATCACTCCCTCTAGATGATGTAGGATGAATGAGTGATTGAACTTAAAGACCGAGTATCTTCTCCATAGATATTTATAGATGTGTTGACATCAATCACATCCAGAGGGGGCCCGAGGGACATTGGCACCCCCATTATTTTTCAAAATTGTTAGTGAATTTGGATTTCTCTCGTTGAGATAATGAATTTTGACTATTTTTATGTCAAAAACGGTGGTCAGATGAGGGAGAAACAACTTTGATAAGATGGAAGCATTCTCATGTCACGTAACTAGTTTGTTTTAGGATAAATATTGGCTATTCGCAGACCAAATTTGGCTATTCGCAGGCCAAGTTCAGTTATGTGCACCCCCAAAATTAATTTCCAACATATGACTCACGACCCTCCTAGTCACCCTGCTAGCATTTGTGTTTAGAAATTTTTTGTGCATCCTCATTTATAATTTTCTGGATCTGTCACTGCCCATAATGAATAAATATTGATTATTCAGTTAAATGGAAAGTTGTCCGTATAATATGAAGTTATTGGTCATAACTTACATGGAAAATTATCCATTTCATGAGAAGTTATTGACTATACAGAGTTAATTAGTAAAAAGATACAATAACCCAAATTATACAAAAAAAAAATGAGGTCACCTAGGCTTGATTGTTATAGGTCTAAAGGATTAGCCCGTAAAAGATTATGAACAAGTGTTGATTACTCTCGCAGATAAAAGATGGCAAAGTGATGCCCGCAAAGCAATGATAGTGGTTATGGAAATAGATATGTCTAAAAATAAAAGAATCTTCTATTGTAGTCCCGATTTTATGGTAAGTATTAAAGATATTGATCAAATTGAACTAAATATACAAACAAAAGAATACGAGGATTTTAAAGCACATGGTAATCTATTACTAAATATCATATTATTTGGAAAATTAACAAATAATTGCAGAACAAAATACAAACTTAATATTCAACATACCATTTATGGAATTAGTAGTTCCGGTGTTAAAATGATTAAACCAATAGATATTGATCCAACCCTTTTAGAAGGATTAAACTGGAAAATTAGTAATAATTTAACAAATAATTTCCTTAGTATGCAGGAAGATAGTTTACTCTACAAAAATATTGACAATACATATAGTCTACGATTCCAATGATATAAACTTAAAGTCAACGATGGATCTAGAAGAAACTGATGTTGATCTAGAAGCACTCCATAATGAACATTGATGTGCACACATGTATTTATAAACCTCCCCGGGGTGCGTTTATCCACGCCCTCACTATGAGAGTGGAGTTAGTGGAGTCGTGTTAGGCCTCATGACAAGGGGAGTGGGGAAGAAACCGTCATAGCCGTCGCACGCCGTCGTTCACATACGCGACAGCGAGGCCGCACCCCGCCACCTTCTAGCGCGACTGAAGTTGCATAACCGCACCCCACATAGTGGGGTGCGTCCGGCGCCGCACCCAACATGGGGGTGCGTCCGGCGCCGCACCCCCCATTGGGGTGCGTCCGGCGCCGCGCCACCCTTGGGGGTGCGTCCGGCGCCGCGCCACCCTTGGGGGTGCGTCCGGCGCCGCGCCACCCTTGGGGGTGCGTCCGGCGCCGCGCCACCCTTGGGGGTGCGTCCGGCGCCGCGCCACCCTTGGGGGTGCGTCCGGCGCCGCACCACCCTTGGGGGTGCGGCCAATGCCACAGCCCCCATGGGGTGCGGCCAAGCCCGCACCCCTCATAGGGGAGCGGCCGGCGTCGTGCCCCCTCGTGGGTGCGGCCGGAATGCAAGCACCTTGCTTTTCAGGAGGGTGCGCCTTCCCGTCTTGGGGGCTCGGTCTCAAGAAGGCACGCTCTTGCCACGCGCAATCGCATCCTTAAATTTCCGCCCGCAAAACAAGTCAAGTGCTTCCGCATTCATCGCACGCTCAGAACGCTCCCGCGTTCGCTGCGCGCTCAGAACTCTCTCGTGTTCATTGCGCGCTCAGTGCTTTCCCGTGTTCGTTGCGCGCTCAGTGCGCTCCCGTGTTCGTTTTGCGCTCAGAGCGCTCCCTTGGTCGTTACGTGCTCAGAATGCTTTCGTGTTCGTTGCGCGCTCAGAGCGCTCTCGTGTTCGTTGCGCGCTCAAACCCCTTTCGTGTTCGTTGCGCGCTCAGAACGCTTCCGTGTTCACAACGCGCGCGACAGTTAACCTTTTCTGATTTCCTTGATTGCAGGTCCAGTTCACTTCGCTCATGACATCGACAAAGCTGCTCAAACTGCCCAAGCTGACCGAACTGCCCGGGGGGGCAAGACGGGAATATCCAAAAAGTGGTGATCCTTGTGCTCCAAATTGAGCAGCGTGATTCGCCCGTCATGTGGTTACGGTGGTTACACGGCGAAATTACCAGGCTACCCCTGCCCAAGGCTATAAAAGGAGCACAGGACCTTCATTTCAAGATACCTTGTCTTTTACGCCCGAGAGAGCTCATTTGAAGATTTCCTTTGAGTTCTCCTTCGGCGCTTAAAGATCTCCTTCGATCTTCGAAGATCTTCTTCGAACCTTCGAAAATCTCCTTCGAGCTTTTGAAGATTCCATTTGCTTCGGAAGACAATCTTCTTAAGTGACTTGGAAATCCTCCGGGCATTGAAAGGCGACTCGAGAATCTCACTTTCATTCCCAGACAAGTACATAGTCTCTCAAGAGGTGGTCTGTCACCCTCGATGTTTTCTCTCTACTACCATTGTAACGAGCAGCGGCCTGTCGCGCTCGAGTTCTCAGCTTTCAATTGTAATGAACCAACAGATAGTGGAATTTGGTCGGCACAGCTCCGACCGCGTGATTTTTCACCATTTCCAGATTTTCCACGATAAAAAGCCTTCTTGTCATTTATTAACTCTCTCATTGACCGTTTGCGTGCTCCGTTCGCTCTCGAGCTAAGGTGGTTCAATTCGACCGGTCTACCAGAGTGTCAAGTGACCCGCAACAATTTGGCACCGTATGTGGGAATCGAGTTCCCATTTAGATCTGAAAGCAATCTCCCCGAGAGACCGGCAAGGATGGATACTCACCTGGTCATTTCAGACGCGGGCAGTTCCTCTCTCCCCACAAAATCACAAGGGGAAGCGCTCGTCGTTGCACCTATCCTACCTCAACGGCCTGACATTGCCGACGAGTAAATGCCTCTGACGACGGAGCAAGTTCCTAATAATAACGTACCCTGGGCCAGTCAATCCCCCTTGTCAGAGCAGATTTTGGCATATCCAGACCCACTTTGGCTCATGCCCCCGCAGTATAGGAAGTTCCACGGAGCAAAAAACTCATATGAGCATGTCAACTACTTCCTGACTACGATGGAAGCATTCAGACTCCCAGACCAGATCACTTGCAAGATCTTTCCCGCAACACTTCATGGTGACGCTCTAAATTGGTATCGATCACTGCCAGAAGGAATCATTCACAACTTCACCGAGCTATCCCAGTTGTTTACCTGATGGCATGAAGTCTGGGAATGGAGTGTCAAAAAATTAACTCAGACAACCAAGGGGCCTGAGAAGGATGAACTCTCCCCTTCAAAATGAACGGAGTGTGACCAACGTCAGGGGCATCACCATAAGATCGTGTCAAGAGAATCTCCGTAGAGGTTTGGATTTCACCATACACGCAAGCATTGGGAGCCCAACATTTGAGTTGAGAAGGGCGTTGATAAGTCACCGCATATCATTCAATATCCTGTTCATGGCAACTGTAACACGACTCAAGCTCCTTGGCGGGAACCTTAAGCTTAGAGCTAGCCATGCGGAACTTTCGGACGGAACAATAATACCCACCATAGGAAACATTATCCTCCCTCAACACATAGGGGCATCTCCAGACCCCGTCCAATACGAAGTCCAGTTCATTATCGCGAAAGCTGATTCACCATATGATGCGATATTCGGGAGCATCCTTCTTGACACGCTGCAGCATAGCACCTCCATTGCAGACCATATGGAGAGCAAAGGAAAGATCCTCCAAAACTTCGTTCGTCATCTCAGCAACACAACGACCGAGGTTTCTTGGGTTAGCCATGGCCCCCCACAAAGCCTGCACCCCAAGAAGCATTGCTCAGAGAAAAGCCATGTGGTACCAGTGCCGAGCGCAGAAACCAATCTCTCGGCATCAACCAATCCGCCACAAATCAAAACCATGGGTCGGAAGAGGAAGGGACAACGACCAATCACAGAGGTCAGTCGGCCTAACCAGAGCCAGCCAGACTGTTCCCAAGGGTTGATGAACCAGAAAACTCGGATCTACACCCCGTTAAATGCCTCTCGCGAGCATATCCTATCTATAATCTACAACCGCAAAATTGTCAAATGGTCGGGGCCGCTCCCTCGTGACTCAGGGAATCAATCCCATTTTTGTGAATTTCACCGAGGTCGAGGATGTAAGACCCCCCTCCCCTCCCAAATCAAAAGTCCGATCGGGGATCTTATCGCACACCACCCTTTTTGCAGGATGCCGAAGCGACCATGATGGGTGAAGGTACTAGCTTCTCCAACCCCCTTCCTTGAACACTCCGTTGTCACGCCTAGGGGTGATGTTAAGCGAAAGTTACAACACACCACAGAGTAGCGAAGCAGTTCTTCAGTGGAAGGCACCATTATCGAGTGCACCTTATAGTACTTAGCGGAAGACGCAGTATTATAGCGGAAGATTAACTATCACAGAAACCTCAAACTCAAGACCTGTATGAATAATTTCAATATCTCTGCCGCATTAAATCCTATCAATCAAGAATTCTGTTGGGGAAATGATTTCTCTTAACCCCTAGAAATGAGTAAAATATAAATTCTAAAGATGAAGAATTAGGATAAGTAAATATGCGTCGAATAGTATTCGACGCAACGTCGAAATAAAGTCGACGTTTCTATCAGAATGAGTCGAAGTAGCTCCAAGCAGAATTTGACGTATCCTATGTCGACGTAGCTCTGACTTCTAGTCGACGTATCTTGAAAAGTCGACGCACCTTAGTCGAGCACCTTCCTTATTCTCCTCTCGACGTTCTGCCAGGACGAATTCGACGCTTACGTCGAATAGTAATCGACGCACGTTGATTTCTATGATTAATTCAAAAATCGCCAGATCTCTTTCCTTCTTTCATAGATCTGATTTATATGGAATCAAATTATTCTTTATAGTCGTTCTGAATTATTCTTTCCTCTAATGAATTCTTGGCTAATTTGATTAAATCCATTATGGACACTATTTGAAACAGAATGAATACTTTCCTTCTATGGATATAATTGTTATGGAAATTTCTCCTTCTTTCTAATACTCTGCCTGCTAATTGATTACTCTCCTATAGTGTTATTTTAATGAACAGAGCTATAAATAACAAGGTGGTCGGCAGAGAGCAAAAACAAGTGATCCACCATTTTACATTTGAAAAAGAGGAAGAGCTCCCAAGTGAAAAGAGAAAATTGAGAAATAGTGCTGCAGCAAAGATCAAGCTTCCTTCTCCTTCTCACTCTGAAGCCATACTGCTGCAAACTCTGATAGCTCTCACAAAAGAGAGAAAAGGCCTACAATCTCCTTCTCACTATAGAAGAGAGATTTCATTCACTACTTCTTGTGCTTCCAATTTCTTGCTAGGAAGAAGATTCTTTCTTGTCTTAAATACTTCTTCTCCTTTTTCTTATTTTCACTTTTATATATTGTAAAAGAGTTTTTAGAATCTCTCTTCAAAAAATTCAGTTGTACTGGTTCTAAGAGTCTCCTTTTCAAAAGACTCAGTTGGTTCTAAGAGTCTCCTTATCAAAAGACTCAGGGTGGTTCTAAGAGTCTCCTTATCAAAAGACTCAGTGCAAGATAGTGAATTTCCTACCAAGGGGGTAGAAGAGTGGACTACCCAAAGTTTGGGGAACCACTATATTTCTTTGTGTTGTGCTGTGAATTTTCTTCTTGCATTTGTTTTCTTTACTTGTTTAATTCTTGTTGGTGTGTGAGAAGCACTAATCTGTGATCACTACACCCATATATATATAATTATTAACTTTGCACAAAAATATTTTAAATCTCTATTCACCCCCCCCCCCCCCCCCTCTAGAGAATTCTAGTGAGGTTAACTGTGCACTTTCAATTGGTATCAAAGCGAGGTTGATCTAAAAAGGATAACTCCTTGATCAAAAAGATCCTACCTCTTATTTATATATATGTATATATTTCTAAAAAATATTAATTTTCACATGGCACAAATCAAAGATTATGCTTCCACCAGACCACCAATTTGCAACCTTGAAAAGTTTGCACTTTGGAAAACAAGAATTAGAATTTATTTAAACTCTATTGATGATGAATTGTTTAATGTTATCTTGATAGGTCCCCCAAGCCATTCAGAAAGTACTCAAGTGGAAAAGTGACTGAAACACTTGCTCCAAAAGCTGAGTGGTCAGAGGAAGAAAAGAAAGCCCAAGGATATGATGCCAAGGCTATGAATATCCTAGTCTCAACCCTCTCAGATGAAATCTTCCAAAAGATTGCTAATTGTGTATCAGCTAAGGAAGTATGGGAAGCTCTCACCAAAATGGTAGAGGGAAGTGTTGATGAGAAAAAGGATAGAAAGGCACTACTCATCTCTCAATATGAAAACTTTCAGAAGAAAGAAGGTGAAAGTGTTGCTGACATGTATGATAGATTCAGCCTCACAGTGAATGAGTTGAGAACACTTGAAAAGGACATATCTCTCACTGAGATAAATGACAAACTGCTAACTTGCTTCCCTAGCTCTTGGGATTCAAGAATCTGGCCAATTAGAGACTCCAGAAGTCAAAGAGAAATCTCAACAGATGTCCTGTTGGGCAAATTAAAATCTTATGAACATCTGTTGAAAACAAGAGCTGAGAAAGAAGAGAAAGAAAAGGCTCCTTCACTCTCAAAAGAAAAGAGTATTGCATTGAAGGCTGTTGAAGGTGAATCCTCTACAAGTGATGAGGAGCTGATCAGCCTACTGGCCAAAAGGTTCAAGAAGTGGATCAAAACAGAAGGATCCAGAGGAAGAGACTCAAAAACCAGGTATAATAAAACACCTACTAAAGAGATTATATGTTACTCTTGCAGGAAACCTGGACATATTGCACCTGAATGTCCTAAGGAGATCAGCAAAAAGAAAGATCTGAAAAGAACAGATCTACAGAAGAAAAAGAAGAAAGAGAAAGGTCTCATTGCTCAATCATGGAGTGATTCAGAATCTGAAGAAAGCACCTAATCTGACAATGATCAAGAAGAGGCCAAGCTGGAGGAAACCTGTTTGATGGCCACTGAGAAGCCTGATGATACATCTATGGTAAATATGCTTGATGATATAGATTTCTCTTCCACTGATTTCAAAAATAATTTCAAAGAATTCTGTTTAAATCTAATCAAATCTGAAAAAGAAATTAAAGAACTAAGAAATGAATTAAACAATCTCAAACAAGTAAATACACAGTATAATAACTATGAGCTTAGTCTAAAGGAATTAGACAAAATCTATACAGAAAATATAACACTGAAAAATGAGCTAGCAAAGACAAAGGTCTTTGAAGACTCTCTAAATGGGAGAAGTCAGAAGCTCAAGAACATCTCTAGAAATCTTACTGAAAGACTTAGACAACTAGAAGATAATACTAACTTAGAACCAAAAACTCAATCACCTAGAAAATCTGTTTGGAGACATCCCATTCACTTCACTAGGGAAGGTCATTTGACAGGAGAAAGATCACAGGAAAATCCAGAAACAACCACTGTCTTTAATAAAACTAATCTCATTACATATGAAGGAATCCTAGGAAAATATCCTCAGAAAAGAGTCAAACATGCGTCGAATTCTTATCAACGCACGTCGATTTCTAATCGACGCTTGCACCAAAGTGCGTCGACTCCTACCCGACGCAACCTCTCTCATGCTTTGACTGAAAATAAACGCAGAATGGAGAAAGCGTCGACTTCATATCGACGCAACCATAAACCTACGTCGAATCCATATCGACGCAACCAATCAGACAGAAATTTCTCCTCTTCCAAACAGCTCTCTCAATCCATTTCCTTTTACTATGACCACTATTTCTATAACATCACCAAAGAAAATTGGTATGATAAACCAATACCCCTAAAGGAGGAAGGATATTCAGAAAAACCTACTTATTCTTTCATTAAATCTTTCACTGATGGGAGGAAGGGACCTCAGCTCAGCAGGGTCCAAACTAATGTGTAAAACTTTATGTGCAGATGTATCACATCTCCAGGCTGGTGTGGTACTTGGACAGTGGATGCTCCATGCACATGACAGGATGCAAAAATTTATTGATCAACTTTGAGGATAGACTTGGACCATCAGTGACCTTTGGAGACTCTAGCTGTGGCCAAACCAGGGGCTTTGGAGACTTCAAAGAAGGGAAAGTCACGTTCAAGAATGTGGCAGTAGTTAAAGGACTGAAGCACAATCTGATAAGTATAAGTCAGATATGTGAAAATGGTAAGTATGAGGTAAAATTCACCACACTATTCTGCCATATAATTGATATCAAGACTGGTGCCACAGTACTCAATGGAATTAGAAAAGGAAAAGTATATGTAGTGGACTTTAGCTCCTCACCTACAGAAGTCTGTTTATTCAACAATATTATTGATAAAAGTGAATTATGGCATAGGAGACTAGGTCATCTAAACTACAAAACCATTAGTAAACTAGCAAAGAATAACCTAGTTAGAGGCTTACCAAAGGGTAGGTACTCTAAGGATTCTCCATGCAGACCTTGCCAACTAGGAAAACAAACCAAATCATCCTTCAAACCAATTGGTAAGGATGACTCTCCCAGGGTCCTTTACTTACTACACATGGATCTCTTTGGTCCCATATCCACTCAGAGCTTAGGTGGAAAATCCTATACCCTAGTAATTGTGGATGACTATTCTAGATTCAGCTGGGTATTCTTTCTAAGGGCTAAGTCTGAAACCCACAAGACTCTCGCAAGATTCATAAAACAAATTCAATCTGAACTCAATAGTCAGGTTTCCATAATCAGAAGTGATCGTGGGACTGAATTTGAAAATCAGTTCATGAGTAGTTTCTGTGAAGATATAGGTATCAAACAAAGTTTTTCAGCCCCTAGAACCCCTCAACAAAATGGAGTTGCTGAGAGAAAGAATAGAACTTTAATTGAATCAGGAAGGACCTTACTCGCAGAATCAGGTTTACCAAAAACTTTCTGGGCTGAAGCAGTCAACACTGCCAACTATGTCCTAAATAGAAGCCTAATACACAAAACTAAATCAAAAACTCCATATGAGCTCCTGAAAGGAAAAACACCCATAGTTAAATATTTTAAGATCTTTGGATGTGCTTGTTTTATCCTAAATAATGGAAAAGATCATCTTGCCAAGTTTGACAAGAAATCTGATGATGGAATATTTCTGGGATACCAGCATCTAGTAAAGCCTATAGGTGCTATAACAAGAGAACTCTTAAAATTGAAGAGTCTATACACATTATATTTGATGAAACTAACATACTGTTTAAGGGGGAGGGAACTCCCACCAGCTCTTTTCCACAGGAAAGCAGCAGCATAGAAACACAGCTTGAGCAACTGGTTCTAGAGAACACAGATAATGGAAAAGAAAACCAGATAGAGGAATCAAGTGAGGAATCTGAACAAGAACATGAAGAAGATTCAGAAAAGAGCATTCAAAACCAACTCCCACAAGAGAACATGGTTCAGGAAGGCCAGGTGGACAATGATCCTATCACCAATGAGGAAGAAGAACATCTGACGAGTCCAGGCAGGACAAGGGTCAATTTGAAAGATCATCCACAAACTCAAGTAATTGGAGACCCCAATACAGGAGTAAGAACAAGACACCAGGTCTCCAATGGGATGATGCTCCAATGCTTCCTATCACAAGTTGAACCAAAGAAGTTTGAGGAAGCAAATTGTGATCCTCACTGGATTATGGCCATGCAAGAAGAACTAGGCCAATTTGAGAGAAACAAAGTGTGGAACCTAGTTGAAAGACCAAGAAACTACCCTGTGATTGGTACAAAATGGGTATACAGGAACAAACTAGATTCCACTGGAGTAATTGTCAAGAACAAGGCAAGACTTGTAGCACAAGGATATAGACAAGAAGAAGGGATAGACTACAACCAGACCTTTGCTCCAGTAGCCAGATTGGAGGCAATCAGGCTCTTTCTTGCCTATGCAGCCTTCATGAAGATGAAAGTCTACCAAATGGATGTCAAGAGTGCTTTTCTGAATGCTGACCTTCAAGAAGAGGTATATATGGAGCAACCACCAGGTTTTGTAAATCCCTCTTCTCCTAACTTTGTTTATAGACTTAACAAAGCACTATATGGTGTTAAGCAAGCACCTAGAGCTTGGTATGAAACTCTCTCTAACTTCCTTTTAGAAAATTCCTTTGAAAGATGAAAAGTAGACAAGACACTCTTTACTAGAACCCATAAAAACCAACTCCTCCTTGTTCAAATATATGTAGATGACATCATCTTTAGCTCAACTCATCCTAAACTATGTAAAAGATTTGCTAATCTAATGCAATCTAAATTTGAAATGAGTAGTATGAGAGAACTCTCATATTTCTTAGGATTACAAGTAAAACAAAGTAGTGAGGGAATCTTCATCTCACAATCCAAATATACTAAAGAGCTAATCAAAAAGTTTGGTATGGAATCAGCATGTACCATGAAAACACCCATGGCAACCAATGCCATTATAGAAAAAGATGATAAAGGAAAATCAGTAGATCAAAAGACATATAGGGCCATCATAGGATCCCTTCTATATCTAACAGCTAGCAGACCTGACATTATCTTTGCCACTTGCATATGTGCTAGATTTCAGGTTGATCCTAAGGAATCCCATCTCACCTCTGTAAAAAGGATTCTTAGATACCTAAAGGGAACCCCTGAACTAGGTCTATGGTACTCAGCAGAAACCAACTTTGAATTAATAGGTTTTTCAGATGCAGATTATGCTGGATGTAGGGTTGATAGAAAAAGCACATCTGGCACTTGCCAATTCCTAGGTGACAGATTAATCTCATGGTTCAGTAAGAAACAAACTTCAGTCTCAACCTCAACACCTGAAGCTGAATATATAGCTGCAGGGAGCTGTTGTTCACAAATACTATGGATGCAAAATCAACTTCTTGACTACAAATTGGAGGTTAATAACTCTAAGATCTATTGTGATAGCTCTAGTGCTATATCTATAGCATCTAACCCAGTCCTTCATAGTAGGACCAAACATATAGAGATCAGATATCACTTTCTCAGAGACAATGTTGAAAAGGGTAAGATAACCTTAGAATATATTCCCACAGACAATCAAAGAGCAGACATCTTCACAAAACCCTTAGATGAAACTAAGCATAATTATTTCATCAACACCTTAGGAATGCTTGATGGTAGTCTGTAACCACCATTGTTGGGAAATCTAAAAGAAATCAGGAAATCTAAGAAAGTATTTGAAGATGCGTCGAATACATATCGACGCACCGTCGAGAAGAACTCGACGCTGGCGTTGATTTCTTCCCGACAAAGTTACATCGATAACTTATCGACGCACCGTCGAATTGATGTCAACGCAGGGTTATGAACACGTCGACAGAACACTAAGTGGACAAATCTCCACGGAGCGTCGACTTTATATAGACGCATATGTCGACATCAATTCGACGTAACGTCGACATCTGGTTACAATTAGAATCAAATCCTTACTTCCTCTTTTGACGATTGGATTACCTGATATACCTTGATTTCTGTTTCCTTTCTCGACGTTTCACCTCCTTTAAATAATACCTCTTATTTCATAACATATACTCTCCTAAAACCCGCCAAAACTTCGTCTTCTACCTCTCTCTCTCTCTGCAACAATGACACCAACTCATGATCAATCGGCCCTCATCAAAGCGATGAACGATGCTCTCGAACACCTAGTAAATGATTTCCAGAATCACCTGAATCACTTCGCCAACGAATGCGCTGCCATGATCAACACCTGTGCAGCCAAACTGGCAACCCTCTCTTCTTCTCTTCCTGAGCTTAATGCTCTCATTCAAGAACGACCTCTGTCGCCAGAAAGGCTTAAATCCTTTATGCAGGATATAAACCAGGGGAGAGTTGCTCCAGAAACCCCCCATTGTCAGGTTATCTATCTCACTTAAAAGCTCAGGGTTAATTTCCTCTTCAACTATAAATATTATTATCCTTAAAGTATTACTCCAACTTCTCTTCTTATAATAGGCTCCAATCTTCTCCAATCACTCTAACTACACCTTCAACAAAAATTTTGAAGAGACCTCCTCCTACCATACTGAAGGAGAGCATGTTGTGGATTCAACATTCAGAATAGATGCCCCACATACCCAGGGGAGATTGCTGTGGTAAAGAATACAGAAGTCCAGGGGGAGGAAGAAGCAGCCTACTCTGATGACTGGAGAGGACAAGTGTCGATTGAAGCAATCCCATGTGAGGAAGAAATTCAGCATCACTCTCCTGGCTTCTCTGCCAGTTACATCAAACTGAAGACACCTCTACTTAAGGACATCCCTTCAGAAGAGCTTGGAGGTGACAAACATCCCTCAGCAAAGATTACTCTACCAGAGGTCATTCTGCCTTTCACTACAGAACAAACTCCCCCTCTTGAACAAATCCCTTCTCCACCTAAAGAGAAAACTCCTTCTCCTCTGCTACCTCTACCTCCACCTCAACCTTCTTCTCTACCTCCACTGCTACCTTTACCTCCTCCAATAGCAAAACTCACTAAGCAGATCCTAACTAGGCAAAGTCCAGAAGGACAAATGAAAAGGAAAAGAGAAGTCATTCCCTACTTGCAAAACTTCTCCAAATAAGAAAGGAAAGGGTATGCAAAGTAAAAGAAGTATAGAAAAGCATGTGAGGAAATAAAAAGATTTGAAAAGATGCCTATTATCACTCCTAACAGCCCTGTGAAGGAGTACCATGACCCTAACATAGAAAAGAGGCATGAAGAGATAAGAGAAAGAGAGTTGTATGAATATGAAGCAGCTAGGAAAGAAGTAGAAGATAAAAGGAATGCATGGATGGAAAAGATCAACAGGGGAATGACCAAGGAACAAATTCTTGCTGAATCTTCTATCAAAATTCCAAAGAAGTTGTTTGATATTGAAGCCTATCAAAAGAAAAACCCTCAGGCAGGGGTCATTCTAGAAAAGGGACAAAAACACAAGAGGGGTGTAGGGTGTGCTGAAGATACCTACATTCCCTATAAGAAGCCTACAGGACCTGCAAAGTTAGACAAATGGCTTGACAAACCCTGGAAAGGGAAAGTAAAGATGACTAAAATTCCTGAGAAACATGAATCAGAAAAGAAAACAAAGTATAGGCCCAAGGTTGATAGCAAGGGACCACCTGAGCTCAAGCCTACTCAACTGAAAACACAAAACATTACAATTGAGATGATTGATGAAAAAGCAGCAATCATCATCAGCAAAGGCTACTCCATAAATGACACTATCCCTGATGGTGATAAACTCTTGGAGAAACTGTATACAATCATCAAGAATGTCCAGGAACGTCCTGATAGAGCCAGGGGCTACATTTTTGATGTTATTGAAAACTTATCTAGGAAACTTTATTCTGCTTTTGTCAACTTCATGTACAGAAAGAAGTTTCTGGTTTAATTCTTGTGAAAGACAAATGCTTGTCATATGCTTTCTTATTCTAATTTCTCTTCTGATTGTTTAATATATTTCTTATCTTTACAAATGCTGTGAAATGTTAATTATATGCTTTCTCTCCTATAGGATTAAGACAAATAGGGGGAGATTGTTGGGGAAATGATTTCTCTTAACCCCTAGAAATGAGTAAAATATAAATTCTAAAGATGAAGAATTAGGATAAGTAAATATGCGTCGAATAGTATTCGACGCAACGTCGAAATAAAGTCGACATTTCTATCAGAATGAGTCGAAGTAGCTCCAAGCAGAATTCGACGTATCCTATGTCGACGTAGCTCTGACTTCTAGTCGACGTATCTTGAGAAGTCGACACACCTTAGTCGACGCACCTTCCTTATTCTCCTCTCGACGTTCTGCCAGGACGAATTCGACGCTTACGTCGAATAGTAATCGACGCACGTCGATTTCTATGATTAATTCAAAAATCGCCAGATCTCTTTCCTTCTTTCATATATCTGATTTATATGGAATCAAATTATTCTTTATAGCCGTTCTGAATTATTCTTTCCTCTAATGAATTCTTGGCTAATTTGATTAAATCAATTATGGACACTATTTGAAATCAGAATGAATACTTTCCTTCTATAGATATAATTGTTATGGAAATTTCTCCTTCTTTCTAATACTCTGCCTGCTAATTGATTACTCTCCTATAGTGTTATTTTAATGAACAGAGCTATAAATAACTAGGTGGTCGGCAGAGAGCAAAAACAAGTGATCCACCATTTTACATTTGAAAAAGAGGAAGAGCTCCCAAGTGAAAAGAAAAAATTGAGAAATAGTGCTGCAGCAAAGATCAAGCTTCCTTCTCCTTCTCACTCTGAAGCCATACTGCTGCAAACTCTGATAGCTCTCACAAAAGAGAGAAAAGGCCTACAATATCCTTCTCACTATAGAAGAGAGATTTCATTCACTACTTCTTGTGCTTCCAATCTTCTTGCTAGGAAGAAGATTCTTTCTTGTCTTAAATACTTCTTCTCCTTTTTCTTATTTTCACTTTTATATATTGTAAAAGAGTTTTTAGAATCTCTCTTCAAAAAATTTAGTTGTACTGGTTCTAAGAGTCTCCTTTTCAAAAGACTCAGTTGGTTCTAAGAGTCTCCTTATCAAAAGACTCAGGGTGGTTCTAAGAGTCTCCTTATCAAAAGACTCGGTGCAAGATAGTGAATTTCCTACCAAGGGGGTAGAAGAGTAGACTACCCAAAGTTTGGGGAACCACTATATTTCTTTGTGTTGTGCTGTGAATTTTCTTCTTGCATTTGTTTTCTTTACTTGTTTAATTCTTGTTGGTGTGTGGGAAGCTCTAATCTGTGATCACTACACCCATATATATATATATATATAATTATTAACTTTGCACAAAAATATTTTAAATCTCTATTCACCCCCCCCCCCCCCCCCCCCCCCCTCTAGAGAATTCTAGTGAGGTTAACTGTGCACTTTCAGATTCATTGTCAATATATAGATACCATGAGATAGGGCACAACAGAAGACGCAGCCTAATGAATATGTACTTGAAGTGGCATGCTCGGTGGCTTCCTCCACACATTGGTATTGTCTCTCACCCGTCCCTGTTACCTGTGCTAAGGATAAGTTATTAAAACCACGAATCAAATCCAATTCCTATTAGCATCAAGCCTAATGTGATATTTAAATGAGGGAATATCTGGACTATTGTTGGGTTGTGGAAGTCTTCCCTCGACAGCCGCCTACGTACTCTGTATCATTATGCATATTGTCTCAGACCCACGTAGTTCTATTAGTTTCACACGGGTTGTCTTCCCAGACCGTCCTTCGTGCGGGTTGTCCTTCGTGCGAGTTATCTTCCCAGACTGTCCTTCGTAGGCATATTTCTCGAAGGCACAATATATTCCCGTAGGAATATTTCTCTAAGGCACAATATATTCCCGTAGGAATATTTCTCGAAGACACAATGTATTTCCGAAGGAATATTTCTTGATTACAGTCAGTACAGAAATAAAACCCAAAACATCGATATGTCTTCTCTGCTCCCAGAGTAGCGACCAGTTCGACACTATTTAGGGTTGACTCTGAAGGAACGTCTCATCTTCACGTCAACTTTAAATTACAAGTAATAAAGAAATAAAAACCAAACCATCGATCTGACCGCTCCGCTCCAAGAGCGGTGGGCAATTCGACACTATTTAAGAGTGTCCCATCTTCACGTCAATCTCTAAATTATAGGTAATAAAGAAGGAAAAGCCAAAACATCGATCTGTCTGCTCTGCTCTACAAGCGGCGGCCGGTTCTGAAAGTGAGATTAGATTTTAGATTTACTCTAGAGGGGGGTGAATAGAGTATTAAAAGTTTTTAACTTATTTTATAGCGGAATTAAAATACAGATATATATGTATGTGTATAACAGAGTGAGTATAAAAACAAAACAAGAAATCACACAGCACAGTACAGAAAGAAAAACACAATCACAGAAGACACAAGGATCTATAGTAGTTCCCCAATCAAACTGGGTACATCTACTCTTCTACCACCCTTGGTAGGAATCCACTAGGTTTTTGATCAGGTGCCCTATCACCACTGAGATTTTTGATCAGGTGCCCAAACACCACTGAGCTTTTGATCAGGTGCTCAAACCAATCAAAGGTTTTTGATCAGGTGCCCTGCCACCAAAGGGTTAACTTTTGAAGGGAGTTAGAACCCTGTACAAGATGGGATAAAAAGGGTAAACAAAAAGATGTTTATGAAATTCTTCTCTGTCAACAATCTGAGAGAAGACTAGTGGATTGTTGTGTTGTAAAGCTCCCCCTATCTGATAGAAATCCTTGACAGTTGAAGGATGGAGCTTTCTCTTGAATGTAGAATATCTTCCTTGATAGCAGATGAATCTGAGAGACAAAAAGTTCCTCAGATTATTGTTGCTCTTTGAAGATTAGAACCAGCAGCTGAAAACTGAGAGAATGAATGTTGATGTTCTCAGAGAATGAGAATGTTGCTGTTGAGGATGAACTCTGTAATTCTTTTTGATATTTTTTGAAGTTCACTCTCGACTGATTCTTTTCCTGGTACTACACTACTGCTCCATCCTTTTTTCTTAGAGAATATATCTCACTGATTTGAAATTCAAATCTTTTAATTAAGGAATAAAATATTCTGAAAAGATATATCTTAGAACTGCAATCTGATTCAGCAATAAACTTTAATTCTTTTTTCTTTTCCATAAAAGTATCCTTTTCCAAAATGTCAAACAGCTACTTTCTCGAGAGAAGAGAATGGAAAGGAATATTAAGAGGAAAGATCATATCTTGACTTATTTGATAATGAATAAGTCCAAATAGAATTGAATAGATCCGTTGTTGTATAGCCGATCTGAGTTCAGAGAAAATAGATAACTGATCTATCAGAAAATGTTAAGCTGGAGAAGAAGTTCGTCGAGCAGAAAACTGAGTTCGTCGAACTAAAAGTTGAGTTCGTCGAACTGAATCTGGAGTTCGTCGAACTGAATTAATTTGTCGAACACAATCTGGATTTCGTCGAACTGAATCTGGAGTTCGTCGAGCTGAGAGAAAATCTACTGAACTGGCTGGAAGATTGAATTCGTCGAGCTGAGAAGCAATTTTGTCGAACTGACCATCTTATTACTTATGCGTCGAACACAGAGCTAAGTTCGTCGATCTCAAACTGGAGTTCGTCGAACTGAGAGATAATCTGATAAACTGTATGGAGAACTGAATTCGTCGAGCTGAGAAGGGAGTTCGTCGAACTGAAACACGCAATTCGTCGAACTCAGTAAGGAGTTCGTCGAACCCCGTAAGGAGTTCGTCGAACGTAGACTGGAGTTCGTCGAACACAGAAACATGGAATTTTTCCTAAGTTCTAGCTACTCAGACACACTTAGACCTTGACCCTTAGACTATAAAATGGGGTCAACTTGAGTCCTAGTCGCAGATAGTGATCCTAGCCCAAATCAGTAATAGGGTTGTTCCAACAGGTTCAGCGCTATTTATGGTTGACTTTGAAGGAATGTCACATCTTTACGTCAACTCTAAATTATAGGAAATAATGAAGGAAAAACCAAAACCTCGATCTGTCTGCTCTGCTCTACAAGCGGCAGCCAGTTCGGCGCTATTTAGGGTTGACTCTGAAGGAATGCCTCATCTTCATGTCAACTCTAAATTATAGGCAATAATGAAGGAAAAACCAAAACATCGATCTGCCCACTTTGCTCTACAAGCGGCGGCCAGTTCGACACTATTTAGGGTTGACTCTGAAGGAATGCCCCTCTTCACATCAACTATAAATTATAGGCACTAAAAAAAAAGCCAAAACATCGATCTGTCCGCTCTGCTCGACAAGCGGCGGCTAGTTCGGCACTATTTAGGGTTGACTCTGAAGGAATGTCCCATCTTCACGACAACGCTAAATTATAGGCAATAAAGTCATAAAAGTCAAAACATCGATCTGTCAGCTTTGCTCAAAGAGCGGCGGCCTATTCGACACTATTTAGGGTTGACTCTGGAGGAATGTCATATCTTCACGTCAACTCTAAATTATAGGCAATAAATAAATAAAAGCCAAAACATCGATCTGTCTGCTCTGCTCAAAGTGCGGCAGCCAGTTCGGCACTATTTAGGGTTGACTCTGAAGGAATGCTCTATCTTCACGTCAACACTAAATTATAGACAATAAAGAAATAAAAGCCAAAACATCGATCTGTCCGCTCTGCTCAAAGAGCGGCGGCCAGTTCAGCATTATTTATGGTTGAATTTGAAGGAATGTCTCATCTTTACGTCAACTCTAAATTACAGGCAATAAAGAAATAAAAATCAAAACATCGATCTGAATATTTTTGTTAGGCTGTGTCATGCTCTAATACACATCATATAAAAATATGAGCCATGTGGGTCATGAAAATCTCCCCCCCGGGAATTTTTACAAGTAAAGGACCCAACTTAATTAAATCTTTGAAAAATATCTGGAATCAATATAAAAATTTGATTATTTTTCCTAAGTTGTACCATACTCCATCACACATTATATAAAAAGTTGAGCTATGTGGGTCATGAAAATCTCCCCCTGGAATTTTTACAAGTAAATGACCGAGCTCAATTAAATCATTAAATTATCATAATGAGTTCTGAAAATTCTCAAATAATTACCCCAGGTGTACATGGGATCTGGAAATATCCCATATTTATATCGTAATTTTTTGATCGAATCTAAACTATGATAATTCAAAAACCCAAAATATCAGAGTATTTTAATTATTGAAAATACCAAATCATGACATAAGAATCTGAAATTTTTACTGGAGATACTCCTCAGGAAAATGCACCACTTTCATGTTCACCACTTTTCCATTAGGGTCATATACCACCCTTCAGAAAATCACAAATCAAATTCTATATTATAATTTATCAATTATGTTAACATCCCTCACCGCCACCTGTACCAAACCAAGCCTTACGGGTCTCCTCCGCTGCCGGCCCGCCGTCGGCCGGCCATGGCTCCATCCCCGACCGACTCCTAGGGGGCGGGCACACCCTCCGGCGGTGGTCCGGCGGCCTGCCGCCGCCGGAGTTAATTTTCATGGAAAAAAGGACGAAGGAGAGTGAGGACGGTGGCTGCGCTCCGGCCGCCGAAGTTTGCATGCGATACGTCCGGGAGGTAGGGAGGAAGGAGAGGAGGAGGTTCCATCTCGTTTGGCGTCCTCCGGGAGCTTTCGCAGGTTCTTCCATTGGAGGTGGTGGAGGTGGCAGAGGTGGCAGAGGTGGCGGAGGTGGCGGAGCTCGGCTTCTCCTTCTCCGGCGAGGTGGAGCTCCGACAAGGGTTTGGATGGGCTCGACTTGGGTTGGGGGAGAGGGGTCCCCTTCCTACATAGTTGTGTGTGTGGGTGGGGGGGGGGGGGGGTTATATAGAAATGGCTGAGAGCCCTCCTCCCTCTCCTTCCTCTTCTCTCTCTCGGGTAAGCTTTCATCTAACCATGGTTGGGCTGAGGGCAGCTGGCAGCACCTTAGTGGGGAGAAGAAAATATCTTATGCCACTACCTTATTTTTAGGCTAAGTGGAATATTAGTTTAGGTGGGGGGGGGGGGGGAGAGAGAGAGAGAGAGAGAGAGAGAGAGAGAGAGAGAGAGAGAGAGAGAGAGAGAGATAGGGTTTAGCTTAGGCTTAAGCCTTGATTTTGGGATTAATGCAAGGTGGTTGATCCACCAATCATGGGTGAGCATGGGGATTGGGGTTTTGTTGAGTGAAGGATGAGTGGAAAGGTTTAAGGGATTCAAATTAACCTCTTATAAGAGGGTTGACCAAAGTCAACCCTAAGTGGGCCCCTTATGCATGCTAAGGTAATTATGGGTTTAAGTCGTCAATTGTTGAGTCATCGGTGATGTGACGAGGTTGAGATCCAACGTTCACGTATCTTGAGATTTCGTATAATTTACGAGCATTTATTTTTATTTACTTGTCTAAGCGACGTCGGAATTGAGCGAAACGAATTTTTTTGCACTTGTATCCTCCATACGAGTCTAATGCAACTGACAGAATTCGATTCAGAGCACATTTGCTTAACATCTGAAAATGGCGTTGTTGCGCCGCTCAATATTACTCAAAATAGTCAATTTCTCCAGATGACATCGAATTACAATGAAACGAGTCCCGTTGCACTCGTATCGACCATGCGAGTCTAACAAAAGTCAATTCGGAGCACACATGCTTACTATACTAAAATAGCGTCGTCGTGACGCGCTACGATACTCAAAATGGCCGCTTTCACCAAATGATCTCAGATTGGAACGAAACAAGTTCTGTTGCACTCGTGTCGACCATACAAGTCTAACGCAATTGACGAAAGTCAATTCGGAGCGCGTATGCTCATTAAACTACTTAGGCGTTGTGGCGAAGTACCATGCTACTCAAAACAGTCATTTCTCTAAGTGACCACAATTACGTGGTGAAGGTTGGGTCGTGTTGTTCCTATGACCCGACCCAAGCTCCTCCAAGGGTTCAATTGAACCGGCTAGACCTTATTTCAAAGTTGGGATGTTACAAACCAATAAAACAAAGAAAATTTTCGTCCCCGAAAATGCGAGTGGGTCATGGGGATTTCAAACAGACCGTATTGTAGATGGCTATAAGTGTTGAACGGTCCCAAAAATTTAAGGGTCTATAGATTTGGCCCTATCTAATGAGCTATATCGATTGCTTCTATCGTGCAATATAATAAGTAGCTTAAGTGGAACAATGGGTAGCTTTACCATATTTATGTCCATTCTGCCGTAATTCTGATATATATTGTTCGGGAGTACATTTCGTGCGACAAATTGTTCGCTAAATGAATTACCAGCTTAGATAATTATACCGAGTAAGTAATTCTAGCACAATCGAATACCTCCAAGTTTTGCATATTTGAAACGCAAAAATGTATGAGTTGTGTCCTAGAGGCACAGAGTAAAAACCCATTAACATATAACTAACTCTCTTATGGAGGTTATGTGTTAGTGGAACGAATAAAAGTTACAACTTACATAAGCATTTGTAAAACTCATCAACATATAATCAACTCTCATACGAAGATTATATGTTAGTGGAACAGATAACAATTGCAAATAAGCAGTGAAAGTTCAAGAACATATAACTAACTCTCATACGAAGGTTATATGTTAATGGTACATGCAAATATATATGTTCTGATGCAAATGATGTGTATGCAAGCCATGCACAATGAGTACTCACGACTCATCACAACTCCCTACGTTGACACAGTCTGACCTCTTTTCTTCCAGCAGGGTCGCGAACCCTGTGGGCCTCACCGATGTGACCGTCGATGACAGTGGACGGTCCTGCCACTTCTGGGTGTGGACATACCGCACTACCCAGGCCTTATCGTACAACCCCATGTACTCCTGGATGTGAGAAACATCCGACAATTACAAAATCTGGCTATCCAGCTGAGGGACCCTTCGGGGAAATAATAAATAACCTCCCTGGTTCACACACTCCCTAGTGCCTCATGAGTCATCAACCTTCCCATGCCGATACGAATGTCCATGGGCATGACTGACCCGCCACAGTAATCGCATACAATATTTTACCAGTTTGCACTTTATGTTGACATATTTTGATGGCTTCTTTTCCAGCAGGGTAGCGAACCCCGCGGGCCTCACCAATGTGGCCGTCGGTGACAGTGGCCGGTCCTGCCACTTCTGGGTGTGGATGCACCGCACTACCCAGACCTTAACGTACAACCCCGTGTACTCTCAGACGTAGGAGACGTCCGACAATAACTGAATTTGGCCAACCAATGGAGGGACCCAGCGGGTCATATAAGATACAATCGAGCTCCCGGGGTGCACATCTCCCTGTCGCCTAGATTCGTCAACTTTCTCGCACTGGTATGTATGGTCTACGGGCATGACCGACCCACCACTTTTCTACCACAAGAAATTTTCAGTAAAAGCAATAAAAAAGATCATGCTGATAGATGTTACGTTAAATTGGAACATACCTCATAGTTTTTCTACGATTGTACGATTTTATTTTAAACAGATCGTCAATTTGATAGATGTTATGTCAAGTCAAAATAAATTTTACTATACCATCAACTTGGCTTCGACCATATTGGCAATCATTAAAGTGATTCTAAATCTGTACACAAAATTCCATTTGATTAGCTTACCCCAAATGAAATTTTGAAGTCGAGGATTTAATCCCAATAAAACAAAGAGGCTTAAAGCCGGGGTTGAAATTATTAATGAAATCCTTGATCTGCACACAAAATTCCATTTGATTAGTTTACCTCGAATGGAATTTTGAAAATGAGAATTTAATCCAAATAAAATAAAGAGGCTTAAACCCGGGGTTCAAAATTTGAAATGGTCAATTGTAGGGTTTAATGAGAGTGTTTTATGGGAAAAAAAATAAATCATCGTTTGAGATTAGATGTGATAAATGATATTTAGGTGTCGATTTGAGTCATAAAAAAATGTGTATGACTATAAATTTGAGTGAAGATCTACATATATATGTCATGTTTGTTGTCAACTTTTACCTTCAAGGTCCACCACCGCTTTCGCTGCAGTGGTTCGTCCCAAACCGTGCTACAATGACTGGTGGAGAAAGAGATATTTCTGTGATCACTATTGGTCGAAAAGATCGGTTGCGCTCTGATCCATTTGTAAGACCCCCCCCCCCCTCCCAAAACGGCAGCCCGACCAGGGGATCTTATCGCACACCACCCTTTTTGCAGGATGCCGAAGCGACCATGATGGGTGAAGGTACTAGCTTCTCTAACCCCCCTTCCTTGAACACTTCGTTGTCACGCATAGGGGTGATGTTAAGCGAAAGTTACAACACACCACAGATTAGCGAAGCAGTTCTCCAGTGGAAGGCACCATTATCGAGTGCACCTTATAGTACTTAGTGGTAGACGCAATATTATAGCGGAAGATTAACTATCACAGAAACCTCAAACTCAAAACCTGTATGAATAATTTCAATATCTCTGCCGCATTAAATCCTATCAATCAAGGATTCATTGTCAATATTTAGATACCATGAGATAGGGCACAACAGAAGATGCGTCCTAACGAATATGTACCTGAAGTGGCCTGCTCGGTGGCTTCCTCCACACACGGGTACTGTCTCTCACTCGTACCTGTTACCTATGCTAAGGACAAGTTATTAGAACCACGAATCAAATTCAATTCCTATTAGCATCAAGCTTAATGTGATATTTAAATAAGGGAATATCTGGACTATTGTTGGGTTGTGGCAGTCTTCCCACGACATCGATCTACGTACTTCGAATCATTATGCATATGGTCTCAGACCCACATAGTTCTATTAGTTTCGGACAGGTTGTCTTCCCAGATCGTCCTTCGTGCGGGTTGCATCAAAGTATAACTCGTCAGCCATCCAATTTGCTCCTCAAGGCTCAATATATTCCCGAAAGAATATTTCTCGAAGGCACAGTATATTCCCGTAGGAATATTTCTCGAAGGCACAATATATTCCTGTAGGAATATTTCTCGAAGGCACGCTATATTCCCGTGTGAACATTTCTCGAAGGCACAATATATTCCCGAAGGAATATTTCTCGAAGGCACAATATATTCCCGTAGGAATATTTCTCGAAGGCACAATATATTCCCGTAGGAATATTTCTCGAAGGCACAATGTATTCCCGAAGGAATATTTCTCGATTACAGTCAGTACAGAAATAAAACCCAAAACATCAATCTGTCTGCTCTGCTCCCAGAGCGGGAGCCAGTTCGACACTATTTAAGGTTGACTCTGAAGGAACGTCTCATTTTCATGTCAACTCTAAATTACAGATAATAAAGAAATAAAATCCAAAACATCGATCTGGCCGCTCCGCTCCAAGAGCGGCGGGCAGTTCGGCACTATTTAGGGTTGACTCTGAATAAGTGCCCCATCTTCACGCCAATCTCTAAATTATAGGCAATAAAAAAGGAAAAGCCAAAACATCGGTCTGTCTGCTCTGCTCTACAAGCGGCGGCCGGTTCGACGCTATTTATGGTTGACTCTAAAGGACTGCCGCATATTCACGTCAACTCTAAATTATAGACAATAATTAAGGAAAAGTCAAAACCTCGATCTGTCCTCTCTGCTCTACAAGCGGCGACCAGTTTGACGTTATTTAGAGTTGAATCTGAAGGAATGCCCCATCTTCACGTCAACTCTAAATTATAGGCAGTAATGAAGAAAAAACCAAAACATCGATCTGTCTGCTCTGCTCTACAAGCGGCGACCAGTTCGGCGCTATTTAGGGTTGACTTTGAAGAAATGCCCCCTCTTCACATCAACTCTAAATTATAGGTACTAAAGAAAGAAAAGCCAAAACATCGATCTGTCCGCTCTGTTCTACAAGCGGCGGCCAGTTCGACACTATTTAGGGTTGACTCTGAAGGAATGCCCCATCTTCACGTCAATGCTAATTATAGGCAATAAAGACATAAAAGCCAAAACATCGATCTGTCCGCTCTGCTCAAAGAGCGGCGGCCAATTCGACACTATTTAGGGTTAACTCTGAAGGAATGCCCTATCTTTACGTCAACTCTAAATTATAGGCAATAAAGAAATAAAAGTCAAAACATCGATCTGTCTGATCTGCTCAAAGAGCAGCGGCCAGTTTGGCACTATTAAGGGTTGACTCTGAAGGAATGTCATGTCTTCACGTCAACTCTAAATTATAGGCAATCTAGAAATAAAAGCCAAAACATCGATCTGTCCGCTTTCCTCAAAGAGCGGTGGCCAGTTCGGCACTATTTAGGGTTGACCTTGAAGGAATGCCACATCTTCACGTCAACTCTAAATTACAGGCAATAAAGAAATAAAAGCCAAAACATCGATCTGTCCGCTCTGCTCAAAGAGCAGCGGCCAGTTCGACACTATTTAGGGTTGACCTTGAAGGAATGTCATATCTTCACGTCAACTCTAAATTACAGGCAATAAAAAAATAAAAGTCAAAACATCGATCTGTCCGCTCTGCTCTACAAGCGGCGACCCGTTCGACACTATTTAGGGTTGACCTTGAAGGAATGCCATATCTTCACGTAACTCTAAATTACAGGCAATAAAGAAATAAAAGCCCAAACATCGATCTGTCCGCTCTGATCTACAAGCGGCGGCTAGTTCGACACTATTTAGGGTTGACTTTGAAGGAATTCCTTATCTTCACGTCAACTCTAAATTATCGGCAATACTGAAATAAAGTACAGAAATGAACTAGACCGGTACGAGACTGGAGTAAAAGAAATTGGAATAAAATGAAAATGGTTAATAGTCATTCACTCCATATTTAGGAGGCTTTGGTTCCATCTCCATTCATAGGAGGAAAGTCCTGTTCTGTCTTTGTTCATAGGAGTCTCTTCCAAATTCTGCCTTTTTAATTACAGCCCGATCATAGGTTTTAATTGCGCCTTTTAAACATGACTTAAATGGATTAGAAGAGCATTATTATGAGTCCCTTAAATTCTCCGAAAAGAGGCGACTTCCAATGTTCGAGTATTTTTCTAAATGCAGCTCGATGACTTGTTTGCCTTGAATAAGCTCTTATTTTTATATTTAAAAATAAGCCCACCTATCAAAATCACCAAATCGTGGCAGTGGGTTTCAAAGCAATTTATCGTCTTCTCAAAATATTTTAGATCTTTTTGAGGTCTTACATAGCCTCTAGAAATTTTAAAGTAGGCTCGGGTCATTGTATTAAAACCTTAAAATACCAGGAATGCCTCAAAAATTTCCAAATATTTTTAGTGGGTAATCACCAGGTCCACTGTTATCTAAGATTTTCTCATATTTTTATAACAAAGTTAAAAGCCTCTGATATTATTAAACCAGCAATTTCTACTTTATTTAAATCATTGAAACTATCAGAGATGCATAATAAATTCTAAATATTTTTGCTAGGTTGTGTCATGCTCTAATACACATCATATAAAAATTTGAGCTATGTGGGTAATAAAAATCTCCCCCGGGAATTTTTACAAGTAAAGGACCCAGCTTAATTAAATCCTTGAAAAATATCAGGATTCATATAAAAATATGATTATTTTTCCTAAGCTTTATCATACTCCAGCACACATTATATAAAAAGTTGAGTTATTTGGGTCATGAAAATCTCCCCTTGAAATTTTTACAACTAAAGGTCTGAGCTCGATTAAATCATTAAATTATCATAATAAGTTATAAAAATTATCAAATAATTACCCCAGGTGTACATGGGCTCTAGGAACATTACTTATTTATATCATAATTTTCTGATCTAATCTAATTCCTCTGGTAATTCAAAAACCCAAAATATCATTGTATTTTAATTATTAGAAACAACAAATCATGACATAAAAATCTGAAATTTTTACTCGAGATACTCCTCACGGATATGCATCACTTTCATGTTCACCACTTTTCCATTATGGTCATATATCACCCTACAAAAAATCACAAATCAAATTCTATATTATAAAATTATAAAATTTTATAATTTATAAATTATGTTAACATCCCTCCCCGCCGCCTGTACAAAACCGAGCCTTACGGGTCTCCGCCGCCGTCGGCCGGCCACCGACCGGCCATGGCTCCTCCCCAGGCCGACTCCTAGGGGGCGAGCGCACCCTCCGGCGGTTGTCCGGAGGCCTGCAGCCGCCGGCCGCCGCCAGAGTTAATTTTCATGGAAAAAAGGACGGGGGAGAGGAAGGACGGCGGCGGCGCTCCGACCACCGGAGTTCACATGCAATACGTTCAGGATGTAGGGAGGAAGGAGAGGAGGAGGTTCCATCTCGTTTGGGTTCCTCCGGGAGCTTCCGACAAGTTCCGCCATTGGAGGTGGTGGAGGTGGCGGAGCTCGGCTTCTCCTTCTCCGGCGAGGAGGAGCTCCGACAGGGGTTTGGATGGGCTCGACTTGGGCTGGGGGAGACGGGTCCCCTTCCTACATAGCTGTGGTGGGGCTTATATAAAAATGGTTGAGAGCCCTCCTCCCTCTCCTTCCTCTTCTCTCTCGGGTAAGCTTTCATCTAACCATGGTTGGGCTGAGGGCAGCTGACAACACCTTAGTGGGGAGAAGAAAATATCTCATGCCACTACCTTGTTTTTAGGCTAAGTGGAATATTAGTTTAGGTGGGGAGAGAGAGAGAGAGAGAGAGAGAGAGAGAGAGAGAGAGAGAGGGTTTAGCTTAGGCTTAAGCCTTGATTTTGGGATTAATGCAAGGTGGTTGATCCACCAATCATGCATGGGGATTGGGGTTTTGTTGAGTGAAGGATGAGTGGAAAGGTTTAAGGGATCCAAATTAACCTCTTATAAGAGGGTTGACCAAAGTCAACCCTAAGTGGGCCCCCCATGCATTCTAAGGTAAATATGGGTTTAAGTCGTCAAGTGTCGAGTCATCAATGAAGTGACGAGGTTGAGATCAGGCGTTCACGTATCTCGAGATTTCGTATAATTTATGAGCATTTATTTTTATTTACTTGCCCAAGCGACGTAGGAATTGATTGAAACGAATTTTGTTGCACTTATATTGTCCATACGAGTCTAATGCAGCTGACAGAATTCGATTCGGAACACGTTTGCTTAACATTTGAAAATGACGTTGTTACGACACTCGATATTACTCAAAATAGTCATTTTCTCCAGACGAATCAGATTACAACGAAACAAGTCCTGTTGCACTCGTATCGTCCATACGAGTCTAACGGAACTAACGAAAGTCAATTCGGAGCACGTATGCTTACAATACTAAAATAACGTCGTTGTGACACGCTACGATACTCAAAATGGTCGCTTTCACCAAATGACCTCAGATTGGAACAAAACGAGTTCCGTTGCACTCGTATCGACCATACGAGTCTAACGCAACTGACAAAAGTCAATTCGGAGCACGTATGCTCAATAAACTACTTTAGCATTGTGGCGAAGTACAATGCTACTCAAAACAGTCATTTCTCTAAGTGACCACAATTACGTGGTGAAGGTAGAGTCATGTTGTTCCTATGACCCGGCCCAAGCTCCTCCAAGGGTTCAATTGAACTGGCTAGACCCTATTTCAAAATTGGGATGTTATAGAGGACACCATACAAAATAATGTATGTGCTTAAAGGATGAAATCGAGCGCCTCGCCAGCTAGGACATCTAAAGACCATTCACAGAATAACTCAGAAGCAAGCAACTCAGGAAGAGACAACTGAAGACCGGTCACTAGAGTGACCTGGGCCAAAATTACCGTTGCACGTCATGTTAGAGACTCAAGGAACTCATCCAAGTGCTGCACGGGAAGGCAAAGAGTCGGAAAGAAGAGCTCTACGTTATTTACAATTCTGCTTTGTTTATATTTAAAGACAATTATTAGTTCAAAAATCGCAAATTTATACTTGCGCATGTACAAGAATTCTTCAATTCAGTATGTCTTGTTTTGTTTACTCTTAACCCTATCACCACGAGAAAATTGTGTGGCCAGTTTCCCTTGTAACCGTTGGGGCATGTCCCTCGTACAGTTACCATCGGTTTAAAGACTAACGTTCTTCACCGTCAATTCCGGGGCCAGTTCCCCCTGTAACCGTAAGGGTCTGTCCCTCGCACGATTACCAACGGTTTGAAGACTAACACTCTTTACCGTCAATTGAGGGGCCAGTTCCCACTGTGACCGTATGGGCATGTCCCTCGCATGATTACCATCGGTTTGAAGACTAATGCTCTTCACCGTTAATTTCGGGGCCAGTTCCCCCTGTAACCGTAAGGGCATGTCCCTCGCACGGTTACTAACGGTTTGGAGACTAACGCTCTTCACCGTCAATTCTGGAGCAAGTTCCCCTGTAATCGTAAGGGTCTGTCCCTTGCACGGTTACCAGCGGTTTGATGACTAATTCTCTTCACTGGCAATTCACAGGCCAGTTCCCCCTGTGACCGTAAGGACCTGTCCCTTGCACGGTTACCAGCGGTCTGAAGACTAACGATTTTCACTGTTAATTCTGGGGCCAGTTCCCCCTGTAACCGTAAGGGCCTGTCCCACGCGCGGTTACCAGCGGCTTAAAGACTAACGCTCTTCACCGTCAATTCCGGGGCCAGTCCCCCCTGTAACCGTAAGGGCCTGTCCCTCACACGGTTACTAGCGGTTTGAAGACTAATGCTCTTCATCGTCAATTCTGGAGTCAGTCCCCCTGTAGTCGTAAGGGTCTGTCCCTCACACGGTTACTAGCGGTTTGAAGACTAACGCTCTTCACCGTCAATTTTGGGGCCAGTTTCCCCTGTAATCGTAAGGGCCTGCCCCTCGCACCGTTACCAGCGGTTTGAAGACTAATGCTCTTCACCGTCAACTTTGGAACCAGTCCCCCCGACAACCACACAAAAATGGCTAAAATGAAAAGCTATCAAATACACGAAAGAATAACTACTACATAAAATGATCGAGTCACAAGGTACAATGATATCACTACGACGCTTTGCACAACTGAGCGAGACTATAAAAGGGGAAAATAGAACGACAGGACATAAATGGAAATACAGCAAATAAAAAAGATCAATCCTCGCCCGCATCAGGGCGATCTTATCTGAGAGGACCCCAGCTCCTAGTCCAGCAATATCGCACCCAAATTTCCTCTCCATCATACGAAGAGTCTTTTGGATGCCTCTCTGAAAGGTGACCTCACACTCATCCTCTAACAAGGGCTCGAGCTTCTTGGTCATGATCTCAGCACGAAGCTCCTCCGAGATCTGGAATCGCTCCTCCACAAAAGCAAGAGAGTCCTTGTACTCAGCAACCCCCGTAGCCTTGATCTCCTCAACCCTCTGCTCCACAGACGACAACCTGTTCACTTCACTCCTCAAGAAGCCCAGCTCTCCTTTTAGGCAGAATATCTCGCCTTGCGCCTCCGATAACTGGTGAAGGGCATCATGAGCAAGCGTCTTGTCGCCATCGCTTTCCTCTCGCAGTTTCTCAACCTCCGCTCGGGATGAAGAAATGTCTGACTCCAGCTGTCGGATGCGAGCAGAATCACGGTCCCTCTTCTTCTTGGAATCAGATAAAGTGCTCTTCGCTGAGCCCAGCTATTCCTGGAGGACGAAGTAGCCATCCTTAATGCCCGCGTAGCAATCGTTCCATGTGTGGGCAACACTGTTCAAAACACAGGTCTACAAAGAAAAGCGGTCGATTAGAATATATAAACACCAATTAGAATGGGAAAGCAAGAAACCAGAGTAAAGGCAATCACGCTTACCGCGGAAGTCATTGCCTGAAGTGAGGAAGAGACTCGCCTCGCCATCGTCAAAGGAGGAGGCGGCGGCAAATCCTCCAGCGGGACCTGATTGGCGAAAAGAGATGCTAGGATCTCAACCACGGGGTCAGCCAGAATCACTTCCACTCCCCAGTTGTTAGGACTAGACTCGTGACCATGGCTCTTCAGTGCGAAAGAAGCAGGCCCCGAATCAGCGCCCCCGTTCTTAAAAACAATCGTCCTCTTCTTTCCATGGACCAAAGGAACGGCAGCCGCACGCTTGACATCCCAGGAAAGTCCTACCGAGAGTAACCTGCTCTCCTCCACACAGCTATCTACACAGTATAGGGCTTTCGCCAACCCTTCTCGATCCGGAAAGCCAGAAATAGGCAAGAAGTCGTTCTCCCGACCCGTCTGCGGACAACAACGGCCAGGAAGATCCCTCCTAAGCTTAGGAAACTCCCAGCGGTTCCAAACGTACCCATAAAGGGTATTCCTATGGCGGTAGTCATTCTTCTCTCCGAAGCGGAACCATCTTTTGTTGCTGCAAATCTCAACACGCCCGTCTGGATCAGTAAAAACTTCACACCAATACTTGAAAATCTCCACGGTAAATCGTGCACCATGCTCCCGAAAGAGCATTATCATCCCCATAATCCTCGTCATGCCAGCCGGGGTAAACTGAGAAATCGGCACTCCGCAAAATCGTAACACCTCGATGGCCTCATCCGAAGGAGGAAAGCAGAACCCAGACTTCAAACAACTCTCTGAAAGAGTTATGAAGCCAGTCGGGGGGGGGGGGGGGGGGGGGGGTTCTGAGCACGCTCCTCCTCTCGAGGAATCTTCACCTTAGCGCTTGAGGGCAAACCCAAACGCTTCCGCCACATATCAATCTGCGCTATCAAGGGTGGAGCATAGTCGCATTGTCCTTGATTGGCCGCTCCATTTTGAAGCCTGAAATAATAAAAGAAAAGATATTTTAGTAAACACTCCTAGCAAAAGCCGCACGACGAATTACTAAGCAACCCCGTGCACCCCAGGGAGCAAAGGGCCCAAACAAGCATGCTTCAGACGAACTCCGTCAACGGGCATACGACCGTGCAAGGCTGGTCGGGAACACCGGGCAAACATCATGCCACCCATGCGGCCTGCACGCCGACCAAGAGCCGGCCTGGTACCACCGGCCAGCCGGACATTGGCCATGCGCGCAGCCCGTGCGTCGGCCGTCCACTAGTTGTGCGCGCATCCCATGCACCGACAGCAACCGGTCGTGCATACAGCCCGCGCACCGATCGAGCACCGGCCGGGCACCGGCCATGCGCGCAGCCCGCACACCGGCCGAGCACCGGTCGTGCGCATAGCCCGCGGGTCGGAGAGCGTCGGTCGGTCGCGCGCTGGCCGACTTTGTGTGCGCCGCCTGCACCGCGACCGAGCACCAGTCGGCCGTGCGAGCACCACTCGCACAACTTGCACCGCTCCCAAATGCCGACCACGCGCGTTCCACCTGCACTCCGACCGATCTCCTTGACTCGACCACTCTCCCTCTTTTCTTTATTTTTCATAAAAGTCGAAAAAATGTTTACCTCCGGCTTGGTGTAACTCGTCTCGCGCACGCAAAATCTCCAAGTCATCGCGAAGAAGATGATAAAACCTCCAAACTCCTTCAAGCAATAAGGTGGACTTTGAAGGTTTGGTGTGCAAATGATGTGCACACATGTATTTATACAACTCCCCCGGGGAGCGTTTAGACATGTCCCCTCTATGAGAGTGGAGTTAGCGGAGTCATGCTAGGCCCCATGACAAGGGGAATGGTGAAGAAATTGTCATAGCCATCGTGTGCCGTTGTTCGCACATGCGATATAGCGAGGCCGCACCCCTGCCACCTTCAGGCGCGACCGAAGTCGCGTAACCGCACCCCACTAATGGGGTGCGGTTAAGCGCACCCCACATAGTGGAGTGCAGTTCTAGACGCACCCCACATGGTAGGGTGTGTCTATGGCCGCACCCCCCATGGTGGTGTGAACGACGCCGCAATCCCCCATGGGGGTGCGGCCGATGCCGCATCCCCCATTGGAGTGCCCCCCCCCTCATGGGGGGTTCGGCGGCATAGGGTACGGGCATGGCCAAGCCCATACCTCCATAGGGGAGCGGCCGACGTCGTGCCCCGCTCGGGGGTGCGGCCGGAATGCAGACACGCTCTTGCCACGCGCAATAGCATCCTTGGCTTTTCACCCGCAAAATAAGCCAAGTGCTTCTGCATTCATCGTGCGCTCAGAACGCTCCCATGTTCATTGCGCACTCAGGACGCTTCTGTATTCGTTGCGCACTCAGGGCGCTCCTGTGTTCGTTGCGCGCTCAGACCACTTTCGTGTTCGGTGCGCGCTCAGAGCGCTCCCGTGTTTGTTGCGCGCTCAGAGCGCTCCCGTGTTTGTTGCGCGCTCAGAACGCTTCTGTGCTCATTGCGCGCTCAGAACGCTTTCATGTTCACGACGCACACGTCAGTTAATCTTTCCTGATTTCCTAGATTAAGTTCGCCGTCAGGGATCTCAAGAACTTGTCATTAAGTTCGCCGTTAGTAAACTCACGATCATAGTTTCTTAAGTCGTTGAAGATCTTGAAGAATTTCTCGTAGCATTCAGAGATAGTGTCTCTTTTGTCTTGTTTGAAAGATTCGTACTCCTGATTCCGGAGAGATCTCGGATCATCCCTAACTTCCTTTGTTCCTTCCATAAGAACAATTAAAGAATCCCACATTTCCTTTGCATACTTACAGTGGATTAAGTTTTGTAGCATTGAATAATCCAACGCACTAGCAATAATGTTCTTCGCCTTCTTATCCAGAGAGACGAGAGTAATTTCATCCTTGTTTAGGTCCATCATTTTCTTAGGGACCCTTTACATTTGGATTCAGGGTTGATGCAGTCTTGGGAATATGAGGACCTTCTTCCACCACTTGGAAGATTCTCGGATCAGCAACTTTCATGAAGAATTTTACTCTTTCCTTCCACATCGGGAAGTTTTCCTTAGAGCACACTAACAACTTCATCGAGGACATATCCTTGCTTCTTTACATTTTTGACATGTTTTTCTCTTGACAACTAGAAAAAGGATCCGTTCAAGGTGTTAGCCTTATGAAAAATGAACCTACCTCTGATACCAATTGAAAGTATCTAGTTGTCTACCTAAATCACCTAGAGGGGGTGAATATGTGATTACTGCTGCTTTTAGCGGAATTAAAATACTTTAGAAAAATATGCACACAGAACAAGAGAAAGTTCACAGCACAGACACAAGGATATATAGTGGTTCTCCAGAATGGGTACCTTCACTTTCCCGCCTCGCCTATCTAGCACTTCGGGCTAGACTCGGCTACTTCACCAATCTCAGATTTCAACAAATCTTACAACTCAGAGTCTTCAACCCCTACAAACTCTGAGACAACGTCTCCTACAAAATCTCGGAGAACAACCTCTCCTACACTCGATCCTCTAAACTAGGATCTACAAAACTCGGAAGAGAAACTTCCTACAAGAGATGTAAAATGATTTCTTTACAACATATAGATTGAGAACAATCTTCTTGAAATCTCAAAGAGATTTTACTTCAGATCTGAAAGAAACAAATTTTCTTCCTTGCTTGAGAATAAAACTTGAACTTCAAAAGATTGAAAGAGAAGAATGCTTGAACTTGAAAAAACTTGATCTGAACTTGAGAATCAACTAGATCTTGAGGAAACTTGGAGTATTTGAGATCAGTGATCTAGTCGAGACTTTTCTTTGAGAGGAATGGCGAAAATAATTTGTCTGCGTCGAGAGCTTCTTTTGCGGGAACGAGAATGAGCCGACAGAAAATAATGTGAATTTTTATTTATATTCATGATTAGGGTTTAAAGAATTAACCCTTAACTATATATAGGGATTCCTCTTCTAAAGGCAAGAATGAGACTTCTAGATAAACCTCCACGTGTATTGTACATGTTAGAAGCCCTAAATGGAAATCCATCAATGATTTCAAAATATGAACTGTTAAGTCCACATTCGTCGAGTGATCAAGTGATATCTCAGGATTACTCGACAAATTATCCTTAACCATTCGATGAAATATGTTTGGCTTTGATTTGACATAAAATAGAACATTACTTCAGAGATCACGAGACTTCTCGAGAGTACTCGACGAATTCGTCGAGTGTTCACGAGAACTCACTAGATCACTCGACGAATTTGACTTGACCACAGACTGGAAATAAGATTCATACTTTCTGAATTCACTCGAGTAGACTCGGTGAATTTGTTGAGTGCTCACGTGATATCTTGACGAATGAAATGATTCTTCACGTGAGTACTCGACGAATTTTACTTAGAACATTCTTATTGATTCAGAATCCAGAAAACAACTACTTCTTGATTTATCCTTGCACTTGGAAATGAAGTACACCCCAATAGAGAGATTAAACATGGATCAACACTATGTCCTACACAATGAAGAATGACATTGCATAGTCCTATATTTTATGACCCATTGTAATCGCTTCATGCTTGTTCAGTTCTTCCTGACTGTAGTGATTTTGAGGTAGCTCATCTGAAATGTTGATCAAGTTGAATGTGTCCAGGATAATTGCTTTTGAAGTGGGACTCCATATTTCAGCAACTTCTCTCCTCTCATCAGCAACTTCTCTTATTTCTATACCAGCTTCTCTTCTCTGACAGGGATCTGATCTGTGAGCAGAAGGACCTTCTCCATATTTTCTTTTCTTTGGAAGAGAAACTTCCCCTCAGAATCAGACCAAATATTGTCATACTGAGAAGGAGGAGCATAAGGTTCTACCTGAGGTTGCCCTGAGCCTTCAACATTTTCAAACTGAGGAGGAACTGACACTGACCCTGTTGACTCTTCATGAAGCCACTTGAAATTTTGATAATTGAATACATTTGCCTCATGTATTTTGCTTTTCAATTCACGTCTTAGTTCTTCCATTTGGGCCTGAAACTTTATATCCCCCTTTCTGACTTCTTTAGTTAGGGAAGAGACAAAATTATCTCCATACCTTTGCATTTTCTCATCAATATAATGCATGCTTGAATCATGAGAATGTATCATGACATCATTTTCTACTGAAAGAAGCGCTGCTCTGTCATAGACATGATGAACACCTTGCATTGTTAGATCCACAGTTTTTTCTCCTTGGTTTAACCATTCATCCATTTCTGTTTTAAAGTTTCCCATAGTGTGCTTCATTTCAGCTAAACCATTATTCAGGCCAGTTTCCACATCCTTGACTTTATCAAACACTTGCCTCATGGAAAAATCAAAGTGCTCTTTCTGCAGGATTAACATATTTTCTATAGCCTTTAATAGAGAACTATCAGAAGAATGAATAGGGGCAATTCCACCCTGAGACCTATCAACTTCATCATTGTATGAAGCCATTTCATATTTACTTGAAATGGCTCTTTCTAGAGAAGAAATATGGGGCTCTTGGGCATAGGTCTTTGAGATTTCCTTCCCCTCACCAACAGTGAAAGTGGAGGTCAGATCTTAAGTTACTCTAGAGGGGGGTGAATTGAGTATTAAAACTTTTTATTTAGTTTTATAGCGGAATTTAAAATACTGTTAAGTATATGTGTAATCAGTGAGAGTTAAAGATAAAGACAGAACAGTAAAAAGAAAATCACACAGCACAAGCACAGAAGAATAAGCAAGCACAGAAGACACAAGGAGCTATAGTAGTTCCCCAAAAAATCTGGGTACGTCTACTCTTCTACCACCCTTGGTAGGAATCCACTAGGAGGGTTGATCAGGTGCCCTAACACCAAGGGGTTTTTGATAAGGTGTCCACACACCAATAAGCTTTTGATAAGGTGCTTAAAAACCACACAAGGATTTTTTGATAAGGTGTCTTGCCACCACTGTGTAAACTTTTGAAGGGAGAATTAACCCTGTACAAGATGAGATAAAGAGTTTTAGAGTGTTCTTCTCTGTCAATGATCTGAGAGAAGACAAGATGGTGTTGAAGCTGAAAGCTCCCCCTGTCTGATGAGAGTTGATGACAGTTTGTGGACAGAGCTTTCTCTAACACAAGTCTTTTGTAGCAGATTATCTGGAAGAAATGAATCTTCAGATTATTGTTGCTCTTTGTAAGACTTTAACTTGCAGCAGTCCTGAGAGGTTGAGTGTTGTTCTCAGAATGATGAGGGTGCTGCCTTGGGTAAGAAGAAGGCTGGTAAAAAATGAATAATGTTCTGTCCTTCTTCTTCTTTCTCTAATGCTTCTCTTTGTTCTTCATGTTCTGTAATAATAGAGAGACTGAGAGAAATTTTTTTGAATGTATCTCTGTGCTCTGTCTGAAGAAAAAATCGACTCTTGTATATGCTTCTTTGATGACTTCTAATCTTTCAAATTCAAATCATCTGCTTTTAAGGAATATATTATTCTGACTTAAATCCTTCTTGGAACTATGCAGCCACCCAAAGCAGTTTTGGCAAGTCCTTTCAATTCTTTTTGCCGTGAAAGATGCCTTGACATTAAATGTCAATGGCTATTCTTTTTCTTGGAATAGAAAGAATATAAGGATATAATAAATAAGAAAGATATCCTTACATAGCTGACTGAATACGTCCAAAAAAGAAATAAATATATCCGTTATTCTGTCGATTTGTGTTCAGAGAACTGATGTCCAACTGAAAATATTAATCTGAGCTTCAGAAAGGAATTTGTCGAGCGCTGGCTGAAATTCGTCGAGCACTGCCTGGAATTTGTCGAACACTGACAGACAAATCGTCGAACGCCGCTAGCCATTTGTCGAGCTTGAATTTTCCTAAGTTCTGACTAATCTAATCAGCCTAAAAACTTGACCCTAAGACTATACAATGGGGTCAATACAGATCCTAATCAACATATAGTGATCCTAGCCCAAATCAGTAATAGGGTTGTTCCAACAATCTCCCCCTATTTGGGTTAGGATACTATTTAACAATCATTTAAATAATATACAACTGAAAAAGAAAACAACAGAGCATAAAAGAATCTGACAGAATGAAAAATCATTTCAGCAGATGAAATAAGAAGTGCTCTGAGTTCTCACAGTATTACAACAAAGTAGAATCTATCAAACAAACAAAGATGATAGTTTAGAACCTTTTATTTCTTTGCAGATGAAGGCTTGAAAATTATTTGCATGTTTGGATCTTGAGATTTCTTCTTGCTGATGTATAAATCTTGAGCTCCCAGAATAGTTTGAGATTTAACATGCGGGACAAAAGCTTATGGATGCATATCAATATATTCTTCAGCATTGAATAACTCTTTGGAGTTGTACTTGCCAAGTTCTTTCCTTTTATAATCAGACATGGTAGAAATGTTTGTAAAATCTTTACCTTCTGATTTTGCTTTGTTAATCTTGGCATAAGCAATTGATTCTTTGAGTCTTGCCATTTGAAATAATCTTTCTTCCTCTGGATCTGGAGTATAATAAATATATTCTGAATTATCTTTATCTTGAGTAACCTTTTGAGGTGCTTTGTCTCTGTGAAGAGATCCATCAGAAATATGATATTTGTATGCTGAAGAAACTGGAGAGGGAGTAGTGACTGTTCTTTCTTTAGGAGCAACTGCAGTCTTCTTAGAAGGAGGAGCACTGGCTGATCCAGAGGCTTGAGAACCACTAAAACTACCAGGTCTCCCTGATTATTGAGAGCTGGGCTTCTGGGAGAAGGATGATGGTGCTGCTGAGCCTGCTGCTGGAGGAGGAGGAGGGGGATGGTTATATTTGACAGGTTTGTCAGAATAGTAACCAGTTTTCCTCATCTTCTTCCTTCTTTTGTTCTCATTCCTTGAGAATTTCATCCAATGAGGTGTACCTTTGTCAAGAGTAATATTATGAAGAACATAATATGGAATATCATTCTCAGGATTTGGAGGCTTGGGAACAGCCTTTGACTTAGCTTTTCTTTTCTTTCTTTTCCTTGATAATGTGTCATCAAAATCACTGTTATCATCATCATCATCATCATCATCATCTTCAGAGTCAGAAGAAGAAATTGGCTTATTATATAAATCATCAATTGTTGTGATTACTTCAAGAGCTTTTAATCTTTCTTCTTCAGCTTTGTCAAACTCTGCATCTGTCTCTTTCCAGATTTCATCAAAACTTGGCATTGGTTCTTCATTCCATAAAAGAGTTGGAGGTGAGGAAACAATTCTTGAAGCTGTTTCATCTGATGGAGTAGGGGGATCTTCTATATCATCTAGAAATTCTGCAAGATCATCCTCATATTCTGCAGAAGTGTCCTTCATCTGAATATCTTGATCAGAGATTGAAGGAATAGAAGAGACGAAACTTTTTATGATGTCAGAATGAGTCTTCTGAGGAAGGCATATCATAGCCTTTGATAAATCTTCTATGTGTACTTTTGGTGACACCCTTGATGTATATTTAGTATCAAATTTTGATAATAATCTATGCAGATCACAAGAGGGATGAATGCAGATACATATATTATTTATTTCTTCTATAACTTGTATATCTGATACTATACAAGAATCAACCATATCTGTATCATAAACTATAATTGAATCTTCTTTAATTTGTACTTCTGGAGCAACTTCTGCTTCTGGAGCTTCTTCACAGGACAACTCCCCCTGCCTAGCTTCAGGGACACCTGAATCTAGGCCCCTAGAAGAAGGGACAGCAATAGAGGAAGGAAGGGAGGAAAGCTTAGCAGATAAGGTAGAAATAGCTTGGAGGACTGGAGCAAATTTTGCATCTAGGAGATGGTTTATTTTAGGAAGAATGTGATCAAAAATTTGATCAGCAATAGAGGTGAGGTTGAGATATAGATAATCTGATGGAAGTGATGTAGATGGTTGTGAAGTGGATGGGATGAAAGTTGGTAGAAGGATATTTCTGACAGTTTCAGAATGTGTGGAAATGCTATCTGGATGGTTTGAACTTGAGGGATGAATTGGTGACTGATGTTCATCATGTATTGGAGATGGAGGTGGAATAGGTGATTGAGGTAGAGTTGAGGAATTGAGATCAGTGTTGATAGGAGATGGAGGAGGGGAAGGCAGTGGTTCTGGAGATAGAGGGGAAATATCATTGATAGGTGGTATATCAGTTGAAGGAGGTGGTGGAGAGTTTGGAGGTAGAAATTGTTCAGGAGACTGTTGAGCAAGTGGAGATGGGATATGAGAAGGAGAAGGAACTGAGGGAGGAACTTCTGGAAGGGTAGAGGGAGTGACTTGGTCAGTCCTTGTGTCCTCAGATGTTTTCCTTTTCCTAGAAGCATCAGCTCTTGCATTCTTCTTAGGTATTACCCTATCCCACTTAGCAAAGAGTGCTGAGGTCAGCCTCTTGCTGGCATTTATAGTCACCTTGGGTGACACCAGAAGGTCTGGATGCCTTTCCTGCAGGAAAATACCTATAACTCTTCCAAAACTGACACTATCTTTAGAATTTTTCTTTTTAATCAATTCAAAGAGAATTGATCCCCAGTTAATTTTCTTCTTCTCCATCAAGGCCACCATCAACAGAAATTGGTGCCTGTTGATATAGTCATGCCCAGAAGTCTTACCCAGCAAGACTTTTCCAACAATGTCAGCTAAGAACTTGTAGTCCTGAGATAAGTTCTTTTTCAGTAAGTGATTAGGGTTTCCAGTTAAGTGACCCATTTTGACTAAAGCTTCATCAAATTGTTCTGAGCTTATGTCTAAGTCATCATCACCATTCTCAAAATCAAAAATTTCAGTAAGAATGGTGGGAGAGAGAGACTTGATGACCTGAGATGGTGCCAGACATCTTCTCATCCTCTGTCTGAACAGTATGAACCCATTCTTTAATCTCTACAATTGGTATTTTCTGCCTGGTGCTCAAAAACTTCTTTAGATGTTGGTCTTCCAGTAGTTGAAGAACATCCTTAAAGATTTGGTCAGATTGTGCAAAAGAATCCATGTCGATATCAAAACCTGCGTCAAACTTCATTGGGTGCAGAGAGGCCTGAGAAATCGCCATTGTTCCTGCAAAGAAAATGAAGATCAAGTGCAGAGGGGAACTTGAGGGAAAGACGATTTCTGTTGGCGCAAACTTAGAAAGAGATAAAATAAAGCTTATATAGAAAGATCGAAGAATGAGGGCGCATTCGTAGACCGCTGTTCGACAAAACCTAATAAAATTAGAAGTCGAAAAGGCTTTATTTCTTCGTCAGACTGCGTACGAAAACATCTTTTTCGTTGACCACCATTCGACAAATGAAACTGTCTTTATCGATTCTGAGGTTAACAGGTTTTGTCGACTGCCGTTCGACAAATGGTTCAAATTCGTCGTTCTTCGTTCGGCGAATTTATGGGATAGATAGAAAATTTAATTTTTAACAGATTGAATCTCCATTTATCATTCCTAGTTGATTTATAAAGAAGACGTGTTTCTTTTCATCCAAGGGCTTGGTGAAAATGTCAGCTCTTTGCAAATCAGTAGAAATGAATTGTAGGCAAATTTTGTTTTTATCCACATTATCCCTAAGGAAGTGGTGCCTAATTTTTATGTGTTTAGACCTACTATGGAGAACTGGATTTTGTGCTATAGATATTGCACTAGTGTTGTCACAAAATATAATTGAATTATTTAAGTTGACACCATAGTCTAGGAGCTGATTTTGTATCCACAATATCTGTGAGCAGCAACTGCCAGCAGCTATGTATTCAGCTTCAGCTGTTGATGTAGACACAGATGTTTGTTTCTTACAAAACCAAGACACAAGCCTATCACCAAGAAACTGACAAGTTCCTGATGTGCTCTTCCTGTCTACTCTGCATCCAGCATAATCTGAATCTGAGAATCCAGTTAATTCAAATTCAGATGTTGTTGGATACCAAAGTCCTAGATTAGGGCAACCCTTTATATATCCTAAATTTTTTTTAGTAAAATAAGATGAGATTCTTTAGGGTTAACTTGAAACCTAGCATAAATACATGTAGCAAACATTATATCTGGCCTACTAGCTGTTAAATGGAGTAGAGAGCCAACAATTGCCCTATACATTTTCTGATCAACAGGTTTCCCTGATTCATCAGTATCAACAACAACATTAGAGGCCCTGGGTGTTTTCATGGTAGAAGAATCAGACATTCCAAATCTTTTCACTAATTCCTTAGCATACTTAGATTGGGAAATGAAGATTCCTAATGGGGTTTGCTTCACTTGAAGACCAAGGAAGTATGATAATTCACCCATGCTACTCATTTCAAATTTAGATTGTATTAGCTTAGAGAACTTTTTGCATAAATTTGAATCTGTAGAGCCAAAGATAATATCATCTACATATATTTGAACTAGTAAGGTTTGATTTTTATGTATCCTGAAAAATAATGTTTTATCTACTGTGCCCCTACAGAAATTATTTTCCAAAAGAAAATTAGCTAAAGTCTTATACCATGCTCTGGGAGCTTGTTTGAGACCATAAAGAGCTTTATTAAGCTTAAATACATAGGAGGAATGAGTTGGAGAGATGAAACCTGGTGGTTGTTCCACATAGACTTCTTCTTTGATGACTCCATTTAGAAATGCACTCTTCACATCCATTTGATATACTTTGAACTTTTTATATGCAGCAAATGCAAGGAAGATTCTGATTGCTTCTAACCTTGCAACTGGTGCAAAAGTTTTATCATAGTCTATTCCTTCTTCCTGTGAGTACCCTTGAGCCACTAGCCTAGCTTTGTTTCTCATAATATTGCCTTGATCATCAAGTTTGTTCCTGAAGACCCACTTGGTGCCAATAACAGGATGGCCTTTTGGTCTTGGAACCAAATCCCAAACCTTGTTCCTTTCAAACTGGTTGAGTTCCTCTTGCATTGCAAGGATCCAGTTTGGATCTTGCTCTGCATCTTTTATGGTTTGAGGGTCAACTTATGATAGGAAATAAGTATGCATCTGATTTTGGTGTAGTTGATGCCTTGTTTGAACACCTGTTGTGATATCACCAATTACTTGTGAAATTGGTTGATCTCTAACTGTGATGTGGTCGACAGTTGGAGTGGGTTCAGCAGCAGTATCCATTTGGGGAATTTGTTCAGCTGTTGTGTCCTGTGGAGGATGTTCTGCTGTTACTTGATTTAGGTTAACAGCAAGATCTGGATGATCTTCTTCTTCACTATCTTCAAGAGTTTGAGGTGATGGATGCAGTGAATCTTCTGTCTGTAGATTTAATCCATCAAGCTCTTCACATAGAGCTGGTACCTGCAGATTGTTTTTGGCAGAAGAATTCTTCTCCTTGTAAAACATGTTAGTTTCATCAAAGGAAACATGCATAGACTCTTCTATTTTAAGAGAAGATTTATTAAATACCCTATATGCTTTGCTAACTAATGAATATCCTAAGAAGATTACTTCTTCAGATTTTGGTTCAAATTTTCTAAGGTACTTTTTATCAGTGTTATGAACAAAACATCTACATCCAAAAGTTCTAAAATAATCAACTTTAGGTTTCTTCCCTTTAAGTAATTCATAGGGAGTTTTACCCTTAAGTTTGTGTATCAAACTTCTATTCAGAACATAATTTGCTGTGCTGACAGCCTCTGCCCAAAAAGATAGGGGCAAGTTAGCATCTGCAAGCAATGTTCTTGCTGATTTAATTAGAGTTCTATTTTTCCTTTCAACTACCCCATTTTGTTGAGGAGTTCTAGGAGCTGAGAAGCAAAGCCTGATACCTTCCATCTCACAGAATTCTTGCATGAGAAGAGACTCAAACTCAGTGCCATGATCACTTCTGATCAATGCAACTACAGTAGAGTACTCAATCTGTATGCTCTTAAGAAAGTCTGTAAGAACTTTAAAGATATCTGACTTTTCTCTCAAAAAGAACACCCAAATGAATCTAGAGAAGTCATCTACAATGACTAGAGTGTAAGACTTCCCCCCTAAACTCTTTATTGTTATAGGTCCAAAAAGGTCCATATGTAGCAAATACAAGATTCTAGGTGAATCACTTTTAGATAATGATTTAAAGCTGTTTTTGGTTTGCTTGCCTAACTGACATGCCCTACAAAGACCTTCTTTCTTATATGATCCTGATGGTAAGCCTCTAACAAGATTATCCTTAGCTAGTTTAGCAATGGTCCTAAGGTTTACATGTCCTAATCTTTTATGCCATAATTCACTAGGTTTTCTTAGCTCATTAAATAAACAAATTTCTGATTTGGATGAGTTGAAATTTACTAAATATATATTTCCTTGCCTAATAACTGATAGAACAATAACATTATCAGAGGATTTAATAATGCATTCTGATTTATTAAATGTTACCTGATAACCTTCATCACATAACGGACTTATGCTGATGAGGTTATGCTTCAGACCCTTGACATAGGTTACTTCCTTGAATGTCACTGCTCCAACTTTAATTTGACCATATCCTTTGGTTTGTCCACAGTTGGAGTCTCCAAAGATCACCTTGGGTTCAAGCTTTGTCTTGTAGTTGTTCATGTTGGCCTTGTTTCCTGTCATGTGCTTTAAGCAGCCACTATCCAAGTACCATTTTTGATTTAATCTTGGATAGCTGTGTACCTGCAAATACAAAAACATAAACTAGTTGTTTTTGACCCAGACTACCTTGGGTCCATTTATGTTACCACAAAATTCAGAGATAAATGACATTTCAGGCTGATCCTTATAGCCTTGTGGATGATATCTCCTTGGAGGTATAGTCCACTCAGTAAAAGGATTTTTAGTATATTTAGGATTAGAATTCTTAGAGTTTTCTGTATAATGTTTGTTCGACAAATTTGGGTAAATTTGTCGACCGCCGTTCGATGAATGTGCATGTTTTTGTCGAGCGCCGTCCATATTATAACTATACTGAAAATCTGTTCTCAATTTTCGTCGATCCCCGTTCGACAGATTTAAATCTTTTTGTCGAGCTTCGTTCGACGAATTCTTCTGAATTCTCTTATCCTTAACAGACTTGCTTGAAATATCTTTATTTCTTTCTGCAGCCTCTTTGCTTTTAGCGGAAATGAATTTTATGGGTGTGGAGAGGATGTTTCTCTTAATCAGAGATGGCTCACTTGATGAAGCACCCAAGCCCAGTTTGCTATTGTTAAATCTAGCATTGACAGTGCTTGTGATGTCCATCAGTTTGATGCTTCTCCCATTGAGAAATTCTTCAAATTGCTTGGCTTCAGACAACTTATTCTCAATGAGAATAATATATTCTTTGGAGGCAGCCAACTCTTTCTTAAGACTTGCATTCTCTTCACTTATATTATTCATCTCAACTAACTTATTTCTGAGAGAGATTACTTCTTTCTCAAATTTTATTAAGTCTTGGCAAAGAATTTTGAAATCATCTTTGAATTCAATAGAAGTAAAATCAAAGCCAGATAATACCTGATCAATATCATCTTCTGTTTCTGATTCTGATTTCTCTTCATCAGAATTGTTGGTTCAGGCATTGATTGCCATCATACAGAAATTTCTTTCTTCTTCATCATCACTGGAGCTGGATGATGATGCAGATTGTGACTCACTGTCTGAGTCATAAGTAGCTATCAAACATTGGTCATTGTCTTTTGATTCCTCTTCATCAGATGAGCATGATGAAGATTCTGACTCAGACTCTGTATCACTCCAGGATTTTGCTACAAATCCTCTTCCCTTCTTTTTGTGAGAGTGGGAGGAAGATTTGCTAGAGCTCTTCTTTTCTTCCTTTTCTCTTTTCCTGTCCTTCTTGTCCTTTTTGTTCTGATTATCTGGACAGTCAGGAGCAATGTGTCCTGGTTTCCTACAACCAAAACATACATTATAGTGATTTTTGTCATACCTTGGCTTGTCATGGCTTCTGGATGACTTTTTCCTGAAATCTTTTCTAGTCATTTTATAGAATCTTTTGGCTATCAGACTCATAAACTCCTCATTGTCAGGAGCTTTTCCTTCTTCTTCTGCAGCCTTGAAGGCTATGCTTCTTTCCTTCTTGGGTGCTGTAGATGAAGTAGATTCTTCAGCTTCCCTAGCTTTGATAAGCTGCTCATAAGACTTGAGCTTGCCCAACAAAGCTTCAGTGGTGATCTCATTGAGACTTCTGGCTTCCTTGATTGGCCAGATTCTGGAGTCCCATGTGCTGGGGAAGCACATAAGAATTTTGTCATTGATCTCTGTGAGTGAGATCACTTTGTCCAGAGACTTCAGCTCATTTATTATGAGGCTGAGCCTATTGTGCATATCAGCAACACTTTCTGATTCTCCCTTCTTGAAGTTCTCATATTGAGAAATCAGATGAGATCTTCTATCTTTTCTTTAATCTGCTGAGCCTGCCACCATGTTGTTGAGAGATTCCCAAATTTCTCTTGCTGAGGTGCACTCAACAACCTTCTGGAATATGTCATCTGACATAGTTAGGGCCAGAATGTTCATGCCCTTTGCATCTGCATTTCTCTGCTTCTTCTGAGCTTCAGTACACTCAGGAGGTGGAACAACAGTATTGTCTGTTGCTGCATCAGTACTTGTTGATGCTGTGGTAGCTGGAGGTCCTGTCAAAATGACATTGAAAATTTCTTCATCAATGGAGTTCATATACAACCTAATCCTTGCTTTCCATAGTGCAAACTTATTGAGATTGCACATAGGAGGTCTTGTGCTGGAATATTCCTTATTTTGTGCCATGAGTTTTAAATAAGAAAAATAGAAAGAAACTCTGAAGAAATTTAAGATCTGGTTGATCTTTGTGATTCAGGTGTTAGCCTGTAAAGAATCAACACCCCTCTGAAACCAATTGAAAGTGGAGGTCAGATCTTAAGTTACTCTAGAGGGGGGTGAATAGAGTATTAAAACTTTTTATTTAGTTTTATAGCGGAATTAAAAATACTGTTAAGTATATGTGTAATCAGTGAGAGTTAAAGATAAAGACAGAAACAGTAAAAAGAAAATCACACAGCACAAGCACAGAAGAATAAGCAAGCATAGAAGACACAAGGAGCTATAGTAGTTCCCCAATAAATCTGGTTACGTCTACTCTTCTACCACCCTTGGTAGGAATCCACTAGGAGGGTTGATCAGGTGCCCTAGCACCAAGGGGTTTTTGATAAGGTGTCCACACACCAATAAGCTTTTGATAAGGTGCTTAAAAACCACACAAGGATTTTTTGATAAGGTGTCTTGCCAGCACTGTGTAAACTTTTGAAGGGAGAATTAACCTTGTACAAGATGAGATAAAGAGGTTTAGAGTGTTCTTCACTGTCAATGATCTGAGAGAAGACAAGATGGTGTTGAAGCTGAAAGCTCCCCCTATCTGATGAGAGTTGATGACAGTTTGTGGACAGAGCTTTCTCTAACACAAGTCTTTTGTAGCAGATTATCTAGAAGAAATGAATCTTCAGATTGTTGTTGCTCTTTGAAAGACTTTAACTTGCAGCAGTTCTGAGAGGTTGAGTGTTGTTCTCAGAATGATGAGGGTGCTGCCTTGGGTAAGAAGAAGGCTGGAAAAAAATGAATAATGTTCTGTCCTTCTTCTTCTTTCTCTAATGCTTCTCTTTGTTCTTCTTGTTCTGTAATAATAGAGAGACTGAGAGAAATTTTTTTGAATGTATCTGTGTGCTCTGTCTGAAGAAAAAATCAACTCTTGTATATGCTTCTTTGATGACTTCTAATCTTTCAAATTCAAATCATCTGCTTTTAAGGAATATATTATTCTGACTTAAATCCTTCTTGGAACTATGCAGCCACCCAAAGCAGTTTTGGCAAGTCCTTTCAATTCTTTTTGTCGTGAAAGATGCCTTGGCATTAAATGTCAACGGCTATTCTTTTTCTTGGAATAGAAAGAATATAAGGATATAATAAATAAGAAAGATATCCTTACATAGCTGACTGAATACGTCCAAAAAAGAAATAAATATATCCGTTATTCTGTCGATTTGTGTTCAGAGAACTGATGTCCAACTGAAAATATTAATCTGAGCTTCAGAAAGGAATTTGTCGAGCGCTGACTGAAATTCGTCGAGCACTGCCTGGAATTTGTCGAACACTAACAGACAAATCGTCGAACGCCGCTAGCCATTTGTCGAGCTTGAATTTTCCTAAGTTCTGACTAATCTAATCAGCCTAAAAACTTGACCCTAAGACTATACAATGGGGTCAATACAGATCCTAATCAACATATAGTGATCCTAGCCCAAATCAGTAATAGGGTTGTTCCAACAAGCCATACCTCCATGCAGGTCCTCTTGGGGATAATGAACTGACTTCTCCCCATGAGCCTTTTCAGCAACTACCTGCTCCACATTCTCTTCATCAAGCACTAGGACTCCACAAAATGTGGATGCTTTCTCACCAGTAAACTGATCATTTGGAACTTCATCTACCACTTCATTCTTATCAGGAACATTTTCTTGATCTTTAGGCAATAGAGAGTACCTTGTTGGAACACGGTTTTCCGCATCTCCTAGGTTTGAGAATAACAAATCCTATGTGTGTATTTAATCTTGTGTGATCTAAGTGTGCAGGATAACAGGTCAAAATGACTCAAGGTTTACATATGGTGGTTGCCCCCGAAATTGAGCCATCAACTCCAAACTGATCACTAGCGCAGGAAATAGTGGATAGCGCCGGCGCTAGCTCGATGCACAGAAGGCATGCTGGAATTGTTGCCTCGGATTGAAGATTCTGCCGCGCAAAAAGTCTCCTAATATGGGATAGCGCCGGCGTTAGTGGCTAGCGCAGGCACTAGCGCTAGTCTATAAAAAGGACCCAAGTCCTCTCGTTTCAGACACACATCAGAGAGATATATTGAGTGCCAGAATTCCAGAGGCTATCTTGGCCGAAAGTTGATGTGCTAGCGAAGCTCTGCAAAACTTCTGAAGGAGAATCTCGTCACGCCGGATCAGATCGAAGTCCGCTTCTACAATGCTTATTCAACGGCGGATCTTCGTCTCCAACTTCAGAAGTCCATCTTGAGGGAGTTCTTATTTCTTGATTATTATTTCATATTCCACTTTGTAAACGATTAGTGAAATCGCCTCGTGTTGGCGACTAGGTCTGTGTAGGACTTAGGGGGAAAATTGCCTCGTGTTGGCGACTAGATCTAGGCTAGGTCTAGGGGGCTCGAGGCCACATCCGGGGAGGGATTGGCTAGAGCGGCTTGAGGCCGAATCCGGGGTGGATAAGGCTAGGGCCACCGGTTCGTGGGGTAGCGAGTCGGGATAGAAAACCAAAAGGTTTCTTTTCTATTTAGCTTTGATTTCTAGCTTTCATAAGAGATCAAGTTTTTGTAATCATGTCTCTCAAGTTAATAAAATCATGTCTCTATTCTTACTTTACTTGATTAGTCTTGATCTTCTTTATTATCATATTTAAAGCTTTTTCTAAAATAATCAAAATAGTTTTAAAATCTTAAAACCCTTATTCACCCCCCCTCTAAGGGCGCCTACCGATCCAACAAGTGGTATCAGAGGGGTTTTATTCCAGTCGGCTTAACAACCGGGAATAATGGCGTCTCATGATCTCGCTTTTTTGGAGGGTCAAGGGGTTAGTCGACCACCTCTCTTTACTGGGTCAGATTTTAACTACTGGAAAAATCGAATGATGTGTTTTCTTATGACCATGGATGTAGAAGTTTGGAACATGGTAGAAGTTTGGTACTCTCCTCCTACAATGGTAGTAGGAGATGCGACTTTACTAAAACCCAAAGATAAATGGGATGATAACGACAAACTAAGATGCAAAAATAATGCTAAAGCAATGAACGCTTTGTATTGCGCTTTAAATAGAACTGAGTTTAATAGAATCTCTGCATGCATAACTGCTTACGATATTTAGAATCAACTTGAAGTTACTCATAAAGGTACATCGCAGGTAAAAGATGCAAAGCTATTCCAACTGGAATCTGAATATAAAAAATTCAGGATGGATACCGAAGAGGATATCAACTCGATGTACACCCGCTTCACCAAAATCGTCAACGCTTCAAAGGCACTTAGAAAGATCTACTCAGACGGGGACTTGGTGAGGAAAATTCTTCGTTCCTTACCCCCAAGGTTCAATCCAAAGGTGACAGCCATCTCGGAGTCGCACAACTTGAGGACACTCCAGATCGAGAACCTTATTGGAATCTAAAAACCCATGAGGTTGAACTCCAGATTCAACACGATGAATACAATAAAGAGCCAAAGAAAAAGGCGCTTGCACTAAAGTCAAAGAAGGAGAACGTCGAAGATGATGATGAAGATGAAGAAGGTCTCCTGGTGAAAAACTTCAGGAAGTTCATCAGGAATCCGGAAAGAAGGAACACTTTCCGCAAATACTTCCAAAAGGATACCCGACGAAAGGCATCTTCCTCTTCATCAAGGAAAGAAAAAGGAAGCGAAGATGAAGAAGAAAGACCACCACCCGAGTGCTACCACTGCAGAAAGACCGGACACATTCGGAGCCAGTGCCCAAAGTATCAAAAGGAGCAAAAAGAACAATACAAAGCAAAAGAGAAAAAGAAAGTACTGAAAGTCGCAACTTGGGATGACACTTCCTCTGGAGAATCAAGCAAATCTGAATCAAGCGACGAGGAAGAAGCAAACCTGTGCTTAATGGCAAAGAGCAACGATGACGACACCAGTGTTCTTAGCGACACTGAGGTAACTCCTCCCTCTTTTGAAGAACTTTTTGATGAATTTGTTCAAACCTGCAAAGCCTACAATAAAAGTGTAAAAGATAATATTATCTTAAATCGTGAAAATGAATCAATTATGGAAGAAAATCATAAACTAACAAAGAAATTAATCTCTCTTGAAAAGAAAAAGATTTCCTGTGAAGAGTGTGAGCTCTCTTTGTGCAAAACAAAAGAACTTGAAAGCTCTCTTTCTAAAGCCCTCCTACAAGTCAAAACTATTGCAAAAGAAAAGGGGGAATTAGAAAGAAAGCTAAACTCCTCTCTCCTACAAATTAAAAATAATCAGAAGGGATTTGAACACAAATGCGTTACGATAGTTCAAGAAAACACCTTTCTTAAAAAACAAAATAACGACCTCAATGTAGCCATAAAAAAATTTGGGATAGGCCAAAAATCCCTGGATATGCTTTTGGGATACCAATGTTATGACTCTACAAAATCTGGGCTCGGTTTTCAATGTGAGCCCTACCGCCCGGCGCTAGCCTCTAACGCCGGCGGTATCTCAACTCTAAAAAAATCTTATGTTGTTCAAACATCATCTAGCAAGGGCAAGAAAGAAATTCAGAGAAGGGTCTCAACCCCCTTTATTGCTTGTGTACACTGCCTTTTGTTTGGACACACTTCTAGCTCATGTAGAAATGCAAAACAACGCTCTTTAAAACAAATCTGGGTACCTAAGAAATCCACTTACTCTATGGGTGGTAACTCTTGGGTATTCAGATCTTTACTCTCATCTTCTTTCTAGATTTGCAGGAAGGATAAGGAAACAGAGGACGTGTGGTACTTGGACTCAGGTTGCTCCAAGCACATGACGGGCAATAAAGCTAAATTCCTTAGCCTAGAAAAGAAGAAAGGAGGGATCGTAACATTTGGAGATAACGGTAAAGGAAGAATCATGGGCGTAGGCACAGTGGGTAACGAATCATTTCTTATTTCAAATGTTCTTTATGTAAAAGGATTAAAACATAACTTAATATCTATAAGTCAACTGTGCGATAAAGGATTAGACGTACTATTTGAATCATCCACTGATATTTGCAAAATTGTTAATCCTAAATCAAAAGATGTATTACTCACTGCACCTAGAATTCATAATGTTTACATAGTTTCGTTTCATGATCTTTCCAAATCATCTATAAAATGTTTTATAACAAAAAATGATGAATTAGAACTTTGGCATAGACGTTTAGGTCATGCTAGTACAAAGCTTATTTTAAAACTAGCAAAAAGAAATTTGATTAGAGGACTACCTAAACTAAATGGCAATCTATCTTCATTATGTTCTCCATGCCAAAAGGGAAAATTCACAAAATCATCCTTTAAGAGCAAAAATGAAATTTCTACTTCTAAACCACTACAGCTAATTCATATGGATTCATTTGGTCCCGTTAACACCGCAAGTCTTGGTGGTAAAATTTACACTTTTGTTCTAATAGATGATTTCTCTAGATATTGCTGGACTTTAATCCTCTCTTCTAAATCTGATGCATTTTGCGAATTCTCAAAATTATGCACTCGTATTCAAAATGAACTAGATTTAAAAATAAAATGCATTCGCTCAGATCATGGAGGTGAGTTTGAAAATGAAAATTTTAAATCTTTTTGTGAAATGTTAGGAATTAAACATGAGTTCTCAGCACCACGCACACCTCAACAAAACGGTGTAGTAGAACGGAAAAATAGGACAATTCAAGAACTGGCACGCACCATGCTATCTGAATATAAAACACCTAAGTCATTTTGGGCCGAAGCCGTAAGCACATCATGCTACGTAATGAATAGAGTTATGCTTCGCCCATCACTTAATCTCACACCATATGAACTATATTTTCAAAAGAAACCTAACGTATCATATTTTAAAGTATTTGGATGCAAATGTTTTATTCTTAATACAAAAGACTCTTTAGGTAAATCTGATGAGAAATGTGATGAAGGAATATTTCTTGGTTATTCTTCAACCAGTAAAGCCTATAGGATATTTAACAAAAGATCAAGAAAGGTTGAAGAGTCTTTTAATGTTAAATTTGATGAGTTTACTCCATGTGCAGAAAAGCTTTCTACAGGTACAAACAATGAACCTTTGCCCTCCTTGGAGCACGACGAAGAAGAACCATCCATCGAAGAGGAGGAGAAGACCAAAGAATTTGAAGTTGTTCCTCCAAGTGTTTTGAACTTCTCAAAAAATCATCCAAAAGAACTAGTCATTGGGGAACCTTCTACTGGGGTAAGAACTCGCTCCTCCCTTCATGAAACATTTTCAAATATTTGCTTTGTTTCGGAAATAGAACCTAAAAACATTTCCACCGCTCTAAATGACGATTTTTGGTTCATGGCTATGAATGAAGAGTTAGGACAATTTGAAAGAAATAAAGTTTGGAATCTTGTAGAAAGACCATCTAATCATCCGATCATAGGTGTAAAATGGATCTTTAAAAATAAACTAGATGGTGAATCTAGAATTATAAGAAATAAAGCACGCCTGGTCGCTCAAGGATATTCTCAAATCGAGGGGGTAGATTTCGAAGAAACTTTTGCACCCGTTGCTCGCCTAGAATCTATACGAATATTTTTGGCATTTGCGAGTTTTAAAAGAATAAAATTATTTCAAATGGATGTTAAAAGTGCCTTTTTAAACGGGTTTATAAAAGAAAAAGTCTATGTAGAACAACCCCCCGGTTTCATAAATGAAAAATTTCCTAATCATGTTTACAAACTAGAAAAAGCGCTTTATGGATTAAAACAAGCGCCCCGTGCATGGTATGATAGACTTACATCGTTTTTGTTAAAGCACGGTTATGTTATGGGAAGTGCCGACAACACACTCTTCATTAAGCATAATAATAATGATCTAATTATTTTACAAATCTATGTTGATGATATCATTTTTGGAGCCACTAATGAAGAGTTGTGTAATGAAGTAGTATTAGTAATGAAAAAAGAATTTGAAATGAGTCTTGTAGGAGAATTGTCTTATTTTCTTGGTTTTCAAATCTCACAACAAAGTGATGGTATATTTATTTGCCAAACAAAATATGTTCACGATATGCTTAAACGATTTGGATTTGAAAATCTTAAACAAGCTTCTACTCCTATGAGTGCTTCTTTAAAACTAGGAAAAGATGAATCCGGAATTTCAATTGATCAAACGTTATATAGAGGAATGATAGGATCTCTTCTTTACTTAAGTGCATCTAGACCAGATATAATGTTTGTCGTATGTTTATGTGCTCGCTTTCAAGCCAACCCAAAAGAATCTCATTTAAAAGCGGTAAAACGGATTTTTCGTTATCTATTAGGATCATCTAAATTAGGTTTGTGGTACCCACACAATGATACATTCACACTCCATGGCTATTCCGATTCGGACTACGCCGGGTGTTCACTAGATCGAAAAAGCACTAGCGGTACTTGTCACTTCTTAGGACCCTCCTTAGTAGCTTGGTCTAGTAGGAAACAATCCTCGGTTGCACTCTCCACCACGGAGGCCGAGTATATTGCACTTGGTAGTTGTTGTACACAAGCACTATGGATGAGTTAAACACTAGAGGACTTTGGATTTCATCTTAAAAACATTGACCTTAAATGTGACAACAAAAGTGCAATAGACCTCACATATAATCCTGTACATAATTCTAGATCCAAACACATCGATGTTCGTCATCATTTCATTAGGGATCACATTAAGAAAGAGCATGTAAAAGTAAGTTTCATTGGCACGGACTCCCAACTCGCTGACATATTTACTAAGCCTCTTCCCGATGCGAGATTTCGATTATTACGACTTGAGTTAGGTGTCCTAGATCTTTCAAGTTAAAACACTTTCACAAAACACAATTTTTTGCATTTTTCACCATCGAAAACACCTCCTACAAATCAGAAATTTCAGCATTAAACTACTATTGGGACACCTAATCAGGATCAACAATCAAAAAATTTAAACTCCTCGAAAATCGTGTACTGTATTCCGTGCTAGCGCTAGCGCCAGCGCTAGCGTGACTTTCTGATTTTCTGCTTTTTTAAAATTTTGAAAAGTTCCTAAAATTATGTTAATAGATATGTACTATTTGTTTTTGCACCACTAATTTTATTTAAATTTTGAAAAATAAAAAACAAAACTATAAAAGACAAAATTTCAAAAATACGTTTTGCTCTTGTTTAAAAGCTTTTGTCATTTACCAAAATCAAATATAAAATTACAAAAGACAAAAACCAAAAATATGTTTTGCTTTTATTTAAAGTTTTTTTTTTAAATCAAAATACTAAAACATAAAACTTGAAACCAAATCCAAAATTTTTGTATGTTTTTTTTATGAACATCAAGCATGATTTAAATCTATTCTTTAGAGTCTCTATAATGTTACAATTTATTTTTTTCAAACTTCTTTAACATTGTTTTTATCATGCTTTGATCTATCTATTAATATGTGCATCAATAATAATTAGAAAAGTTTGTGTAGGACTAAGCTTAGCATGCCTCTAAGTATGAGTAAATGTTTTATGTTTGATAATGATATTATTTCACTCACCTTTTGGCTTAGTCTACTTGTGCTTCTTAATCTAAGAATGCTTGCTAATATATTGTAATTGTACATAAAATTAAAATTGCACAAGTATCTTACCTACACAACATTTATTTGCACTATTAAATATTAAGAAGAGTGGTTGAAATTTCTTCTTTAAAGTGTTTGCAAAACAAGTGTAATCGGAGAACTGTGTTCAAATCAAACTCATCATAACCTTGACAAAGTCATCTCCACCAAGCACTACTTGAACCTCCTGATAAGTCTTAATAAGCATTGTGGGGTTGAGCACCTTGGATAGATTAGTAAAGTGTCTTGTGCAAACTCTTCATTTTAAAAATAAAACCACTTCTTCTTAAGCACACAGGATCACAACAAAAAGAATCAACCTTGAGAAATTAACTTGTGTGATCCCCCAAGCACTACTTTGCACCCTGATAAGTCTTCATAAGCATTGTATGTGCAAAGCACCTTGGTTGTTGTACATTTTAATTTGTGCTTAAAAGTGTGTGGAAGTAAAATTATTTGTGTTTTTATTGTGCACTTTACTCTATATTTATCTTGTATTTTTGGTTAACACACTTGTTCACTTTATCCAAAATACACTTGTGCACATCATTATCTTCCATAACACTTCTTCTCATGAGTATTGGATCCTAATGCTAATTCTATACTTACTCTTTATTTATAAAATGCACTAGATAACCTAGCATGATTTCTACAATGTTTAGTTTGTTTTTGAAATTATGAATTACCATACCATTGTCGTAATCTCTTTTGTGATAATATTTATTCATGCTTGGTTTCTTCATTGGTGAAATTAACCTCTTGTTTAACCTTTGATGTACAAAACATCTTCTTTCTGAAATGAAAACTCCACTATTTTTTGAATTATCATTTCTTATACAAAATGTTTTCTTTTAAGTCTTCCGCACCTTTGCTTTTATCTTGTGTTTATGCTACAAAACTCTGATTTATGACAATATAGATACTCAAACTCTAATCTAATTCAATAAAAAGATTTCTACAACTCCTTATCATTTTCTTCTCTCAAAGCTCGATCATGCCTATTAACCGTATTATTACAGTTTGAAGTGGTGTCTCCCTACCCGCTTTTGCTAATAACAAAGGGGGAGAACTAACATGATAAAATGCAAAAGGGGGAGAACTAACCATGATAACATATCTAACATGCTTAATTCAGTTAAGAACATATTAGGAGAGCATTCACTTAGGGGGAGCATGTATTTAGGGGGAGCAATACTAAAATGCTATAATCATTATTTATCCTAAGTCATCCTTTTCACACACACACAAATATGTTTCTTCATGCTTATTTAGATTAATGCTCTGATTTATCATTAATGGATTTGTTATTATCAAAAAGGGGAGTTTGTTGGAACACGGTCTTCCGCATCTCCTAGGTTTGAGAATAACAAATCATATGTGTGTATTTAATCTTGTGTGATCTAAGTGTGCAGGATAACAGGTCAAAATGACTCAAGGTTTACATATGGTGGTTGCCCCCGAAATTGAGCCATCAACTCCAAACTGATCACTAGCGCAGGCGATAGTGGATAGCGCCGGCGCTAGCTCGATGCACAGAAGGCATGCTGGAATTGTTGCCTCGGATTGAAGATTCTGCCGCGCAAAAAGTCTCCTAATATGGGATAGCGCCGGCGTTAGTGGCTAGCGCAGGCGCTAGCGCTAGTCTATAAAAAGGACCCAAGTCCTCTCGTTTCAGACACACATCAGAGAGATATATTGAGTGCCAGAATTCCAGAGGCTATCTTGGCCGAAAGTTGATGTGCTAGCGAAGCTCTGCAAAACTTCTGAAGGAGAATCTCGTCACGCCGGATCAGATCGAAGTCCTCTTCTACAACGCTTATTCAACGGCGGATCTTCGTCTCCAACTTCAGAAGTCCATCTTGAGGGAGTTCTTATTTCTTTATTATTATTTCATATTCCACTTTGTAAACGATTAGTGAAATCGCCTCGTGTTGGCGACTAGGTCTGTGTAGAACTTAGGGGGAAAATCGCCTCGTGTTGGCAACTAGATCTAGGCTAGGTCTAGGGGGGCTCGAGGCCACATCCGGGGAGGGATTGGCTAGAGCGGCTTGAGGCCGAATCCGGGGTGGATAATGCTAGGGCCACCGGTTCGTGGGGTAGCGAGTCGGGATAGAAAACCAAAAGGTTTCTTTTCTATTTAGCTTTGATTTCTAGCTTTCATAAGAGATCAAGTTTTTGTAATCATGTCTCTCAAGTTAATAAAATCATGTCTCTATTCTTACTTTACTTGATTAGTCTTGATCTTCTTTATTATCATATTTAATGCTTTTTCTAAAATAATCAAAATAGTTTTAAAATCTTAAAACCCTTATTCACCCCCCCCCCCTCTAAGGGCGCCTACCGATCCAACATACCTAACTGGTGATACTTGGTGTAAGACTCCCCCCCCCCACCCCCACACACACAGAACTGAACCCAAGTCAGGAGAGAGGGGATCTTACTGCCCAAGGAGGCCACTTAGTGTCGGGTGGCAATGGCCCACCCTCTCAAGCACTGAGTGGTCGCCTTGTCAGGCACAAGAATCAACACATCACATCAGAGTCACATTGCGGAAGCAATCATAAGAAAAGTCTAACAATGACACATATATATAAGCAAAAGGCCGTAGCACACTGTTTAAATGAACGGCCCTATGGGCTAAAAGTAACTACTATAACTTATACACTCCTTATTTAGCCCTATACTCTAGGACTCACGTCACGGAAGACGGGGGGGGGGGGGGGGGGGGGGGGTGAGGGTGGAGTATCCGATCCGGCAATATCGAGAGTCGGTAAGTCATCAAGCGGTGCGGGGGCTTCGCGCTGTACCATCTCCTGTGAATGGTCATAAGATAACCGTTAGTCACAGAGCTAAGTGGAAATACATCCCCTCCCCGGATCCGTATCCTGGGGACGAGTTTAAGCACTAAAAATAGATAGATGAAGTAAGAAGGATTAACAACATGTATGTATCAGTCCTTTTAATAAAGCTCACAATTACATAAAGGAGATGTATTGTTTATAACTACAGTAACATTAATAATTATAACTTGCACACACCCACATACACACACCGCGGGTGTTCAAACCCGTTCACAAAACCCCGTGTCGACATAGTTTGGACCGCTTTTCTTCCAGCAGGGTAGCGAACCCAGCGGGCCTCACCGATGTGGCCGTCGGTGACAGTGGCTAGTCCTGCCACTTCTGAGTGTAGTCGTACCATATCACCCAGGCCCTCCCATACAACTTAGTGTACTGCTTGGATGTGAGCGACATCCGGCGATTCCGAGATTTAGGCCGACCAGTGGAGGCAGATCATCAGGTACATAGTGGTGATAACCCACGTGCACATCTCCCTGTCGCCATGAGTCGTCAACTCTCCCGCACCTGTACGAACAGTCTATGGGCGTGACCGACCTGCCACTTTTACAGCAAGCATTTTACAAGCAGATTAAGGAAAGGATCAGATACTTCAGGTCTGCCGCGGCTTTCTTGACTCGACTGGTTACCCAACTTTTGGCTGGGAGGTGCAATATGGGTGAGGGCACATTATTTGGGGCTAACCTTGGAGGAGATACTCAACTCGTGGTTATCCTCAACTAAGGCCTCACAAAGCAGGAGAAGCCGCCTGCTAGAGTAGAACCTGGGTTAGCACCGTATGTATAATAGTTTGTAATAAGTACGATAGTTATGGCTCAAAACAAGCTGTAGAGTTGCGGTGCTGAATAAAGTACTTGAAAGGAAGGCCGAAAGCAAAGGGCCGAAATAATCGGACCTGTACGAGACTGGATTACTGAAAGGACTAAATAAGAGCAGTAAATATCTGACCAGTACGAGAATGGAGTACTGAAAGGACTAAATCAAAGCAATAAATATCTGACCAGTGCGGGACTGGAGTACTGAAAGGACTAAATAAAAGCAGTAAATATCTGACCAATGCGAGACTGGAGTACTGAAAAGACTAAATAAAAGTAGTAAATATCTGACCAGTGCGAGACTGGAGTACTGAAAGGACTAAATAAAGCAGTAAATATCTGACCAGTGCGAAACTGGAGTACTGGAAGGGACTAAATAAAAGCAGTAAATATCTGACCAGTGCGAGATTAGAGTATTGAAAGGACTAAATAAAAACAGTAAATATCTGACCAGTACGAGACTGGAGAACAAGAAATTAAAATAAATAAACAGGATTAGTAGTCCATCACTCCATAATCAGGAGGCTTCAATTTCATCTCCGTTCATATGAGGAAAGTTATGTTCTATCCCCGTTCATAGGGGTTTCTTCCCAGTTCTGCCTTTCTTAGTTATAGTCCGATGAAGGATGTTAATTGCACCTTTTTAAACATCGTTTTATTAGGTGCTTCTTGGTTTCCTCAAATTGATGAATTCCCATGTCTGGGAATTATCCTAAACGCAGCTCAATACTTCATAGAGTTTCATATCACTTTGAGCTTCGAGTTTACACCTTCATTTATCAGGTTATTGTTTATTCGTAATGTCGTTCCGTGATTATGACGTGATTGCGTGCTATGATGCCCTTTCCCAACTTGTTTGCAAATTCAATAGTGTAAATTCCGATCGTTTTCTCGAAAAATTAGCGAGCCCCCCATTTATCTCCAAATGTCCCCCATAATTTTATAGTATATTCACAATAATGTGTTGAGGGCCCACCAGTTGTCCCAATATTTTCCAGCCTATTTTGGGGTTTTATTTTGACCGAAGGAATCATATTTGGGCTCGTAAAATCATCAAATCAATTGATAAAAATCTCAAACTTTGATAGTGTCTTTAAGAGATCCTAAAATCGTGCCTATAATTATTCATGAATTTTCCAAGCTGTTTGGGCATTTAATTCTTTCAATTAAATAATTCAAAGGCCTTTAAAAATAGCAAACGATTTCCAAAAAATTCCAAAACTTTACTGAAGGTAGACCTCTAAATAAGGAACATTTTTCATGTTCAAAACTTTTCCCTAGGAGCCTAAATTTGCCCTAGAAAAATCAGGAAGGAAAGAGGGGGTTGGGGTGTGGATAGAGAAAATTGGGAGAGGAGGGAGGAGCCAGACAGTGCGCCCCCTTGTGTCCCCACAGTGGATCCGGGGCCGATCCGCTGTGGGGGCGCATAATTTCATGCATGGGAGGGATTAATGAAATCAGGGCCGTCCGATCTCATCGAGGAGATTGGACAGCCACCACCCATCTGGGTGGTGCAAGTGGCGGCATCTGCTGCCACCGCTGGGAAGCGGCCACCACGGGTTGGCGCCGCCCTCGGTCGACTCGTCGGGGGTCGGCGACCAATCCGCCGGTGGTCCGGCAGCCTGCCGCCGCCGGCCGCCGCCGGATTTATGCAAGAAGACAGGGGCGGGTGGCGAGGCCTGCATGGGTCATGTTGGCCAATGACGCGCCTCCCCTCCCTCCAAACGAACCTCTCCTACCCCCGGTCTAGTGGTAGGGTGTTGGGCGTATCTCCGGCAGTGGTCCGGCAGCCAGGCACCGCTGGCCGCCGCTGGAAATTACCACGCTAGTGGTACAGGAAAACAGAGGAGGGGGGTTGCGGGTGCCGCCGGAGGCGCGTTCTCTGGCGGCCCCGCCGCCTCCCTTTGTCGTGGCAAGTGTCCCCGGGTGGGCCCTTCTCCCCCAGCACCACCACCAGCGCTAGTGTGAGGTTCACGCGGTCGGGCCACCACCCGAGCCTGGGCATGGCTCGGGTGGCGCTGGCGACACTCCGGCGATGGGGGGCGGCGCGCATGGTGTCGAAGGAGTGGGGAAAGGGGAGGAGAGGATGTCTACCTTAGGAGGGGGGGATCGGGAGGTGTTGTGTTGAGCGGCCATGGGGGGGTGGCGGTGGTGGTGGGCTTGGAGGGTTTTTCCGGCGAGGGAGGGGTTCAGGCAGAGGGGAGGCTGTTTGGGGGGTGTGTGCTCAGAGGGGAGGGGGAGTGTTCCTTTTATAGGGAGGGAGGGGGCCCTCCCTCCCTTTCTCCCGATGTAGGACTAAAGGGAGGGAGTGGGGGAAGATATCCCCCCTCCCTCCACTACCCTATGGTGGGCTGGCAACCCATGGATATAGGGCATCCCTCCATGGTGGGTGTAGGTGTGAGCTCCCCCTTAGGGTAAAATTCAAAAAAGGGTTGACCAAGGTCAACCTTAGGGTCGGTCCCCCATGTGGGTGAAGTCCCAAGGGGTCCAAATTGTCGGGTCAAGGGTCAACATAAGGGTGTCAAATCAATATGGGTGCGTGCACGCTTTTCGGTGCGACAACATGCTTGTTTTGACCGTGGTTTGACTTTCTGACATCAGAATTGGTTACAACGAACTTTGTTGGTTTTATTTTGACTTTAGGAGTCCAATGAGACTAACTGAGACTGATTCCGGGTTCGTTCGCTCAATATTTTGAAATGTGTGTCGTGGCGGTCTACAAAACCTAAAATGGACATATTCCTCATACGAGCTCCGATTGGAATGAAACGAGTCTTGTTGCGCTTGTATTGCCGGTACGAGTCCAACGGAACTGATAAAAGTCAATTTGGAGTATGTTTGGTCATTGTACCCCAACGACTTAGTTGTGACACACAATGATACTCAAATGGGTCGTTTCTCCAAACAACCTCAGATTGGAACTGAACGAATTCCGTTGCACTCGTATGGATTATACGAGTCTAACGGAATAGACGGAAGTCAATTTGGAGTACATTTGGTCATTGTACCCCCAACGACTTAGTTGTGACGCACAACGATACTCAAAATGGTTGTTTTCTCCAAACGACCTCAGATTGGAACGGAACGAGTTTCGTTGCACTCGTATGGATTATACGAGTCTAAAAAAATTGACAGAAGTCAATTTGGAGTATGTTTGGTCACTGTTCCCCCAACGACTTAGTTGTGACACACAACGATACTCAAAATGGTCGTTTTCTCCAAACGACCTCGGATTGGAATGGAACGAGTTCTGTTGCACTCGTATGGATTATACGAGTCTAACGGATCTGACGGAAGTCAATTTGGAGTACGTTTGGTCATTGTTGTTGGATCGGTAGGCGCCCTTAGAGGGGGGGGGTGAATAAGGGTTTTAAAAATTTATATTATATTTTGAAATGCTTGCTTATGATAAGAAATCAAAATAGTGATTTTGTTTAAAAATCTAAATTGTTTTATAATAAAGGAGAGGATAATAAACAATTTAGAGAAATGAAGAACAATCAATTTTATTACACAAAGAGAGACCTGATTATTATTAATAAAATTGATTACAAAATTTTGATTTTAATGACGCTAGAAATCAAAGCGGTATATGAAAGACTCTTTTTGTTTTCTATACAGACTCGTATCCCCACGAACCGGTTGGCTTTAACCGATCCTTCCCCGGATACGGCCTCAAGCCGCTCTAGCCAACCCTTCCCCAGATATGGCCTCGAGCACCCCCTAGACCTACACCCGAGACCTAGCCGCCAACACGAGGCGAATTTCAGCCCTAAGTCCTACCCAGACCTAGTCGCCAACACGAGGCGAATTTACTACACGATTACAAGAAAGGATGTGAAATAAAAAGACAATAATATAAAACTCCCTCTATGTGGATCTCTTGGAGAAGTAAACGAAGACGCAGAGTATGATCGTAGTCGATGCGGACTTTCATCACGATGATGACGCATGTTGAAATCTTCTCCACAGATCTCCTTTAGTCTTTATGGATTTGTGGGAGTATATCTCTGAACCTTCCTCTCTCTGTTGTGGCACGAAGCTCTAGAATTTTGGATCTCTGGAGGATTGAGGAAGACAGAGCCAAGGGATCCTTTTTATAGTCTCAGCGCTAGCGCCTGCGCTAGTGGTACCGCCGACGCTATCCCATATTAGGACATATTCTGTGCGGCAGAATCTTCAATCGGAGGAAACTTTTCTCTCTTACCTACTGTGCTCCTCGCTATCGCCTGCGCTATCGAATACTGCCAGGCGCTATCTCCTTCTATAAGTTCTCCCGGCAATTGCGCTTAAGCAAACATTTCGTCGATCGAAATTTCGTCGAACGCAGCTAAGTGTTCGTCGATCGAATTTTCGTTGAACGTATTTATGAGCATTTCGTCGAGCGCCGCTTACAGTTCGTCGAACGAAATTTCGTCGAACTCAATTCCCCGGTCAGGCTTCAACATTCGTCGAGCTCAATTTCGTCGACAGGAGTTCGTCGAGCGGGCTTCAACATTCGTCGACCTCAATTTCGTCGACTGGAATTCGTCGAGCGGGCTTCAACATTCGTCGAGCTCGGTATCCGTTCTCAGCTGTTCCTTAGCGCTAGCGCCAGGCGCTAGGTCCTATCGCCGGCGCTAGTGGGAGTTTTGGATTTGATGGCTTAAACTTGGGGGCAACCTTCTTATGTAATCCTTGAGTCATGTGGACTTTGTTATCCTGCACACTTAAACACACAAGATCAAATACACATAGATTTTGTTATTCTCAAACCGGAGATGCGGAAGACCATGTTCCAACAAACTCCCCCTTTTGATAATAACAAAACCATTAATGATAAATCAGAGCATTAATATATAAGCATGATGAAACTTACTTATGTGTGTGTGAAAGTGATGACTTAGGATAATTATCGATTTTAGCATTTAGAATTGCTCCCCTTAAATACATGCTCCCCCTAAGTGAATGCTCCCCTAATATGTAAGCTATCATCTTAATTAAGCATGTTAGTTTTATATTTTGATAGCAGATTATATTTATCATGTTAGTTCTCCACCTTTTGTTATTAGCAAAAGTAGGTAAGGAGACACCACTTAAAAGTTGACAATAAGATAAAGGCATGATCGAGCTTGTTGAGAAGGAAATGATATGGAGTTTTAGAATACTTTTCATGGAAATAGATCAGAGTTTGAGTATCACAATATTTTCATAAATCAGAGTTTGTAGCATAAACAAATGTAATGATTTCCAAGTAACTAAACTACCCAGACAATATGTCTACACCCTAGCCCCGTACTAAGTGACGGATGGGCATGAGGAGCTGCATACATGTCGTAGGTTGGGGTGTTAGTCCCATATGCAAAAAACTCAACGTAGCACTCTTTCCCCCCAGTGCCTCGCAAGGCCCCACTGGAACCCTCCCCGGTTAAGGACAAGACATGACTAGAGATAAGGTTATCTAATGTCTACAACCCTACGCCCCCACTATGATGAGAAATGAAGTCATGGATAATAATTATTGGAAACATTTAGCATTTAAATCTAATGACATAGCTTATGGATTTATATATTTATTTGAATTTATGAAAACACTCACATAGCTATTTTGAAATCCATTAATGAATCAAAGTTTTTAATATAACAATATTTTCATAGAAATAAATCAGAGTTTTATAACAAAAAAAATCAACCAATATAAAGTTTACCAACAAGTCTACCACTTGTTGCAAGAAAGGAATTTGAAGATTCAAGTGATGATGCACACAAAATAAAAGACTTTAAATAAGCATGAAAGCGCAAGGTAAAACAATTATATGGTTATGATGCGGAAGACTTAACGAAATACAAGAGACATCTTATTGTAATCAATGATGATCCATAAAAAGATATATGAGTTAAATTTCATAAAGAAGATGTTTTTGTAAATCATTGTTCAATTAAAATAAAGTAACCAAGCATGAAATAATGTTATCATAAAGAGATTACTACAATGTTATTTTAATTCATAATTTCAAAACATACTAAACATTGTAGAAAGCATGCTAGGTTATCTAGTGCATTTCATAAATAAAGAGTAGTATAGAATTAGCATTAGGATCCAATACTCATGAGAAGAAGTGTTATGGAAGATAATGATGTGCACATAAGTGTATTTTTGAGTAGAGTAGACAAATATCTTAATCAAAAATACAAGAAATATGTAAAGTAAGAGCATAATAAAACACAAATAATTTTACTTCCACAAACTTCAATGCACAAAAAAAAATGTACAACTACCAAGGTGCTTTGCACACACAATGCTCATTAAGACTTATTAGGGTGCAAAGTAGTGCTTGGGGGATCACATATTTTATTTTATTTTAATATTGAAACTACTGATCCGGTGTACTTAAGAATAAGTGGTTTTTTATTTTGAAAGAGAGATATGGTTTACACATGATACTTTACTATTCTTTCCAAGGTGCTCAACCTCACAACGCTTATTAAGACTTATAAGGAGGTTCAAGTAGTGCTTGGTGGAGTTATCTTTGTCAATTTATTTTATGATTTGTTTTGTACAAAGTTCTCCGAATACACTTGTTTTGCAAACCAATAGAATTTATGAAAACATAACCACTTTTCTTAACTTTTAAAAGTGCAAATAAAAGTAGTTTAGGTAAGATACTTGTGCAATTTTAATTCATTGTACTAATACAAAACATACACAAGCATTCTTAGATTAAACACACATGTAGACAATGCCAAAATAAGTGAGTGAATAAAGATCATTATCAAACATAAAACATTTACTCATACTTAGAGGCAAGCTAAGCTTAGTTCTACACAACTTTTACAATATAATTGATGCACATATTAATAGATATATCAAAGCATGATGAAAAACAATGTTCAAAGTAGTTTGAAAAGATAAATTGCAACATTATAGAAGTTCTAAATGATGAGTTAAATCATGCTTGATTTTCAATGAAGTCCATACAGTATTTTTGATATTTTGAAGAATAATTTTTATTTAAAGTTTGAACTCATAAGATTGATCTTGGACTTCCCGAGGTATACCTTGTGAGAGGTTCGCCCGGTACTAGGTGATATGATGGGATGATAGCCCAAATCACCCTTTCACAAGATACATGTAAATCGAAAAGTTAAGTTCAAAATACTAATTTTTGATACTTGTTTTTATTTTATATATTTGTATTTGATTTTTGCATATAGGAATAGAATTCAAACAAATATCCAAAGACAAAACAAATTTTTTTTTGTAATTTGGCTTTTGTAATTTTGTATTTTAATTTTTCAAAAATAAGTACAGGCAGAATTGTAAAAATGAGTAGTACATAAAAAATAATATATTTTTATTGATTTTTCAGAATTTTAAAATTTCAGAAAATCGGAGACTCGATCTAGCGCCGGCGTTAGGTACTAGCGCCTGCGTTAGCTCACAGAGAGTGCTTATTTTAATCATATGGCCTAGATTTTCTTTGATTTTGCTTCCGATTTTTCTTAATTATGTTTTTGCAATGTAAGGACTGTCTAATGAAGTGATGAGATGAGAAGAAATCGCAAAAAGTTGCGGAAGTTAAAATTAGTACATGAGTTTCATCTTCATTAAAGTTTCATATTTATTAAACCTTAATTATTGAGTTTTGCACAACATATGCATGAGTGAAATGATCATAAATAAGTGAAATAATGTTCATGCAATTTTTCAATTCCGATTTAAACATGATTATGATTAAACATACTTGGGGTAATTGAAAATGACGCAGATATATTAACTACCTAAGCAAAACTTGCGCATTTTATAAATTTAGCCTAATACCCCTAAAATACACCTTTTAAATCCATTTTGACACTTATTTCATTTAGTCTTAATAATATCATATAACAAATTTAGTTTTTCAAATTTTATAAGACTTTTAGAAAATGGATTTAGAAGGATAGAAATAAAAAGGATAAGTAGATCACTTGAGAGATGATATGACTTTTTATTCAACTTTATTCAATTTGATTTGTTTATGAATTTTGGTTTAATATGTGAGAGTCATATCACAAGTTATATAAAGTGATCATATCATGATTGCTCAAAGAAAAGAAAATAAATAAAAGTAATAAAAAAAGGTTAGGCATATCATGAAGTAGAATAATGATATTTCATTTTTAGTTGATTTCCACTTCATGCAAATGATTGGATACTAATGAATAAGAGATTTAGGTATCCAAAGAGGACCAAGTGGGATGGTTCCTTTGGGTACCCAAATATAGCGTGTAGGTTTGTGGGTAGTTAGTGATGAATGGGTCCTTTCATGTGAAGTTAATGTTTCATTTTTAATTTTGGGCCTCCATTCAAACTTTGGTTTAGTGTTATTCTTATATGTGAAATTTCCATTGTGATAATCTTTATATTGATGATTATGATTGTAATGATTATTGAAAGTATTTTTCATAGGAAATTTGTGAACATTTAATTTTACGTTGGGAGAAGATTGATGTTGTAAATGATAGTAATGATTGTATTTTGGAATTTTATTTTCAATCTTTTGAAGTTTTTTTTTCCATTGTTTGGCTTTTTCAACTTTTGAGAAATCATATTCAACTTGCTTTTGAATTTTGCATTATATTGAGAATGTATGTTTTGAGAATTTTTCTTTATGATTTCCTTAAGCAAGTTGATTTTAGTTTTTAATTCATTATTTTTAATCTTTAAATTATGTCTAGCTTTATTATAAGCGATTGTGCTATTTTTAAGAGTGGAAACAATTGAATCTATATGATCTTGATAGTTATTTATATATTCATCAAATGTTTCATCCATCTCTTTAATTTCAATTTTATAGTCTTTGCACTTAGCACAATCATTTATCAAAGATGAATTTTCTAAACATAATTTTTCATTTTGTTCTTTTACAATAAGAAGTTCCTTCTCAAGTCCCTTGTATTTTTCTTTTATATTATTAAATTCTAAACAAGGTGTAATAGTTTCATTTAAAGAGACATGGGTAAGACTAGATGAATTCGCATTTGATTCTACTTTAACTTTTGTTTTTAAACTTTTATTTTCTAAGCGCAATTTGCAATTTGCATTTTTCAATTTCTTAATTTTGCGCTTAGTAATTTGTAGTAATTGTGAAGTAGAAATAGATTACAAACAATAAGAGAATTTGATTTCCTTACAGTGCAATCAGAAGAGGCAAGATTTGAACAAGTAGTTCCTTTGACACCCTTTTGGCACTCCTCTTCCATTGATGCATTTTCATCTTCTTTTTCTCTTAATGTATTGCTCTCTTTTTCTAAGTTGATTTCCATGATCTCCATGGTTTTGCTATGAGAGAGATCTTCTTGAATAACGGTGGATGCTTGTATGTCCTTCTCCTCCTGTGTTTGTTCCATACCTGCGAGAGGAGGATCATACATTTCTTCAAGAAATTTACATACTTTGTATGCACTAGAAAAACAATATATTAATTTGAAAACTTTATTTGATAGACCACAAAATAAATAGTGTTTGGCTTTTGCATTTAGATGACGTTCCTTTTTATTTGATTCATCTGCTGGTCTTTCTATTGCAAGATTCCATGCTTCGATATCTAAGGTTTTAATAAACCTTTCCATTAAAATTTTCCACCCTTTATAATTTGTCCCTTTAAATAAAGGTGGTGCTAGTGATTTTTCTTCTTCATTAAAATTTACCCCACTAGTAGAAGCGAGATCATGAGACATCATTATTCCCGGTTGTTAAGCCGATTTGGAATAACCTCCCTCTGATACCACTTGTTGGATCGGTAGACACCCTTAGAGGGGGGGGGGGGGTGAATAAGGGTTTTAAAAACTTATATTATATTTTGAAATGCTTGCTTATGATAAGAAATCAAAATAGTGATTTTGTTTAAAAATCTAAATTATTTTATAATAAAGGAGAGGATAATAAACAATTTAGAGAAATGAAGAACAAATCAATTTTATTACACAAAGAGAGACATGATTATTATTAATAAAATTGATTACAAAATTTTGATTTCAATGATGCTAGAAATCAAAGCGAAATATGAAAGACTCTTTTTGTTTTCTATACCGACTCGTATCCCCACGAACCGATTGGCTTTAGTCGATCCTTCCCCGGATACGGCCTCAAGCTGCTCTAGCCAACCCTTCCCGGATATGGCCTCGATCACCCCCTAGACCTACACCCGAGACCTAGTCGCCAACACGAGGCGAATTTCAGCCCTAAGTCCTACCCAGACCTAGTCGCCAACACGAGGCGAATTTACTACACGATTACAAGAAAGGATGTGAAATAAAAAGACAATAATATAAAACTCCCTCTATGTGGATCTCTTGGAGAAGTAGACGAAGACGCAGAGTATGATCGTAGTCGATGCGGTCTTTCGTCACGATGATGACGCGTGTTGAAATCTTCTCCACGGATCTCCTTTAGTCTTTATGGATTTGTGGGAGTATATCTCTGAACCTTCCTCTCTCTGTTGTGGCACGAAGCTCTGGAATTTTGGATCTCTGGAGGATTGAGGAAGACTGAGCCAAGGGGTCCTTTTTATAATCTCAGCGCTAGCGCCTGCGCTAGTGGTACCGCCGACGCTATCCCATATTAGGACATATTCTGCGCGGCAGAATCTTCAATCGGAGGAAACTTTTCTCTCTTGCCTGATGTGCTCCTCGCTATCGCCTGCGCTATCGGATACCGCTAGGCACTATCTCCTTCTATAAGTTCTCCCGGCAATTGCGCTTAAGCAAGCATTTCGCCGATCAAAATTTTGTCGAACGCAGCTAAGAGTTCGTCGATCGAATTTTTGTCGAACGCATTTATGAGCATTTCGTCGAGCGCCGCTTACAGTTCGTCGAACTCAATTTGTAGGTCAGGCTTCAACATTCGTCAAGCTCAATTTCGTCGACCGGAGTTCGTCGAGCGGGCTTCAACATTCGTCGACCTCAATTTCGTCGACCGAAATTCGTCGAGCGGGCTTCAACATTCGTCGAGCTCAGTATCCATTCTCAGTTGTTCCTTAGCGCTAGCGCCGGGCGCTAGGTCCTATCGCCAGTGCTAGTGGGAGTTTTGGATTTGATGGCTCAAACTTGGGGGGCAACCTTTTTATGTAATCCTTAAGTCATGTGGACTTTGTTATCCTGCACACTTAAACACACAAGATCAAATACACATAGGTTTTGTTATTCTCAAACCTAGGAGATGCGGAAGACCATGTTCCAACAATTGTACCCTTTTGGGGTTACTTTTATTGGGTCCACTAGGGTATAGTGACCCAATAAAAGTCGGGATGTTACAATCCAATAAAAATAAAAGGATTTTCATCCTCGAAAATTGCTTAAGGTAAGGGGAGAACATACCTGTGAGAAGAGTGTCGGGTATCTTTCTCGAACAAGAGTTTCTGATTCCCATGTAAACTCTTCGCGTCCGCAGTTTGACCATAAGATCTTGACCATCGTGATGGTTTTGTTTCGTAGGATCTTGACCTTGGAGTCCACTATTCTTACTGGTTCAAACTGGACGGATTGGTCGGACTGTATCAGTATCGGTGGTGTGGGAAGATGTTGATCCAGTTTTCGGAGAACTCGTCTTAATGAGCAGACGTGAAACACGTTATGGTGGTTTCCCAATTCGGTCGGCAAGGCTAATTGGTATGCCACGGGGCCTATTCGTTCTATAACCTGATATGGGCCCAGATAGTGAGGATCCAGCCTTTTCTGTTTCTTTATCTGGGAGATTCCGTGCATAGGCTTGATCTTTAGGAATACCATATCCCCCACGTTGAATTCCACCGGTCGATGGCGCGGATCATAATATTTCGCTTGGCGGCTCTGCGCTTCTAGCATTCGATCTCAGATTAACCTTATTGACGTTGTGGTGTCATCTATGTAAGTGACCCCCAAAGCTTCTGGGTCCTCATCTTGTGCCCACGACAATGGGGTCCGGCAATGTCTCCCATACAGAGCCTCGTATGGTGCCATCTTAATACTTGCCTGAAAGCTGTTGTTATATGAAAATTCTACCAAGGGTAGCACCTGTTCCCAAGGTTCGATGTATTCTATTATGCACAGTCGGAGGAGGTCTTCCACCGTCCGATTTGTTCTTTCTGTTTGCCCGTCTGTTTGAGGATGGAAGGCGGTGCTGAAGGCTAATTTGGTCCCTAAACAAGCTTGGACTCTTCTCCATTCCTTCGAAGTGAAGCGTCTGTCGCGGTCGGATACAGTCGATTTGGGTATCCCATGAAATAGGACTACTTGCTCTATGAAAAGCATGGCTAGAACATCAACGCCGTCACTTTGTCGGTTCAGAATAAAATGAGCCACCTTTGTGAGGAGATCCACCACGACCCATATTGAGTCATTCCCTGCACGAGATCGGGGCAGGCCATAGACAGAATCCATAGAGATATCCTCAAACTTCCATTCTGGTATGGGTATAGGCTGTAGTAAGCCTCCTGGACTGCGACATTTTGCCTTGACCATTTGACAGGTCTAGCAGTGTGCCACATAATTGGTGACGTCCCTTTTCATACTTGGCCAGTATAGTGTTCTTCGTAAATCTGCATACATTTTTACCACTCTTGGGTGAATAAAGTACCTCGTTTGGTGTGCTTCGCAAAGTATTTCTTCTCGGATCCCTTCGGTGAAAGGATGAATATGCGATGTTTATACTGTAGGATACCATCGTACAAGTTGTAGTCTTCTTGCGTGCCTTCCTGCAGGGTCTGGATGATTGGAGCCGCTTTTGGGTTGACCTTCTGTGCCTCTCGTATCCTGTCCCTAATATCACATTGTATCTCCATCCAATATAGCTGAGCTTGATAGTCCATAGGGTTTCTATGATAAGGACGATGTCTAAGTCTGCCAAGGACTTGATCAACTCTCCTGGTATCAATTCCAGCCAACTTCTGGTCACAGGGGGTTGTCGACTCAAGGCATCCGCAACCTTGTTGGCTTTGTCGGGATGGTATTGGAGGGCAAAGTCGTAATCACACAGAAATTCTAACCACCGACATTGTCGGAGGTTCAGCTCCTTTTGGGTGAAGATGTACTTGAGGCTTTTGTGGTCGGAGAAGATCTCGCATCTTATTCCGTATAAATAATGTCTCCAGATTTTTAGCGCGAACACCACAACACCCAATTCCAGGTCTGGGTTCATAGTTAAGCTCCTGAGGCTTTAACTGCCACGATGCTTAAGCGACTACCCTGCCAGGCTGCATTAGTATAGCTCCCAATCCTTTCAGGGATGCATCTGTGTAGATCTGAAAGCCCTCGGTGCCTGAGGGGAGTGTAAGAATTGGAGCAAAGGTTAAGCGGTTCTTTAGCTCGACAAATGCTGCTTCACATTCGTGTGTCCATTAGAACACTGTGTCTTTTTTGGTGAGGGTTATGAGGGGTGAGACGATCTTGGAAAAGCCTTCCATGAACTTTCGATAGTATCCGGCGAGACCAAGGAAGCTTCTGATATCTGTCGCTGACTTAAGTGGTGGCCATTTCCGTACCGCCTGTACTTTGGCCTGATCTACCGCTATCCCGTTCTTATTGATCGTGTGTCTGAGGAACCCGACTTCCTCCATCCAGAACTCGCACTTACTGAATTTTGCGAAGAGTGAGTGTTCTCGTAATTTGAGTAGCACCATTTGGAGATGCCTGGCATGGTTTGCCTTACTCCTCGAGTAGATTAGTATATCATCTATAAAGACGATCACAAAGTGGTCCAAGAATGGTTCAAACACCTTATTCATTAGGGCCATGAAGGTGGACGGGGCATTGGTCAGCCCAAATGGCATCACCATAAACTCGTAGAGTCCATAGCGAGAGCTAAAGGCTGTTTTGGGGATGTCCTTCTCTCGTACCCGAAGTTGGTAATATCCATACCTTAAATCCATCTTGGAGAAAATGGGCGCGCCTTGCAATTGATCGAATAACTCATCTATCCTGGGTAAGGGATAGGTATTTCGGATGGTAAGTTTATTTAGTTCCATGTAGTCGATGCATAGGATTAATGACCCGTCCTTCTTTTTGACGAACAATACGGGGGCTCCCCAAGGCGAGGTACTTGGACGAATGAAACCTGCATCTATTAGTTCTTGCAGCTGTATCTTAAGCTCGGCTAGTTCCTTTGGGGCCATTCGGTAGGGTGCTCGGGACACTGGTCGAGCTCCGTGTGCAAGTTCGATCTGGAAGTCCACTTCTCACTGCGGGGGCAACCCTGGAAGGGATTCAGGAAAGACGTCTGGAAAGTCTCGGATTACGAGCACCTTGGTGAGTACTTGCATTTTGTCTTCCATTTTGAAGTAGATTAGGTACATTTTGTCCTTTCGTCGAACCAATTTGATAGTTTGTGCGAACGTTAAAATGATGTGAGTGACCGAGGGTATACCTGCTAGAGTGATAAATTGCCCATTTGGGTTCTGGAGGTTGATTTCTCGGGTCGAGCAATTGATTTGGGCGTTGTGCTCGGCCAACCAGTCCATTCCTAGGATGATGTCAAACCGGGTTATCGCTAGAATAGTTGCGAAGATTTCAAATTCCATATCTCCCAACATCGCCTGGAATGAGCACTTTTCTATGGATATCATGTTTAACCCGTCCGGGAGTCATATTCGTATTGACATTCCAGAAGATCGAACGGTGTTCTCTTTGTTTGCGATGAAATCCCGGGAGACGAAGGAATGTGTGGCACTGGTATCGAATAATGTTTTAGCAGGGTGACCTTCTACCAAAAGTAAACCTGGTAACATATATATATACTATGATCACAGGGCTTTTACATATATACAGATGGAGTAAATGCATAGCTTAAACAAAAGGGCTATATCATATGTTTCTTACTAGATCATATCATCCAGTTATATCATCACTAATGAAAGTATATACCTATAGCTACGTCTGGTGCAGGTCCGTGCTGAAGGTCTAGGGCGTATGCCTCAAGTGGTGCTACTCGACCCTGCCTGGCTTGGTCCCTCCTGCCTGCAGGTCATCCTCTGCGACCTCCTCGTCCTCTCTCTACAGCTCCCTGTACTGCTCCTAAGCCTAGCCTTCCTATAGCCTGGGGACAAAAATCTCTAATGTGTCCAGGCTGCTGTCAAAGGAAGCAGTTCCATGCAAAGGGAACATCTCATCGGGCAGCTGGTGCGGGCAGGGGTGTTGGAGCTGGTCGGGGTGCTGGGGCTGGAGGAACAGGTCGGGGTTGAGGTGCCTATCTGTAGGGTTGGTGGCGGTGACGCTGCCTCACACCTCAGTCCTGCCTTCGAGGGGCAGTCCCTCTCTCTCGGCCCTGGGTCCGAGGAACCTCCACATGTCCCCTTCGTTGTAGGGCTACCATCCATTGATCCATATCTAATGCTGCAACGTGCGTGGCGATCGTGTGGAAGGTAGACTGGGAAATCATGATCAAGGCATGTCGAAGGTCATCACGCAGTCCTCGGTTGAACCTAGCAGCTCTATCTCTATCAGTGGTTTCCAATGTCCCCACAAATCGGGCTAAGTGGATGAACTCGCGCTGGTATTCTGGCACTGTCCTCTCTCACTGACGGATGTGCAGGAACCGCTCCTAGAGTGCAACTCGGTCAGCATTTGTCACAACCCGCATTTTCCCACAAATTTAATACATATTATCAGAGCAAGGGGAAAATACGCGTCGTGATGCCACGTCACGCAGGGGACGACTACAGACGCTCAGGCAAACACTCCTTACGATAAATTTATATAAGACATATATATGTTTGAGATAAAAAGAGAATTTACATTTTAGCTTAGGACTGTGTCCCTCAGAACAGTGGATAACTAGTCCACAAGTAGAAAGCTATACATATGCAGCGGAAAATTGGTTCATTGTAGACTATATGAGCATAAAGATCAACATCCCATAAATGATATGCACATATCTAAGTTTAGTATAGTAAGAAAGGATTTTCTACAATCTTCAAAGTATGCGACATTTACTTAAAATCATGATATGCAAGAATACATTTTTATACCAATAAAGTAACTAATGCAACCTAGCAAAAAGCTTCCCAGAGAGCAAGTAGGTAAACAACCTGAAAGTAACAGCAAAACAACTAACAAGTAAACTAGCACAAGAAAACTAGAGCTATGGGCGTCAACAACTGACACGAGCCCATAGAAAACAAAGTACAAGCCTAAATCTGAAACAGAAAGGGACAACTACCTCACAACCGTGAGGGGAGAACGAACCACTGCAACTAACTGCAGCTCCAGAGAACACCAACTCCAAAACCCGAACAGCTACGGCTCCGAGCCTGAGACATTCAAAAGAAAGGAATGCCTCGGCAAGAAAGTGCAAATGGTAGTAAGAAAACCAAGGTTAACAGTAATCAGAAACAAAAGATTGTAGAAAAGAGAGCTAAACAGAATAACACTTAATCTTACAACAACCCGAGCCAGCTCAGACGAGTGCACTCGGTAAGAGGAAAAGCCTGCACCAGAAGTTAATTGCCAAAAAGATCAAAGCCAAGCACTTGTCCGCCATTGCGGCTCAGAGGTGGTGGTTATACATATAATATCATCATACCCATATAAGCATATAATTTACTGGCATTTGAGACTGATCAGCTCGAGGGAAGAGCGCCCCTCAAAAGAAGGCACTACGACGGTGGTATATTCCATAAACGCCCGCAGCCCAAAAACCAAACAGGAGTGCTGCGGCGGTGACTCCAATCCACTCCAACCAACAGCCCAAAAGAGGCACTATGGAGGTGACTTTTAGCTCACACGCTCAACAGACTCACACATAGCACCAGAAGCAGGGGTGCATAAACATATATTTAAGTATATGTATATAAATAAACCACATTGCAGTTCACCAGAGAACACTCATAACATTAGACAACGAAGATCATAGAGATCAAGAACCACTCACCAAAATTATCCCGGAGATTTAGACACATAACATACTTAGCTTATGAATCCAACAGAACAAACATAGGAGTGTCGGATAGGGAAAACAGGATGACAAATGGTTTTAACCATAACTCAAGATGAGAGAATCAGAAAGCACCGGATTTAACAATTAATCAATAGATTAACCTTTAACTTACAACAAGGTTGAAGATTTTAGCAAGACGACACCATACAAGTCTTGGTGTCGGAACAAGACGAAGGTAAACCTAACACAAAGGCCAAACACCAGAACAATACTCAAAAGGTCAAAAGAAAACACTTGGTGAGTCCAAACTTGATTCCCAATGGACTTCTCGTAACAATACAACGAATAAGGCACGAAACAATACCATAAACGATCACTAATCAAATACAGGACAACTTAAAGAATAAAGCATAACTTCATCTAAAAGTCTCAACGAAAAGACTAAAATGCTTGATAACATCGCTTAAGATACCCAGGAACACCCGACAAATAAACATAAAGACGCGCTGAAAATAATTCGGAATATGCGATGGAATCGACCGAAAGACTTATCAAAAGTCGACAAGAAGGACTTAACAAAAGTTCACCGGAAAGACTTATCAAAAGTCGATAAGAAAGACTTAAATCAATGTCGACAAGAAAAACATAATCAAAAATGACGTCAAGGAAGGAATAAAATAATTCCTGAAAAATTCGGGGCGTTACAGTCACCCCACCTAGAAGGAAGTTTCTTCCCGAAACATAGAACCGAAACTAAAAATACAAACGAATGAAAAGGGCAAAGGGAGAGATAAGCTCCCACTTGCTGGATAGAAACGCTAACCGAAGAGGGCTAGGAAAAACAGATGTGGATAAGATTACCCTTAGCACTCAAAATAGATCACCCGATCCCCGATCAAAGCTCACGACAAAGCCTTCTAAATCCAACACCTCCCAATTAACATAAATGAAGGAATTACCCACAAGGAAAAAGACATTACCAAGAACTCGAAATGTCCAAGCTGAGAACGGAAAGCAGACCGTGAAACCTCCGACTCGCGGATCCTCAACTATTGGCAGCCTAAACGAGGGTTAATCTACCAAAAACACCGAACTACCACGCAACTGATCAAGCAAACCATAAATCTGAGGCAATGGATACCTGTTCTTGATGGTCACCTTGTTCAGCTCTCGATAAACGATACACAATCTCACCGAACTAACCTCCTTCACGAACAAGACGGGAGAACTCCAGGGAGAATAACTAGACCAGATAAAGCCATACTGCAACCACTCACCTAACTGAGTGCGCAACTTTTCCATCTCACACGGGGCCAAAGGATACGGTGCCTTAGCAATAGGACGGGTACCCGGCTCAAGGTCAGAAATAAACTCCTCAATTCTCACAAGCAGAAAACCAGGGAGACTAACGGAGAAGACATCAGCGAGCTCTCGCACCATAGGGAAATAAATCCTCGATACACGACAAACCGCTACCAGTTTCTAACATAGAAACAAGGTAAGCAACACAACCAGAAATTAAAGGCTCCGAGTACACACCGCAGAAATAATCGGGGAAAACCTAGCGCGGAAAGCCAAACACGCTCGAGGGTTGACCGATGTCCAGCTTAAAGTCCAAACGTTTTTCCTTGCGTTGGATAACAGCATCAAAACAGGACAACCAGCCCAAACCCAAAATCACATCAAAAACTTCTAGGCCTAGCACCTTTAGATTAGCAAAAGTTAAGAAACCACCTAAGAGGATAGGACAACTCTAGATACCCTGATTCGACACCACCGAATCACCATAGGGGAAACTTAGCACAAAGGGGATCACCTACCTGACCAAGGGTCAAACTATGACGCTCTATAAAAGTCCTGGCCACGAACGAGTGGGTAGCACCCGAATCGAAAAAGGACGCGCGCCTAACGGATCTTTACCTTAAACTCTCCTATAATGGCGGCTACGCAACTAAATGAGTGAAAGCAAACTAGGGCAAAAACGGAAAGCTAAGAGTTAGATTAGAATCTAACCTGGAATCACCGGGAGGGAAAACATCTCTCCTTCCTTTGCTACTACACTTAACTGGGCATCTCCCCGACCCAACTGCCGCTGCTGAGGGGGTGGCGGTACCAGAGCCGTAGGAGCAAGCTGTTGGTCGGCCAACTAGAACTGTGAACACAGGAACTACACATGTTCTTTCTATCCACACTGATAGCACGTCCTATCCTTTAACAGACATCGAGTCGCATCATGCCCTCTTTGCCCACAATACTCACATGACTTAACTTCCTTCCAACACTGGGTAAGATCGTGCCCCATCTTTCTGCAAAAAGTGCAATAACTGATATTCTTCGGAGCACCTTGAAGATCCAACTCCTGCTTGCCCTTCTTACTTGGGGCAGGGCTGCCACTATCGCCATCCTTCCTCTTTCCTTTCCTCGACTCCGCATCCTAACTCACAACAGGGATCTGCACCCTAGGCTGCTGCCCAAAGATAGATTCCATCAACATCAGAATCTGCACCTGCATCTCAACCACTTGCCTTGACAAGCAGCTCCTCAATTACCACTTCACTGCGCGCACCCAAAGACTCGCCCTCTGACCGGGGAGCCGACTCCGACGCACTATGCTCTAGAGTCATAGACTGCAATTACGAACAAACACCACACAACAACAAGCTTAGGACCCAACAGCTAGCAAACTAGAATTTCCTAACTCGATACAGATCGAGAAAGTGAAGATACTTGCTCTTGTTGTTACCTTGCTCTGGGAATTTATAAAATGATATTATGCTTAACTTAGGATGATATACCATCATCCTGTCAACTCATGTGCATATAATATGAATGCATGAATGTCGAAAATTTTATTTCAAATCATGTGTGTACGAGCGTCATCATGTATATCTTTAACTTGGCACATGTGCTAATGCTATGTTATGATGTACATGCAGTGCTATGCAATCTAAAAAGGCCTTAATGCATGCTATGAGCGGCGTACACATGTGATCTTATACATCACATACTACATATTATCGCATGTAACGAAAAAGAAAAAAATGAACTAATGGACACGCATGCGACCTACGTTATGCATCTCATACTACATAACAGTCGTATGTTGTCACATATGAGGATCCATATACAAACGCATATTATGCATCCCAAACTACATAATATGCCCCGTATAATTCGTATCATGCTATGAGTGTAGTGTTCATGCTTCAGCCAAGACATACGGATGACCCTTAGGTGTGTGTATGCAATGAATGACGATTCTCACCAAGCGGTTAACCGGGCCAACCAGACTATCCCAGTAACCCGGCTAACCTAGCTCTGATACCAACTGTCACAACCCGCATTTTCCCACGAATTTAATACATATTATCAGAGCAAGGGGAAAATACGCATCGTGATGCCACGTCATGTAGGGGACGACTACACACGCTCAGGCAAACACTCCTTATGATAAATTTATATAAGACATATGTATGTTTGAGATAAAAAGAGAATTTACATTTTAGCTTAGGATCGTGCCCCTCGGTCCAGTGGATCACTAGTCCACAAGTAGAAAGCTATACATACGCAACGCAAAATTGGTTCATTTTAGACTACATGAGCATGAAGATCAACATCCCTGAAATGATATGCACATATCTAAGTTTAGTATAATAAGAAAGGATTTTCTACGATCTTCAAAGTATGCAACATTTACTTAAAATCATGATATGCAAGAATGACATTTTTACACCAATAAAGTAACTAATGCAACCTAGCAAAAAGCTTCCCAAAGAGCAAGTAGGTAAACAACCTGAAAGTAACAGCAAAATAACTAACAAGTAAACTACCACAAGAAAACTAGAGCTATGGGCATCAACAACTGACACAAGCCCATAGAAAACAAAGTACAAGCCTAAATCTGAAACAAAAAGGGACAACTACCTCACAACCATGAGGGGAGAACGAACCACTGCAACTAACTGCAGCTCCAGAGAACACCAACTCTAAAACCCGAACAGCTACGGCTCCGAGCCTGAGACATTCAAAAGAAAGGAATGCCTCGGCAAGAAAGTGCAAATGGTAGCAAGAAAACCAAGGTTAGCAGCAATCAGAAACAAAAGATTGCAGAAAAGAGAGCTAAACAGAATAACACTTAATCTTACAACAACCCGAGCCAGCTCAGACGAGTGCACTCGGTAAGATGAAAACCTGCACCAGAAGTTTATAGCCAAAAAGATCAAAGCCAACCACTTGTCCGCCATTGCGGCTCAGAGGTGGTGGTTATACATATAATATCATCATACCCATATAAGCATATAAGTTACTGGCATTTGAGACTGATCAGCTCGAGGGAAGAGCGCCCCTCAAAAGAAGGCACTGCGATGGTGGTATCTTCCATAAACGCACGCAGCACAAAAACCAAACACGAGTGCTGCGGCGGTGACTCCAATCCACTCCAACCAACAGTCCAAAAGAGGCACTATGGCGGTGACTTTTAGCTCACACGCTCAACAGACTCACACATAGCACCAGAAGCAGGGGTGCATAAACATATATATAAGTATATGTATATATATAAGTATATAAATAAACCACATTACAGTTCACCAGAGAACACTCAGAACATTAGACAACGAAGATCATAGAGATCAAGAACCACTCACCAAAATTATCCCGGAGAATTAGACACATAGCATACTTAGCTCATGAATCCAACAGAACAAACAGAGGAGTGTCGGACAGGGAAAACAGGATGACAAATGGTTTTATCCATAACTCAAGATGAGAGAATCAGAAAGCAACGGATTCAGCAATTAATCAATAGATTAACCTTTAACTTACAACAAGGTTGAAGATTTTAGCAAGACGACACCATACAAGGCTTGGTGTCGGAACTAGATGAAGGTAAACCTAACACAAAGGCCAACACCAGAACAATACTCAAAAGGTCAAAAGAAAACACTTGGTGAGTCCAAACTTGATTCCCAATGGACTTCTCGTAACAATACGACGAATAAGGCACGGAACAATACCATAAACGATCACTACTCAAATACAGGACAACTCAAAGAATAAAGCATAGCTTCATCTAAAAGTCTCAACGAAAATACTAAAATGCTTGATAACATCGCTTAAGATACCTAGGAACACCCGACAAATAAACATAAAGACACGCTGAAAATAATTCGGAATATGCGATGGAATCGACCGAAAAACTTATCAAAACTCGACAAGAAGGACTTAACAAAAGTTGACCGGAAAGACTTATCAATAGTCGATAAGAAAGACTTAAATCAAGGTCGACAAGAAAAACATAATCAAAATTGACTGGAAGACTTTATGTCAAAGTGATGAGTCCCATTTATATACACATTTATGGGTTCATCTGGGCCGATTATGGAGTCTATGCACTACACTTTAAGCATGTTTTCATTCATATTCGTTATTCCCTTCTAAGTGCACTCTTAGGCCCATTTTGGTGTGCATTTGCGCTCCTTTTCATTGGGGGTAAGCACATGTTGCTCCCCAATCCTTTTTCTGTGTTTGATTGGTGTTGGAGGTGTATTCCCAGCTGGTTTGCTTTGCTTGCAGGTGTTTGAATCACCCCATTCTCAAGAAATCATGACTGTGTACAACGCACGGTCGTGCGTTTTATTGAAGCATGGTCGGATGCGATCGTGCGGTCTCATCTGGGAAGGAATCCGGTGATCTTACTTTGGTCGTGCGTTTTAACGCACGGGTGGTTTGCCCGTGCGTGAGTAAAACACATGATCGCCTATTCCTCCTTGATTTTAGCTATTCTGAGTTTGTCCATGCGTTCTTACGCACGGGCGAATTTGCCCGTGCGTGAGTAAGACGCATGGGCACTTCTGCTTCTCCCTTAAGTCAAGTTTAATCGTTTAATAACGCACGGGCAACGCACGCCCGTGCGTTCGCCCGTGCGTGACTAAATTTTCGCCAGTTTAGTATTTAAAGCGGGAAATCTGCAGCATTTGGGGAGGATTTCGGGGAGGACGATTCCTCTCGCGAAGAAAAGCCAAGGAAGCCCGCCATTTTCACCTTTTCCACCATAGGTGACCACATCCGGTGATCTCCTCCACCATACTTCCATCCGGGATCGTTTGCAAGCTTTCCCCACCACGAGTTCAAGCATTTTTCATCTTGGAGGCCATCGCAGCGCTGAAGATCGCTAGAGAAGTGACAGCCTCCTTCGAGTCCGCACACCATCTGAGGGCCGAGCCCGGAGAGAGACAGACAACCTCTCATTCCGACCGAGAACCCAGGATACGGTGACATCTTCTGTTGGGTCCTTTCTAAACCTTGAGCTTGTGCTTATTTTAGTGTTGATTGTAATGAACTCTTGCTAGCCTATTGTTATAGATCCTTTGTGTGATGTTGATGCGAGCAAAACTATATCCGCAAACGACAACGGCAAGTGTACCGTATCGAATGTAGTATAGGTTATAAAAACTAAGGTCGTATTAGACTCGGGGCGGTTGAGTACTCTTACTTCAAGAAAATCTCTATTAGTCTATCAATTAGAACTTTGGGTTGGTTTGCAAAAAGAAAATAAAATAATGAAGAAGGAGAAGAATGAGAGAATAAAACTATTGTATTGATAAAATAAATTACAAACTATGAAAAGGAAGTTACAAACTATCTAATTGAAAATACAAATTGCATAAAGAAAAAGAATTACAAGAACTACTAAAACATGAAAATAATACAAGAAATTAAAGTTCTAATTCTAAAATTCGTCTCCAAAATTCATCCCTAAACATCTGCTGGAGCTGGCTTTTTATAGCTGCAAACTTGAGGTTACACGCCCTCGGTCACGCCCGTGACCCAGGGCGTGTAAGGCGCGCGATCTTCTCGGTGCGAAAAGGACGCCGACTATCATTAATGCAGGCGATTCGGGCGCGTCATGCCCTAGGTCACGCCCGTGACCTGGGGCGTGTAATCTTAAAATCTGTCTTCTGGAGGGAATCTTCGGCGGGAAGTGGCGCGGGATGAGTCACGCCCGTGATCTGGAAGTCACGCCCCCTGTTCACGCCTGTGACCTGGGGCGTGTAACTTTAATTGACGTGGCTGGCGTGCTGGCAGCTGGTGGCGGGGTTCACGGCCGTGACATGGATGTCACGCCCTTGGTCACGCCCGTGACCTTGGGCGTGACTTGGAAAATTCTGAACATTCGTCGAACTCAGCCATTTCGTCGATCTCTGTGTTTTCGTCGAACGCAGCATTTTCGTCGAACGCAGCCGCCACGGGCAGTTCGTCGATCTCAGCGGTTCGGGGCCGTGACTTGGATGTCACGCCCTAGGTCACGCCCGTGACCTGGGGTGTGTACTTGATGAATCTTCACGGAATGGGCCCGAAGTGGCGGCAGCAGGTCCGGAACACATCTTAGGCTGTCACGCCCTTGGTCACGCCCGTGACCTTGGGCGTGTACTTGACAATTCTGCTCAAAATGCCCAGAAATCCTAAAAACCACAGAAAAGACTTAAGTTAGTTTATAAAATTAAAAGGGAACGTATTAAATAAGAAAATACATATAAATTATATAAATTCATATTAATACTACATTAAAATTATAATAAAAGATGAGTACAAAAAGTACTCATCAAACACCCTCATACTTGAGCTTTTGCTATTCCAGAGCAAAAGAGTGAGGGAAGAATTACAAGATATCGATATTAATTCTAATTAACTAAAAATTTATTAAACCAAGAATAAGTCAAAAGCAAATTTTAGGAATTCAAGAATTAAGTCATAAATTATGTTGATAATTTAAAAAGAGAAATTTGTTTAGCTAACTACTTCTCAAATAACTATTTAGCAATCAAAATTATAGAAAATTTCAAACAAAATTAGATTGAAATTATAGACACTCTAACATAGAAGAAACTTAAGGAAAAGACACCTACCAAAATATTGCTCTCTTAATAATTTAGTTTAAGACTAGAAACAATGAAATTGGCTAGGGATGGGTTTAAACGAAATGGCAAATGAAGAGTTTTTGAATAGAGGTGATAAATTTTATCCTCTCACCTCATTTGTATATTCTCTTCAATTAAAAACCCAAAATGTATATGTTTAGATGTAATTGATTTTATCCTCTTATATCATGACATATAATCTTTTAAATGATTTTGGGTGCATATGTTTAGGTGATAATGAATTTTATCCTCTTATTCCCATGACATATGATTTTTTTTCTACTTTTTTTTTATTTGCCAACAAAGGTTGAGGGGAGAGAAAACTTCTAGTTTATAAATTAAACTATTTTGAGAGCAATTTTTTAGTGGAATGAAATTTCCTAAGATCTTAAAGTTAAAAGAGAATATAATAGGAATCTAGAGGTGTTTAGCCAATTTACCACAAAGTGAAGCTATTTAAAATTAAAAGGAGAAGTAGTGCTAAATAGATTCTCTAATCAAATTAAAAACATAAAATGTTTCTTAAAACTAAATTACTTCAAATTTAAATTTAACAAATTCTGATAAAACAAAAAATTAGCTAAATTAAAAATGTAGGAATACTTATAATCAGACCTCAAACTAAATTTCTAGAATATTAAAAACAACAAGGCTAGGCGTATTAATTATTATTATTATTATTTTATAAAATATTTCTTGGATTTCCCGAGGGCTACCGGGTGAAGGGTTCGCAAGGTACTAGGAGCTGTGATGGGAGTTCAAGCCCAAAGCGCCCTTTCCAAGAAATTAGATTCTTATAATTCTTATATTTTTTTTCAAATAAAGATACAATGAATGCGAAGCTACACCCCCATACTTAAAATTAATGGTGAACAAAAAAATCGGGTCGGCCCGAGCCCGGCCTGGTCAAGGCCCGGTCAAGCCCGGCCCGGTTCAGGCCGGAATCGGGCCGAGCCCTTACCCGGGCCCTGAAAGGGCCCCGGTTTGGAGCTGTTACCCGGCCCGGTCCTGGCCGGGTAAAGCCCGAATATCGGGCTAGCCCGAGACCGGGCCGGCCATAGCCCGATCCGGTCTCGGGCTAGGTCCGATTGAGCCTAACTAAATTTCTAGAATATTAAAAACAACAAGGCTATGCGTATTAATTATTATTATTATTATTTTATAAAATATTTCTTGGATTTCCCGAGGGCTACCCGGTGAAGGGTCCGCAAGGTACTAGGAGCTGTGATGGGAGTTCAAGCCCAAAGCGCCCTTTCCAAGAAATTAGATTTTTATAATTCTTATATTTTTTTTTTCAAATAAAGATACAATGAATGCGAAGCTACACCCCCATACTTAAAATTAATGGTGAACAAAAAAACCGGGCCTGACGGAACAGCCCGAGCCCGGCCTGGTCAAGGCCCGGTCAAGCCCGGCCCGGTTCAGGCCCGAACCGGGCTGAGCCCTTACCCGGGGCCCTGAAAGGGCCCCGGTTTGGTGCTGTTACCCGGCCCGGTCCGGGCCGAGTAAAGCCCGAATATCGGGCTAGCCCGAGACCAGGCCGGCCATAGCCCGATCCGGTCTCGGGCTTGGCCCGATTGAGCCTAACGGCTCTTTTTAGGAGCCGTTAGGCTCATGGCAGCATGGCTGCCATGTGGCAGTCATGCTGCAAAGAGAGCAGCCAACGGCTCTCTCAAGAGAGCCGTTGGCTGCTTTATTTTTTTTATAAAAATTAAAAAATAATTTTTGTAATTATTTTTTAATATTTAATAATAATAATAATAAAACCAACAAAATTCTATAAATACCCCCCTCCCCTCTCTCTTTTCTCATACCCCACCCCTCTCTCTCTCTCTCTCTCTTAGCTCTCCCAATGGCATCGTCCTCCACAACTCCAGCGTCGTCTTCTCAAAGTATGACTTCGGTGGTGGAGCACAACTGTAGAGCGAGTATTTGGGAGCATTTCGAAATGGTCCTAGTCGGGACTGAAAGAAAAACGCGCTGCAAGATGTGCTCGAAGTTGCTATCCATCAGCGGCAACTCGACGCTCGTTAGACACCAGAAGTCTTGCGAGTCGAAAAAAGCTCCTCCCGAGTCAAGTCAAGCCCAAATTTCTGGAGCCGGACAGATTTGGACGTACGATCAAATGCGACAGCGAGAGCTGCAGGCGAAGTTCGTCATCAAACGTGTGCTGCCATTCAGCGTCTTCGACAATGACGACGGCACAGAGTACATACATGGGGGGCTTCAGCCCAAATACCAAAAGGTTAGTAGAATTACTTTAAGGCGCGACACGATTAGGTTATATTTAGAAGCAAAACAAGAATTAATTAGGTATTTTGAAAATTTTGAAGGACGTGTGAGTCTAACGAGCGACGTTTGGACGAGTAATTTAAAATTAGGATTAGCTTATCTTTGCATCACTTGTCATTGGATTGATCCCATTTCGTGAGAGCATAATAAACGCGTAATATGTTTTACAGGTTTTGAATTCCCGCACACGGCTATAGCTTTATATAAAGTTATTATGAAATGTGCGCGGGAATTTAAAATTAACGATAAAATACTTAGTTTTTCTCTTGATAACGCCTCCAATAATGGCCCCGCAATTGAATTGTTAAAATGAGATTTAAAACCATTTCTCAACGGCGCATTTTTTCATACTAGATGTGTTTGTCACGTCCTAAATTTAGTGGATAGTTTAAAGGCACAATATATTAATAAAATTCGCGACATGTTAAAAACAATTTATTGTACTAAACTATGAGCTCAAGATTTTAGAAAATTTTGTAAAACACAAAATCAGAAATATTTGAAACCACAATTAGATATGCCTATTAGATGGTACTCAACCTATAAAATGTTAAAAATAGCCGTTTTACAAAAAGATCTTCTAATGGAATATTATAGTTTGCTTAATATTGAACACGATTAAGGTGAAAATGATTGGGATATTATAGAACATTATATAGATTTACTAAAGTGTTTTTATAGGGCCACCGTTTCTTTATCTGGAGTGTATTATCCAACGAGCGCATTAGTAATTGAACATTTCGTACATATCACAGAAAGATTTAGTTATTATAGGCAACACCAAGGTTGGGCTCCTTTAATTAAAATAATGGAAGAAATTTTTTTAAAATATTATAGAGAAATACCGCCTATGTTTTCGTGCGCCGCCGCTTTAAATCCGCTACTTAACGTAGAAGGCGTAGAAAATTTGATCACCGAAATCAATACTAATCTAACCTTAAATATAAATTATGATGAGGATGACCCCGTTAGTACTACAAGTTTTACTACTTTTTTTACGCAAAGTTATAATTATTACAATAACTTATACGGGTCACGACCCCGCGAAGAAATAACGCAACACAAAACGAAGGATAGTCTTAAAAATAAAATTTTAGATTTAGCTTCTAGGAAAAAAGCGCGTACATTTGGTAGTTTAGATGAATTAGGATTATATACAAAAACTCAATTTAGCGATTTTATAAGTTCGGACGAGATCGAAAACTTCGATCTCTTAAATTGGTGGAAAGGTAAAGCTAATACCTATCCTGTTTTGGCCTATATGTCCCGTGATTTATTAACTGTCCAAGCTAGTACAGTAGCTTCGGAGTCCGCTTTTTCTCTTAGTGGCAGGATTTTGAACGAGAAGAGGAGTCGGCTTAACGAAGATTCGCTGGAGATTTGCATATGCTACAAGGACTACTTGGACAGTTTAAAGAGGAAGCAACACATAACAGCATTGGAGGATAGCTCGGAGGAGATTGAAGACGAAATGGACGCGTTGAATCTACAAGATGATTAAATCGAGCACTCTAAATGTCCTAAATTTTTTTATATATGTAAATTTTTTTTAATTAAATTTTATAAGAATCATAGCATTCATAGGTTTGTATTTTCAATTTTGTATTTTGTACAATTGTACGACTTAAATTTTGTATTTTTTTTGTCCCAAATTTTCAATATTAATAAAATTTTTTGTTCCAAATTTTTCGTTCCAATTGTTCAATATTAATACAATCTAATTCAAACCTTAAATTTTTTCAATTTTTTTAAATTTTTTATTCAAATTTTCAATATTTAATTATTTATAAAAATAAAAAATATAAATAAAAATATAAATAAAAAAATAAAAAAACCGGGCCAGCCCGGATCGGGCCCGAGACCGGCCGGTCCTGCCCGGCCCGGCCTGAAGGGCCGGAGCAGGCAGCACATAAGTGCTGCCTGCCCGGCCCGGACCGACCCGATTCCAGGGGAGGACCGGGCCGGCCCGGACCGGCCCGATTCCAGGGGAGGACCGGGCCGGCCCGGACCGGCCCGATTCTAGGGGAGGACCGGCCCGGCCCGGCCCGATGTAGGAAAAAGCCCGATCGGGCCCGGTCCGTGCCGGCCCGATCGGGCTTTATGTTCACAACTACTTAAAATTAAACATTGTCCCCAATGTTTAAAACTAAGTATGAAGAACATTTAAAAGAAAACAAACTTTAAAAGAAAATTACTAAAAAATAATGATAAGCAAGGGGTGCCTCCCGAGAGCGCTTTCTTTTTCCCGTCTTAAAGCTAGACGGTTAGTGTTAGGAAAAAGGGAAATTAAAAGAGAAGTGAATAGGCAACTCCCCTAATTCATGCGTAGGTGAATGTGCCGACGTCAGTCGCACGACTACTCCTTCGCTTAACATGTGATTCTTCGTTTGTCTTTGATCTTGAATTTGCAAATCTAAATCACCTATACATACCTGAGGTGATTTGAATTTATACAGATGAGCGGCATATGGATCGTCGATTATTTGGGGTAGCAACGACTCATCTTCAACCTGAAAATTGTTAGTGTATAAAGAATCACAAATAAACGATTCAGATAATTTTTCGCAAGGAGGAGGCGCTCGCGAAAATATAAATTTAAGCTCTGGTTGTTCCTTTTCTAAAATAAAATTTTCATTAGAGAAATCTAGTGTATTACCAAGCGGAATAAAATTTTCGGACATAAAATTTTCATGAATTTCCGGTTGAATTAAAATAGAAGAGATTTGCGAAAATTCATGAAAAAGAAAAGAAGATCCGGGTGAAGTAGGGGAAGAAACTTGTTCTTCTTCTATTTCATCCGGGGTGCCCAAAACATTAAGAATTTCTTGGTAAGAGAATCTTTCTTCATCTTTGGGAAAAGAAATTATGGGAGTACATAAACAATCATGTTCCACCATAACTAAATTTTCCAAAGACGAGGAAAAAGCACTAGTAGAAATAAAATTTTCATCTAAATTCTGGGGTGGAGTATCAATTTGAAAGAGCAGACATTCCCCAAAATTAGAGTACGAATATTACGGTGCAAAAGAAGATGAACAAGAATTTGGATTGAAAGATTTATCTTCATCGCTCTGAGAGCTATCCGGGTGACCTTGCCACCAAGAATAATCTACATCGGGGCTAGAACACAAATTATTAGAGGCCAAAAAATTATTCTCGTGAAAATTAGAAAAATTATTTTCCTCTAAATTTTGGGGGGAAATATCTATTTGAATTTGTGGAATTTCCCCCAAATTAGAGAACGAAAACTGCGGTGTATAAAAAGAAAAACAAAAATTGGGGTCTAAAGATTTATCTTCGTCGCTCCGAGAATTATCCTGGTGAGCTTGCCACCAAGAATAATCAACTTCGGAGCTAGAAGAACAATTATTATATGCCAAAATTTTGTTCTCATTAAAATTAGAAAAATTATTTTCATCAAAGTTTGAAAAATTATTTTCATTAAAAGATGAAAAATTATGATCGTAATTATTATCAAAATTATTTGCATAATATTGAGGATAATTATTTTCATAATAATTATTTTGAGCATATGAATGTAAATAACATTCCTCACTTTGATGAGGCGCATTACAATAATAACAGCAATTTTGGCGTTTTTGTGCCGCTTCTAAAAGATATACTTGGCTTTGAAGCTCGGCAACTTTTACGGTCAATTCAAGTGATTACATAATAAAAAATAAAAAGGAAACAACCTTTACTCAAATGAATGGAATTTTTAAAATATTTTTATTATATAAATTTTTTTCAAAAAGCGGGTTAAATTAGTCCCGGACTTCCCAAGGTCAACCCGGTGAATGGCTCGCAAGGTACTAGAGGCTATGATGGGAATTCAAGCCCAAAGCGTCCTTTCCGAGAATTTAGATTACACTTTTTAATATTTTTTTAAAATTTTTAAAGAGAATGGGGAGAAGAAAGAGAACGATAAAATTAATAAATATTTCTTTTTTCGAAATATCAACCGTGTCCCCGGCAACGGCGCCAAAAACTTGATGTGAGCAAACCTATATCCGCAAATGACAACGGCAAGTGTACCGTATCGAATGTAGTATAGGTTATAGAAACCAAGGTCGTATTAGACTCGGGGCGGTTGAGTACTCTTACTTCAAGAAAATCTCTATTATTCTATCAATTAGAACTTTGGGTTGGTTTGCAAAAAGAAAATAAAACAATGAAGAAGGAGAAGAATGAGAGAATAAAACTATTTTATTGATAAAATAAATTACAAACTATGAAAAGGAAGTTACAAACTATCTAATTGAAAATACAAATTGCATAAAGAAAGAGAATTACAAGAACTACTAAAACATGAAAATATTACAAGAAATGAAAGTTTTAATTCTAAAATTCGTCTCCAAAATTCCTCCATAAACATCTGCTGGAGCTGGCTTTTTATAGCTGCAAAATTGAGGTTACACGCCCTCGGTCACGCCCGTGACCAAGGGCGTGTAAGGCGCGCGATCTTCTCGATGCGGAAAGGATGCCGGCTGTCATTAATGCAGGCGATACGCGCGCGTCACGCCCTAGGTCACGCCCGTGGCCTGGGGCCTGTAATCTTAAAATCTGGCTTCTGGCGGGAATCTTCGGCGGGAAGTGGCGCGGGATGAGTCACGCCCGTGATCTGGAAGTCACGCCCCCAGTTCATGCCCGTGACATGGGGCGTGTAACTTTAATTGACGTGGCAGGCATGCTGGCAGCTGGTGGCGGGGTTCACGGCCGTGACTTGGATGTCACGCCCTTGGTCACGCCCGTGACCTGGGGCGTGACTTGGCAAATTCTGAACATTCGTCGAACTCAGCCATTTCATCGATCTCTGTGTTTTCGTCGAACGCAACATTTTCGTCGAACGCAGCAGCCAAGAGCAGTTCGTTGATCTCAGCGGTTCGGGGCCGTGACTTGGATGTCTCGCCCTAGGTCACGCCCGTGACCTGGGGCGTGTACTTGGCGAATCTTCACGGAATGGGCCTGAAGTGGCGGCAGCAAGTCTGGAACACATCTTAGGCTGTCACGCCCTTGGTCACGCCCGTGACCTTGGGCGTGTACTTGACAATTCTGCTCAAAATGCCCAGAAATCCTGAAAAACCACAGAAAGGACTTAAGTTAGTTTATAAAATTAAAAGGGAACATATTAAATAAGAAAATACATATAAATTATATAAATTCATATTAAAACTACATTAAAATTATACTAAAAGATGAGTACAAAAAGTACTCATCAGATGTTCATGTGCAATGATGCTATGGTTGTGAGAAGCGCTTTGCTTTTCGTTGTGATATTCTGAGTTGTTTGTGTGTGAAGCCATCTAGCAATTGCTAGTGGTGATGTTGGCGAAGAGGTGAATACGACCCTCGCAAAACCCCACTCTGTAGCCATTTCACCCGCTTACCGAAGCGCGACATCGTGGCCGCTGCATTCACCCCCACTTTGCGAAGCGGTGCTTTCGACCCGCATTTCTCTTATTTCTGCAATAGCTTAGGACACCAATCACAACACCCCTTTGTTCTTACTTTCTTCGCTCGTGTAACAATTGGCTCACAACGCAATTCATTCACCACATCCTGCATTCCTCAAGAGATCGACATTCGGGGAAACCATTCCCATAATTATTACTTGACAGTGACCGGTGCACTTTCCGAATGCGCATCAAGTTTTTGGCGCCATTGCCGGGGAGTGCAGGCGTTATCAATTCGCGTCTGTGGAAATCGTTACTAGAGACATTATCTTATCTCTCCTCGTCTACCTCTGCTATTTTCAAAATTTTGTTTTTCTTTTAGTTGTGCGCTAATCCATTGTCTTGCAAGCAAGTCTATCATGACTTCTATCCAGCAACATATCTATCAGGGAAGTTTGAACGATCTCAGTATCCAGGCATGAACAAATAATTATGCGTCTGAAATCTCCACTGACCTCATCGAGTTTATATCTGAGAATTGCAAATTCAGCGGGGATAAACATGAAGATGCAGTACACCATGTGCAGGGATTCTTAGAAATCTATTACACATGTATGTTCAATGGAGTTGAAAATGACCAACAAAAGATCCTAGCATTTTCATTCTCTCTGCATGATAAAGCTAAAAGATGGTACCGGGATACCCGAAAGAGTGAGACAACTTCTTGTTGGGTTTTTCTACAACCATACATCATATGTAGGCGCAGCGGAAATAAAGAGAACAACCCAAAAGAGTTTGGATCGGGCCATGAACATTGAATCGAGAAGTTAATAAAATTGCTAGGTATGTAATTACCTTTGCGGGATTGGATCAAATCCAACCTAGATGCTCCAAGAAGAAGAGTCTTGTCGTCGGCTGTGCGAGTTTCACAGAATAATGTCCGCGACTCTATAGAGGTCCACACGAGCCGGGAGAAGGAGACTGCACCTTGCGCTTCCACGAACTGCTAGGTTCGTTCCAGGAAGAGCAATCGCGGCGACGATCGCCGGAAGGGAGGTCGGCGGAGGCGACGGGGCGGCGGAACTCTTCCGTCTAGGTGGGCGGAACTCTTCCGTCGGCTGAATTTCCTCTTCGCGTAAGAAAAATTAAAACCCTTAAAACAAGTTCTATTTATACCCGAAGCATAAACAGACCTAGAAGAATCGCTATCCGCAGTCCATACAGAAAATTGGGGTTTCTGTAACAATTCGTCGGGATTTCACGAATCAGCATTCGTCGAGTTTCCACAGAACAATTCGACGAATTCCGACGAATCATATCCGGCGAATTCCGATGAATCATATCCGACGAATTCCGACGAATCATATCCGACGAATTCCGACGAATCATATCCGACGAATTCCGACGAATCATATCCGACGAATTCCGACGAATCATATCCGACGAATTCCGACGAATCATATCAGACGAATTCCGACGAATCATATCCGACGAATCATATCAGACAAATTCGGACGAATCATATCCGACGAATTCCGACGAATCATATCCGACGAATTCCGACGAATCATATCCGACGAATTACGACAGCAACATTTGCTTTACCTCCCTGATTCTATGTGGTGATTGGTAACCTTTACCAACACAGTCAATCTTCCAACTTCTCCACATGCTCTTATGTGCGACCCTGCAGGCTCATATCACGTTGGCAGTGAGATTACATGTTTGACCACTTCTAGATCACAATGGTAACTCCAACACTTCTTGGAAGCAGTTTGAAGGGAGGTTCCTATTTGATTTTCAACATCGCATGCGAGTTATGGATAGGTACAAGGAACTTATTACCTTCGGTCAGGGAAATGAAGAGACATTAGTTGACGCATGGGAGCGTTTTCAATCCTTACATAGGGAATGTTACCGAGAGGACTTATCAGAAGACTTTCTAATTCAGATTTTTTATTTTGGCGTAGTGGACAGATTCCGTTTGTTATTTGATGTCGCAGCTGGAGGCGCCTTATTTAATAAGTCGGGGAAGGACGCCTGGGAAATAGTTGTGAATATAGTGCAGACTAGTCAGCATTGGAGCCACTCTACTCATCCTCCCAGCACTGTTGAAGTTAACGCAATAACACTTAATGAAGCAGTGGAATGTCTGTTGTCACAGTAGACAGAGCTGTTTGGTACTTTCGTGGTCGATATGCTGCACAAAATGAATGACCAGTCCGCAGCAATCCAGCAGCTACACTCTACTATTAGTACTCTCGCAGATGCTGTTTCTGGGATTGTGGGTCAGCAGCCCGATTCTGTCAACACCATGAAGTTAAGAAGTGGCAGGAGTGTACAAAACCCCCCACAACAGGAAACACCTGCACAACAGGAACCACTTGCGAATCTTACGGACAGGCTAAATGCAGATGTGGCAGGGGAGCCGACTCTTATCCCTACTGTGTCGGATTCTGCGAGCGTGGAACAACCCTCGAAAAGTATTGTTAGCCCTCCATTTCCTCACAGATTACAGAATGAGAAGTCCGAGAAGCAATTTCGCAGATTCCTGGAAATGATGAAAGGAGTGCAAGTAAGCATACCGCTGATTGAGGCAATCTCCCAGATTCCGGGTTACTCTAAATTCTTGAAAACCTGATTTCGAAGCGGAAGGTGCTGGAGGACCTCAAAACCATTGATCTCACTGAGGAGTGCTCCGCCCTCATCACCGATGTCCCTACAAAGTGTAAGGACCCTGGCAGCTTTACTATTCCTTGCAGAATCGGTCACCATCGATTCGGTCAGGCACTATGTGATCTAGGAGCCTCAATCAATCTAATGTCGCTCTCCATCTTTCAAGATCTAGGTGCGGGGATTTTGAAGCCGACGCAAGTGATGCTACAGCTAGCTGACAGATCGATCAAGAAACTGGCCGGGATAGTGGAAGAACTTACCATAGTGGTTAATGACCTCGCCTTTCCAGCTGACTTCGTCATCCTCGACATGAAGGCTGATGCTAGAGTCCCTACTATCTTGGGGCGTCCCTTTCTCGCGACGGCTCGTGCCATCATTAATGTAGCGCAGGGGGAGCTCACTCTCAGATTGGGACAGGATGCCATATCTTTTAATGTTCACAATCCAGCACAACTGTTTGAGATCACAGACTGCGAACCGGCAGATCCGACCGAAGAATTGGATAGTCAGCTTGATATGAGTTCGGAGGATTGCGAGACTTTTTGGCAGCAAGATGGCGTGGGCAATGAAGGTTCACCCTCGGACAAGTCTGATGATCTGCATCCGATCAGAGAATCATTTATTGTGCCATCGGATTCAAACACCTCTCCAACTCTCAAATAATTACCTGACTCCTGAAATATGTCTTCCTAGGAGAAAATACCACGCACCCGATGATTATTTCTGCAACTTTGTCTATGGCTGACGAAGCTGCATTGGTGAGTGTGCTAAGAAGATACCAAAGAGTCTTCGGACGTTCCCTTACCGATATTAATGGAATTAGCCCCACCGTCTGCATGCATAAGATCCTTCTTGAAGATCAGTACAAGCCGACGGCTCAACCCCAAAGGCGGCTGAACCCGAAGATGCAAGAGGTAGTGAAGGCAGAAGTGATTAAGCTTTTGGATGCAGGCATTATCTACCCAATTAGCGACAACAAGTGGGTCAGCCCAGTTCAGGTAGTGCCAAAGAAGGGAGGGATCACCGTCGTCGCCAATGAGAAAAATGAGTTACTACCTACCTGAATGATCACCGGATGGAGGGTCTGCATCGACTACCGCAAACTAAATGACGCTACGCGCAAGGACCATTTTCCACTGCCTTTCATTGATCAGATGTTAGAAAAGTTGGCAGAGCAAGACTATTACTATTTTCTGGATGGGTACTCCGGGTACAATCAAATCCTAATCGACCCTGCTGATCAGGACAAAACGACATTCACCTGCCCTTCTGGTACCTTCGCGTTTAAGTGAATTCCATTTGGACTCTGCAATGCTCCTGCAACTTTTCAACGATGTATGCTCGCAATCTTCGCTGACATGGTGGGAGATTTTCTTGAAGTCTTCATGGATGATTTCACTTTATTCGGCAGCAGCTTCGATTCGTGCCTCGCCAATCTAGACAAGACCTTGAAGCGGTGTGAGGACACCAACTTCATCTTGAATTGGTAAAAATGCCATTTTATGGTGCGCGAAGGAATCATGTTGGGGCATAAGGTTTCCCGCCAGGGGCTTGAGGTGGATTAGGCGAAGGTTAGTGTTATCAAGAACCTTCCTCCACCATCTTCTATGAAGGGTATCCGCAGCTTTCTCGGACACGTGGGATTCTATCGGAGGTTTATTAAGGATTTCTCATCCATTTCGAAACCTCTTTCTCACTTGCTAGGCAAAGATGTCCCATTTTACTTCGATAAAGCTTGCATGCAAGCCTTTGAAACCTTACGGGGGCAACTTATCTCCGCCCCGATCTTGGTGGCACCTGACTGGAGTTTACCATTCATGATCATGTGCGATGCTAGTGACGTAGCCGTGGGGGCAGTGCTTGGTCAAAAGAAACACAAAACCTTTCACACCATTGCGTATGCCAGTCGAACTCTCAATAATGCTCAAGCAAACTACACCACCACGGAGAAAGAAATGCTAGCTGTGATCTTCGCCTTCGAGAAATTCCACTCCTACTTGGTGATGTCCGAAGTAATAGTGTACACAGATCATGCCGCACTTAGGTACCTATTCAGCAAAAAAGAGGCCAAACCGCGCTTAATCCGTTGGATTCTACTTCTGCAAGAGTATGATTTGGAAATCAAAGATAAGAAGGGGGTGGAGAATGTAATCGCGGATCACTTGTCGCGGTTGGAGAACGACTTGACGGCTGATGCTTCCTACAGCAAAGAGGAGGAAACGACCGATTATTTTCTGGACGAGAAGCTATTCGCAATCACTACGCATCCTTCAACAACCCCATGGTACGCTGATATCACAAACTATCTTGCGTGTAAAACTTTCTCTCCTGATCAGTCGCTGCAGCAGAGACAGAAGTTATCCTCTGACTCAAAATACTATTTCTGGGAAGATCCGCTCTTATTTCACATATGCAGCGACGGGATTATCAGGCGCTGCGTTCCAGAAGCTGAGTTCCAGTCTATTCTGCAACACTGCCATGACAGAGAAGTTGGTGGGCATTTTAGGGCTGCTAGGACAGCACGAAAGGTCTTACAATGCGGATTATTTTGGCTGACTCTCTTTAGGGATGCTCATGTCTACGTCACCAAGTGCGACGAGTGCCAGAGGACTGGAAACATCTCCCGGCGTGACGAGATGCCCCTTAATAATATGCTAGTTTGCGAACCATTTGACGTTTGGGGGATAGACTTTATGGGCCCGTTCCCAATGTCTCATGGTAAGCACTACATCATTGCGGTGGTTGATTACGTCTCAAAATGGGTGGAAGCAGAGGCAGTTGCCACAAATGACGCCGACACGGTACTACATTTTATCCATAAGAATATCTTCTCCAGGTTCGGAACGCCGAGAACTATTATCAGCGATGGAGGGAGCCATTTATGCAACAAGCAGTTCTTGCAACTCATGAAGAAATTTGGGGTCCATCACAAGATTTCGTTAGCTTACCACCCCCAAACGTGCGGACAAGTGGAAGTATCCAACCGCGAGCTCAAAAGAATAATCGAAAAATCCATACATTCAAACAGGAAGGAGTGGTCCAAAAAGGTTAACGACGCATTGTGGGCTTACAGGACCGCCTTCAAAACACCTATCGACATGACCCCCTTTCAATTGGTTTTTGGCAAGGCATGCCACTTGCCAGTGGAGCTAGAGCATAAAGCACTTTGGGCGACTAAACTGTTGAACATGGACATGGGAGATGCAGCAGATAAGCGTCGTTCCCAGCTTAACGAACTAGAAGAGCTCTGGCATTTTGCCTAAGAGAATGCCCGCATCTATAAAGAGAAAAAAAATGGCATGATCGGCACATCATTCCTAAGGAGTTCAAGATTGGGGATCAAGTGTTGCTTTACAACTCCCGGCTTAGCCTCTTCCTGGAAAGTTAAAGTCTAGGTGGAGCGGCCCTTTCTCGGTGACTGACGTTTCTCCTTTCGGTGCCATCGAAATATCAGGGGACAATGGAGACAAGTTTAAAGTCAACGGGCATCGATTGAAGTTATACGATGGTGCTGCTATAAACAAGGAGTGTCATTTGTTAACACTTGGCGATGTGCACTACAATAGTGTTTACTGCTGATTTTGTTTTTTTCGTATTCTGTGAACTTTCCTGGTAAATTCTTCTTTAAAATTTCTGCATTATATGAACTATGATAATACAGGTTTTTGGTCCAGCTTAAGGACAATAAACAAAAGCGATGCTGGGAGACAACCCAAATCTTTTTGACTTTTATCTCTCCATCATGTTTTGAGTTCAGTTTTTCTGTATTGGGTTTGCTTGTAGTCGTCTTGTTTGCAGGTATTTGGCAAACCCGGATTTTTCTTCATAACAAACGCCGCACTTCTGGCATGCTCATTCGTGAGCATAGGTCCACTCTACCCTTGTATCCTTTTTCTTGAATTCTCTATTTTATATGGTTTTGATCAAATATTGGGGAGAGATCGGTTATGCACGGGCACACACTCTACATAGCATGTTAGAATGTGCTGAGTTAGGATTTTTAATTTTGTTGCACACATTTGCACCTAGTTCATGCGTACTTAATCACACGCGCTTATTGGGTTTTGCTGCGAGGTTCCCCGCTCGTGAGAATTGGAATGTTAGTGTAGGAGTGAGGGGTAGAGAAAAATGTCGACTCGAGTTGTGCTATAGTCGAGTGCTCCCGTCATGCCTAGAAATTCAATTAGAGTAGAATAAAATTCAAAGTTATAATTTAATTATTTCTATTATAGTAGCTGCAATTTATTTTACTTTAGTGGTGAATCCGGTGAATCCAATGGTAGCATAGGGTCGAGTGTATTAAGATTATTAGTAGCTTATTACTAGGTTCGGAAGGAAGGATAACCTTTCTCGGTGGCTAGAACTTGCACTAGGCGACTCTTGAAACGATTGCGTTGAATAGCTCATTATAAAGCGTGATTTAGGCCGTCTCTTGATCCGTTTGTGCTTTTGAAATCCTAACCAATGTAATCACCTTTGCAAGCCCACCTGAGCCGACCTTTCCTCCTTGTTTAGCTCCACTTAAATTTCACCAAAGCCATACGGCCAGCCCTAATTTCGCACCAACAAATGAGTTGAAAGAAATATATATATCTTTCGTTTGTTGTTATCTCTGAGTGTATGGTAGCTTTGTAATAGCTAAAGGAGAAGTTTATTGTGCCTACAAAAGATATACTGTCAAGAAGAGAAAAGAAAAGAAAGAAAAGAAAAGAATTTTTTGCGAAAAGAACGTTCAAAGGCAATCTCTCGACAAAACATTGTGTGTTCGGCTTAGCACACACCTAGTGTCCAATTGAAGTCTGGGGGTGTTGTGTGGTTCTTAATTCTCTTGATTTGGTGATTTTATGCTCTCGTGTGCTCAGGTTATGTTGAGTGTGATGCCCATCGTTCTTCTACTTATCTAACCTAAGCTCATCCTAAGCCAAATCTTAACCTATAAGTCCTATTGATTTTAGATATGAGTCATCTCATGCAGTGGAGAGAGTGCGAACGTGCAAGCCTATGGACACCGACTTTGATGGATTTCCTAGGAGATTGTCCTGAGCTTTGATTCGAGTAATCCTCTACTCATTAGTCACGCTATTTTCCCTTGTGCGCGACCGAAAGATTCACCAGGATTCACCATCCGAGTAAACTAGATTTCAAATTACTATTCTGGAAATAGTTAAGTATAATCTTGAGTTAAATTCTATTCTAACGTACTTCTATGAACGTGAGCATGCGACTTCGCATGGGTCTATACCGCTCAAACTCACTCTAACACCCAATTGTTCCGACAGGAGAGCTGAGTAGTTTGCCCGAGACGTGCAAATGGTTAAGTCTGGGGGTGTGATGAGTCCCATTTATATACATCTTTATGGGTTCATCTGGGCCGATTATCGAGTCTATGCACTACACTTTAAGCATGTTTTCATTCATATTCGTTATTCCATGCTAAGTGCACTCTTAGGCCCGTTTTGGTGTGCATTTGCGCTCCTTGTCATTGGGGGTAAGCACATGGTGCTCCCCAATCCTTTTTTCTGTGTTTGATTGGTGCTGGAGGTGTATTCCCAGCTGGTTTGCTTTTCTTGCAGGTGGTTGAATCACCCCGTTCTCTAGAAATCATGACTGTGTACAATGCACGGTCGTGCGTTTTATTAAAGCGCGGTCGTGCGTTTTATTAAAGCACGGTCGAATGCGATCGTGCGCTCTCATCTGGGAAGGAATCCGGTGATCTGACTTTGGTCGTGCATTTTAACGCACGGGCGGTTTGCCCGTGCGTGAGTAAAAGGCACGATCGCCTGTTTCTTCTTGATTTTTGCTATTCTGAGTTTGTCCGTGCGTTCTTACGCACGGGCGGATTTGCCCGTGCGTGACTAAGACACACGGGCACTTCTGCTTCTCCCTCAAGTCAAGTTTAATCGTTTAATAACGCACGGGCAACGCACGACCGTGCGTTCGCCCGTGCGTGACTAAATTTCTGCCTATTTAGTATTTAAAGCAGGAAATCTGCAGCATTTGGGGAGGATTCCGGGGAGGACGATCCCTCTCGCGGGAAAAGCCAGGGAAGCCCGTCATTTTCATCTTTTCCACCATAGGAGACCACATCCGGTGATCTCCTCCACCATACTTCCATCCGGGATCGTTTGCAAGCTTTCTCCGCCACGAGTTCAAGCATTCTTCGTCTTGGAGGCCATCGAAGCGCTGAAGATCGCTGGAGAAGTGATAGCCTCCTTCGAGTCTGCACACCATCTGAGGGCCGAGCCCGGAGAGAGACCGACAACCTCTCATTCCGGCCGAGAACCCAGGATACGGTGACATCTTCTGTTGGGTCCTTTCTAAACCTTGAGCTTGTGCTTATTTTAGTGTTGATTGTAATGAACTCTTGCTAACCTATTGTTATAGATCCTTTGTGTGATGTTCATGTGCAATGATGTTATGGTTGTGAGAAGCGCTTTGCTTTTCGTTGTGATATTCTGAGTTGTTTGTGTGTGAAGGCATCTAGCAATTGCTAGTGGTGATGTTGGCGAAGAGGTAAATATGACCCTCACAAAACCCCGCTCTGTGTCCATTTCACCCACTTACCGAAGCGCGGCATCGCGGTCGCTGCATTCACCCCCACTTTGCGAAGCGGTGCTTTCGACCCGCATTTCTCTTATTTCTGCAATAGCTTAGGACACCAATCACAACACCCTCGTGTAACAATTGGCTCACAACGCAATTCATTCACCACATCCTGCATTACTCAAGAGATCGACATTCGGGGAAACCATTCCCATAATTATTACTTGACAGCGACCGGTGCACTTGCCGAATGCGCATCACAAAGTTGACAGGAAAGGTCGATAAACTCGACGGGAAAAACACAAGAAAGACGACTACACAGAAAACTTGGGAGTTCTGGACAGAGACTCTGGACGGAAAGACTAATAAGTTCAGGACAGAAGTTCTAATAAATTCTGGACGAAAATGCTAGAAAATTCTGGAACTACACAGAGAGGACTTCTGAATGAATCTAAGGTATAAGCCGGAATCAAAATGCACAAGAAGAACTTGATTTCCGAGAACACACGAAAAAAAGACTTTTCTGAGAGAATTTATCAGAACAACAAGGGAGACCGCAACCAAGACTTCACTTGCAGAAATGATAGGGGGAGAAACAATCAAAGGGAAAAATAAGCAAAACCAGGAAAAAGAGGACTTAAAACAAGGAAAGAGCAAAAAAATCAGCTGCCTGTCCCGTCGATCGGCGGACGGTCCCGTAGATCGACGGGAATAGCCGTCGATTCTCACCTTGAAATAAGAAAAAGGCTTCTCTCCAGCTAAAAGGCAAAAATCGGCTGGATGTCCCGTCGATCGGCGGACCGTGTCGTCGATCGACGGGAATAGCCGTCGATTTTGCCTTAGGAAAAAAACATATGAAAACCACAAAATCGGCTGAGACAAGGGATCGACGGGATGGTCCCACCGATCGACGGGAGGTCCTGTCGATCGACGGGATGACCCGTCGATTCCTACTTGGACAGATTTCTAAACCAAGAAAAATTTTCCTAAGCAAACCTAATCAACAGAACAACCTCAACTCTGAACCTACAACAACACTAAATACCAAAAAGATACATATATATGCATATAAACATAAAAAGATACATATATATATATATAAACATAAAAAGAGGAGATTAATAGATCTGTAGAAACATACAAACCCAGGGAGGGGGAAAAGAGCAACACCACCACTTGCCTTTACTCGAAACGCCGAAGAACGGCCTCACTAGCCCTCCACGGCACGAATCGCCTCAAACACGACCTACACACGGAGGACCTATGAAAAAACGGACAAAAAGAGGGTTAGGGCCGTTAACCCTAGCGCCAAAAATCTACGAAACGAAGATAACTTACCACGCACGCGAAGAGCACGGCGAGAGCTTTCCAAAACTACGCTCCGGCGAAGAATTCGCGCACCGGAGCTCCATCGGCGGCGGTCGAAAGCTCACAAAACCCTAAACTCTCACTCTCTCTCTCTCTAAACTCTCTGCTCGCGAAAGAATGGAAGAAGATATTTATGCATATAATAATTATATATACAGAGAGATTTAGGAAGAGAGTGGATTACAGCAAACAGTATAATAAGAATAACAATAATATTAATAATAATAATAATAGGAAAGGAATGGCCGAGCCAATGGTCGGCGATTCCAACAAAAATCGCGCCGAAGACAAATGTCGGCGCTACGAATCCAACGGAGAAGGCGGACTCAAAATCCGACGAGCCAAATTCAAGATATAAATTTTTTAAGATTGCGGCGACGATAAATAGACAAATCTTCAGAAAATCGTCGGGGCTCTAATATCGCTCGGATCGCAACGAAACTTCGACGAGCCGCTCTAAAATTAAATAATTTAATTTTCTAATGCAAAATTTCACAATCCCGGCACACTCCAAAATTTGGTCAACATGACCGAAAGAACGCGCAAACGATGGCGCACCGCTAACTTCGCACTAAGGTAACGCCCTTATGTCAAAAATGACGTCAAGGAAGGAATAAAATAATTCCTGAAAAATCTGGGGCGTTACAGTCACCCCACCTAGAAGGAAGTTTCGTCCCGAAACTTAGAACTGAAACTAAAAATACAAACGAATGAAAAGGGCAAAGGGAGAGATAAGCTCCCACTCGCTGGATAGAAACGTTAACCGAAGAGGGCTAGGAAAAACAGATGCGGATAAGATTACCCTTAGCACTCAAAATAGATCACTCGATCCCCGATCAAATCTCACAACAAAGCCTTCTAAATCCAACACCTCCCAATTAACATAAATGAAGGAATTACCCACAAGGAAAAAGGACATTACCAAGAACTCGAAATGTCCAAGCCGAGAATGGAAAGCAGACCGTGAAACCTCCGACTCGCGGATCCTCAACTGATGGTAGCCTAAACGAGGGTTAATCTACCAAAAACACTGAACTACCACGCAACTGATCAAGCAAACCATCAATCTGAGGCAACGGATACCTGTTCTTGATGGTCACCTTGTTCAGCTCTCGATAAACGATACACAATCTCACCAAACTAACCTCCTTCACGAACAAGACGGGAGAACTTCAGGGCGAAGAACTAGACCAGATAAAGCCACACTGCAACCACTCACCTAACTGAGTGCGCAACTCTTCTAGCTCACACGGGGCCAAAGGGTACGGTGCCTTAGCAATAGGACGGGTACCCGGCTCAAGGTCAGAAATAAACTCCTCAATTCTCACAGGCAGAAAACCAGGGAGACTAACGAAGAAGACATCAGCGAGCTCTCGCACCACAGGGAAATAAATCCTCGATACACGACAAACTGCTACCAGTTTCTAACATAGAAACAAGGTAAGCAACACAACCGGAAACTAAAGGCTCCGAGCACAAACCGCAGAAATAATCGGGGAAAACCTAGCGCGGAAAGCCAAACACGCTCGAGGGTTGACCTATGTACAGCTTAAAGTCCAAACGCTTTTCCTTGCGTTGGATAATATCATCAAACCTGGACAACCAGCCCAAACTCAAAATCACATCAAAAACTTCCAGGTCTAGCACCTTTAGATTAGCAAAAGTTAAGAAACCACCTAAGAGGATAGGACAACTCTAGATACCCTGATTCGACACCACCGAATCACCAGAGGGGAAACTTAGCACTAAGGGGATCACCTACCTGACCGAGGGTCAAACTATGACGCTCTATAAAAGTGCTAGCCACGAACGAGTGGGTAGCACCCGAATCGAAAAAGTATGCGCGCCGAACAGATCATTACCTTAAACTCTCCTATAATGGCGGATACGCAACTAAATGAGCGAAAGCAAAGTAGGGCAAAAACTGAAAGCTACGAGTTAGATTAGAATCTAACCTGAATCACCGGGAGGGAAAACATCTCTCCTTACTTTGCTACTACACTTAACTCGGCATCTCCCCGACCCAACTGTCGCTGCTGAGGCGGTGGCGGTACCAGAGCCGTAGGAGCAAGCTGCTGGCCGGCCAACTGGAACTGCGAACACCGGGACTTCACGTGTTCTTTCTGTCCACACTGATAGCACGTCCTATCCTTTAACCGGCATCGAGTCGCATCATGCCCTCTTTGCCCACAATACTCACATGACTTAACTTCCTTCCAACACTGGGTAAGATCGTGCCCCATCTTTCTGCAAAAAGTGCAATAACTGATATTCTTCGGAGCACCTTGAAGATCCAACTCCTGCTTTCCCTTCTTACTTGGGGCAGGGCTGCTACTATCGCCATCCTTCCTCTTTCCTTTCCTCGACACCGCATCCTGACTCACAACAGGGATCTGCACCCTAGGCTGCTGCCCAAAGATAGATGCCATCAACATCAGAATCTGCACCTGCATCTCAACCACTTGCCTCGACAAGCATCTCCTCAATTACCACTTCACTGCGCGCACCCAAAGACTCGCCCTCTGACCGGGGAGCCGACTCCGAAGCACTATGCTCTAGATTCATCGACTGCAATTATGAACAAACGCCACACTACAACTAGCTTAGGACCCAACAGCTAGCAAACTAGAATTTCCTAACTCGATACAGATCAGAAAAGTGTAGATACTTGCTCTTGCTGTTACCTTGCTCTGTGAATTCATAAAATGATGTTATGCTTAACTTATGATGATATACCATCATCCTCTCAACTCATGTGCATATAATATGAATGCATGAATGCCGAAAATTTTATTTCAAATCATGTGTGTACGAGCGTCATCATGTATATATTTAACTTGGCACGTGTGCTAATGCTATGTTATGATGTACATGCAGTGCTATGCAATCTAAAAAGGCCTTAATGCATGCTATGAGCAGCGTACACATGTGATCTTATGCATCACATACAACATATTATCACATGTAACGAAAAAGAAAAAAATGAACTAATGGACACGCATGCGAACTACGTTATGCATCACATACTACATAACAGTCGTATGTTGTCACCTATGAGGATCCATATACAAAAACATATTATGCATCCCATACTACATAATATGCCCCGTATAATTCGTATCATGCTATGAGTGTAGTGTTCATGCTTCAGCCAAGACATACAGATGACCCTTCGGTGTGTGTATGCAATGAATGACGATTCTCACCAAGCGGTTAACCGGGCCAACCAGACTATCCCAGTAACCCGGCTAACCTAGCTCTGATACCAGCTGTCACAATCCGCATTTTCCAACGAATTTAATACATATTATCAGAGCAAGGGGAAAATACGCATCGTGATGCCACGTCACGCAGGGGACGACTACAGACGCTCAGGCAAACACTCCTTACGATAAATTTATATAAGACATATGTATGTTTGAGATAAAAAGAGAATTTACATTTTAGCTTAGGACCGTGCCCCTCGGTCCAGTGGATCACTAGTCCACAAGTAGAATGCTATACATACGCAGCGGAAAATTTGTTCATTTTAGACTACATGAGCATGAAGATCAACATCCCAGAAATGATATGCACATATCTAAGTTTAGTATAGTAAGAAAGGATTTTCTACGATCTTCAAAGTATGCGACATTTACTTAAAATCATGATATGCAAGAATGATATTTTTATACCAATAAAGTAACTAATGCAACATAGCAAAAAGCTTCCCAGAGAGCAAGTAGGTAAACAACCTGAAAGTAACAGCAAAACAACTTACAAGTAAACTAGCACAAGAAAACTAGAGCTATGGGCGTCAACAACTGACACGAGCCCATAGAAAACAAAGTACAAGCCTAAATCTGAAAAAAAAAAGACAACTACTTCACAACCGTGAGGGGAGAACGAACCACTGCAACTAATTGCAGCTCCAGAGAACACCAACTCTACAACCCGAACAACTTTGGCTCCGAGTCTGAGACATTCAAAAGAAAGGAATGCCTCAGCAAAAAAGTGCAAATGGTAGCAAGAAAACCAAGGTTAGCAGCAATCAGAAACAAAAGATTGCAGAAAAGAGAGCTAAATAGAATAACACTTAATCTTACAACAACCCGAGCCAGCTCAAACAAGTGCACTCGGTAAGAGGAAAAGCCTGCACCCGAAGTTAATAGCCAAAAAGATCAAAGCCAACCACTTGTCCGCCATTGCGGCTCAGAGGTGGTGGTTATACATATAATATCATCATACCCATATAAGCATATAATTTACTGGCATTTGAGGCTGATCAGCTCGAGGGAAGAGCGTCCCCCAAAAGAAGGCACTGTGATGACATTATCTTCTACAAATGCCCGCGGCCCAAAAACCAAACAGGAGTGCTGCAGCGGTGACTCCAATCCACTCCAACCAACAGCCCAAAAGAGGCACTATGGCGGTGACTTTTAGCTCACACGCTCAACAGACTCACACATAGCACCAGAAGCAGGGGTGCATAAACATATATATAAGTATATATATATATATTAATAAGTATATAAATAAACCACATTGCAGTTCACCAGAGAACACTCAGAACATTTGACAATGAAGATCATAGAGATCAAGAACCACTCACCAAAACTATCCCGGAAAATTAGACACATAATATACTTAGCTCATGAATCCAACAGAACAAACAGCGGAGTGTCAGACAGGGAAAACGGGATGACAAGTGGTTTTAACCATAACTCAAGACGAGAGAATCAGAAAGCACCAGATTCAGCAATTAATCAATAGATTAACCTTTAACTTACAACAAGGTTGAAGATTTTAGCAAGACGACACCATGCAAGGCTTGGTGTCGGAACAAGACGAAGGTAAACCTAACACAAAGGCCAAACACAGAAACAATACTCAAAAGGTCAAAAGAAAACACTTGGTGAGTCCAAACATGACTCCCAATGGACTTCTCGTAACAATACGACGAATAAGGCGCAAAACAATACCATAAACGATCACTAATCAAATACAGGACAACTCAAAGAATAAATCATAGCTTCATCTAAAAGTCTCAACGAAAAGACTAAAATGCTTGATAACATCACTTAAGATACCCGGGAACACCCGACAAATAAACATAAAGACACGCTGAAAACAATTCGGAATATGTGATGGAATCGACCGAAAGACTTATCAAAAGTCGACAAGAAGGACTTAACAAAAGTTGACCGAAAAGACTTATCAAAAGTCGATAAGAATTTCTTAAATCATGGTCGACAAGAAAAACATAATCAAAATTGACTGGAAGACTTTATGTCAAAGTTGACAGGAAAGGTCGATAAATTCGACAGGAAAAACACAAGAAAGTCGACTACACAGAAAACTTGGGAGTTCTGGACAGAGACTCTGGACGAAAAGATTAATAAGTTCAGGACAGAAGTTCTAATAAATTCTGGATGAAAAGGGTAGAAAATTCTGGAACTACACAGAGAGGACTTCTGAACGAATCTAAGGTATAAGCAGGAATCAAAATGCACAAGAAGAACTTGATTTCCAAGAAAACACGGAAAAAAGACTTTTCTGAGAGAATCTATCATAACAACAAGGGAGACCACAACCAAGACTTCACTTGCCGAAATGATAGGGGGAGAAACAATCATTAAAGGGAAAAAGAAGCAAAACCAGGAAAAAGAGGACTTAAAAACAAAGAAAGGGCAAAAAAAATTGGATGCCTGTCTCGTCGATCGGCGGACGGTCCTGTCGATCGACGGGAATAGCCATCGATTCTCACCTTGAAATAAGAAAAAGGCTTCTCTCCAACTAAAAGGCAAAAATCGGCTGGCTGTCCCGTCGATCGGCGGACCGTCCCATCGATCAATGGGAATAGCCGTCGATTTTGCCTTAGGAAAAAAACAGATGAAAACCACAAAATCGGCTGAGACAAGGGATCGACGGGATATTTCCGCCGATCGACGGGAGGTCCCGTCGATCGTCGGGAGGTCCCGTCGATCGATGGGATGACCCGTCGATTCCTACTTGGACAGATTTCTAAACCAAGAAATTTTTTCCTATGCTAACATAATCAACAGAACAACCTCAACTCTGAACCTACAACAACATTAAATACCAAAAAGATACATATGTATGTATATAAACATAATAAGATACATATATATATATAAATAAAAAAAGAGGAGATTAATAGATCTGTAGAAACATACAAGCCCAGGGAGAGGGAAAAGAGCTACACCACCACTTGCCTTTACTCGAAACGCCGAAGATCGGCCTCACTAGCCCTCCACGACATGGATCGGCTCAAACACGACCTACGCACGGAGGATCTACGAAAAAATGGACAAAAAGAGGGTTAGAGCTGCTAACCCTAGCGCCAAAAATCTACGAAACGAAGATAACTTACCACGCACGCGAAGAGCACGGCGAGAGCTTTCCAAAACTACGCTCTGGCGAAGAATTCGCGCACCGGAGCTCCGTCGGCGACGGTCGGAAGCTCACAATACCTTAAACCCGAACTTTTTCTCTCTCTAAACTCTCTGCTCGGGAAAGAAGAAATAACGAAGAGGAGGAATAGTGAATAATATATATATATAGAGAGAGAGAGAATGGAAGAAGATATTTATGCATATAATAATTATATATACAGAGAGATTTAGGAAGAGAGTGGATCACAACAAAGAGTATAATAAGAATAACAATAATAATAATAATAATAATAATAGGAAAGGAATGGCCGAGCCAACGGTCGCCGAATCCAACGAAAATCACGTCGAAGACAAATTTCGGCGCTACGAATCCAACGGAGAAGGCGGACTCAAAATCCGACGAGCCAAACTCAAGATATAAATTTTTGAAGATTGCGACGACGATAAATAGACAAATCTTCGGAAAATCACTGGGGCTCTAATAACGCTCGGATCGCAACGAAACTTCGACGAGCCTCTCTAAAATTTGGTCAACATGACTGAAAGAATGCGCAAACGCGCAAACGATGGCACACCGCTAACTTCGCACTAATGTAATGCCCTTACGTCAACAATGACGTAAAGGAAGGAATAAAATAATTCCTGAAAATTCTGGGGCGTTACAGCATCTGAGATGAAGTGGTCCAGGAAGGCCTCGAAAAATTCTCCCCAGAGAATAGTGCTGAGTGGTTGCCCTCTGAAAGTGGAGTGGCTGGATGCCCTCCACCAGTCCCGGGCATAGCCCTCCAATAACGTCACCACTAATGACACTGCGGCAATGGCGGGGCACATCATACCGACTAGTAGTTCCTCCACTCTCTCTACCCACTCCTCCACCTGCATGGCGGATTCAGTGCCACGAAAGATAGGGGGCTTAGTCCCCGGAAGGTCGTCAGAAGGTCCGTGGGCATGTCTGATCTCATCGTGGAGATCGTACGACCACCACCCTTCCCGGTGGTGCAAGTGGCGGTAGCAGCGCCCCCCGGTCGACTCGTCGGGGGTCGGCGACCAATCTGGCGGTGGTCCGACGGCCTACCACCGCCGGCCACCGCCAAATTTCTGCTAGAAGGCTGGGGTGGGTGGCGCGGCCTACATGGGCCATGTTGGCCGATGCCGCGCCGCCCCTCCCTCCAGACGAATCTCCTCCTACCCCCGGCCGGGTCGATGGGGGTGGGGCGTATCTCCGGCAGTGGTCCGGCGGCCAAGCGCCGCCGGCCGCCGCCGGAAATTACCATGCTAGTGGTATAGGAAAATAGAAGAGGGTGGCTTGCGGGTGCCGCCGGAGGCGCGTTCTCCGGCGGCCCCGTCGCCTCCCTTCACTGGGGTAAGTGTCACCTGGTGGGGCCCTGCTCCCCCAACGCCACCACCAGCGCTGGGGTGAGGTTCACGCAGTCGGGCCACCACCCGAGCCTGGGCATGGCTCGGGTGGCGCTGGCTATACTCCGGCGATGGGGGCGGCGTGAATGGTGCCGGAGGAGTGGGGAAAGGGGAGGAGAGGATGTCCACCTTAGGAGGGGGATCGGGAAGTGTTGGGCTGAGCGACCATGGGGGGGTGGCGGTGGTGGTGAGCTTGGAGGGTTTTTCTAGCGAGGGAGGGGTTCAGGCTGAGGGGAGGCTGGCTGAGGGGAGGCTGGCTGAGGGGGGTGTGTGCTCAGAGGGGAGGGGGAGTGCTCCTTTTATAGGGAGGGAGGGGGCCCTCCCTCCCTTTCTCCCGATGTGGGACTAAAGGGGGGGTGGGGGATGATATTTCCCCCCTCCCTCCCACCACTACCTTATGGTGGGCTGGCCACCCATGGATATAGGGCAGCCCTCCATGGTGGGTGTATGTGTGAGCTCCCCCTTAGGGAAAATTCCAAAAAAATAGAGTTTGTGGGGGTTTTGACCAAGGTCAACCCTAGGGTGGGTCTCCCATGTGGGTCAAGGCCCAAGGGGTCCAAATTGTCGGGTGAAGGGTCAACATAAGCGTGTCGAATCAATATGGGTGCTTGCACGCTTTTTGGTGCGACAACAAGCTTGATTTGACTGTGGTTTGACTTTTTGATGTCGAAATTGGTTACAACGAACTTTGTTGGTCTTATTTTGACTTTAGGAGTCCACTGAGACTGACTGAGACTGATTCCGGGTTCGCTCGCTCAATATTTTGAAAAGTGTGTCGTGGAGGTCTACAAAACCTAAAATGTACCAATTCGTCATACGAGCTCTGATTGGAATGCAATGAGTCTTGTTGCGCTTGTATTGCTGGTACGAGCCCAACGGAACTGACAGAAGTCAATTTGGAGTACATTTGGTCACTGTACCCCAACGACTTAGTTGTGACGCACAACGATACTCAAAAGGGTCGTTTTCTCCAAACGACCTCGGATTAGAACGGAATGAGTTTTGTTGCACTCGTATGGATTATACGAGTCTAACGGAACAGACAGAAGTCAATTTATAGTATGTTTGGTCATTGTACCCCAACGACTTAGTAATGACGCACAACGATACTCATAATGATCGTTTTCTCCAAACGACCTCAGATTGGAATGGAACGAATTTTGTTGCACTTTTATGGATTATATGAGTCTAACGGAACTGACGAAAGTCAATTTGGAGTACGTTTGTTCACTGTACCCCAACGACTTAGTTGTGATGCACAATGATACTCAAAATGGTTGTTTTATCCAAACGACCTCGAATTGGAACGAAACGAGTTCCGTTGCACTCGTATGGATTATACGAGTCTAACGGAACTGGCGGAATTCAATTTGGATTACGTTTGGTCACTGTACCCTTTGTGGTTACTTTTATTGGGTCCACTAGGGTATAGTGACCTAATAAAAATTGGGATGTTACACTTGGGGCTGAGCTCCAGAAGAATCTTGCTGATTTTCAGATACTTGCACATCGGAAATCTCCCCCTCAACAATTGCATCAGTATTCCTGGGGGAATCATGGGGTGAAGGCTGATTCCTTTCCTGATCTTCCATATCTTCCTCATCTTCACTAATTCTTCTAGCACCATGCTTTGGAATTCTCCTCTCCCACCTACTGAATATGGAGTAATCTATCTTCTTTAGATGATGAATTGGCATTCCAGAGACATGTCAAACTGGTTCATGTCTAGCTGATTTAAGTATAAAGTGAGAATTCTTCCAAAGTTAAGTGCCATTAGACTTGCCTTAATTCTTTCAAACAATTCTAATCCCCAATCAATTTTTTTCTGTAGCAAAAACATTGTCAACAGCTTGAACATATCATTAGAAACATAATCATGAGACCATGTCTTGCATAGAAGAACCTTCCCGATGATATCAATCAACAATTTCCCTTCTCCATTCATTTTCTTTCATCGAATAGAAGTAATACCTCTGGCTAGGTCACAGAATGACAATGCTCTGTTATAGTCTCTGTCCTTCTGGACATCCTCTTAATCAGTAACTGGAAGTCGCAAATATCTTTTGAGATGAATCGGCTTCAATCGAACTACAGAATTTCTGGCACGGCTCTTGATAACAGCACCTTCTCGACGAAGTTGGGCATTCTTGTAAAACTCCAACACTTCTCGGTCCAGTACACGAGATTGATGCTCTTGAACGAATGAAAGGTCGGCTACTTCAAGCATGAGGAAAATGTTTCGGAGTTCATCGAAAGCACTAGAGAAACCTGTGTGAACAAGCTCTCCACAGACCTACAGATTTCCTGAACTTCTGCGCGACATTGGAGGTGGAGAAGACGAATCATCGGAAGGGAGAGAGAATTCGCCGATTGAGCTTCCAAAAGGTCTCGATGAAATGTCGTGTGTTGTCGTGAAGCCTTTATGTTATTTATATAGTACTAAAATTTTGAAGAAATAGAGGTGCGTACCTGATTGGAAAAATAACTCTTGAGATCCAATATAATAAGTCGAATAGATTTCTGACTGTCGGAAATTCGTCGAAAAGAATTGGAAAAACTCAGCTAATTCGTCGAAATGATTCGACTAATTAAGCTGATTCGTTGAAATGCTTGTCGGATTCATCGAAATAACTTGAGATGACTCGACAAATTCGTCGAAATGACTTGAGATGACTCGGCGAATTCGTCGAAATGACGTGAGTAATCTAACTGATTTCCTTAAATTCTTGAGAAGACTGAATTTCTGAACTTGGGCAGATTTCCTGAGCTTTTCATGACTCCTTGTTGAGCATACCAAGTTCCATTTTGAAGAAAGTGAACTTGGCCTCATTCAGTGGCTTCATGAAAATATCTGCAACTTGCTTATCTGTCGGGACATAGCTGAGATTAATGTCATTGTTCTCCACATGCTCCCAGATGAAGTGATAGCGTATCTCTATGTCCTTTGTCCGGCTGTTAGAGACTAGATTATTTGCAATTTCTATGGCATTGGATGAGTCGCAAAACATTGGAATCTCCTTCAACTTTAAGTTATAATCTTCTAATTGATTTCTGATCCACAGAAGTTGTGCACAGCAACTGCCTACGGAGATGTATTTTGACTCAGCAGTTGATATTGCTACACAATTCTGCTTCTTGCTGCTCCAAGAAACAAGCCTCCTTACGAGAAATTGGCAAGTCCTGGAAGTGCTTTTCCTATTATCCCTACTTCCTGCAAAATCAGCATCCGAAAAACCAATTAGCTCAAAGTCATTACTTCTTGGGTACCATAAGCTAAGATTCGGTGTGCCTTTAAGGTATCTCAAAATCCTCTTTGCAACGGCATAATGAGATTCCTTAGAGTTCACCTAAAATCTAGCACACACACTTGTTAAAAACATTATGTCTGGTCTACTGACAGTAAGGTGGAGCAAGGATCCAATTATGCTTCTATACTTGGTTTCATCAAAAGTTTTCCTTTCTCATCCTTGTTCAGAGTCATAGTTGAACTCATTGGAGTCTTCATAGAGGTTGCATTCTCCATTCTGAATTTCTTAATTAACTCCTTGGTGAACTTCGTCTGCGAGATGAAGATTTCATCTTCAGATTGTTTCACCTGAAGTCCTAAGAAATACTTCAGCTCACCCATACTGCTAATTTCAAATTTTCCTTGCATCAAGTTAGAGAACTTTTTGCAGAGGTGATCACCTATAAATCCAAAGATAATATCATCGACATAGATTTGCACTAGCAGAATCTTGCCTTTTACTTCCCTAAGAAATAATGTATTATCTATCTTTTCTCTTATGAACTTGTTCTCAAGAAGAAAGCTAGAGAGCGTCTCATACCAGGCCCGGGGAGCCTGTTTCAGACCATATAAAGCTTTGCGTAAGAAGTAAACTAATCAGGGAAAGATGAATCAACAAAACCTGGGGGTTGTTCGACGTATACTTCTTCCTTCAAATTGCCATTAAGGAAGGCTGACTTCGCATCCATTTGTTAGACATTAAACCCTTTGTGAGCAACATACGCTAGGAACAACCTGATCGCTTCAAGTCTGGCCACTGATGCATAAGTCTGATCGAAGTCGATTCCTTCTTCTTGTCTGTAACCTTGAGCTACAAGCCTGGCTTTGTTCTGTATGATAACTCCATTCTCGTCCAGCTTGTTTCTGAAGACCCATTTTGTCCCTATAACATTTTGACATTTGGGCCTTGGTACTAGCTTCCAAACTTTGCACCTTCTAAATTGATTGAGCTCATCTTCCATAACAATGATCCATGAAGCATCTTAGTTTGCCTCGTCAAATTTCTTTGGCTCAATCTGTGAAAGAAAACTTAAGTGCAAAACTTTATTAGTTGTACCTCTTTTTGTTCTGATTCCTTCACTAGGATCTCCGATTATTAGATCAACGGGGTGATCTCTTGAGTGTCAGATCACTATATTCCTTGCAGTCCCACTAGAAGTTTCTACTAATTTCTGTGTGTATTCTTCATCTTGATGCTCTTCTTCTTCTTCCATCAAATCTGGAGAGTTGATGTTGATGGAGCTTGGAACGTCTTCTTTGACTGCTTCTTCTAATCTCAACTCTTTTAGTTGAGCACTTGCATCTTCAACGAATATTATAGACGGGCTGTTATGGAGCATACTCGTCTCATCAAATATAACATTAATTGATTCTTCTACAATCAGAGTTTTCTTATTGAAAATTCGATATGCCTTACTATGGTTATTATATCCTACGAAAATACCTTCAAAACACTTTTCACTAAACTTTGTTTTGTAATACTTCTCGTTATTAAGTACAAAGCATTTGCTTCCAAAGATCCTAAAATAAGACACAGTCGAATTCCTGCCCTTCGGAAGTTCATAAGGTGCCTTACGATGGTCCTTGTGGATTAAGGCTCTGTTTTGCACGTGATATGCAGTATTGACTACCTCAGCCCAGAGGTACTCTGGTAATGAAGAGTCATTCAACATTGTTCTGCATGCCTCAATGAGTGTTCTATTCTTTCTCTCAGCGACTCCATTTTGTTGTGGGGTGCAATGAGAGGAAAACTCATGAAAGATACCTTGGCTTGCACAAAATTCTGTCATGGCACCAGATTCAAATTCTGTTCCATGGTCACTTCTCATTTTGACCACAGAGCAGTTTAATTCGTTCTGTATTTGCCTGATAAAGGTAGTGAAAGAATCAAAGGTGTCAGACTTGTGTTTTAGAAAGAATACTCATGCAAAATGTGAGTAGTCATCAATAATAACCAAGGTGTAAGATTTACCTCCAAACTACGAAAAACCATGGGAATGAATAAGTCCATATGAAGTAGATATAAACATCTGGAGGAATCTTTAGTAGTGATGTTTTTAAAGGTGACCCTTGTCTGCTTGCCCATTTGGCATGCATGACATGGCCTCTCTTTAACGCACTTAATATCGGGAGCATCACGCACTAAGTTGTGAGAAAATAACATATTTATCATTTTGAAATTAATATGTGGTAATCTTTTGCATCATTGATCACAAATAGATGCACTATCTTTTGCCAAAAAGCATACTGGTGTAGAAGATTCTAAACATAGAAAATCAAGACAAAATATATTTCTACTCTGAGTGCCTGTTAAAATAGTTTCTGACTTATCAGGCGACTTTATCAGGCACTTGTCCTTGTAGAACTCTACCATAAAACCTTTGTCACATAATTGACTTATGATAATGAGATTATGTTATAATCCTTTGACATAAGCAACGTTTGTGAACGAGACAATATCATTAGTAATCATATTGTAGCCCTTAGTAATTCCTCTGTCGAATCCGCCAAAAATAACTTTTGGACCGTCTTTGACCGAGGTATAATCTTGTAGTAGGCTTCTTGTTCCGGTCATATACCTAGAACATCCATTGTCCAAATTCCAGATAGAATTTTTGTTGGCCTTTGGACATACATGCATTCACAGATTAAATGCCATTAGGAACCCAAACAGATTTTGGTCCTTAGTTCCTTGTTAGACGAACACCACTAGGAATGTTAACAATGCTAGGAGTCATATAATCAATAGAATTGAACCAACAATCTATGGCAAAATGACCAACCTTGCCACAATACCAACAGTCAAACATATTGTACCTTCTTTTCTTCTCCTGCTTTACCTTTTGAACAGGAGGTCTAGCAAGAGCTACTGACTTGGAAGTGGAAGCCTCATGAGTGCAACATACACATGGCTCCTTTATCTCATGTGGCTTTATGACAATGGGTTTAACCTTTGGTGCTTTCTTAGCACTCGTTCCATGAACGAAAGGACCATAATTCTTTAGGACAATTTCTTCATGTGGTGCCTTGAGAGCACTCTTTCCAAAATCTGATCTGGGATGGCTCCATCCTTGGTTATTCTTGTTAGGAGCAATGTACATTGGTCTATCAAGATGACCGTAGGAAGTTTCAAGGTCAAATTGATTAGTCGCAAAAACTACCTTCTTGAAAGAAAGTTGACTTTGAGGAGCTTTTCCATTGTCCTTAGCAGTATTATGTCCAATGCCACCCTTCTTTGAAGCAGAAAATTCGTCAATGATAGGAAGGATAGTCTTTGGCTTCGAGAAGCTTTCTACAAGCTTCCTCTTAGTCATTATCTTTTTTTCCAATTCATGAATGGGTTTCTCTTTCAGACTTATTAATTCAGTAGAGCATTCCAATTCCTCTCTTAAAGATTAAATTTCTTCACTGAGAGGAGTCAATCTTTCAATTTCCTCCCTTAGATCAGATTCCAATGCCTTGAGAGAGACAATCTCTTTGGCTTGATATTTTCCCGCCTTGCGGCATCTATCAAATACTTTCAGTAATGCTCGGTGTTGAACCATTAATTCTGACTCCTTCCCAAAAGAGTAGTCTTCATGACCATTGGGGCTAGTATCTGATTCAGATAAAGGAGTGTGAGAGTTTACCATCCCATTATATTGGGAGTTGCAGTTATCATCATCAGACTGTGTCGTTAGCCCAAAGTAGGCTTCTTCATCTGAGCTTGACTCACTTGAGTCACTATCGCTTAGAGTCATAGGTTTCTTCGCGATGAAGCTCTTTTCTTCCTTCTTTTTACCTCTGAAGGATATATTCTCTTCTTTCTTCGATCCTTCCTTCTTCTTGTGAGAACAGTCAGCGATCACGTGCCCTGGCTTATTACAGCAGTAGAAAATAATGTCAGAAGAAATATATTTATTCTGCTTAGATTTATACCTATCGTTGTTGCTGGAGCTCTTCTTATGATGATCACCATCACGATGTGATCGTCTGAAATCAGATGAGGAAGGCTGATTTCTCATCTTCTTCCTCTTACTGAGCATCCTCTTAAACTGTCTGGAGAGTAGTGAGAACTCTCCACCTGACATTTTCAGAATTTGAGGAGCTTACTTCTGATTCATCATGTTCATCTGTAGCCTGTGTCCTTATCGGTGACACAACTCTGCTTTTTCTCGACCCTTCGGCCTTTAGTGCTACGGACTTCTCCTTGCCTGAAGTCTTGCTTCCCTCGTCTTCTGCTTTTCTGGTGTTTAACTGCAGCTCATGGGAAAGCAGCTTCCCAAACAAGTTCTGTGGCTCTATGTTGGGCAGTTTACCAAACTCCCATATGGCAATTACCTTGCTACCCCATTCTTTGGTCAGGGATCTCAAGAACTTGTCATTAAGTTCGTCGTTAGTAAACTCACGATCATAGTTTATTAAGCCGTTGACGATCTTGAAGAATTTCTCGTAGCATTTAGAGATGGTGTCTCTTTTGTCTTGTTTGAAAGCTTTGTATTCCTGATTCAGGAGGGATCTCTGATCATCCCTAACTTCCTTCGTTCCTTCCAGAAGAACAATTAAAGAATCCTGCATTTCCTTTGCAGACTTACAATGGATTAAGTTTTGTAGCATAGAATCATCCACCGCACTAGCAATAATATTCTTTGCATTCTTATCCATAGAGACGAGAGCAATTTCATCCTTTTTTAGGACCAGTACATTTGGATTCAGGGCTGATGAAGTCTTGGGAATATGAGCACCTTCTTTGACCACTTGGAAGATTCACGGATCAACAACTTCCATGAAGAATTTTACTCTTTCCTTCCACATCGGGAAGTTTTCCTTGGAGCACACTGGAAAATTCATCGAGGTCATATCCTTGCTTCTTTCCATTCCATACATGCTTTTCGCTTGACAACTAGAAAAATGATCCATTCAAGGTGTTAGACTTATGAAGAATGAGCCTACCTCTGATAACAATTGAAAGTATCTACCTAAATCACCAGAGGGGGGTGAATAGGTGAGTTCTGCGGCTTTTAGCGGAATTAAAATACTTTAGAAAAATATTCACACAGAATAAGAGAAAGTTCACAGCACAGACACAAGGATATATAACGGTTCCCAAGAATGGGTGCGTCCACTTTCCCATCTTGCCTATCTACCACTTCTGGCTAGACTCGGTTACTTCTCCAATCTCAGATTTCAACAAATCTTACAACCCGGAGTCTTCAACTCCTACAAACTCGGAGACAACATCTCCTATAAAATCTCGGAGAACAACCTCTCCTACACTCGATCCTCTAAACTATGATCTACAAAACTCAGAAGAGAAACTTCCTACAAGAGATGTAAAATGATTTCTTTACAACCTATAGATTGAGAACAATCTTCTTGAAATCTCAAAGAGATTCTACTTCAGATCTGAGAGAAACAAATCTTCTTCCTTGCTTGAGAATAAAACTTGAACTTCAAAAGAATGAAGGAGAAGAATGCTTGAACTTGAAAAAGCTTGATCTGAACTTGAGAATCAACTAGATCTTGAGGAAACTTGGAGTATTTGAGATCAGTGATCTAGTTGAGACTTTTCTTTGAGAGGAATCGCGAAAATGATTTGTCGGCGTCGAGAGCTTCTTTTGCGAGAACGAGAATGAGCTGACAGAGAATAATGCAAATTTTTATTTCCGTTCACGATTAGGGTTTAAAGAATTAACCCTCACTTATATATATGGATTCCTCTTTTAACGGCTAGAACGAGACTTCTAGATAAACCTCCATGTCTACTGTATATGGCAGAAGCCCTAAATAGAAAGTTGTCAACGGTTTCAAAAGATGAACTATTAAGTCCACATTTGTCGAGTGATCACATGATATCTCATGATTACTCGACGAATTATCCTTAACCATTCAGCGAAATATGCTTGGCTTTGATTTGACATAGAATAGAACTGTTGAAACCGATTTCTCGGTCTCTTGTGAAGCTCGGGCCCTCAACAAGTTGAGGGGAAGCTAGCCCTTACTAGTCCCTCGAAAGGAGCAGACCTGAGACTTGGAAACTGACTAAGACCTTAGTCACAGCGAGGAGGTCCCACCACAAACCCGGAAGATCGTTGAGCGCTTCCCCTCCCAAGCCAAAGCGGAGACTTGGGCACCTTGGAGAGCTAGAGAGTTGAACCAAAGTAACCAAGGAAGAAGAAGAAGCTCAGAGAACTGAGATCGGAATCTCCTCCCAAGGTGCCCTTTAAGGTCTATTTATAGTTTTTTGTTCCTGGACTGTCAATAGCAGAATTCCGCCTTTTGGTTTTACTAAACGCACCCCAATTTGGCCTGCTAACAGCCAAACTCCGCTGTTTGGAGGGGCTACCTGCAGACCACCAGGGGAAGAGGAATAACTCCACCTCTTTAGTCTACGGACGAACGGATTTCGTCGAACGGGTTTCGTCAAACGGAGAGGTAAATTCGTCGAACGGGCTTCGTCGAACGGAGAGGTGAGTTCGTCGAACGGGCTTCGTCGAACGGAGAGGTGAGTTCGTCAAATGGGCTTCGTCGAACGGAGAACGGACTTCGTCGAACGCTGAACTGAGTTCGACAATCTCAACAAATGCTCAGCGTTCATCGATCGCAGGACAGACCTCGTCGAACCCGAAGACTTGGAAGAACTCCGGCTCGTCTGCCTACTCACGAGCAGCCGGCGATTACCCGACTCGCCCGCCTTCTTGCGAGCTGACCTTGAGGCTTGGGCTCGCAGGGATATGACTCGCGCGCCTTCCTGCGAGTGACCCTTGAAGCTCTGGCTTGCCTTCTTTGTCACCTCTTCCACCTGTTGGATTTAAAACCCCCTCTAGGCGAGCGGCCCGTGAAGACCTCGCTCGCACTCTTACCGGCGACGTCCATCAATGCCGAGTCTCGCGCTTCCTCCTGCGAATTCTTCCGCTGAGACAAGTGCTCGTCTCAGCTGGTCCGCTGGGACGGGATAGAGATAGCCGCTGAGACGGTCGTCGGAGCCGAAGATGGACGTTCGTCGAACTGAGAAGCAAATTCGTCGAGCGCATTTCGTCGAGCGGAGAACGGAATTCGTCGAACTCAGGACGGCTTTCGTCGAACGGAGAATGGAATTTGTCGAACTCAGGACGGCTTTCGTCGAACGGAGAATGGAATTCGTCGAACTCAGGACTGAGTTCGACGATCTCAACCAATGCTCGGCATCCGTCGAACGCAAGACGGATCTCGTCGAACCCTAAGACTTGGAAGGGATCCGACTCGCTTGCCTTCTTGCGAGCAACCGGCGAGTACCCGGCTCGCCCTCCTTCTTGCGAGCAGCCGGCGAGTACCCAGCTCGCCCACCTTCTTGCGAGCAGCCGGCGATCGCTCGACTCGCCCGCCTTCATGCGGGCTCGCCGATTTGAAGCACGACGTTCGTCGAACTGAGAAGCAAGTCCGTCGAATGTCAAAACTCGGAAAGGATCTGGTTGGCCTAGAACATCACTATAAGCGGATCTCCGCACCCTGGCTCGCTCCTCTCCCCCGCCGGCGGTCGGCGAGTGGCTAGCTCGCCTTCCACAATACTTTGCTTGTTGGTTACTCCTTAGTCTTCGTTCACCTCTGGGTGATTATCGGGGTTGTACACAATCCCCGCTCTTCGCGAGGCTTTTTAGGCTCGCGAAGAACCGTCCAACCCCTGGTATTCGCCGATCTCATGGTGACGTGGCGAGAATCTTTCAGTGGGCCCCATGCCCACTACTATAAGTACCACCCTTCCCGGCCGGCATTCGGACTTTTTTATCCTTCTCTCCCTTTTCTTACTCGCCGCGAGCCCCAATGCGATGTCTAAAAAAGAAGAAATGTTGGCTCGCCTGAAGGCCTCGCAAGCGTCCCAGAAGGGGAAAGCTGCCGCCATTGCCTCCTGGGTTTCTCCGCGACGCTCTCCGCCTCCGCCCTCCATCAAAACAGCAAAGGTCGTCCGGCGCTCGGCCGGCGAGGGTGGGTCCTCTCTTTCACCGCACTCCCCCCGTGACGTGCACGCCTTCCAGGTACTACGGTCAAGTTCGCTGATTTAATGTATCTTCTTCCGACCTTACTTATCCTACTCGCAGGACGTTCCCCGGGTGAGAATTCCTTGGGGAGGACAATCCCAGAGACCCACGTCCCTTCCACCGGCGGGGCTGATACCCTTCTTGCGGACGCGGGGGTCGTCGACCTACGGGACTCGCCTTCGCAACAGGGTGAGTGATTTACCTTGTCTCCCTTCATATCTCTTAGCTTGCCAGATCACACTTACTCCTCGTGCAGTGTCCCCTCTCGCGGCTCTGGAAGAGCGAGTTCCTCCTCCCGCAGATTTGCCTATCTCGCCGAACCGTACCATCGTCACTCCTGGATTCGGCCTCCTAGGACAATGGAGACCTGGAGGGACGCTGATCGCTGAGCCTGGGCTCGGTTCCAGACACACGCTCGCTCCCGGTCTGGGTAAGGCCTTCACCCCTGCCTTCGTTGAAGCGTTCCGAGGCCAGCCCGGCACCTCTCGCCAGCGGCCCAGTACTCAAATTCCTCCACTAGGTTAGACTGTCGCTATAGAGTGTCATTTTCAACCTTCTTGCTAATTTATATTTCGCAGGCGATTCCATGACCCCGCTCACCGAGTCAGAGTCTTGAGCGTTGGAGATGTCTTCACCCCCCTCGCCGAGTCAGGTCGCAGATTTTCTGGGGGACCCCAGTGATCCGGCGTGAATGAAGAGGCGGGTCACCGAGATATTCCAGAAGCATACCGCCCTGCTGCGGGATCTACACGAATAGAATAGGTTGGACCAGCTCGCAAATGAGGAAAGATTCACCGCGATGGAGGATGCGAACGCACGCATTCTCACCGAGGTGCGACCGATCGATCATGGCAATGTGACCTCCCCCGGGGTGTGCATTGCCCGGATTGAAGATTACACGCGGCTGATGAACCAAGCGAGCCAGTCGCTTCGCGAGTATCACTACCCGCGAGTCCCCCCTCGCTCTGGAGTACGGGGTCGCGGTCGCTGGAAATGGTTGCGATATTAAGAATCCTTGCCTCGCGGTTTGCATTTTATTATTTTTCTTCCACCTCCCCTTCGTAGGGGGGGGGGGGGTCGCGAACAATTTTTAGAAGTCTATAATAATGATAGTTTGACTCGCTTGCGAGCCCTTATTTTCCATGTTTATTATCTTTTCTTTCGCTATGCCTGGCTTGCTTATTCGTTGGTTACTTTTATGCTTCTATTACTTGCACTCGCGTCCTGCCTTCGCGTTTTGCCTTATTTCATTGTTCGGCGCTAGCTCGTCGACGATTAATGGGAGGAAGTTAGGCAGGGTGTTGACTCGCCGGGAGCGAATAAGACCCCTGGAGGCGGAAGAATACCACGCAAATTCGCTACCCGCAGACACCGGCGCTTCGACTTCTTCCCGCCCTTTTTATTTCTATAAATAGTCGATCTTTTTCTTTTCAACCACCGCATTTACTATTCTTCCTTCGCGCTTCTTCTCTTTCTAACTCTCTCACAAACCTAGCTCGCTCTCGCGACTTTTGTGATTCGCAACTTCAGAACAACATGGTCGGCGACGTGGAAGCTGAGGGGCGAGCCAAGTGCTCCGGGGCCTTCCTCGAGGGCCTTTTCTTCTGCGCCAACCTCACGAAGGAGGAATACCAAGATACTGTCGATCAGTACATCCACTCCGGGTTCTGGCTCGCTGCCCCACTGAGCGAGACACTATCAGCGACCCACATCCCGACGAGCTCGCTATCCCCTTCGCTTACTTCGAGAATGGGATGTGACTCCCTCTTTGGCCGGAAGTGCGCCAAGTACGCTTGTTTCTTAACCCTTCTATTTCTGACTCGCTTTGCGAATGGCGCCCTAACCTCTGTCGACTTTTCTAGGTGCTCAAGTACTTTGGCATTCTGCCGAGCCAGCTGACGCCGAACGCGATCGTCATGGTGGTCGCATTCGCCAGCTACCTTAGGGCGGAGAAGATCGAGATCAGTCTGCTCGTCTTCCGCAAGGTGTTCTTGTTTCGCGCGTACAAGGACGGGACGGCTCATTTCGCGAGCCAGCATGTCACCGTCTGCGAGACGGTGAACAAGTCTCACTATTGGACGCAGAAGTTCGTCCTGGTGAAGGGCCCTTTCGGCAATATCTCTTATACCCCCACCCAGCGAGACGAGGCCGCTTATCGCCCTCCGGCCTCGCTAGGGGTTATGATGTGAGCTTGTACCAGTACCTCAAAGGAAAGAACTTTGAGGTCGCCTTCCTTCGAGAGTGGGTGGACCTTTTGCCGCTTGTCCCCCAAGGAGAAGGTTTGACTCACACTCGCCAATCTCCCCACTTCCCTCTCCTTCGATTAGCTAACGCTCTTAGTAATCTTTGCAGGAGAGCGTGAGCTTCCACTCAACCCTCCGCATGCGCCTCTTTCCTCCCTCACCTATGGCCTGCTCGCGAGCGTGGCCGCCGAGGCCTTCCGCGACGTCCCGGGCTCCTCGTCGGGGAAGAAGCGATCCCTTCCTCCACGCCGGCCCGCCTCGCAGGGGGCGGCGAAGAAGACCAAGAAAGCCCCCTCCGCCGTCAAGTCGAAGGAGGTCGTGGACCTCTCCGAACCCGACCTCCCCTCTTCTCCTGCAGTGAATCAGGAGTACGCCAAAGAGGGTGGTGAGCCGGGGGAGGCGGCCGCCAAGCCCAAGCCGACGAGCCACACGAACTTCGGGCTCGGCATGAAGCTTGCGGACGCGGTTGGCGAGCCGGTGCTCGCGTGGAATCCTGATCAAAACAAGATCGTCTGCTCCTCCCTCCTCCCTTCCAGGGTGGAGGGTGACAAGATCGGAGGTGAGGCGTTCGCCCTCTCCTTCGGTCTTTATGGGCGCGAGGACGCCTCCCTCTTTCGGGCCTATACCCAGAAAGGGCTTGTGTACGAGGCCATGCGGGCCCAGTTCCGGGCGATGGAGCTTACCCATATGGTGGGTCGCCGCTACTTCAATGCTGACAAGGAAATCAAAGAGCTCAACGTTGAGCTCCGGAAGTCCGCTGACGAGGTCGCGGAACTTAAAGGGAAGGAGGCCTTGTCTGAGGGCCTCCTCGCCAGCCTTCAAGGCGGACTGGTAAGCAATGGTTTGCAAAAATCTTTTCCTGTCTCGCTTCGCTTTTCCTTTACTAACCCGCTTTTCGCAGGATGCCGAGTCCGTCAGCCAGCTTCACACGAGGATTGCCGACCTGGAAATGGAGAATACTTGCCTCAAGGCCTAGGTTCACGATCTTACCCTTGCTGTGCTTCCCCCCCCCCCCCCCCCCCCCCCCCCCCCTCCGCGAGCTGGAGCTCGCGGTCAGTCGCGAGAGGAAAAGGAAGCCGATCGCAAAAGGTAGATGGAGATCGCGAAGCTCGTCCTCGACACTCTTAAAGGGGCGGACATGATCGTTCCCGACGCCATGGAGTTCACCACGGAGGAAGTCATCCCCGACTTGTTCGCGCCAATCTCCGAGGCAGAGGATCGCGAGAGTGATTAAGGAGCTACCTGGCGAGTCGCCTCAATTTTTTGCTGTTTATAATGTAAAAACCTTTCTTTTTACCGGCGAGCCCGCCGTTGGACTGTAATCTTTTGTGAGGAATGAAAGAAAAAAACATTTTGTCTATCTTTTCAATGTTATTTCCTTACTTTTTATTCGCATGCGCTCTTTCGTTCGTGCTCGCTCGATCCTGACTTTCTTACGCTCGTGCCTTTAAAGCTTTCGCTTGATGCTCGCGCCCGCGTCTCTTTAATTGACAACTCTCGCTTCGCTGTATTGTACCTAGGTCGCTCTCGCCTCCTTCTCTTCTGCGGCGACGGTAAGACTCAGGTTGTGGAACCTCATCCTTGCTTGGGATGTACCCTGTTGGGGAACCTTACGAGCGGGGCCAGTATTAGCCTGCCTTGCTCGCACTCGCCTTTTGCGAGCTCTTATCATTATCCATGGGCCACCGCGAAGACGGGCCCTTTCTGGCTCACCATCTTTACTCATGCCACTAAAATGCACAAGTAACTTTGCGAACAGCGGGCTCAGTCGCTCTACCGCGATCTATTCTCTTATGCGAGGGGTCCCTGGTCTCACCTCGCCCGGTCCTTGGAGTCGTTGGTGAGCCAAGTTTCTTAATATGAGTAACCTATTTGCTTGCCTCCCCAGAGATCAACCAGACCCACCGTCTATGAGGGCCCGGCAGCGGAATCGACCTAGGGCATTCCAGCATCAAACCGCTTGAAGCCTTGACAGCCTCCCCAGAGATCAACCTGACCCACCGTCAATGAGAGCCCGGCAGCGGAATCGATCTGGGGCATTCCAGCATCAAACCACTTGAAACCTTGCCAGCCTCTCCAGAGATCAACCTGACCCACCGTCTATGAGAGCCCAGCAGCGGAATCGATCTGGGGCATTCCAGCACCAAACCACTTGAAACCTTGCCAGCCTCTCTAGAGATCAACCTGACCCACCGTCTATAAGAGCCCGGCTGCAGAATCGATCTGGGGCATTCCAGCACCAAACCACTTGAAACCTTGCCAGCCTCTCCAGAGATCAACCTGACCCACCGTCTATGAGTGCCCGGCAGCGGAATCGATCTGGGGCATTCCAGCATCAAATTGCTTGAAGCCTTACCAGCCTCCCCAGAGATCAACTTGACCCTCCGTCTATGAGATCCCGACAGTGAAATTGATCTGGGGCATTCCAGCATCAAACCACTTGAAACCTTGCCAGCCTCTCTAGAGATCAACCTGACCCACCGTCTATGAGAGCCCGGCAGCGGAATCGATCTGAGGCATTCCAGCACCAAACCACTTGAAACCTTGCCAGCCTCTCTAGAGATCAACCTGACCCACCGTCTATGAGAGCCCGACAGCGGAATCGATCTGGGGCATTCTAGCACCAAACCACTTGAAGCATTGCCAGCCTCTCCAGAGATCAACCTGACCCACCGTCTATGATAGCCCGGCAGCAGAATTGATCTGGGGCATTCCAGCACCAAACCACTTGAAACCTTGCTAGCCTCGCCAGAGATCAACCTGATCCACCGTCTATGAGAGCCCGGCAGTGGAATCGATCTGGGGCATTCCAACACCAAACCACTTGAAACCTTGCCAGCCTCTCCAGAGATCAACCTGACCCACTGTCTATGAGAGTCCGACAGCGGAATCGATCTTGGGCATTCCAGCACCAAACCACTTGAAACCTGCCAGAGAGTTATTCCAAAATGCATGCATTGAGTAGGAAATATTCAAAAGTCAGTTACAAAAAATTGTTAGGGATAAAACCTCTTCAAATCATCCCCACTCCTGGCTCCGCCGAGAGGTACCCCTTCCACATCTCGGAGGTGGTACCCCCCCCCCCCCCCGACTTGAGCACTTCACTTACAATGTAAGACCCCTCCCAGTTGGGTTCTAGCTTACCGACCGCGGCTCCTCTTCCGGCCGCGTCACCCTTCTTTAGTACTAAATCTCCCTTTTCGAAGTGCTTGATCCTGATGTGTTGGTCGAAGTATCTGGCCATCCGCCTCTTGACTTCTTCCTGTTGGACAGTAGCGAGGTCTCGGAACTCCTCCACTAGGTCCAGGGACAACCTTTGCTCTGCTCATTCTCAATTAACCATTCTTCATCGTCTTCGCCCCCGGTGATCACCCTGGGGGTTTTGACTTCGAACTCTATCGGAAGAACGGCCTCGGACCCGTGGGATAGTTTGAAAGGGGTCTCCCCTGTGGCCGTGCTTGGAGTAGTTCTCAAAGCCCATAGGACCGAAGGTAGCTGCTCCACCCAATTGCCTCTGAGATTTTCTACCTTCTTCTTTAGCATGTTGACGATTATCTTGTTCGCCGCCTCCACTTGGCCGTTTCTCCTCGGGTGGTGGACCGACGCGAACCTGAGGTCTATGTCGAGTTGGGTGCAAAAACTTACAAACTCTTCACTGGCGAATTGGAGTTCATTATCCATCACGATGGCTAGGGTGAGCCCATGCCTGCAAATGATTTCACCCCAAACAAAATTTCTCACTACCTGGGACGTTACCTTGGCCAGCGCTTTCACCTCGACCCATTTGGAAAAATAATCTATCATCACCAGCAGGAACTTCCTTTGGCTGCTTGCCTGGGGGAAGGGTCCCACCAAATCCAATCCCCATATAGCGAAGGGCCACGGGGCTGTGATGGTCCGGAGCCTTTGAGCTGGGAGTAGTTGGAGTGAAGCATAGAGTTGGCACTTTGAACACTCCCTTGCGAATTCCACTGCGTCCTTGCTGAGGGTAGGCCAGAAGTAGCCTTGCCTCAGCACTCTCCCCTCCAAAGTCCGGCTCCCGGAGTGACTGCCACACTCCCCCGAGTGGATTTCTTCAAGGACCCTCGGGACCTCCTCCTCAGACACGCAACGGGTCAGGAGCCCCGAGAGTGTTTTTCGGTATAACAATCTTGCATGTAAGGAGTAATACGCAGATTTGTACTTGAACCGTCGCTTGTCAACATCTCCCCCGGGGAACTTTCCCGATGTTAGGAAGATGATGAAGGGATCCATCCATGATGCTCGTTGATCCACCTCCATCATCTCCCCTTCTTCAATGGAAGGTCGAAAGAGTTCTGACACTGTTCCCCCTGCCCGAGGATCGAACTTGGCTAGTAGGTCCGCCGGGATGCTCTCCTCCCTTGGCACATGTGTGATGGAAAAAGTGCGAAATTGGCCGATGATTCCCTTGGCCTTCTCTAGTTAGCGTTGGAGGGCCGGCTCCCTTGCTTCAAATTCTCCCCTGATTTGGCATGCCACCACCATGGAGTCTGTGGAGACCTCCACGTCTTGCACCCCTAGCTCCCTAGCCAGCCGCAGGCCCGCTATCACTGCCTCGTACTCGGCTTGGTTGTTGGTAATGGGGAAATGGATGCTCAGGGCCTGCTCAATCTTTGTTCCTTGAGGGCTTATCAGGACGATTCCTCCTTCATAGGAATGCTTCCCTGACGCACCATCCACTAGCATCTTCCAGGCGACCAGGGAAGATGATTCATGTTCCCCCACTTCAGTTGCGTAGTCCACCATGAAGTCCGCCACCGCTTGTGCCTTGATTGACGTCCTAGGCACAAATGCGATGTCGAACTCGCTTAGCTCCACGGACCATTTGGCTAGCCTCCCCGAATGCTCCACCCCCTCCATAACTTTGCGAAGCGGGTGGTCGGTCACCACTCTAATTGAGTGTGCTTGGAAGTATGGCATGAGCTTCCTGGCCGATACCACCAAGACGAACGCCAACTGTTGGATCGGTAGGCGCCCTTAGAGGGGGTGAATAAGGGTTTTTAAAACTTATATTATATTTTGAAATACTAGCTTATGATAAGAAATCAAAATAGTGATTTTGTTTAAAGATCTAAATTGTTTTATAATAAAGGAGAGGATAATAAACAATTTAGAGAAATGAAGAACAAATCAATTTTATTACACAAAGAGAGACATGATTATTATTAATAAAATTGATTACAAAATTTTGATTTCAATGACAATAGAAATCAAAGCGAAATATGAAAGACTCTTTTTGTTTTCTATACCGACTCGTATCCCCACGAACCGGTTGTCTTTAGCCGATCCTTCCCCGGATACGGCCTCAAGCCGCTCTAGCCAACCCTTCCCCGGATATGGCCTCGAGCACCCCCTAGACCTACACCCGAGAACTAGTCGCCAACATGAGGCGAATTTCTGCCCTAAGTCCTACCCAGACCTAGTCGCCAACACGAAGCGAATTTACTATACGATTTAAAAGAAAAGATGTGAAATACAAAGACAATAATATAAAACTCCCTCTATGTGGATCTCTTGGAGAAGTAGACGAAGAAGCAAAGTATGATCGTAGTCTATGCGGTCTTTCGTCACAATGATGACGCGTGTTGAAATCTTCTCCACGGATCTACTTTAGTCTTTATGGATTTGTGGGAGTATATCTCTGAACCTTCCTCTCTCTGTTGTGGCACGAAGCTCTGGAATTTTGTATCTCAAGAGGATGAGGAAGACAGAGCCAAGAGGTCCTTTTTATAGACTTAGCGCTAGCGCCTGCGCTAGTGCTACCGCCGGCGCTATCCCATAGTAGGACATATTCTGCGGGGCAGAATCTTCAATCGGAGGAAACTTTTCTCTCTTGCCAACTGTGCTTCTCGCTATCGCCTGCGCTATTGGATACCGCCTGGCGCTATCTCCTTCTATAAGTACTCCCAGCATTTGCGCTTAAGAAAACATTTCGTCGATCAAAATTTCGTCGAACGCAGCTAAGAGTTCGTCGATCGAATGTTCGTCGAACGCAGTTATGAGCATTTCGTCGAGCGCCGCTAATAGTTCGTCGAACGACAGTTAGCGCCTGCGCTAGGACTAGCGCGCCGCGGTAGAGTAAGCAGTTCGTCGAGCACACTTCAACATTCGTCGACCGGAAATTTGTCGAACGCAGGATCGTCGAACGCAAGATCAATTTCGTCGAACCCAGTATCTGTTCTCAGTGGTTCCTTAGCGCTAGCGCCAGGCGCTAGGTGCTATCGCCGGCGCTAGTGGGAGTGTTGGATTTGATGGCTCAAACTTGGGGGCAACCTTCTTATTTAATCCTTGAGTCATGTGGACTTTGTTATCCTGCACACTTAAACACACAAGATCAAATACACATAGGTTTTGTTATTCTCAAACCTAGGAGATGCGGAAGACCATGTTCCAACAAACTCCCCCTTTTGATAATAACAAAACCATTAATGATAAATCAGAGCATTAATATATATATAAGCATGATGAACTACTTGTGTGTGTGAGAGAGTGATGACAGGATAATTATCGATTTTAGCATTTAGAATTTCTCCCCCTAAATACATGCTCCCCCTAAGTGAATGCTCCCCTAATATGTAAGCTATCATCTTAATTAAGCATGTTAGTTTTCTATTTTGATAGCAGATTATATTTATCATGTAAGTTCTCCCCCTTTTGTTATTAGCAAAAGCGGTTAAGGAGACACCACTTAAAAGTTGATAGTAAGATAAAGGCATGATCGAGCTTGTAGAGAGAAGGAAATGATAAGGAGTTTTAGAATACTTTTTCTAAACATAGATCAGAGTTTTTAGCTTGAAGGTGAACAATCTAACATTTGTCAAGTACTTAACATTATCATGTTAGTTTTTCCTTTTTATATAAGAGTTTTAAGCATAAAAATGTAATGATTTCCAAGTAACTAAACTACCCAGACAATATGTCTACACCCTAGCCCCGTACTAAGTGACGGATGGGCATGAGGAGCTGCATACATGCCGTAGGTTGGGGTGTTAGTCCTATATGCAAACACTAGACAAAACTCACCCTAGCACTCTTTCCCCCCAGTGCCTCGCAAGGCCCCACTGGAACCCTCCCCGGTTAAGGACAAGACATGACTAGAGATACGGCTATCTAATGTCTACAACCCTACGCCCCAGCTGTGGTGAGAAATGAAGTCATGGATAACAATTATTGGAAACATTAAGCATTTAAATTTAGTGATAAGTTCATATCCTATGGGTTTATATTTTTATTTGAATTTATGAGAACACTCACATAGCTATTTTGAAATCCATTAATGAATCAGAGTTTTTAATATAACAATATTTTCATAGAAATAAATCAGAGTTTTATAGCAAAAAAATTTCATGTTAAAAGCAACCAATATAAAGTTTACCAAGCAAGTCTACCACTTGTTGCAAGAAGGGATTTTGAAGATTCAAGTGATGATGCACACAAATAAAAGACTTTAAATAAGCATGAAAGCGCAAGGTTAAACAATTACATGGTTATGATGCGGAAGACTTATAGAAATACAAGAAACATCTTATTGTAATTAATGATGATCCATAAAAAGATATATGAGTTAAATTTCAAAAAGAAGATGTTTTTGTAAATCATTTTTCAATTAAGACCTTTAAGTTTGACAATAAAGTAACCAAGCATGAAATAATGTTATCAAAAAGAGATTACTACAATGTTACTTTAATTCACAATTTCAAAACATACCAAACATTGTAGAAAGCATGCTAGGTTATCTAGTGCATTTTATAAATAAAGAGTAGTATAGAATTTGCATTAGGATCCAATACTCATGAGAAGAAGTGTTATGGAAGATAATGATGTGCACATAAGTGTATTTTGGAGTAGAGTAAACAAATATTTTAATCAAAAATACAAGAAATATGTAAAGTAAAGAGCACAATAAAACACAAATAATTTTACTTCCACACACTTCAATGCACAAAAAAATGTACAACTACCAAGGTGCTTTGCACACACAATGCTCATTAAGACTTATCAGGGTGCAAAGTAGTGCTTGGGGGATCACATATTTTATTTTATTTTAATATTGAAACTACTGATCCGGTGTACTTAAGAGTAAGTGGTTTTTTTTATTTTGAAAGAAAGATATGGTTTGCACAAGATACTTTACTATTCTTTCCAAGGTGCTCAACCTCACAACGTTTATTAAGACTTATCAGGAGGTTCAAGTAGTGCTTGGTGGAGTTATCTTTGTCACTTTATTTTATGATTTTTGTTTTGTACAAAGTTCTCCGAATACACTTGTTTTGCAAACCAATATAATTTATGAAAAACATAACCACTTTTCTTAACTTTTAGTAGTGCAAATAAAGGAGTGTAGGTAAGATACTTGTGCAATTTTAATTCATTGTACTGATACAAAACATACACAAGCATTCTTAGATTAAACACATAAGTAGATAATGCCAAAATAAGTGAGTGAATAGCGATCATTATCAAACATAAAACATTTACTCATACTTAGAGGCATGCTAAGCTTAGTTCTACACAACTTTTTCAATATAATTGATGCACATATTAATAGATATATCAAAGCATGATGAAGGCAATGTTCAAAGTAGTTTGAAAAGATAAATTGCAACATTATAGAAGTTCTAAATAATAGATTAAATCATGCTTGATTTTCTCAATGATGTCCATACAGTATTTTTGATATTTTGAAGAATAGTTTTTATTTAAAGTTTGAACTTATAAGATTGATCTTGGACTTCCCGAGGACTACCTTGTGAGAGGTTCGCCCGGTACTAGGTGATATGATGGGATGATAGCCCAAATCACCCTTTCACAAGATACATGTAAATAGAAAAGTTAAGTTCAAAAATAACAATTTTTTATACTTGTTTTTTTTTATATTTTTGTATTTGATTTTTGCTTTTAGAAATAGAATTTAAACAAATGACAAAAAACACAAAGGCAAAACATATTTTTTTTGTAATTTGGCTTTTGTATTTTTGTATTTGATTTTTCAAAAATCAATTATAGGCAGAATTGCAAAAATGAGTAGTACATATATATTAATATATTTTTAAGCATTTTTCAAAATTTTAAAAATACAGAAAAACAAATAGGTGCGCTAGCGCCGGCGTTAGCGCTAGCGCGTGAAACAGTACACGATTTTTTATAATTTTGAAATTTCTAATTGTTGATCTTGATTAAGTGTCCCAATAGTAGTTTCATGCTAAAATTTTAGAATTTTAGGAGATGTCTAGATAGTGCAAATTGCATGAAACATTAGCAATTTTGTATATGACTTTAACAAATAAATTTGCAGGAGATATAATTTATTATATCTCAATTTTAATTTTTTTAAGGCTTATATTTATCAATCTAATGTAGTTTGAAAATGATAGGAAATGTGAGCACGAGAAGACATGAATGAACAAATTAAATATGCATGATTTTAGTGATTAAAAAATAATGTTCATGCATAAGAATATCATGGATAAGCCCTAGATGAGAATACCCAGCCTGTATATCTTGGTAAACACAAAGCCTAACATAGACACAAATATTCTTTAGGTCGCAATGTTAGAATGATAAGTTTGAGATTAATGTTATACCAAGGTTTGATTGTGTTTCAACTTAGAGACCTAGAATGAAGTGATGATTTATTTGATTTGATATCAAGATGATTCAAAGGTCTAAACTTGAAATAAATCACAATACACACATAATACACCATAAGACTAACCAGGGTACACAATTATAATGCCAATTGTTATCATATAATTCATATACATGTGATAGAGATAGTAGTTTTTAGACGATTTTTTGATATGAATTATGATATATGATTTTTAGAGAATTTTATCAAAGGACAACAATAGATCATGGTGGTGCGTGTGGCATTAGTATTTAAGACAATTAATTTTTCAACATGTCTTTTGTGATTTTCTTTATAATTTAGATAAATATCTCATAACAAATTTAGAGTTTGATTCATATGGATAATATAAGATATTTATAAGCAATGAATATTAGAATAATAGATAGGTCATCAAAATAAAATATGATTTTGAATTTTGATTGATTTGATTTATAAACTCATTAAGTTTTAAGAGATAAGATCATATTTCCTATAATATATAAGAAGACCATAACATGATAGCAAAAAAAATAAGAAAACAAAAAAAATAGAAAGACATTAAAGCATATCATGAAGTAAAATAATTGATATTTTATTTTATTTTTGTTGATTTCTACTTCATGCAAATGATCAGATACTAATGAATGAGAGATTTAGGTATCCAAAGAGGATCGGGTGTGACGGTTCCTTTGGGTACCCAAATATATCATGTTTGCTTTTGGGAAGATATGGTCGAATGTGCCCTTTTGAGTGGAGTTAGTGTTTCATCTTTAACTTTGGGCCTCCATTCAAACCTTGTTTTAATATTGTTTCTATTTGTCAAATTTCCATGATGATTTTGCAAAACATTATTTTTAGTTTTCAAATTTCCATAATCATTTACTTGAATATTTGGATAAAAAAGGTTTTTGAATTTATAATTTGAAGAAAATTTATTTGCATTTAATTTTAGGTTGGGAGAAGCATGATATTGTAAATTATGGTGATTTTGATTTTGATTTTGATTTACAAATCCTTTATGTTCCTTACTCTCATTTTTAAACTTAGGAAAGTTGTTCATATTCATATTCAACTTGTTTTTAGATATAATTTGATATTGTGAATTTGTATTTACAATTTTCATAAGCAAGTTGATTTTTTATTTTAATTCATCATTTTTAATCTTTAAATTATGTCTAGCTTTATTATAAGCAATTGTGCTATTTTTAAGAGTAGAAACAATTGAATCAATATGGTTTTGATATTCATTTCTGTATTCCTCAAATGTTTCGTCCATCTCTTCAATTTTAATTTTATAACTTTTGCATGTAGCACAATCACTTTTCAAAGTTGAATTTTCTAAAGACAATTTTTCATTGTGTTCTTTTACAATAAGAAGTTCCTTTTCAAGTCCCTTGTATTTTTCTTTTAAATTATTAAATTCTAAACAAGGTGTAATAGTTTCATTCAAAGAGACATGGGTAAGACTAGATGAATTAGCATTTGATTCTATTTTAACTTTTGCTTTTAAACTTTTATTTTCTAAGCGCAATTTGCAATTTGCATTTTTCGATTTCTTAATTTTGCGCTTAGTAATTTGTAGTAATTGTAAAGTAGAAATAGAATTACAAACAATAAGAGAATTTGATTTCCTTACAGTGCAATCAAAAGAGGCAAGATTTGAACAAATAGTTCCTTTGACATCCTTTTGGCACTCCTCTTCCATTGATGCATTTTCATCTTCTTTTTCTCTTAATGTATTGCTCTCTTCTTTTAAGTTAATTTCCATGATCTCCATGGTTTTGCTACGAGAGAGATCTTCTTGATTAATGGTGGATGCTTGTATGTCCTTCTCCTCCTGTGTTTGTTCCATGCCTGCGAGAGGAAGATCATACATTTCTTCAATAAATTTCCATACTTTATATGCACTAGAAAAACAATATATTAATTTGAAAACTTCATTTGATAAACCACAAAATAAATAGTGTTTGGCTTTTGCATTTAGATGACGTTCCTTTTTATTTGATTCATTTGCTGGTGTTACTATTGCTAGATTCTATGCTTCGATATCTAAAGTTTTAATAAACATTTTCATTAAAATTTTCCACCCTTTATAATTTGTCCCTTTAAATAAAGGTGGTGCTAGTGATTTTTCTTCTTCATAAAAATTTTCCCCACCAATAGAAGAGAGATCATGAGACGTCATTATTCCCAGTTGTTAAGCCGAATTGGAATAACCTAGCTCTGATACCACTTGTTGGATCGGTAGGCGCCCTTAGAGGGGGGGTGAATAAGGGTTTTTAAAACTTATATTATATTTTGAAATACTAGCTTATGATAAGAAATCAAAATAGTGATTTTGTTTAAAGATCTAAATTGTTTTATAATAAAGGAGAGGATAATAAACAATTTAGAGAAATGAAAAACAAATCAATTTTATTACACAAAGAGAGACATGATTATTATTAATAAAATTGATTACAAAATTTTGATTTCAATGACGCTAGAAATCAAAGCGAAATATGAAAGACTCTTTTTGTTTTCTATACCGACTCGTATCCCCACGAACCGGTTGTCTTTAGCCGATCCTTCCCCAGATACGGCCTCAAGCCGCTCTAGCCAACCCTTCCCCGGATATGGCCTCGAGCACCCCCTAGACCTACACCCGAGAACTAGTCGCCAACACGAGGCGAATTTCTGCCCTAAGTCCTACCCAGACCTAGTCGCCAACACGAGGCGAATTTACTATACGATTTAAAAGAAAAGATGTGAAATACAAAGACAATAATATAAAACTCCCTCTATGTGGATCTCTTGGAGAAGTAGACGAAGAAGCAGAGTATGATCGTAGTCTATGCGGTCTTTCGTCACGATGATGACGCGTGTTGAAATCTTCTCCACGGATCTACTTTAGTCTTTATGGATTTGTGAGAGTATATCTCTGAACCTTCCTCTCTCTGTTGTGGCACGAAGCTCTGGAATTTTGTATCTCAAGAGGATGAGGAAGACAGAGCCAAGAGGTCCTTTTTATAGACTTAGCGCTAGCGCCTGCGCTAGTGCTACCACCGGCGCTATCCCATATTAAGACATATTCTGCGCGGCAGAATCTTCAATCGGAGGAAACTTTTCTCTCTTGCCTACTGCGCTCCTCGCTATCGCCTGCGCTATAGGATACTGCCTGGCGCTATCTCCTTCTATAAGTACTCCCGGCATTTGCGCTTAAGCAAACATTTCGTCGATCGAAATTTCGTCGAACGCAGTTAAGAGTTCGTCGAACGCAGTTATGAGCATTTCGTCGAGCGCCGCTAACAGTTCGTCAAACGACAGCTAGCGTTTGCGCTAGGACTAGCGCATTGCGGTAGAGTAAGCAGTTCATCGAGCACACTTCAACATTCGTCGACCGGAAATTTGTCGAACGCAGGATCGTCGAACGCAAGATCAATTTCGTCGAACCCAGTATTCGTTCTCAGCGGTTCCTTAGCGCTAGCGCCATGCGCTAGGTGCTATAGCTGGCGCTAGTGGGAGTGTTGGATTTGATGGCTCAAACTTGGGGGCAACCTTCTTATGTAATCCTTGAGTCATGTGGACATTGTTATCCTGCACACTTAAACACACAAGATCAAATACACATAGGTTTTGTTATTCTCAAACCTAGGAGATGCGGAAGACCATGTTCCAGCACCAACTTCTCCAAAATTGGGTATCGGAGCTCCGCCTTCCTCAGCACTCGGCTGACGTAGTAGATGGGGAACTGCCTTCTCCCCTCTTCTCAGACCAACACCGAACTGACTGCCTCTGATCCTACCCCTAAGTATAGGGATAGGTCCTCCCCTTGCCTTGGCCCCTGGTGTAGCGGGGTCTGAGTGAGTTGCCCTTTCAAAGCTTGGAAAGCTTCCACACATTCTGAGGTCCATTCAAACTTCTTGTTTCCCCGCAACACCTTGAAGAAGGGGCGCACTTCTCACCTGCCTTGGAGAGGAACCTGCTGAGCCCAGCCAATTTTCTCGTGAGGCGTTGAAATTCCTTCGTGTTTCTTGGCGACTCCAATTCCAGGATTGCTTTTACCTTATCGGGGTTGGGCTCCACCCCTGCCGGGGTGAGCAAATGGCCTAGGAACTTTCCCCGGCTAGCCCCGAAGACATACTTCAGGGGGTTGAGCTTCATCTTGTACTTCCGCAAAGTCCCAAAAGTCTCTTTAAGATCTTGGAGGTGAGACTTGAGGTCTCGGCTCTTTATCATGAGGTCATCAACATAGACCTCCAGGTTCCTTCCCTTTTTCTCTCGGAAGACCCTGTCCATCATCCGTTGGTATGTAGCCCCTGCATTCTTGAGCCCAAAAGGCATCATCTTATAACAATAGCATCCATCCCCCGTGATGAAGGAGACATCTTTGATGTCGGGAGGGTGCATGCGAATTTGGTGATAACCTGAAAAAGCATCTAGGAAAGACATTACAGAGAAACCGATGGCTGAGTCAACCAGTGCGTCGATTCTAGGCAAGGGGTAACAATCCTTGGGGCATGATTGATTTAGCAGTGAAAAATCAACGCACATCCTCCACTTACCATCCCCTTTTTTACCATCACTACGTTGGAGACCCAGCCTGGGTACTTGATCTCCGATACAAAACCAGCCTTGACGAGCTTGCTCACCTCCTCCCGGATAGGTGCATCCAGCTTGTCAGCGGTGGACCTCTTCTTCTGGCGGATGGGGCGAGTGACGGGATCGAGATTGAGGCGATGGTACGCCACATCCGTGTCGATCCCTGACATCTCCGCGGCACTCCATGCGAAGACGTCCACGTTGTCTTGAATGTAAGCCGAGACCTTCTTCTGGTCCTCCGGGCTGAGCTCCCCGCTGATCTTGATTTTCTCAATTGTTCCGTCCTTGGTGGTCACCTCCACCTCCACCACTTCCTCCACCGCTTCCAACCTGGATCGCTCCCCCCAGGCACCGTCCTCCTCTCCGCCACGAGCGAGCGCTCTGGCTCTTTCCCCCATCTTTTCCTCTTCCACCACCATCAACTCTTCCGCCCTCTCTCCCGCCCCTTCTTCCGGATCCTCTTCTTCTTTTTTCTCCCCCTCTTTCCCCTCTTCCGCCCTGGGCCCTTCAACGACCCCTTCCTGGGCATGAACTATTTCACATGTCCTTCCTTCCGACCTCTCCTCCTCTTCGGCCTCGGCCACCTCTTCCATCACCTTGTCCCACTCCTCCGCTTCTCCCATCCAAGAGATGGTGTTGACGGCAGTCACGTAGCACTGCCTCGCTACCTTGGGGTCTCCCCGGACCCGGACCTGGATTACTCAGGTGCTGAACTTGAGACACTGGTGAAAGTGGATGGGACGCATCGGAACACGCTGATGAGAGGTCGTCCGAAGATAGCGATGTAGCTACTCGGGGCATCCACTATCACGAAGCGGAAGTTCCGGGACTGCCCCCCCCCCCCCCCAGGGTCATATAAAGTCCCACTCCCCCTTCTACCTCCTTCCACTCCCCGGAGAATCCGAACAACGGACCGTCCGAGGTCAACACCATTCTGGCCTCCACCTTCATTTCATCGAATGCCTTCTTGAAGATGATGTTGACCGAGCTCCCGTGGTCCACGAGAATTCGGGACACCATGAAGTTCTCGATGGCGGTTTGGATGACTAGAGCGTCGCAGAAGGGGTCCTCATGACCCGGCATATCCCTTTGGGAGAAAGTAATCTTTTCTGTTGGGGGTGGAGTCGTGGATGTCGAAGCCACGCTCCGGCGGTAGATGGTATGGAGGCTCGCCTTGCGGGTTGCCTCTACCCCCACTCCCCCATGGATCACTCTGATCCCTCCTCGGGTCCCCAAATCGACCCTATCCTCACACCTCTCCTCCTCATCCTCCCGAGGCAGGACCTCCTCGATTCTCACTTGATGTTGTTGTCGCGGCACTGGAACCCTAGCTCTTTTTGTCTCCAAGAATTCGGGGCAGGTGGTCGTTGTGTGACCTTCCTCATCATGGAAGTCACAGTATGGCAATGCCGCCTCTCCCCTATCGGCCTCTGCCGCCCTGTTTCTTCTTCTTCTCCCCGCTCCCGCTTCTACTACTTCCCTCCTTCCTCTTCCTCCTACTCCTCCTCTTCCCCCTCGTCTGATTGTCATAGCCTGCTGGGGCGGGGGAGGCATCTGCCTCGGACCCTGCCTCCATCCTAACTGTTGGGGTCTTTCTTGCCCTCCATAGAAGTTACCCCCTCCTGGGGCGTAGCCTCTTCCCTGGCCTTGCATCCCCCCACCATGTTGCCTCCATCCCCCCTCCGGGGCCCGGGGCTCTTCCCTTCTCCTTGCCTCCTACTGCCTCTTGGTGAGCTTTGCTAGCCTCTTAATGAGCTCTGGATTGGCCTCCTCACTCTCGACCTCCTCCGTCACTCTCTCCATCAACTCCTCGTAGGAGACGGGGGCTTTCCTCTTCAAATCCATCTTGAAGAAACTCTCCTTCAGCCCCAACGTGAAGGCGAGCTGAAGAGCAAACACGGGCATCTCCTGGGTGATCAAAACTTCCTCCTGGAACCGATCTGCATAATAAGCCAACGACTCCCTGGGCTCCTGCTTCACCTTGAAGAGGGACTCGGCGTCCTTCTTCCTCTTCTTCGAAGTTGAAAACCGCAACAAGAAACTTCTATGCAAATCCTCGAATGCTTAGATCGATCCGACGGGAAGTTGGTGAAACCACTCCCGATCCTTCTCCTTCAGAGTGACAGCGAAGAGCCGACACTTGAAGGCGTCCGACATCGGCCTGATGGAGACCGAGTCCTCGAACGACTGCAGGTGTTGGACCGGGTCGTCCCGACCATGGTAGTAGACCCTGTCCCACTCCCTGAACCCTTCCGGGACGGGTGCGGAGAGCACCAACTCGCAAAAGGGGCTTCCTCCCCCCTGCTGCCCTTTCCTGCTCAGCTCGCCCCCGAGCTCTCTCGCCAAACTAGAGCTCGTCGGGGCCAAGCTCGCGAGAGCCACCATTGCCGGATTGGCCTCCGCGGGTGCCGCGCCCATCGGAATCGCGTTCGCTGGCACCGCACCTCCCTGTCCCGCGCTCGCCTGCGCCGCACTCGCATGTGTTGCACTCGTTGGAACCGAGGTAAGCGGACTGGCGAAAAGCACTCACCCCTCCAGGTCCGACAATGACCCTCCGGCCACCTCCTTTCCAGCTCTTCCCCTCGGGGCGCCCTCACCGACCGCTGTGGGAAGACGTGACGTTGGAACCATCGTGGTCGTGAACTCGCTTTGCAGCGACGCGACCGCGAACCCGAGGGTCTCGAGGACTTCTCTCCGAAAGTTTGAGAACATCCCCGGCGTCACCACCAGGGGCGACTCGTTGAGCTCTTCGCCTTGCTCTTCGTCTCTCGCCATGTTCCTGTCTTGGAATCTTCCTAGACCAGCCGCGCTCCACGCTCACCGCACCAAAATGTTAAAACCGATTTCTCAGTCTCTTGTGAAGCTCGGGCCCTCAACAAGTTGAGGGGCAGCTAGCCCTTACTAGTCCCTCGAAAGGAGCAGACCTGAGACTTGGAAACTGACTAAGACCTTAGTCACAGCGAGGAGGTCCCACCACAAACCCGGAAGATCGTTGAGCGCTTCCCCTCCCAAGCCAAAGCTGAGACTTGGGCACCTTGGAGAGCTAGAGAGCTGAACCAAAGTAACCAAGGAAGAAGAAGAAGCTCAGAGAACTGAGATTGGAATCTCCTCCCAAGGTGCCCTTTAAGGTCTATTTATAGTTTTTTGTTCTTGGACTGTCAATAGCGGAATTTCGCCTTTTGGTTTTACTAAACGCACCCCAATTTGGCCTGCTAACAACCAAACTCCGCTGTTTGGAGGGGCTACCTGCAGACCACCAGGGGCAGAGGAATAACTCCACCTCTTTAGTCTACGAATGAACGGATTTCGTCGAACGGGTTTCGTCAAACAGAGAGGTAAGTTCGTCGAACGGGCTTCGTCGAACGGAGAGGTGAGTTCGTCGAACGGGCTTCGTCGAACGGAGAGGTGAGTTCGTCGAACGGAGAACAGACTTCGTCGAACGCTGAACTGAGTTCGACGATCTCAACAAATGCTCGGCGTTCATCGATCGCAGGATGGACCTCGTCGAACCCGAAGACTTGGAAGAACTCCGGCTCGTCTGCCTACTTGCGAGCAGCCGGCGATTACTCGGCTCGCCCACCTTCTTGCGAGTTGACCTTGAGGCTTGGGCTCGCAGGGATATGACTCGCGCGCCTTCCTGTGAGTGACCCTTGAAGCTCTGGCTCGCCTTCTTTGTCACCTCTTCCACCTGTTGGATTTAAAAACCCCTCTGGGCAGCGGCCCGTGAAGACCCCGCTCGCACTCTTACCGGCGATGTCCATCGATGTCGGGTCTCGCGCTTCCTCCTGCGAATTCTTCCGCTGAGATAAGTGCTCGTCTCAGCGGGTCCGCTGGGACGGGATAGAGATAGCCGCTGAGACGGCCGTCGGAGCTGAAGCTGCACTTTCGTCGAACTGAGAAGCAAATTCGTCGAGCGCATTTCATCGAGCGGAGAATGGAATTCGTCGAACTCAGGACGGCTTTCTTCGAACGGAGAACGGAATTCGTCAAACTCAGGACCGCTTTCGTCGAACGGAGAATGGAATTCGTCGAACTCCGGACTGAGTTCGACGATCTCAACCAATGCTCGGCGTCCATCGAACGCAGGACGGATCTCGTCGAACCCTAAGACTTGGAAGGGATCCGACTCGCTTGCCTTCTTGCGAGCAGCCGGCGAGTACCCAGCTCGCCCACCTTCTTGCGAGCAGCCAGCGAGTACCCGGCTCGCCCGCCTTCTTGCGAGCAGCCGACGATCGCTCGACTCGCCCGCCTTCACGCGGGCTCGCCGATTTGAAGCACGACGTTCGTCGAACTGAGAAGCAAGTCCGTCGAACGTCAAAACTCGGAAAGGATCTGGTTGGCCTAGAACATCACTGTAAGCGGATCGCCGCACCCTGGCTCGCTCCTCTCCCCCGCCAGCGGTCGGCGAGTGGCTAGCTCCCCTTCCACATTACTTTGCTTGTTCGTTACTCCTTAGTCTTCGTTCACCTCTGGGCGAATATCGGGGTTGTACAAGAATATTACTTCAGAGATCACGAGACTTCTCGAGAGTACTCAACGAATTCGTCGAGTGTTCATGAGAACTCACTAAATCACTCGGCGAATTTGACTTGGCCACAGATTAGAAATAAGATTCATACTTTCTGAATTCACTCGAGTAGACTCGACGAATTGGTCGAGTGCTCACGTGATATCTCGACGAATGAAATGAGTCTTCACGTGAGTACTCGATGAATTTTACTTAGAACATTCTTATTGATCCAGAATCCAGAAAACAACTACTTCTTTATTTATTATTGCACTTGGAAATGAAGACCCTAATAGAGAGATTACACATGGATCAACACTATGTCCTAAACAATGAAGAATTACATTACATAGTCCTGTGTTTTATGACCCATTGTAATCTGACATTGGTTTGTACTTAACAATTAATAGTCTGACACAAACATAACTAAAATATAGTGTCAAATATAAAATTAATTCATCTTAGTTCAATGGGGGAGCTTCTTCAAATCAAGGTTATTGTGGATACAATACCCAACACTTAGTCTCTCGAGAGGTGGCATGTCACCCTCGATGTTTTCTCTCTACTACCATTGTAATGAGGCAGCGGCCTGTCGTGCTAGAGTTCTCAGCTTTTAATTGTGACGAACCAACAAATAGTGAAATTTGGTCGTCACAGCTCCGACCGTGTGGTTTTTCACCCTTTCCGGGTTTTCCACGATAAAAAGCCTTCTTGTTATTTGTTAACTCTCTCATGACTGTTTGCGCGCTCAGTTCGCTCTCGAGCTAAGGTGGTTCAATTCGATCGATCTACCAGAGCGTTGAGTGACCCGCAACAAATGTTGAAACCATCAACCGGTCTCTAGAGGAGTTCGGACCCACAGAGGGTTGTAGCCTACACCTACTTATCCCTCACTGACACACTTGACTATTGATGAATAAAATGAACAGACACAAAGCTGCAGCGAGGAGGTCTCGCCACACACCCGGAAGATCTTAGAGAGCTTCCCATCCCAAACCAATACTGAACTGGGCACCTTGGAGGGCACTAAGAGCCGACCAAAATTAACCAGAGGAGGAGAAAGCCAAAAGATCAGATCTCCTCCAAGGTGCCCTTAAGGATCTATTTATAGTTTTTCTAGTCTAGTCTGCAAATAGCTTCATTACGCCTTTTGGCTTTACTAAACGCACCCCAAACTGGTCTGCTAACAGCCAAACTCCACTGTTTTGAAGGGCTATTGGCAGCCCACAAAGGGTAACTAGGTAAATTCACCTCTGGACCCCTCTTGGCGAGTGGTCCGTGAAGGCGCCACTAGCCAGACTTCACGCGCACCGGGTTCTCTAGATCTTACTAGGCGAGTGGTCCTTGAAGGCACCACTCGCTAGATTCCTGGCCTCCCGGGCGAGTGGGGTTCCGCCCCTCATTCGCCTGGCGGCCCGTGCATCCAAACTCCTAGGCGGGCGAGTGCTTGATGAACGAGGATTGCACTCGCCCCCCTTTACTATCCTAGGTGAATGCCCCTCTGACTTGGGCTAATGCCCCCTTGATGCTTTGTTCATCCTTTGGGTTCTGGGGCCTAGGGGCCCACTCGACGAATACGGGGTTTTACGCAATCCCCGCTCTTTGTGAGCTAATTCTATGCTTGGAAAGAAAAGTCCAACCCCTAGTATTCGGTGAGTGCTTGCTGACCCAGAGGGAATCTTTTGGTGGGCCCCTCCACTGTGCTATATATATCTCAAGACACTGCATTGGGAGTGCCCATTTTCCTCTTACTGCTTTTTTCTTCTTTTCCATCTGAGCTCTCGCAATCTCGATGGCGTTCATGAGACCGTCGTCGATACCGCTCTTGCAAGAGTTGCTGGACCGTCTTGCCGTGACGCAAGGGAAGAACACCTCCAAGTCGGCCAGGTATGCTCCCTAGCTTTCGTCGAAGAGGGATCCCAACTCACCCTACCGGCCGAGAAAGGACAAGGTGATTCGGTGGGATCCCATGGTGACCGAGTCTGCACTAAGGACTCCACCCCCTTCCCATAATCCTCCCGACAACCTCGTCGAGGTAATCTGATCTTTCTTGTTTTGCGGTTAATTCTGGTGGCATGATACCCCAATGATTATGACCACTCGCAGGAGACATTGGCGACAGGAGACGGCCTCGAGACCAACCTGACGGGTACTGATGTGCTCCTGCCTGTCATTAAAGACGTCCTGCCGGCTCAAGAGTCCGACCCTCCAGCTACTCATGGCGGAACCCTGCCTGAGCCAGGAAAGCTGTTTATTGCTTTCTCGCCTACCTTTTTACCCCTTACCGTCTCTTTCTTACCCTACCTCCCGCAGCCCCCACCTTTGGAACTACGGGGTTATCCTTAATCCCGCGCAACTCTCCAGCTCGCAAGACCATCACAACTCTCCCAGCACAGAAGCCGGAGCACTCAGCCGGAAGAGACCACGTCCACAATTCTCCCGCCGTCGATCTAGCCACCACTTCCGCCGCCAACCAGGTACCCTCTCGCCCGGGGAAGGGAAAATCATTTCACCCCTCTGGTAGGCCGTTAGAAGGGCAACCAACCCCGTCTAGCCAGTGCCAAGGTAAAGAGCACATACTAGGTTAGTCACTTCACTCGCTTTGACCCTATTGCTTACGCTACTAAATAAGACCAGCTAACTTCCGCTCTCACAGGCTACCGAGAGGCTTCGCCGTTGGAGACTTACTCTGAGGAGGGGGGGAGGTGGTCTCGTCGCCTCCCTCCCTTAGCGATCTGTCGTACTTCCTCGGCGATCCCGCGGATGCTAAGACGATGAAGGAGCGGGTAACATAAGTTATTGGGAAGCTCATCTGGATGTAGCGGGACCTCACCGGTCAGGCGGATGGACACCGGGAAGCTTCTAAGCGCGGGCTGAGCGCTCTCGAAAGGGACTACTCGCACCTCATCGAGGAGATGGAGCGATAGGGAGCCGGGTGCGAGGGGACTTCCCATGGGAGGCACATTGCGCGGGCGAGGGACAAAATGCGCTTGGTAAATTAACAACTTACAGTTGTAAGCATGTATTACTATCCGCGAGTGCCACCGAGGACGGGGAGGCGAGGTCAGGGTCAATGGCAATGGATCCAATACTGAACCTGCCGGCACTCGCCTCCCATATCCCCCTCACCCTTATTTTATTCTGTAATGAATGTTGATCTCGACCTTGCTTTGTGAACAATCTTATTGTTTTAGATGTTAACCATATTACTGTCCCGCATGACTACTTTTTTGTTTTGTTGAATGCTGATGTCTCGCATAACGCTTTTGATTTTGCCCAGCGTTTTATCCTTCCCCTCCCGCCTTCCTGCGGAGGAATTTTCGCACGGTACTCGCCACCTGTAGGCGAGTTGGGTGCGAAGGTGGGGTCAGCTCGAGTTCCGAGGCGCAGGGGCGGCGCGGTCAATACTGGTACCCCCGCGCCTAGGAAACTTCTCGATTTCCATGTTTTTCTATAAATAGCTAGGCCCTACCCACCGCATTTATTACTTTTATTCCCTCCTTCCTCTCCATCTCACACCCACTCTTGCACTCACGCCTCTCTCTAGGCTTTCGTGTGACCTAACTTCAACCCCCACCCTTTCATAATGGTTGTCGAATCCGATGGTAGGGCCAAGTGCGCCTAGGCATTCGCTTCCCATGACTTCACAACCTGCGACCTATCGGAGGACGAGTTCATAATAGCAATCGCGGATTATGTTCTGCCCGGGTTCGTTGTGCGTCGGCCCGGAATTCACGACTGTGTCAACCAGTTCTCGCCAGACACGCTCGTCATCCCTCTGGATCACTTCGAGGTGGGATTCCGCCTCCCAATCTGGTCGGAGCTACGCCAGACCTTCCGATACTTTGGGGTTGTTCCTGTGCAACTCTACCCCAAAGCATTCGTCTGCTACCTGTGCGCGGAGAGGATCGAGTTCAGCCTCCTCGTCTTCCGCAAACTGTTCAACTTCCGGGCGAAAAGCGGAGTCGCCTTCTTCTCCGGCCAGCACCCCCTCAAGGTCACCGATCTTGCCAATAAGAACCACGACTGGGTTCAGCGCTTCATTTTGGTCACCGGTAACTTCGGCACACCCTTCTTGCTCCCTTGCAGGAAGAAGAATCGACCTACAAGCCTCTGATGTTGGGAGGTCATGAAGCCAAGCTCCACCAATTCCTCACGGAGCACGGCATGGACGTCGTCCACCTGCAGAAGGATGTCAACTCGCTCCCCCCAGTTCTGTCGGGAGATGGTAAGGCGTACTGCTTCAGCCCTAGCTCTCGGTTATCTCTCTGTCCACCTTTCTTACTTAGTCAAAAAACTTGATGCAGGAGCGCGGGATCTCCCCCTTCATCCGCCTCGCGTGAACGAGGAAGCTCCCGGCACCACCCTAGATCTCATGTGAGCTGTCACCCAAGCCCGTCGAAAATATTTGGCCCCCTCCAAGTCCAGCGGCCAGACGCGGAAGTCCAAAACCGCTCCCACCTCGTCTCCCTCCAAATGGTCACACCCGCTAAAGGCAAGGTAATCATCGCCGAGGTTCCTGAGGTGAGTGCCCCAGCTGATGGGGCTGTTGGGACCTCCAGCGTGCCGATGGAGGCCTCCGGGAGACCGGTGACGAGAGGGTACCAGAATTTTGGCCTGGGCGAGAAGCATGTCGATGAAGCGGGTGAACCCCTGCTTCAGTGGGGCCGGAAGGCCAACCGGTCTTCGATTTCCACTCTCCTCCCATCCTGGATGGAGCAGGAACCACCACTGATGAGGCTTATGCCCTCTCCTTCGCGCTCTATAGCCGATAGGACGCCATGATCCTCGACGCTGAGACCACTCGGGCGCTTGCGCATGAGACCGCACTGGCTCAGCTGCGCGCTCTCGAGCTTACTCATATGTCCTCGAGGCACAACATTAACCTTGCGTAAAACCTTGACGAGGTTGAGAGAATGCGGGCCCTTGCCCCCTCCGAGGTCGTGTCCTTGACACAAAAGCTGAACGCCACCGAGACCCTTCTCGCCAACCGACCGACCAGAGTGGTAAGTGTGTCCCCTCATAGATGTTTGCGCTTTCGCTTTATCTTTTCTTTTTCCTGACCTTACCATTTTCCTTTTCACCCAGGACACAGCGAACGCCGACATACTGCGCGAGCGATTGGCCAGCCTTGAGGGCGAGATCAGGGAGGTGCGGGATGAGAACTGACTTCTGCGAGATGTCGCAATCCCGCCACCTCCCACCGAGAAGAGCACTCAGTATCAGTACACCAACTATGAAATCGAGGTGATGATGCAGGAGAATGTGCAAGGGCCAGCAAAGCATGTGTTGCAGGTGTTGCAGGATGTCGGGCTCCTGAATGAAGGCGGCGAGCGGCTCACAGATCGCAACGTTCTCCCTTGGCTCTTCACCCCGTTGGATGTGCCGAAGGGTGAGGTCGATCTTCAACACGAGAGCGGCGCCATCCTCCCTGTTGGGAATATTACCCTCAATGTTCCCTTGATTTGAAGAAGCATCACACCAATGCGAAGTACAAGTTGTATTTGATAAACCCTATTCTACATCATGACTATGCAGGGTTAGGTTATTCCAAGGTGTGGAATAAGTTCAGTGGTTTACTGCCAAAACCACTAAGATGAGTTCTCAGTCTCAGCTGAACTGCTGAGACAAGGCCAGGAGCCGCTGAGAAGGTGTCTGGGCCTGCTGAGCTGCAGATAGTGGAAGACTGCTGAGACAACTGTCTGTCTCAGCGGATCCGCTGAGATGGGACAAAACAGCCGCTGAGACTAGCAGCTGTCTCAACCCAACCGCTGAGACAGATTCAAATGTGCTGACGGGATTTGCTTTTGGCGCAAGCTGCGGAAAAGCAAGTTAAGGTGGTCCAATCACCTCCATACTTTGTCAGAGGCCATCTGATAGTCGTTGAAGACTGAAGAAGTTTAAAGAACAAATTAGGGCTTTGAAGAAGCAAGTTTTTGGAAAAAGAACTTTCTATCTACTGTTTCATTGATGACTGTCAAGAAGTTTTCTCTTCCTGCTTCCTGAAGCTACAAGGAGAGAAAGATTGTTCTTCTTGAGTGATTCAAGAAGAGCAAGTTGATCCTCATTCAACTACTGAAGAGAAGGATCAGAAAGGGGCAGGATTGAAGCACTGAACGGTTCCCTATTCCAAGATTGCAGTTAATCTGCAACAGAAGACCAAAGGCTGAAAGTGTTATTTGTTTCTTCTTCTGTTGTAAGCTTCATTTATTACCTTTTGCAGGAACTTATTTGTTCTGAGTTTGTAGGACATTTTGCCTGAGGAAGTAGGGTTGTTGGGGCCTGAGTGTAGAGCTGAGAGTTCAGCTTGAGTGTAGGATCTCTGTGGAGATCTAAGATAGGACTTCTTGATAGGTCTGAGTTGGTAGGGTTGATGTGCTTGAGGTAGGGTTTGGGAAAACCTGAGAGATCCTGGGGGATCTGAGTTGTAAGCTCTTGGAGCTGAGATTGGAGGAGTTGACCTTATCTAACTCATTGTTAGAAAAGTGAAGGGGGAAAGATGACTACTCAAGACACCCTGTCTTGAGGAACCTCTATAAATGTTTGTGTGTTTTCTGTGTGCTTAATTTATTACTAACATTAACTCAGAAAATAGGTAGGCTAAAGATTAAAAGAAAAGAGACTTATTCACCCCCCCCCCCCTAGGTGATTAAGACTACATCCTAACAAACTATCAAGTGGTATCAGAGGGAGGTTGGTCAAGAAGGACTTAACTGTCTGACCAGATCCTATAAAGGAGTAGTCATATCTGAATCTAATGGCCTCCACTGGAATGCAAAAGGAGATGGGGTCTATGAAGTTGTCTATATGCAACAAAGAAAACTTTGGCATATAGAAGCAAAGGGTAAGGTTGTTCATGGAAGCATCAGACCCAAGAATCTACATCACTGTTGTTGGAAATTGTATTCACAATTACCTTGATTTGTGAGAAGTCACCCTTAAACTAAGATTGAATTGCTTTTGTATTTGATATGCTTTTCTAGTATTGTCTTGCAGATTATCATTGCTAAGTGTAAATCAATGTCAGGTCACAATGGGTCTGCAAACACAGTTTCATACAACGTAATTCCTTATTATATGAAACATGGTGATGACTCATGTGTGATCTCTCTATTGGGGTACACTTCATTTTCAAGACTATTGAAGACTTTGGAGTGCGGTTGCAGCAAGTGTTCAAGAGAAGAAAAGAAAATTTTTGAAAACAATTTCTCTAAGGATATGTCTCGAGAGATCAGACTTGTCTCGAGAGTTCTGGCATGTCTCGAGAAGCAAGTTCTTTTGATCTCGGTATTTCTGTTCTTGATGACTCGAGAGATCAAGCTTGTCTCGAGAGTCCTTAAGACCAAAATCTTTGTAATGTCTCGAGAGATCATCGAGTTCTCGAGACATCCCTTTCTTGCTCTCTTTGTTTCATATCTCGAGAGATCCGTTAGTTCTCGAGAGATCCCTTATGTCTCGAGAATTCTGTCCGTTATTTTCTAATTTGTTTCCTCTGTTCTTGACGGTTCGTAAACGCTCCTTCCCGATCCTAACGGCTATATTGAGTGCGTTTAAGGTCGATTTAACCCTTAATCATTGCCCTCTATATATAGGATCGCTCTTGGGTTATTTCAACAAGTTTTGGAATCGTTCTAAAACCCTAATTTTCTTTCCTGATCTAAAAGAACGAGAAAAGCGTCGCCTCGCTGTCGCCTACGATTGAAGATCGATCTACTCATTTGAGTTGCTGATTTCTATCAAAGAAGGATTCGATCGATCCGTGTTCTGATTCTACAACCTCTATTGGATCGTTTGGAATTGCCAAAGACAGATTTGAAGGATCGTTGTTCTTCCTCATCGTTCTCAAAAGCCATTCAAGAAGAAGGAAGAAAACGCCTCTGTTATTCAGATCTGGTATCTTATTGTTCAAAACCTTTTATCATCTATTGTAGGAGTTGTTATCTCCGAGCTGTAGGAGAGGTTGTTCTCCGAGTTGTAGGAGAAGTTTTTCTCCGAGTTGTAAGAGAGGTTCTCTCTGAGATTGTAGGAGTTTGACTCCGAGTTTGTAGGATCATTCTGATCCGAGATTTAGTGAGTAGTCAAGTCTAGCTGTGGTGCTAGATTGGCGAGGCCGGCAGTGGAGTACCCAAGTACGGGGAACCACTATAAATTCTTGGTGTTATCTGTGGCTGTGATCTATTTTGTGTGCTGTGCTTTACATTTAATTTTTAATTCCGCAAAAGACGTAGAGATCACCTATTCACCCCCCTCTAGGTGATTTAGGTAGGCAACTAGATACTTCAATTGGTATCAGAGGTAGGCTGTCCGTTGCTAGGTTAACACCTTGAACAGGGTCCATCCTTCTAGTTGCTAGCAAGCCATGGATAGAGTCAAGGAATCCTCTCTGAAACTGCCCATCTGCACTAAGGCCAACTTTCCTATGTGGAAGGAAAGAGTCCGTTTTTATATGGAAGCTGCAGATCCCAGAATCTTCCAAGTCGTGGAAGAAGGTCCCCATGTGCCCATGACCGTTTCGTCAACAAATCCTACTGTTCAGATACCTAAGAAAATGATGGATTTAAATAAGGATGAGATAGCTCTTGTTGCTCTTGACAAGAAGGCTAAGAACATAATTGCTAGTGCAGTGCACGACTCCATGTTGCAAAACTTAATCCACTGCAAATCAGCCAAAGAGATGTGGACATCCTTAATTGTTCTAATGGAAGGTACTGACGAGGTAAGAGAAGATAGAAGGTCTCTAATTAATCAAGAGTACGAGGCGTTTAAGCAGAATAAGAAGGAGTGCATTGCTGATGCGTACAAAAGATTCTTCAAGATAGTCAATGGTTTGAGGAACTACGACAGGGAGTTCACAAACGGTGAACTAAATGACAAATTCTTGCGTTCCCTAACGAAAGACTGGGATAGCAAAATTGTTGCTATTAGAGAGTTTGGAAAACTGCCAAGTCTAGAACCTCAAAATCTATTCGGGAAGCTGTTGTCTCATGAACTGCAAATGAACATTTGAAAGTCTGAAGAGGATGTAAATCGAGCTTCAAGCAAAGAAAGAACCTTAGCCTTGAAGGCAGAGAGTTCAAAGAAGAGCAAAGCCATGATACCGATCAGAGAAAAGGAATTTGATAATGAAGAAGAATCGGAAGCCAGCTCCTCCTGTTCCGAACTATCTGATGGGGAGTTCTCTTTGATTTCCCGTCAGTTTAAGAAACTGCTGAACAAACGAAGGCACATGAACAACAAGCCGTCTTCCTCGGATCATAAACATTCTCGTCGTGATGGCGACTATCACAGGAAGGACTCAAGCAATAATGACAGGTACAAATCGAAACAGAACAAACATTTTTCTTCTGACATTATTTGCTACTATTGTAATAAGCCAGGGCACATAATTGCTGAGTGTCCCTACAAGAAGAAAGAAGGTGGAAGAAAAGAAGACAAGAAATCCACTCACGGAAAGAAGAAATCAGATAGAAGTTTCGTCGCTAAGAAAGCCAAAACTCTGAGCGACAGTGACTCCGATGAGTCGAGTGATGAAGAAGAAGCTTACTTCGGCCTGATGGCCATGTCTGATGATGAAGAAGCACCCCCGTACACCGGAAAGGTAAATGATCACACTATCCTATCTGATTCTGATTATGCTTCGGCTGAACAAAAGGATAACCCCATAGACGATGAATCTGAGCTCATGTCTCAATATACCAAAATGCTCCAAAGCTTTGACAAGTGCCGAAAGATTGTCAAAACTCAGGGTAAGGAGATCATGGCTCTCAAGGAGGTGGAATCTAACTTGAGAAAAGAAGTTGAAGAACTTTCTTCTCTCAAAGAGGAAGTCCAAGCCTTGAAAGACAAGATCAAAAGCTCGGAAGAGACTCTTGCCCTGAGAGATCATTCGATAAAAGTCTTGGAGGAACAGCTTGCGGCTGAGAAGAAGTTGGTTGAAGCATTCTCTCAACCTAAAACTATTCTGCCAATTATTGGTACTTTTACCACTAAGGCAAAAGGAAGCGGTATAGGGCATGAAGCTAGTACTAGCAATTCTTCTAAAAACACAATTGCTAAGAAGAATGGTTTGGTTGCTAAGAAAGCTACCACCAAAGAAAAAGGGAAAGCTCATCAAGAGCCTGTAGCATTCAAGAGAGTTATATTCCCTACGAATGCTTATAATTTGGAGAGTTCATATGGTCATTTCACACGACCAATTCCTTTTACGCCTGTGAATGATCATAAGGAATGGGCTCCTCCCCGAAACTTTGGTGATAGTGCTTTTCAAGCACCTTATCAAGAGATTAATCGGAAAGGGTACGGTCCATTTGTTCATGGTCCGAGCGCTAAGAAAGCACCAAAAGTGAAGGTTGTTGCACCAAAGCCGAAGAAGACAGTACCACCTTGTGTGTGCTGCCCCCATGAGGCATCCTCATCTAGAAGGACTGCTCCTGCAAGAGCCAACATTCAAAAAGTTAAGCAGGAGAGTGTAAAAAGAAGGTACAACAGATTCGACTGTTGGTGCTGCAGCAAAATTGGTCACTTTGCCGTTGATTGTTGGTTTAATACAACGTATACTAGGAGACCACAAGTGAACGTTGCAAGGCAGACCACTCGCAATGTTAACATTCATCGTGGTGCTCAACTGACACGGGACCAAGGACCCAAATTTGTTTGGGCTCCTAAGGCGAAATGATTTGTTTTTGCAGGTATGGCCAAAGGCCAGTAAAAATCCTATCTGGTACTTGGACAGTGGATGCTCTCGGCATATGACCGGGACAAGAAGCCTTTTGCAAAACTTCATTCCAGTTGCAAACGGTCCAAAAGTTATTTTTGGCGGTTCAGACAGAGGAATAACTAAAGGCTATGGTATGATTTCTAATGGAAATGTATCGTTTTCCGATGTAGCTTATGTGGAAGGATTACAACATAATCTGATAAGCATAAGTCAACTTTGTGATAAAGGATACATTGTTGATTTTCATAAAGATAAGTGTTTGATAAAGTCGGCTGAAAATCATGAAACGATTTTATCAGGCATTCGCTGTAGAAACATATTTTGTTTAAATTTTCTTTGTATATCATCTTCTACTCTTGTGTGTCTCTTAGCTAAAGATAGTGCATCTCTTGTTGACCAATGGCATAAGAGATTAGCACATATAAATCTCAAAACTATTAATAAATTGTTTTCTCAAAACTTAGTGCGCGATGCACCAGATGTTAAGTGCGTTAAAGATAGACCTTGTCATGCATGTGTAAAAGGCAAGCAAACAAGAGCTACCTTTAAGAGCATTATCGGCAAAGATTCAACCAGGTGTTTATACCTGCTTCATATGGATTTGTTTGGTCCTTTGCAAATTAGGAGTTTAGGAAGAAAATCTTACACATTGGTTATTGTAGATGATTACTCTCGTTTTGCCTGGGTATTCTTTCTGAAACACAAGTCAGATACCTTTGACACTTTCACTAGTTTTGTCAGGCAAGTCCAGAATGAATTTAACTGTTCGGTGGTCAAAATCAGAAGTGACCATGGTACAGAATTTGAATCTGGAGCCATGACAGAATTCTGTGAAAGCCTTGGTATCTTTCATGAGTTTTCCTCTCCTCGAACTCCACAACAAAATGGAGTAGCTGAGAGAAATAATAGAACACTTATTGAGGCTTGCAGAACCATGTTGAGTGACTCTTCACTACCTGAATATTTCTGGGCTGAAGCTGTCAATACTGCATGCCATGTGCAAAACAGAGCACTCATAAACAAAAACCATGAAAAGACTCCTTATGAACTTCTAAAGGGCAAGAAACCGACCGTTTCTTATTTTCGAATCTTTGGTAGTAAATGCTTTGTGCTAAACAATGGAAAGCATTACAAAACTAAGTTTAGTGAAAAGAGCTTTGAAGGTATTTTTGTAGGTTATAGTAGCCATAGTAGGGCATATAGAGTTTTTAACAAGAAAACCCTAGTGGTAGAAGAATCTATTAATGTTGTATTTGATGAGACGAGCATGCTACAAGGCAGCTCCTCTAGCATTTCTTCTGTAGACACGGGTTCAAAGCTGCAGGACTTAAGCTTGGATCAGCCAGTTGAAGAAAATTCTCAACACTTCATCAAGATTCCCCCAATAACTACCTATGAAGAAGATCATCCTGATGAAGAGCCAATCCAAGTGGAGGAAGATACTCCAACAGTAGAAGAAACTCCTATTGGTCCAAATCATGCAAGGAACCTCGGGCTACGACACATGAGGGATCATCCAGTTGATCAGATCATAGGAGATCCTCATGAAGGAATAAGAACAAGACGAGGTACCATTAACAAGAATATGCATTTGAGTTTTCTTTCGCAGGTCGAACCAAAGAAATTCCAAGAGGCAAATGAAGATCCATCTTGGATAATTGCTATGGAAGAAGAATTAAATCAATTCAAACGCTGTAAGGAATGGACACTTGTTCCAAAACCCAAAGACAAAAATGTCATTGGAACAAAGTGGGTGTATAGAAACAAGCTGGATGAAGAAGGAACAATCATAAAGAACAAAGCCAGACTTGTAGCTAAAGGATACAAACAAGAGGAAGGTATCGACTTCGATCAGACGTACGCTCCAGTAGCAAGGCTCGAAGCGATCAGACTCTTCCTTGCTTATGCTGCTTTCAAGGGTTTCACTGTATATCAAATGGATGTCAAGTCCACTTTCCTAAACGGAGACATTAAAGAGGAAGTATACGATGAACAACCCCCAGGTTTTGTTAATCCTGATCATCCCAATCATGTTTATTTATTACAAAAAGCTTTATATGGTTTGAAACAAGCTCCTCGAGCTTGGTATGAGACGTTATCTAACTTTCTTCTTGAGAACAAGTTCACAAGAGGAAAGATAGACAAAACATTATTTCTTAGGGAAGTAAAAGGCAAGATTTTGCTAGTGCAAATCTATGTCGATGACATCATATTTGGCTCTACGGACAATAACCTCTGCAAAAAGTTTTCTAAACTTATGCAAGGGAAATTTGAAATGAGCGGTATGGGTGAGCTGAAATATTTCTTAGGACTTCAAGTGAAACAGTCTGAAGATGGAATCTTCATTTCTCAGACAAAGTTCACTAAGGAGTTGATTAAGAAATTTGGAATGGAGAATGCAACCTCTATGAGGACTCCAATGAGCTCAGCTACGTCTCTGGACAAGGATGAGAAAGGGAAACCTTTTGATGAAACCAAGTACAGAAGCATAATTGGCTCTTTGCTCTACCTTACTGCCAGTAGACCTGATATAATGTTCTCTACATGTGTATGTGCTAGATATCAGGTGAACTCTAAGGAATCCCACTATACTGCCGCAAAGCGGATTTTGAGATACCTTAAAGGCACACCAAATCTTGGCTTATGGTACCCAAGAAGTAATGATAGCGAACTAATTGGTTTTTCAGATGCAGACTTTGCAGGTAGCAAAGACGACAGAAAAAGCACTTCCGGGACGTGCCAATTCCTCGGAAGGAGACTTATTTCCTGGAGTAGCAAGAAGCAGAATTGTGTTGCAATATCAACCGCCGAGTCGGAATACATTTCTGCTGGCAGTTGTTGCGCACAACTTCTATGGATAAAGAATCAACTTCAAGACTACAACATGAAGATCAAAGACATTCCTATGTTTTGCGACTCTTCCAGTGCAATTGCTATCGCAAATAATCCAGTCTCTCACAGTCGGACAAAGCACATCGAGCTACGATATCACTTTATCCAGGAGCATGTGGAGATGGGTGACATAAATCTGAGTTATGTTCCCACGGATAAGCAAGTTGCAGACATTTTCACGAAGCCTCTGGATGAGACTAAGTTCTCTTTCTTCAAGACGGAACTTGGAATGCTCAACATGGAGTAATGATCAAGTCAACCAAAACCATGACGAACAGGAAGTTATTGACAAGTCATGTCTCGGGACCTGGCTGGATTTCTCGAGACAAGCTGAAAATTTCGAGATAGGCAGATGTCTCGAGACACGGGTTATCACTCGAGACATCAGGGAAGGAAATACCGCGCTGAATTTCCTGAGTTCTCGAGACATAATCGATGTCTCGAGACATAGGTATTTTAAAGAACTCCAAACGTCAGGTACGCGCTGTTCATTCATCTAATTTTCTTCAAAATATCACTTTAACGTCAAATCAAAATTATATATTTATATAAGAAATCGAGACCTTGATGTTCACGAAATCCTTTTCCGAGACTTCCCCGATCTTTCGACTTTCTCTTGAGCGGCGACAGTCTGCAACAGGTCTCTGTGCTTCGGTGGTTCTCGGTGCCTCATCATTCTCGTTCGACAATTCTCTCTCTCTCTCGCATTAATGGCTCCTACTCCTCATCCAAAGATTGGCGTCGGGAATGAGGTCGTTCGCTCAGGTATCGCCAGTTTATCCGATGACTTCAAGAACCTATTTTGTTTGCTTGATGCCGCCGGTCTTACTTTCGTTCTTGAGCATCCTTGCCGGGTGTTGTTTGATGAGGTTGAAGAGTTCTTTATAAATGTGAAGCCTATTGAGGAAGGAAGGATGTTGATTTCATTTGTTAAGGGTATCAAAATCAAAGTCTCTCCAAAGACTCTTGCTAAGTATTTGCAGTTGTCTGAAATAGAAGCTGAAGCAGAGCTGAATGAAATTGACTGGTTGAGAACAGTAAGGTACTGTGGTCTTGATTCAGATTTTGCTGCAGTAAAGAGGCACAAGATGAACGATGCTGGCAAGCTTTTAGTGGACATTGTTTCCAAGGTTCTTTTCTGCAGTACAGGCACACGAGGACATGTGTCTGAAGAAATATTTCAGTTGGTGATTGGAATTGTGTCAGGAAAACAGAGAGATTGGGCCTCAATCTTATTCTCAAATATCAAGGCTTGCATTAATTCTCCAAACTTTGCCCGGATCATCTCATTGTTCCTGAATCAGTTTAATCCTGCTATTTTTGACATGTCCAAAGGTGCAGTTATCCATCACCTTAAGAAGATCGATGTCATCTCCATGCAGAGATGGGACATTCGAATCAAGAAGCCGGGAGAGGCTAGTGCTACATTTGAGGGGGAGATTCATAAATCTGCAGTTGCAAGTGAAGCAGAAATTCCAGTTCCATCTTCTGAAGGTCAGGTACCTAAAGTAACATCATTTCCACTTCCTTCACGGATTCGTTCTAAAGCTTCAAGTCGTGCCAAGCTGCCAATTCGTTCCAAAGCTAAAGGTCAACCTTCATCAGTTCCAACAGAGTTCATTTCATCAGTGACACAGCCAGATCCATCTTCACCTCTACCAGATTTAGTTCCATCACCTCCTCCTTCTCCATCAGTACAAGCAGATGTCATAGTGTCAGATATTCCAGCTAAGGAGAACATACCTTCTTCTGACAAGGATGTGTTCATCCCCTCTTCTCCCTCATTTCTTGAAGCAGACACTTCTTTGGCAGATGACAGAGTTTCAGATGTTCAGAAGGATTTGCAACAAGAAGTATCTGAAGTGCACAGTCCCAGTGGCCAACAGGCAGGGTCTGGTGCTGATTTTGTTTTTGAAGACGATGATGATGATTCCGTTCATGAATTATCACCTCCCCTAGTACATGTTGAGGGGGAGTCAGAGTTAGATACAACCAAGAATGCTCCAGATGAGCTAGGTTGTGAAGAAGATGATGTGGTTCACTCTCTTGAGATTGAAGAGCTCCCTGATGAGCTAGGTTGTGAAGAAGATGATGTTGCTGCCCCTGCTGTTACTCTTCCTTCTTCTCATCCTTCCCCTCCAATCCTTGATGCAGATTCTCTTCTGGGAAAGATTGAAGCTATGCTCAAGAAGCAGAGTGAACAGTTTGAGAACTCTTTGACAACTGTTCACAGGAAGATTGCCTCAGTTGAAAGTGATCTTGGTAGGGAGTTAGCTAAAATCAAATCAAATTATGAAAATCTCTCTGAATTGATGAGCCTAGGGAGCAAGCAAATTGAACATGCAACTGAAGGTGTAGGCACAGTGTTGGCTCAGACTATTACAATGACAAAGCTTCAAGACTCATTGTCTGACAAGGCTGAAGCAAATACATTCAGGATTGTTGATGAAGTCGGAAATTTCAAAGATGATACTCTCCAAACCCTATCTGTAGAAGTCAGAAAGGGGGAGGACATTATAATGGAAAGAATGACAGATTTAGTGGAAAGCTCTGTGTCAGCTATTCAAAGCTCATGAAAATCACAGTTTGATCAGTTCTCTTCCAGGGTGCAGAAGCAAATTGCTGATATTAATGCTTATTCCTTCAAAACAGCAACGTGGCTTCATAATCATATTTTTCCTGAGTTAGAAATTGATCCAGATGTTCCTGTTCCTCAGTTTTCTCCAAGGCCAGAAGAACTACTTGGGAAGGCTCCTATAGTTGAAGATCAATCAGATAGGGCTGGGACCAAAAGAAAAAGAAAACATGGTGAAGGTCCCTCTGCGAGTAGATCTGTTCCGAGTTCTAGCTCTGCAGGTCTTAGCAAAGCTCAGGTTGAGAAGGTTCTACCAGAAATCTGGAGCCCAGTCTCAAAAGACATAATTCTTGAATCCTATAAGTTAGTCCATGAAGGCAAAATGAATAGATCTGAATGCTACAGCTCACTTGAATGGGAAAAACATGAGACAGCTCAAAGGAAGAGAAGAATCCATTTCAGGGCATTTGGTTATAATAATTCTGATGCTCCGGATCCACCTCCGTTTTACCATCCCAAGCCTTATGCTTATTTCTCCAGACAAGAAGAAAAGAGGAAAAGGAGGTCTTGAAGGATATTGCTGATGCTGACAAGACATATTTTGTTTTGGTTCTGATTTTGTGAACATCAGGTCCTCTTAACAATTCAATTTAGACATATATATATATAATTGTTGATTTGATGTTCTCTACTTGTTCATTTTCATATCATTGTGTAGTGTAGCATATTTATTCTATATTGCTGTAATTCAACTTAGTGTATAGGGTTCTGACTTCTACAAATAGGGGGAGATTGTTGGAAATTGTATTCACAATTACCTTGATTTGTGAGAAGTCACCCTTAAACTAAGATTGAATTGCTTTTGTATTTGATATGCTTTTCTAGTATTGTCTTGCAGATTATCATTGCTAAGTGTAAATCAATGTCAGGTCACAATGGGTCTGCAAACACAGTTTCATACAATGTAATTCCTCATTATATGAAACATGGTGATGACTCATGTGTGATCTCTCTATTGGGGTACACTTCATTTTCAAGACTATTGAAGACTTTGGAGTGCGGTTGCAACAAGTGTTCAAGAGAAGAAAAGAAAATTTTTGAAAACAATTTCTCTAAGGATATGTCTCGAGAGATCAGACTTGTCTCGAGAGTTCTGGCATGTCTCGAGAAGCAAGTTCTTTTGATCTCGGTATTTCTGTTCTTGATGACTGGAGAGATCAAGCTTGTCTCGAGAGTCCTTAAGACCAAAATCTTTGTAATGTCTTGAGAGATCATCGAGTTCTCGAGACATCCCTTTCTTGCTCTCTTTGTTTCATATCTCGAGAGATCTGTTAGTTCTCGAGAGATCCCTTATGTCTCGAGAATTCTGTCCGTTATTTTCTAATTTGTTTCCTCTGTTCTTGACGGTTCGTAAACTCTCCTTCCCGATCCTAACGGCTATATTGAGTGCGTTTAAGGTCGATTTAACCCTTAATCATTGCCCTCTATATATAGGATCGCTCTTGGGTTATTTCAACAAGTTTTGGAATCGTTCTAAAACCCTAATTTTCTTTCCTGATCTAAAAGAACGAGAAAAGCGCCGCCTCGCTGTCGCCTACGATTGAAGATCGATCTACTCATTTGAGTTGCTGATTTCTATCAAAGAAGGATTCGATCGATCCGTGTTCTGATTCTACAACCTCTATTGGATCGTTTCGGATTGCCAAAGACAGATTTGAAGGATCGTTGTTCTTCCTCATCGTTCTCAAACGCCATTCAAGAAGAAGGAAGAAAACGCCTCTGTTATTCAGATCTGGTATCTTATTGTTCAAAACCTTTTATCATCTATTGTAGGAGTTGTTATCTCCGAGCTGTAGGAGAGGTTGTTCTCCGAGTTGTAGGAGAAGTTTTTCTCCGAGTTGTAAGAGAGGTTCTCTCTGAGATTGTAGGAGTTTGACTCCGAGTTTGTAGGATCATTCTGATCCGAGATTTAGTGAGTAGTCAAGTCTAGCTGTGGTGCTAGATTGGCGAGGCCGTCAGTGGAGTACCCAAGTACGGGGAACCACTATAAATTCCTGGTGTTATCTGTGGCTGTGATCTATTTTGTGTGCTGTGCTTTACGTTTAATTTTTAATTCCGCAAAAGACGTAGAGATCACCTATTCACCCCCCTCTAGGTGATTTAGGTAGGCAACTAGATACTTCAACTGTGAAACAGGGCCCTTTCATTTTTCAAACTACCTCCACCATAGATCCAACTAGGAGAGTGGCCAAGGCTAAATGATTTAACCAAGGATGAACTTGCATTATTCACAATGGACAAAAGAGCCCAAAATATCATTGTTAATGCAATTGATGACTCCACCTTTCAGGACTTGGTGCACTGCACAATAGCCAAGGAGATGTGGGATACACTAGTGGTGTATATGGAAGGGACAACTGAGGTGAGGGATGATATAAAATCACTCCTCAATCAAGAGTATGAATCTTTCAGGCATCTGAGCCAGGAAAGCATTTCTATCTGTTATGAAAGGTTCTTCGGAATAGTTAATGAACTAAGAACCTATGAAAGAGTATTCAGTGACTATGAGCTTAATGACAAGTTCCTAAGATCTCTAACTAGAGACCGGGACACAAAGATATGTGTCATCAGGGAAGTGGCCAAGTTGGGTGAAACTCCCACCCATACTTTGTTTGGGAAGTTGCTCTCTTATGAGATGCAGCTGTCTGCAAGAAAGGAAGAAAACACTTCCACCAGGGCTCATGCAAGGGAGAGAGATGTTGCTCTCAAAGCTGACAGCTCCAAGAAGAGAAAAGCCAGATTGCTGTCTCCTCCAAGAAGGAGTGTTGAATCTGAAAAGTCTGAGAATAGCACTTCAGACAGCTCTTCATCTTATGAGGAGTTTGATGCCTTCTCAAGGCAGTTCAAGAAGATGAGGAGGAGGAAGCAGTGGAAGAATAAGCCCTCCTCCTCCTCACATTCCAAGAAGGACCACAACAAATCTGAAAGACAGCACACCAAGGGTGACAGGTATGAATCTAAACCTGGTAAACATATTTTAAATAATATCATATGTTATTGCTGCCGCAAGCCTGGACATGTCATTGTTGACTGTCCAGTCAAGAGGAAGGAAAGAGGTGATAAGAAACATCATCACCAAAAGGAAAGGAAAGGTGAAAAATCCTTCCTAGCAAAGAAAGGGAAAAGTTGGAGTGAATCTGAATCCTTAACTTCAGATTCAAATGAAGACGAGGAAGCCTGCATTGGGCTGTTTGCTGCAGAAGAGGATAAAGATTTTCCTACTGCCAAGATTGGAATCAGGGCCCCTCTGTCACATTCAGAAAGTGACATTGAGGAGGATGAAGAGGACAAAGAACAGCTAGGCCTGATGGCCATAACTAATGAGGAAGAAAGTCAGAACAACTCTGACAGTGAACAGGTACTTATTCATTGCATATCTTCTTCTGAATATGAGACAAGCCCAGAATCTGAAGCTCCTTCACCTAATGGTGGAAGTGATTGAGAATCTAAGGAAGATGTCAATCAATTGATTGATAGGTATGGTGCTCTCTTGGAAGCTCTGGAAAAGAGCAAGAAGCTGGCCATGAGGCAAGCCCAAGAAATTGCTTCCCTTAAGTTGGCTGAGAAAGAGTACACTGAGTCACCTACCCTGGTGGCTCATATGTGTAGAGAGATAAGCCATCTAAAGGGGATAACAATTGTTCACTTGAGCACCATATCCTAAAAGAACAAGGTCATCAAGGACCTTGAGGAGAAACTTCTCAAAGAAAATAGCCTAGCGGCTCAATTCTCCAAGCCCAAATCAGTGCTTCCCATTATTGACACCTTTTCCTCTCAAACCAATAGAAGAGGACTAGGTTCAATAAAATGGAAGTAAGAGAAGAGAGAGGAGAAAAGAGCAAGGATAAGGCTAAGCCTCGTACCACCTTTCAAAAGGTATTACTTCCCTCTAACAAGTATGATCATGACAGTATGTATGGTCACTGGAAGAATGGAAGCTCCTATATGAAGGAAAACACTCCTTTCCATAGTGGAAGAAAGGGCATGGGAATGAGTGCTATGAAGGCACCCCATGAAGAAATTCAAATGACCCAACCTGGACCATTTGTATTTGGTACTTCAGCTCCATCATTCAAGAGTAAGAAAGCTAGCATTCCAAGTTCATTCCAGCAAAGAATATGACCGTTGTCAAACCTGTAGACAAGCTTTGCTGCTCAGTGTCTGATGCCATCCAATCTTGCGTAGCTCTCAAGCCAAAGCAAGCTGATGCCATCAAGACAGAGGGTGCCAAGACTGTCCACAGATTAACATTCAGCCAGATCATTGTTGAAAGGAATAAGAAAACTGCTGCTTTCTCCCCTCCTAAACACAAGCATATTAATGCTCTTTCCTCAAGACATGTTCAGAAGAGGAGATACATCATTCAAGAATGTTGGTATTGTGGTAAAGTGAGACACTTTGCCATAGATTGTTAGCACAATCCCAATGTTCCAATTGCAAAGAAGAGCCTTCTTGCAAAGGGTGCAGCAGGTGTGAGATCATCTTATCATGCTAACAAGGACCTATGACCCAAAATTATTTGAGCTCCTAATGGTAACTAAATTCCTTATTGCAGGTTAGTTCAAGTACCAGTCTTAAACAAATATAGTACTTGGACAATGGGTGCTCAAGGCACATGACAGACACCAGAAGTCTTCTACAGGACTACACAGCTGTGAAGAATGGACCTAAAGTCATCTTTGATGGATCTAAAAAGGGAATCACCGAAGGATATGGTATGATCTCCAATGACATAGTTTCAATCACAAGGGTAGCTTATGTTGAAGGGTTGCAACACAACCTTGTAAGCATAAGTCAACTATGTGACTTAGGCTATGTCATTGAATTCCACAATGAAAAGTGCTTGATCAAAAAGTCTAATGACTTAGAGACCATTCTCTCAGACACTAGGAGTGGGAATGTTTATTGTTTAGATTTTATATGCAATAATTCTCTATCATCTATATGTCTTGTGGCCAATGAAAGTGAGTCTCTTTGTGTTCAATGGCACAAGAGACTTGCCCACATTAACTATAAGACAATTTATAGATTATTCTTTAAAAACCTTATTAGGAATAGTCCAAACTTGAAATGTATTAAAAGAGGTCCTTGTCATGCTTGCCAAATGGGTAAGGAAACAAGGGCCACCTTTAAAAGTATTGGCTCCAAAGACACTGAAAGATGTCTATATCTATTGCACATGGACATGTTTGGTACTTTGCCAATTCAGAGCCTAGGTGGAAAGTTGTATACTTTGGTGATTGTTGATGATCACTCAAAATATATATGGGTGTTCTTCATTAAGAAAAAACCTGATACTTTAAATGTCTTTATAAACCATATCAAGGCAATTCAGAATGACTTACAATGTACTGTGGTCAGGACTAGGACTGACCATGACACAAAAATTCAATCTGAATCCATGACAAGGTTTTGTCAAGAATTTGGTATCACCTAAGAATTCTCCTCCCCAAGGACACCACAACCAAATGGTGTGGTTGAGAGGAGGAATAGAACCTTGATAGAAGCTGGGTGAACGTTGCTTAGTGACTCCTCACTCCCAGAATATTTTTGGGCTGAGGCAGTCAATGCTGCTTGTTATGTTCTCAATAGAGCTTCCATCAATAAGGTTTATGGAATTACCTCCTATGAGATTCTGAAAGGCAAGCAACCAATAATTTCATACTTTAGAATCTTTGGTTCCAAATGTTATATTTTAAACAATGGAAAATCTCAATTAACAAAGTTTGCAGAAAAATGCAATGTGGGGTTTCTTATTGGATATAGCTTACATAGCAGAGCTTATAGAGTTTATAACAAGAAAACTCATGTTGTAGAAGAGTCTACGCATATAGTATTTGATGAGACCAGCCTAATCTATAAGGGCTGGTCCAGTTCTTCTATTTTGACAGGAAATGAAAAGGCAATGGAAAAGTTGTCTGTACAAGACATACCCAGCAGGAGAAAAATTTATACAGATGCTGCAATTCCTGAAGATGAAGAGGTATAGACTGCTGAAGATACTGCTGAACCAGTAGAAGAAATACAGCAAATAGAGGACAGGTTGCCTACAGCAACAAGACACTTAAGGGATCATCCAAGAGAATAGACCATTGGAGACCAGAACCAAGGCGTACTAACCAGAAGCAGGGCTCATTATGAAGCCCTATTCCTGAGCTTCCTGTCACAAATAGAGCCCAAGAAGTTTAAAGAGCCCAACCAAGATACATTCTGGATTCAATCCATGCAAGAAGAGCTTCTTCAATTCAAGAGATGCAAGGTATGGAAGTTGGTGCCAAAACCTCAAGGACACAACATCATTGGAACCAAATGGATATATAGAAATAAGTTGGATGAAAATGGAATCATCATCAAAAATAAGGCTAGACTAGTAGCCAAGGGCTATAGACAAGAAGAGGGTATAGACTTTGATCAAATCTTTGCCCCAGTTGCAAGGTTAGAAACAATTAGGTTATTCCTTGACTATGCTGCCCACAAGGGGTTCAAAGTATACCAGATGGATGTCAAATCAGCCTTCCTCAATGGTGACTTGAAGGAAGAGGTATATGTTGAACAACCATTAGGTTTTGTGTATTCAACCCTCACTTCTCATATGTATTTACTTAGAAAAGCTCTATATGGTCTAAAGTAAGCCCCTATGGCTTGGTATGAGACATTGTCTAGCTTTCTCATCAAGAACAAGTTCTTGAGGAGAAAGATAGATAACACATTATTTCTTAGGGAAACAAAGGGCAAGTGTCTTCTAGTCTAAATATATGTTGATGACATATTTTTTGGGTCTACTGATGACAACCTCTGCAAAAGGTTTGCCAACCTTATGCAGGGTGAGTTTGAGATGAGCAGTATGAGAGAGCTCAGGTACTTTTTAGGCCTCCAAGTGAAACAGCCTGATGAGGGGATATTCATCTCTCAGACTAAGTACACTAGGGATCTCATCAAAAAGTTTGGAATGAAATCAGCTTCCACCATGAAAACTCCCATGGGGTCCAACATTTCCCTGGACAATGATGTGAAGGGCAAGGCCTTTGATGAATCCATGCACATATGCATTATTGGATCCCTACTGTATCTAACTGCTATTAGCCCAGACATTATGTATGCTACATGTGTATGTGTTAGGTACTAGTATGCCCTAAAGAATCTCACTACTCAGCTGCAAAGAGAATTTAGAGATACCTTAAAGGCAGCCTACATCTTGGCCTTTGGTACCTTAAGAACAATGATTTTGAACTAACTGGATTATCAGATGCAGATTTTGCAGGATGCAAAGAAGACAGGAAAAGCACAAGTGGTACTTATTAGTTCCTAGGAAGGAGGTTGATATCTTGGAGCAGCAAGAAGCAGACCAGTGTGGCAATATCCACTACTGAGTTTGAATATATTATTGCAGGTAGTTGTTGTGCACAACTTTTATGGATACAACATCAGTTAGAGGAGTACAACCTCAAGTTAAGTGAGTCTCCTCTATATTGTGACTCATCCAGTGTTATCTCTATTGCTAAGAATCCTATCTCTCATAGTAGCACTAAGCACATAGAGATAAAATATCATTTTATTAGAGAATATGTTGAATGTAAAGATATCTGCCTTGAATTTATCCGCACTGACAATCAAGTTGTTGATATCTTTACAAAGCCATTGGATGAAGCTAAATTTAATGCTTTCAAGATTGAATTAGGTATGTTAAATATTGAATAGTGACAAGTTTATCCTTCTATCAGTCATCTATGATATTATGCATGTTATATTATGACTTAAAATGTTGTAACATCAATACTCTTAGTGACTTGGTTAGGCCTTCAAACAATCAAATCTCAAATGGATTAATAATTAGGTAGTAAGGTCAGCTAAAACATCAGAGATTGTTTTAGCTAAGCCGCTGAGACAGCTGGGAAAAATCCCAGTTGAACCGCTGAGACAGCTAAATTGTCCCAGCGGTTGACAGTGCTCTGTCCCAGCGGTTTAGGTCGTCGTCTCAGCGGTTCTGCTGAGACGGGCTGGTTCAATAATAGAATGTCTAAATGCAACCCCAAATGATCTAAATTCCATTAAAATAATAAGTTTACTAAACTTTAATCATTAAGGGTAATCAAAATATAAATCAAGGCTATATAAATAGGTCATTGTTAATTAAAGAAAGATACAAACCCTTCTTCCCTATCCGTCGAGACGAATCGTATTCCCTTCCATCTCAGGGCCTTCTTCTACAACAAAAATGGCGCCAAAGAATTCAAAGGATCTTCTAGAGGGCTGTGAAATAGTAAGGGATGGATTTGCCCATGCTCCAGAAGAGATAAAGGGAGTGATTCAACTCCTGGAAGCACAAGGTTTGGAGTATATTCTTTCTGAACCAACTGTCATTCTCAGAACTGAAGTTCTGGAATGGTTCAGCAATGCAAAATTGTCTTCTTCTAAGTCATCTTTGAAGTTTAAGATAGGAGGAGAAAGAGTGAAAATTTCTTCAGCCAAAATAGAGAAAGCCCTACAAATTCCCTCATGCAATCAAGATGAGGAGGAAGAGATCTCTGACAAGGACAAGAAAAAGACTCTGAAGTGGGATGAGTACAGTGATGCCAAGATTGGATCATTGAAAAGAAAATTCTTCAATCAAAGAGGCAAACTGCTATCAGACATAGTGGGAAAAGCAATTCTCTGCAAGCCTGGATCTCATGACACTATCTCCCAATATATGTTTGACCTAATGACTAGAATCATTCTGACTAAGAAAACTTCTTAGGGTTAAGTTATATTTCAGAGAATTAAGAAATGTTTACAAGCACCTAATATGGGTAGAATTTTATCCCTCTATCTAATCCAAACATATCCTGAGAAGTACAAATACTTAAAAGGATCAAATATCCACTACCTGAAGAGGATGAATATAAAGACCCTAGACAGGTTCACAAGGGTGCTCCCCATGAGCCAGTCCTCTAAGGAAAAGGAGAAGGAAATAGAAATCCAAAGCAATAAAGAAGCCAAGAATGGTTATGTCTAGTTCTGAGTTAGATCAATCTGATCAGTTAAGGATGCTAGTGATGATCTTGGATTTCACAGCAGTCCTGAAAAGGTTGCTCATGTGGATGATAAGAATGAAAATACCTCATATGATAAAGATGCTCAAGTTGCATCACACATGCCTGCTGAGCCTGTCCATCAAGCTGATTTGGACATAAATAGCATCCCTGGTAATTAATCTTTCACCTCCACATTACTAATAATGTTATCTAATCTTAACCAATCTATTAGTTAATCAATATTGATTCCTCAAAAATATGAACTTCAGATCCTCAAGGCCAGATGAATGCCCTATCTAAGGGGGAGCAACAACATGAACCATCTGATATGGATGTTGCTAATTACAACAATGATGGTGAAGCTGTCTCTCACAGGATCCATGAGGACAAAGTGCCTTCACCTCAGGACTTGCAAGGTCAGATTGACAAACTCATTTTCAATCTTGATGAAAGAATTAGGCTTAATCCTGATAATGAACCTGCTCTCTGGGATCCACCAAGTCACAAAGAACCTATTGATGTTATAAATTTCTTGGACTCATCAGATCCAGATAATGAGGATGATGCTGATGATGGTGAAAATAAGGATAATGCTGATAATGATAATGTTGGAACTCCATACCACATTGTTCTTACAGCCAAGTCTACTAAAGGAGAGGTTCATCATGCTGAGGGGGAGCTTCCAGCACTTAACATTCAGGATAAACAACCTCTAATCCTTGAACAGCAAGCTTCAACCACCACCTTCTCAAAGTCTAATGAGAGCATTCTAAATGTCATTCAACTCATGTTAGATGCACATCTAACATCTATGAAGGATTATGTAGACAGGTCAGCTTCTACAGTCAAAGCATATATAGATCAGTCCATCTTCAATATGAAATCTGAAGTAATGACTGAGGCCAAGGAGATCAAAGAATACACAACAATCCTTAATAAACAAATGACAAAGTGGTTTGATCTGGCAGAGAAGACAGTGGTCTCTCAAAATACAATTCTAAGATCAATAGACAAACACCTCCAACTGTCTGAGCCGGATATGACATATGTCAAGAACTATGTCAGCAAGACAGATGAGGTAATAGAAAAATCCTCAAACCCGATACAAGAATACACTGCCATGCAACTGAATGGTGAGGCTGACAAGAACAAGGATGAGCTGAAGGCTGATATTGAAAATGTGTTCCAAACAACTTCTGGCTCAATAACTGCTGCTCAACAGGACATAAATCAGAAGATATTTGAAGAAGCCAGAAAGGGGGAGGATAACAATGCTATCACAAACTCTAAACTAGCCCTTAAGGTTCTGCAAGGAATAAGGCTAGTCTTAAACCTTCCCCTCCTGGACAGGCAAAGAGCAGAAGATTGGGATTTCTCCAAACAAGAAGAAATTGCTCAGAATGCAAGACTGGCAAAGAAAAGAGAGAGAGAACGCACAATGCTAGCTGAAGAGTTTATGGCTAAGCAGAGGGAAGAACAGTCCAAAATCCAGATTTTGAATACTGAAGTGAAGACTCCAAGAGCATAATTCTAAATGCATGGATAAGTCATGGACAAGTCTGCAAAGACATTGATAAAATCTATCTCTTTGAAGAATGGATAAAACATTTAGAACGAAACACAAAAAGGGATAAGATATTTAAAGAAAATCTGGTGAGAAAGGATAATCCGAGAAGGATGCCATCAAGGTACATTCCAAATCCATATATGTACTTCAGAAGGCAAGAAAATAGGAAAAAGATTGCTGAATTAGAAGCAGCAAAAGCAGATAAAGAGGCCTTAACCAAAGGGAAAGAAGCTGTTGCAGATACTGCTGAATGCTCAACATCTTCTAAGAAGAGAAAAACTTAAATAAATGTATCTAAGTTGTATGAATATCAAAATGAAACTTGAACAATGTCTCAACTCTATATGAATTGAATATGAATGAGTTGTTGAATCTATTACTTTATGTTGTGAGCTAATCTCATTCATAGCTTAATATTATTCTGTGTTATTGCTTAAGATAATCTGTGATGCCTTGACTTGATTACTTAATCACATTATTGGATTAATAAACTATGTTGGTATTATGCTTATCATGAATATTATCTGTTATAATATAATCTTTAATGCCATATTAATGTTAACATGATTATGTTATGATAAATGCTATGAAGTGAAGTTACATGGTTAGTATTTATGTGTTATGTACCTTAACATTCAAATAGGGAGAGATTGTTGGGAATATTACCATCAATGTTCTCTTGATTTGAAGAAGCATCACACTCAATGCTAAGTACAAGTTGTATTTGATAAACCTTATTCTACATCATGACTATGCAGCGTTAGGTTATTCCAAGGTGTGGAATAAGTTCAGTGGTTTACTGCCAAAACCGCTGAGACGAGTTCTCTCAGCTGAACCGCTGAGACAAGGCCAGGAGCCGCTGAGAAGGTGTCTGGGCCTGTTGAGCTGCAGATGGTGGAAAACTGCTGAGACAACTGTCTGTCTCAGTGGATCCGCTGAGACGGGGCAGAAGCAGCCGCTGAGACTGGCAGCTGTCTCAGCCCAACCGCTGAGACAGATTCAAATGTGCTGACGGGATTTGCTTTTGGCGCAAGCTGTAGAAAAGCAAGTTAAGGTGCCCCAATCACCTCCATACTTTGTCAGAGGCCATCTGATAGTCGTTGAAGACTGAAGAAGTATAAAAGAACAAATTAGGGCTTTGAAGAAGCAAGCTTTTGGAAAAAGAACTTTTTATCTACTGTTTCATTGACGGTTGTCAAGAAGTTTTATCTTCCTGCTTCCTGAAGCTACAAGGAGAGAAAGATTGTTCTTCCTGAGTGATTCAAGAAGAGCAAGTTAATCCTCATTCAACTACTGAAGAGAAGGATCAGAAAGGGGCAAGATTGAAGCACTGAACTGTTCCCTATTCCAAGACTGCTATTGCAGTTAATCTGCAACAGAAGACCAAAGGCTGAAAGTGTTATTTGTTTCTTCTTCTGCTGTAAGCTTCATTTATTACTTTCTATAGGAACTTATTTGTTCTGAGTTTGTAGGGCCTTTTGACTGAGGAAGTAGGGTTGTTGGGGCCTCAGTGTAGAGCTGAGAGTTCAGCTTGAGTGTAGGATCTTTGTGGAGATCTGAGGTAGGACTTCTTGATAGGTCTGAGTTGGTAGGGTTGTTGTGCCTGAGGTAAGGTTTGGGAAAACCTGAGAGATCCTGAGGGATCTGAGTTGTAAGCTCTTGGAGATGAGATTGGAGGAGTTGGCCTTGTCTAACTCATTGTTAGAAAGGTGAAGGGGGAAAGAGGGCTACTCAAGACACCCTGTCTTGAGGAACCTCTATAAATGCTTGTGTTTTTTGTGTGCTTAATTTATTACTAACATTAACTCAGAAAATAGTTAGGCTAAAGCTTAAAAGAAAAGAGACCTATTCACCCCCCCCCCCCCCCTCTAGGTGATTAAGACTACATCCTAACAAACCATCACTCCCCTCAGGCCAAAGCGGTGATGTTGAAACCAGCAACTGGTCTCCTGAGTTCGGACCCACTGGGGGGTGTAGCCGACGCTTACTTCTCCCTCCCTAGACTCTCGGACCGGTGGATGAGAAACTTGGAATAGACCCAAGGATGTAGCGAGGAGGTCCCGCCACACACCCGGAAGATCTTAGAGAGCTTCCCCTCCCAAACCAAAGCTCAGCCGGGCACCTTGGAGGACACGGACTGCCAACCAAAACTAGCCTGGAGGAGAGGACTCTCAAGGAATCGGATCTCCTCCAAGGTGCCCTTAAGGGTCTATTTATAGATTTTTCTAGGCTGGTCTGCAAATAACACGAATCCTCCTTTTAGTTTTACTAACCGCACCCCAAATTGGTCTGCTAATAGCCTAACTCCGCTATTCCGAAGGGCTATTTGCACCCCACAAGGGACATTATGGTCATTCCCCCTCAAAGCCTTTTGGGCGAGTGGTCCGTGAGGGTACCACCCGCTGGGCACCCGCTTAGCTGGGCGAATGTCCACGCTTCCGGGCGAGTGGTCCGTGAGGGCACCACTCGCCCAGCTCCTTCTCTCCTGCAGCCTACCCCCACTAACCCAGGGGTATTTTCACCTGTCTGAGCTGGGGCGAATGATCTGACTGGCCCAGGTCTCGCCAGTTGGCCTGTGGGTCCCACTCGGCGAATACGGGTTGTACACAATCCCCGCTCTTTGCGAGCGGTTCCCGCGCTCGGAAAGAACAGTCCAACCCGATATTCGATGAGTGCTGACTGACTGGTCCCATAAGATTCTGTGGGTCCCACCGTTGCTCTATATATATCTCTTCATGTCAGATTTTCCTGGAACGCTTTCATTCCTCGATTCGGAGCTTCTTCTCTCCCTTGGCCTTTCGCCGATAACAATGTCTTCCCACAAACCTTCCGCGAGACCCCTCTCGCGGGAGATGATCGAGCGCCTGGCTGCGGCCCAAAGTGTAACCGCCCCCAAGGCTGCCAAATTTGCTCCCTGGCTTATGTCTAAACGGGACCCGAGCGCCCCCTATGTCTCGCGTCGGGCCAAGGCGATTCAGCTGAATCGTCAAAGAGGCGAGACCGCCTCGGAGTCTCCGACGAATACTCCTCCGGCGAATACCCCTCCGGTGAAAACTCCTCCGGCGAAAACTCCTCCGTCGAGGAATCCTCCGGACCCCGGGATGCAGGTATGAGGATTCCTCCCGTCTTTCTGTTTGGTTCCTGTCCCTTATCCTGCATTCGCTCTGGCCGCTCGCAGGGGATTTCGGTGCCTGAGGCCGGCCACGGGGCAGTCTCGAGCAGTGCCGTCGTGCCACCTCTCGCGAACGAGAGGCCTCCTCCAGACCTGGACCTTGCTCCTCCGCCCCCTCCGGGCGAGACCACATTGCAGTCTGGTAAGTTGTGAACCCTCTTGATTCGTCCTTCATACTGCTCGTCACTGACCATTGTTTTTAGTAGCTCTTGTCCCCGTCCTTTTGTCGCGGGACTTCATTCCTCCGAGCTCCCCTGCTCGACCGAATCCTTCCGTGCTTGCGGATGAGCCGAGGGTGTCTCCCGAGAAGGTACCCGGTCAACAGGACCGAGCGAATGATCCTGCGGATGCTCCAGCTCCTTCTTCACAGCCCTACCGTCCTGGAAAGGGAAAGGTCCTGCCTCCCGCCGGTTTGTTTAAAACGCACCCCCATTCGTCTCGTCCCTCCGGTCATGGGGACCCCTCACTAGGTTAGCGACCTCTGTTGCATTTAGCGCATCCGCTTTGTTTAACGTGACTGATCAGTCTATGATCTCGCAGGCTATCAGGAAGCCTCTCCCTTTGGATCCTACCACGAGGGGGAAGACGGAATGCTCTCGCCCCTCCCCTCTCCCGGGGATCTCTCTGACTTCCTCGGTGACTCCTCAGATCATGCGACCCTAAAGGAGCGAGTCACGGAGGTCTTGGGGAAGCTCATCCATATCCAACGGAACATCGCCGGCCAGGTGGATGACGTGTGGATGGAGGTCACGCGCGAGCTGGAGGACCTTCGGGAGGACTATTCGCGCCTTCTCGCGGTGGTGGAGCGACTGGGAGGTGAAGGGGGGAGCTTTCTCCCGGGAGGCACGCTGCGCGAGCCCGGGATCAGCTTCAGCTGGTGTCTCACGAGATCACCTCCATGCTCGCGTACTATCGCCCGCGAATGCCTCCGGAGGCTGGGCCGCGAGGGCATGGTCGGTGGTACTGGGAGGAGCGCTAGTCTGGTCCTCATTCGCCTCCTTCACATTTTTCCTTTTCTTTCTATTTATGGTGCTGAGGATACTGGACTTTATTTACGCTTGTAATAATTTCATATTCTGTGCTTTACGAATGTTTCCTTTCTATTTCGTTTATGTTTCTCGCAACTTGCCTGAGTATGCCGAATGATATCTTACAGCCGAATGCCCTTCCAACCTTGTCGCGTAACCGTTGAATGAATAGTCATAGGGCACTCGCCATAAATGGGCGAGAGGTGGTCGGCCCGGGTTTCGAGGCGCCGGGAAGGCGTGATGGCTATCTGCACACCCGTTGCCTCGAAAGCCCAAGTGTTTCCTATTCCCTCTATAAATAGGTCGGTCCAGCTACCGTATTAATTACCTTGCCATCCACTTCCTTTCTCTCCCTGCGCTAGCACTCGCGCTTCTCTCTTCTCTGCAATTCCCGTCTTCTCCCGCATTCGTAAAAATGGGTGGCGAGACCGGAGGAAGGGCCAAGTGCGCTAGCGCATTCGTCGACCACGTCTTCAATTCCTGCGACCTCTCCGACGAGGCTTACTTAAACGCGGTTGCGGACTACGTCCCGTCGGGGTTCGAAGCGTGAAAGCCTGGGCCGGATGATCGCCTAAATTCCATCTCGCCGTGTGCTCTCGTGATCCCGTTGGAGCACTTCGAGTTGGGATTTTGCCTCCCTATCTGGTCGGAACTCCGCCAGACCTTCCGGTACTACGGGGTCGTGCCCGTCCAGCTTAATCCCAACTCCATCGCCATGCTGGTCGGGTACGCGTGCTATCTTCGGGAAGAAGGGATAGAGTTCTCGCTACCCGTCTTCCGCAAGCTCTATACTTTCCGCTGTTCACACGGCGTCTCCTTCTTCTCGGGCCAAAGCCCTCTCAAGCACCAGGGTCTCCCGAACAAGAACCACGACTGGGTTCGCCGCTTTATCTTTGTCAGCGGGAGACTTGGGAACACCCTTCTCGCCCCGGTGCAGGAGGAGGAGTCAACCTTCCGGCCCCCGACTCTAGGGGGGCACGAGGCCAAACTGCACCAGTACATCCTGGAGCATGGGATGGACCTCATCCACCTCCGGCGAAATGTCAATTCGCTCCCTCCCATCCCGCAGGGTGAGGGTAAGTTTTCTAGATGTTCTTCATTCGCTTAGCTTTTGCCGATTTGCTATCATTCGCTGATTCTTTCGTATTCTTACATAGGCGTGCGTGATTTCCCTCTTCACCCACCGCGTCCTTCCGGGGTATCTGTGTCTCTTGCACAGGCCGCCGCGGATGCCTGTCGGGAGGAACCTTCCACCTCCAAGCCTGGCGGCCGAAAGCGAAAACCCGGGGCGCTTACTTCCTCTGCCTCAAAGAAGTCGAAAAGTCCTTCTGTCAAAAGGAAGGGGGCCTTGGTCGAGACCCAGGGGCGAGTGCTCCGACCCAAACCCTGGGGACGGGTGTGCCAGGCGAGACTACACTCCGTGCGGGATCGTCGTTGTCGCCGCCTCCATTGCCCAGGGACCACCGGAACTTCCCCAGCGGCGAGAAGTACGTGGACCCCTCAGGGGCTCCCCTGGTAAAGTGGGACAGGAATGCCAACAGGGTCTCGCTCTCCACCCTCCATCTGTCGTGGATAGAGAGCGACCTCGCCAGTGGTGAGGCTTACGCCATTGCGTATGCCCTCTATGGCCGGGAAGATGCCGAAGTCTTCGATGCCGAGAAGACTCAGGTTCTCGCCCATGATACTGTCAGGGCCATGCTGCGGGCACTTGAACTCGCGCATATGTCTTCGCGCCGAAGCATCAAACTGGCGCGGAGCTTGGCGGAGGTTGAGGAGTCCAGGGCTACTGTTTCCGCCGAGGTGCGTGAACTCAAGGTGAAACTGGAAGCTGCGGAGGCCCTTCTCGCCAATCGCCCCGTCAGAGAGGTATACTCTTTCCCTCCCCGCGAGTGACCTGTTGCCGATTGACGCACTTTCTTCTTACCACCTTTATTTTTTTCAGGATACCACAGTCGCCGAGATGCTTCGTGCGCGGGTGGCCGGCCTTGAGGAGGAAGTCCGGCTGGTTAAGGCCGAGGCCCAGCGGTCGCGAGAAGCTGAAGCCTTAGCACTCGCCTCAAGGAACAGGGGGCACTTTTACCCCCACCATGAGCTCGAGCAGCTGATGCAGTAGAATGCTCAAGGCGCCGTTAAACATGCGCTGCAAGTGCTGCGGCAGGCCGGGTACCTGAAAGAGGAGGCCGAATGCCTCTCTGCTCGGCAAGTCGTCCCCGAGCTTTACATTCCGATCCCCTTCCCAGAGGGTGAGGACGGAGAGCCGCGAGATGACGCCCTCCTCCTGGATTCGGGCGAGAGCGACGGATCTTCTAGCGAGAAACCCGTTGACCCATGAGATGGGCCCTTTGTATTTTTTGCTTTCTTTTTACTCTTCTTTTTGGATGTAATCATGAACAGTGGCGAGCCCCCTTGTCATATATATATTGGTTACAATTTTTGTGCTCTCAATTTTTTCTCATTCGCTACTATATCTCGCTGGGCTCATTAGGACGCTAAGTCGTAGTGTAATTGTCTTGACCACTCACCGCTGCTCGTTGACGACCTAGGATGCATCGCTCTTTTCGACTTTCCGCTACCGAGTGAGCCTCTGGACCATTCGCGCATCACGGGGTTGTGTTTAGGTAGTTATGAAAGGGAGGTGAGACCACCGTTCCGGCGCGTGGTCTATGTGAGTGCTCTTGAGGTCACTCCTTGAGAATTTAGAACCTGCCACCGAGTGAGCCTTCGGACCTGCCAACTAGATGAGAGCCTGGACAGCGGGTCTGCTCGGGGCCATTTTTCCTTCAACATAGAACCTGCCACCGAGTGAGCCTTCGGACCTGCCAACTAGATGAGAGCTTGGACAGCGGGTCTGCTCGGGGCCATTTTTCCTTCAACATAGAACCTGCCACCGAGTGAGCCTTCGGACCTGCCAGCTAGATGAGAGCCTGGACAGCGGGTCTGCTCGGGGCCATTTTTCCTTCAACATAGAACCTGCCACCGAGTGAGCCTTCGGACCTGCCAGCTAGATGAGAGCCTGGACAGCGGGTCTGCTCGGGGCCATTTTTCCTTCAACATAGAACCTGCCACCGAGTGAGCCTTCGGACCTGCCAGCTAGATGAGAGCCTGGACAGCGGGTCTGCTCGGGGCCATTTTTCCTTCAACATAGAACCTGCCACCGAGTGAGCCTTCGGACCTGCCAGCTAGATGAGAGTCTGGACAGCGGGTCTGCTCGGGGCCATTTTTCCTTCAACATAGAACCTGCCACCGAGTGAGCCTTCGGACCTGCCAGCTAGATGAGAGCCTGGACAGCGGGTCTGCTCGGGGCCATTTTTCCTTCAACATAGAACCTGCCACCGAGTGAGCCTTCGGACCTGCCAGCTAGATGAGAGCCTGGACAGCGGGTCTGCTCGGGGCCATTTTTCCTTCAACATAGAACCTGCCACCGAGTGAGCCTTCGGACCTGCCAGCTAGATGAGAGCCTGGACAGCGGGTCTGCTCGGGGCCATTTTTCCTTCAACATAGAACCTGCCACCGAGTGAGCCTTCGGACCTGCCAGCTAGATGAGAGCCTGGACAGCGGGTCTGCTCGGGGCCATTTTTCCTTCAACATAGAACCTGCCACCGAGTGAGCCTTCGGACCTGCCAGCTAGATGAGAGCCTGGACAGCGGGTCTGCTCGGGGCCATTTTTCCTTCAACATAGAACCTGCCACCGAGTGAGCCTTCGGACCTGCCAGCTAGATGAGAGCCTGGACAGCGGGTCTGCTCATGGCCATTTTCCTTCAACATAGAACCTGCCACCGAGTGAGCCTTCGGACCTGCCAGCTAGATGAGAGCCTGGACAGCGGGTCTGCTCGGGGCCATCTTTGGAGCTTTCGGAGTTTTTCCTACAAGCTGCAGTATCGATCTCAAACATATGTCAAACAAAATATTCTTATTTCAAAACATTTTCATTACATAGTTTTAGGGATAGAAACGTTTAAGATCGTCACCGCTCCAGGTGTGGCTGAGGGGTTGGCCCTCCACGTTCTGAAGGTGATACCCCCCGGACTTTAGCGCTTCCTCCACGACATAGGGGCCTTCCCAGTTGGGATTAAGCTTTCCCACTGCGGCAGACCTCCCGGCCGCGTCAACCTTCTTGAGTATTAGGTCCCCTTTTTCGAACTGCTTGACCCTGATGTGCTTGTCGAAGTACTTGGCCATCCGCCGCTTGACCTCTTCTTGGCGAATGGCTGCTAGATCCCGGGCTTCTTCGATGAGGTCGAGGGAGAGCCGCAACTCCTCTTCGTTCCCAGCTCTCCAATCTTCCTCTCCATTCGTGGCTGCCTTTACCCGTGGCATCATGACTTCGAACTCTATGGGAATGACGACCTCGCAGCCGTGAGAGAGCTTGAAAGGGGTCTCTCCAGTGGCGGTGTTGGGGGTGGTTCTTAAAGCCCACAGGACCGAGGGGAGCTGCTCCACCCAATTGCCCTTAAGATTGAGCAGGTTCACGATGACCTTGTTTGCCGCCTCCACCTGCCCGTTGCTCCTGGGATGGTGGACGGATGCAAACCTGAGGTCTATCCCCAGCTGGCCACAGAAGCTGATGAATTCCTCGCTTGCGAACTGCGGACCATTATCCGTGACTATGGCCTGTGGAAGCCCATGTCGACAAATGATCTCCCCCCATACGAAGTTGCGGACTACCTGGGAGGTGACCTTAGCCAACGCCTTGACCTCCAACCACTTTGAGAAGTAGTCAATCATGACTAGGAGAAATCTCCTCTGCCCACTAGCCTGGGGGAAGGGTCCTACCAGGTCCATCCCCATATGGCGAATGGCCAGGGCACCGTGATACTCTTTAGCCTCTGAGCTGGCATGAGCTGAAGCGGGGCGAACATTTGGCACTTATGGCATTTCTTGGCGAAGGTGGCCGCATCTTTGCTTAGGGTTGGCCAAAAGTATCCCTGCCTCATTATTCTTGCCTCCAACATCCTGCTCCCCGAGTGGCTGCCGCACTCGCCGGAGTGAACTTCTTCCAAGATCCTTGGGACCTCCTCCTCTGAAATGCATCGGGCCAGGAGGCCCGAGAGGGTCTTCCGATACAAGTCCCCCTCATGGAGCACGTAGTAGGCGGACTTATATCGGAAGCGCCTTTGGTCCGGAACCTCCTCCGGAAACTTTCCCGTTGCAAGGAAGGTGACGAAGGGATCCTTCCAGGAGGGCCGCTGCTCCACTTCCATGAGCTCTCCCTCCTCGATCGAAGGGCGGAATAGGTCTGTCAGGGTCCCCCCGGCTCGAGGACCGGATTTGGCCAACCGATCTGCCGGGGTGCTCTCCTCCCGAGGGATGTGCCGGATGGAGAAAGTTTTGAACGTTCCCACGTGACCTCTCACTTTGGCCAAGTACCTTATGAGCGCAGGTTCCCTCGTCTCGAACTCTCCCCTGATCTGAGAGGCTATTACCATCGAGTCGGTGAGGACCTCCACGTCATGGAATCCGAGCTCCTGGGCCAGCCGCAGACCGGCGATCACCGCCTCATACTCCGCCTGGTTGTTGGTGATTGGGAAGTGTATCACTAGTGTCTGCTCGATCTTCACCACGTGGGGACTCTCCAGCACCACCCCTCCTCCGAGAGAATTCTTGCCCGAGGCCCCGTCCACCAGCAGCTTCCACGGAACATGACGAGGGGCTCCATCTTCCTCCATCTCGGCCACATAATCTGCCATGAAATCAGCCACCACCTGCGCCTTCATGGATAGTCGAGGGACGAAGGTAATGTTGAATTCACTTAGCTCTATCGACCACTTTGCTAGCCTTCCCGAGTGCTCCACTCCTTCGAAGATCTGGCGGAGAGGGTGGTCCGTTACTACTTGAATTGAATGGGCCTGGAAGTATGGCCTGAGCTTCCTTGCTGCGACGACCAGAGCAAAGGCCAACTTCTCCAAAATCGGGTACCTGAGCTCCGCCTCCCTCAGGACCCTACTCACGTAGTAGACGGGCAGCTGCTTCTTGCCTTCCTCCCAAACCAGGACGGAGCTTACGGCCTCAGCCCCGACCCCGAGATATAGATATAGATCCTCCCCCTCTTTGGGACCTTGGAGTAGCGGAGCCTTGGTGAGTTGGCTCTTCAAGGCCTGGAAGGCCTCCTCGCATTCCTTTGTCCACTCGAATTTCTGGTTGCCTCGTAACGTTTTGAAGAAGGGGAGCATTTCTCTCCGGCCCGGGAGAGAAACCTGCTCAACCCCGCAAGTTTTCCCGTCAAGCGCTGGACCTCCTTGGCATTTCGAGGCGACCCCAGCTCCATTATGGCCTTAACCTTGTCCGGGTTAGGTTCTACCCCCCAAGGGGTGAGAAGGTGCCCCAGGAATTTCCCCTTACTGGCCCCGAACACACACTTCAGGGGGTTCAAGCGCATCTTCTACTTGTGTAGGGTGGCGAAGGTCTCCTCGAGGTCCTGGATGTGAGAGTTCACGCACTTGCTCTTCACCATAAGGTCATCCACGTAGACCTCCAGGTTCCTTCCCCTTTGCTCCCTAAATACCCGGTCCATCATCTTTTGGTAGGTTGCTCCTGCATTTTTCAGCCCGAAGGGCATCATCTTATAGCAGTAGCATCCCTCCCTGGTGATGAACGAGACGTCTTTGACGTCCGGGGGGTGCATCCTGATCTGGTGATAACCTGAAAAAGCATCCAAAAAACTCATCACAGAAAAACCGACGGCTGAGTCAACCAGCGCGTCGATCCGAGGCAGGGGATAACAATCCTTAGGGCAGGCCTTGTTTAACAATGAAAAATCCACACACATACGCCAGCGGCCATCGGCCTTTTTTACCATTACGACGTTGGAGACCCAGCCTGGGTACTGGATCTCTGATACAAAACCTGCTTCGAGGAGCTTGGCCACCTCCCCGCGGATTGGTTCTTCGAGCTTGCTGGTGAAGGTCCTTCTCTTCTGCCGGATGGGGCGGGCTCCTGGCTCGAGGTTGAGACGATGGCAAGCCACGTTCGCCTCAATGCCTGGCATATCAGCTGCGCTCCATGCGAAGACATCCACGTTCTTCTGGATGCACTCCAGCATCTTCACCCTGTCCTCCGGGTCGAGACCCCCGCTGATCGGCACCTCTTTCACCCTTCCCTCCTGGGTGATGACCTCCATCTCTACCACCTCTTCTGCCGCCTCGAGCCGGGTTGGCTCTTCCCATTGGCCCTTTGCTTCTCGCCCCTCCTCCCGGGCCTCTTCCTCTGCGGCTCCTTCCGCCTCCATCGGCTCGATCTCCTGCTCCTCCTGAGCGACCTCCATCAGCTCGACCTCCTGCTCCTCCTGAGCGACCTCCATATTCTCCTCTCGGGCACCGCCCTCTTCCTCTACTCCTCTCTTCTCCACTTCTTCTCCTGGCCCCTCCGGCCTCGTCATCTCCTTATCCATCCTCTCAGCCTCCGCCATCCAAGAGATGGTGTTGACGACAGTCACATAGCACTGCCTCGCCACCTTAGCATCTCCTCGGATCCGGACCTGGACTCCTCCACTATGGAACTTCAGGAACTGGTGGTACGATGAGGGCACGCACCGAAAAGCACTAATGAGAGGGCATCCGAAGATAGCATTGTAGCTGCTCGGAGCGTCCACAATGACGAACCGGCAGTTCCTTGGGACCCCTCCTAACGTCACTTGGAGACCCACGCCTCCCTCGACCTCCTTTCGCTCCCCTGAGAAACCAAACAGTGGTCCGTCGGAGGCCTTCACCCTCTTCTTCTCCACCTCCATCGCGTCGAAGGCCTTCTTGAAGATCACATTCGCTGAGCTCCCGTTATCCACCAGGATCCGGGAGACCGTGAAATTTTCAATCGTCGTCTGGATCACCAGGGCATCGCAGAATGGATCCTCATAATCTGGCATGTCTTCCGAGGAGAAGGTGAGCTTCTCCGAGGGGGTGGGGTTTGGGAAGTCGACGCGACGTCCCTTCGAAACATCGCCTGGAAGCTCCTCTTGCGAGAGGCCTCTATCCCAACCCCACCATGAATCACCCCGATTCCCCCCCTTGCTCCTACATCAGCCCGGTCTTCACACCTATCCTCTTCCCCTTCCGGGAACACCTCCTCAATCCTGATCGGCTGCTGCCGTGGCTGCCCCCTCTCCCTCATCTCCAGGAACTCGGGGCAGGTGGCTGTTGCGTGACCCTCTTCCTGATGAAAGTCACAATAGGGCAACACCACCCTGCCCCCTCTTCCCGCTCTTCCTCTTCCTCCTCTAGCTCCTCTTCCTCCTCTTCCTCGGCCTACCGCTATGGCTTGCTCCCGCGGAGGGTGAGGGGGTCGGGGGCCCTGCCTCCACCCCGGATTGACTCCCCCCATCTCCCTTCCTTGGTATCCTCCTTCCTGACCTCTCGTTGGTCCTTCCTGGTGCCTCCAGCCCAACCTGTTGTTGGGCTCTTGATTCCTCCAATTCTGAGGCGGTCTTTCGAACCCCTGACCCCTGGGTTCTTCTCGCCTTCTTCCTTCTTGCTGCCTCACCTCGGGCTCGCTCATCTTTGCCAACCTTTTGTAGAACTCCGGGTTGGCCGCCTCCCCTTCTATCTCCTCCGCCGCTCGCTCCATCAACTCCTCAAAGGAGACCGGAGCCCTCCTCTTCAGGTCCATCTTGAAGAACCCGTCTCTCAATCCCACAATGAACGCCATCTTGAGGGCGAATCCCGGCACCTCCTGCACAAGGTGTATCTCCTCCTAGAACCTATCCACGTAATGTGCCAGGGATTCTCCCTCCTTTTGCCTGATCTTGAAGAGAGCCTCCGCATCCTTCTTCCTCTTTTTCGACGTTGAGAAGCGCAGCCGGAAGCCCCGACGCAAATCATCGAATGCGTAGATGGAACCTGCGGGAAGATGTTGGAACCAGTCCCTTGCTTTCTCCTTCAGGGTGGTTGCGAAGAGTCGGCATTGAAAAACATCCGACATGGGAAGGATTGACGTCATGTCCTCAAATCACTGCAGGTGCACGACTGGGTCCTCCTTGCCGGTGTAGTAGGACAACTCCGGCCCTCGAAACCCCTCTGGCACTGGGGCCGAGAGGATCATCTCGCAAAAGGGGCTCCCTTCCCCTATTCGGCGAATGGTCCTCTCGCGCGGAGCCAGCTCGCACACCTCAGCACTCGCCGGGCAGCTGAACAGCTGCCGCCCGGGGAGATCTCGCGCACTGCCTTCTGCTGGCACCTCCTTCCCCGGCCGCTGCCCCGGTGCGTTCTCGCCGATCTGCAGGGGCGGAACCACGGGGACTGCCGGGGTCTCGCACTCGCTCCGCCCAGCGAGAACTGTCTGCAGGACTTCTCGCTTGAACTTCTCAAACATCACCAGCCACTCCCCTGTTGCTGGCGGCTGCGAGTGGCCTGAGTCTGAACCATTTTCCCCACCTCCTGTCATTGAACCTAGCTTGAGATTTTCCTTCACCGGCTACGGTCCACGCTCACCGCACCAAAAATGTTGAAACCAGCAACTGGTCTCCTGAGTTCGGATCCACTGGGGGGTGTAGCCGATGCTTACTTCTCCCTCCCTAGACTCTCGGACCGGTGGAATAGAAACTTGGAATAGACCCAAGGCTGTAGCGAGGAGGTCCCGCCACACACCCGGAAGATCTTAGAGAGCTTCCCCTCCCAAACCAAAGCTCAGTCGGGCACCTTGGAGGACACGGACTGCCAACCAAAACTAGCCTGGAGGAGAGGACTCTCAAGGAATCGGATCTCCTCCAAGGTGCCCTTAAGGGTCTATTTATAGATTTTTCTAGGCTGGTCTGCAAATAACACGAATTCGCATTTTAGTTTTACTAACCGCACCCCAAATTGGTCTGCTAATAGCCTAACTCCGCTGTTCCGAAGGGCTATTTGCAGCCCACAAGGGACATTATGGTCATTCCCCCTCAAAGCCTTTTGGGCGAGTGGTCCGTGAGGGTACCACCCGCTGGGCACCCGCTTAGCTGGGCGAATGTCCACGCTTCCGGGCAAGTGGTCCGTGAGGGCACCACTCACCCAGCTCCTTCTCTCCTGCAGCTTACCCCCACTAACCCGGGGGTATTTTCACCTGTCTGAGCCGGGGCGAATGATCTGACTGGCCGAGGTCTCGCCAGTTGGCATGTGGGTCCCACTCGGCGAATACGGGTTGTACAGGTGAATCATCCAGCGAGAATTCTAGCGACTCTCCTTGAAAATCTTTCGCTTCCTTTTTCTGGTTCTCTCTTCTTGTTGTTGTAATTCATGTTAGGGGCGAGATCCCCCCTTTGTAAGCGAAAACTTTTATAATTAAATGAAACATTTACTTATTTTGTTCTTCGTTCTTTGTTTTCTGCTTACTTTCGTGCCACTCGCGTATAGTTCATGCACTAGTACGTCGCCGGTACTTGACTCTGGGCCATGATCAAGGCGCTCTCGCCTCAGCGGCGTGTGTTAAAGTCGTAGACCATTCGCACGCTCCCATACTCTTCTAGAAATTAGGTGGCGGCCTCGACGATTCCACCGGAAGCGTGACCTTGCCGAGAGCGCGTCTGTTCTGAACAATTCCCGCGTCTCCTTAGGTAGGTTGGGACCTCAGGTGCACTCACCAGGCGAGTGCCCCTCTCGGGGGACTTCACTCGCACACCTAGGGTTGGGCCACTTCCCTTTCCTGGACTTCCTTCCCCTTTGTTCCCTCACCGCGAATCATTTTCCGTATTTCCTTCTGAACGCCTTCCCCCGTCGGCCGGTCGGAGCCCGACAGCGGGATATGCTCGGGGTTGTTCATTTTCATACCCTTTCTTTCTTTTCTGCCACCGAGTGAGCCTACGACCCTGCCAGCTAGGTGAGAGCCTGGTCAGCGGGTCTGCTCGGGGTCAACCACATTTTGAAACTTTCTTTCTTCCCTGCCACTGAGTGAGCCTACGACCCTACCAACTACGTGGGAGCCTGGTCAGCGGGTCTGCTTGGGGCCAACCACATTTTGAAACTTTCTTTCTTCTCTGCCACCGAGTGAGCCTACGGCCCTGCCAGCTAGGTGAGAGCCTGGTCAGCGGGTCTGCTCGGGGTCATTCATTCTCAACCTACCACCAAGTGAGCCTACGACCCTGCCAGCTAGATGGGAGCTTGGTCATCAGGTCTGCTTGGGGTTATTCTCTTTCACATATTAAACATCATCATCTTATAAGTCGACTCCAACCATTCATGAAAGAAAAACAAAGTTCAAAAACAAACCTGAGCAAAACAGATGATCAGCTCACAAAAAGGACTTTCCTCCCCCACTCGGCGAGTGGTATGATCTCGCGGAGTCCACTCGCATACCTCAGCACTCGTCAGGCTGGGGAATATCTGTCATCTGGGCAGATCTTGCCCACTCCCTTTCTCCATTGCTTCCTTCCTGGGTCGTTGATCTGGAGCGTTCTCGCCTATCAGCTGGGATGCGACCATCGGGAAAGCGGGTGTCTCGAACTCTCTTCTGGCGGCGAATGCGAGATGCAAGGTCTGCATGACCTCTGACTTGAAGTCCTCAAATATCCTCATCGTCACCCCACTCGCGGATGGTGGCGAGTTGCCTGGGTCGGATCTTTCCCCTTCACCTCCATCCATGAGGCTCAGCTTGAGTTTTTTTTGTATAGGCTATGGTCCACGCTCACCGCACCATAAATGTTGAAACTGTCAACCGGTCTATATAGTTAGACATAACTATAGTTAGATATAACTATAAAGGAACGTACGACGAACAAGTTAGGCTAGAAAATAAAATGGCAAATGAAGGTTAAATGTATGAATATGATAATCTTGAGTTAAATCAAGAAAGACATTTAGTAATGCATAGAAATTTTCTTCTTCATGAATACAAAACAGAAACCGTACAACCACTTGTAGTAGAACCACTAGACTACCCAATTGAATTACTTTGGCTAAGTCCAATTAATTAAAATAACACCGATCATCGAGATATTAAACTTAATATTTTATGCATAAAAATGTGATAATATTAATAATATATAAAATTATTGCATAAAAATGAAGATTATCCAAAACTTAAAATAATATGTTCATTTGGACAAATTATATTTATAATGACGCACAAATGCTTGTCAGGTGTAATTAACATCCAAAAATCGCCCTCCAAATAAATTCACATGCGACATAAATGTTAGGTTAAGTCATTTGCTGACAGTGCGCAAAAACTGAGCGACATAATAGTCAAAATTGAATGTTATAACCTTACTTAGATCATTTTTTTAATCAACATGTAAAATATTCGTCAGATGAGTCTAAAATGGATATTAACGGCTAAAAATTAAAATTCATTTCCACATCTCATACCACAAATACTGTGGTAAATCAAATCATTGACTTTGTATATATAATATAATAATATGAATTATTATATTATATAAACTCATCCCCATGCATGACAACTTTCAACATATTTTACGCATACGGACATGAATTCAACACCAAATTTCGCATTATGACAAAGAATTAGCCTCATTCTGATACCAAGTGTTAGACAAAAATCTAAGCGAACGGCGATCTTAAACACGTAGTATGAGAATAAAACTTAAGACGGAAAAATATGATCAAGACATGATACGTAAAATTTGCGATATAATTTTCTCCAATTCTACGAACTATAGGCAAGAGCATCTATCATTCATAATATAGGATATTTAAAAAATAAATATCAAGTGTCGTATTCCATGAGGTTGTTGAGTACTTCTACTCACGCAAATTATTATTATTTTATCGGTAAATAAAAATGGTTTTTGTAAATAAAAAGATAAAAATAAAGAAAGAGAGCATTTGATCAAGAATCATTCTTAAGGAAAATATAATAATTAGTTAATCCAAATTTCATAAGCCATTGAAGATAAAAATTCGAACATGGAGGTTCCCAAATTATGAAAGCGTTTCTCTCGAGAATACGCTACCAACTAACCTTAGGTTGATCGATTAAGACTCATCGGTCAATCGAAACCCCTAAGCTTGCTTTATGAGGTGAACCCCACTATTGGATTTGACTATAATTCGGAAGATTTATGTCATCCTCTCTCGAGGGATGCGTACAACTCTTTTCACCATTAAGTGATCTTCTCGTATTCATTGATCTCTCGATCAACTAGAATACGGATCTAAATTGACTATCATATACTAGCAATTTGAAATCAAAGGTAAATCATAATTTTTTTAGGTAAATCATAATTTTTAAAACAAAGACTATGAAAAAAAGATTACGAAATGAAATTACTTAAGAATTCATCCGATTAAATGCTATAAAATTAGCTAAACATAATTAAAGGGAAAAACATTTTTTTAAATAAGAAGTGAAATTACAAGTGCGATGAAGGTAAAATCTAAGCTAGGAATTAAAGGTACAAGACATAAAATAAAATTGCTTGAAAGAAAATACAAATAAAATGACAGAAAATGATCAAATCTAAAGCAGCGACTGGATGCTGATCACTTTAGCAACAGTTGGCTTTTATAGGCAGAAAATTGGGGAGTCACGCCCTTGGTCACGCCCGTGACCAAGGGCGTGTAAGGTGCATAACTACTGTCTTGAAAGCCTAGGAATGTTGAGGAGAAAACCGCCAAAATCAGCTTAACTCGAAGTTACACGCCCTTGGACATGGGCGTGTCCATGTGCGTGTCTAGCTGGATCTAGAAACAGCAGCGGAACGGCTCGATCTGGAGTGATTGCGGCAGTTATTGGACGGGTCACGGTCTCGGTCACGCCCGTGCCCGAGGGCGTTTAATATTAAGCTGAGCTGAAGGCGTGATTTGTCAGCTGGAAAACGGCGGGGGCTGGTCATGGCCGTGACTTGATGTCACTCCCTTGATTACACCCATGACCAAGGGCGTGTAACTTGAAAATGCGCTGAAAAGAGTTATGGAGAAGGTTTTGGTCGTGTACTCATGTCACGCCCTAGGTCACGCCCATGTCCTAGGGCATGCACTTTGCGATTTCGGCAGAAATGCTCCATTAATTCCCTTGAACACGGTTATGGGCTTAAATTTGTTATTTGCAGCCCCAGATTACCTGAAAACACGAAACAAAGTAAATTAGATATATATTAAACTAAAACTATATAAAAATAATAATTTCCACTAAAATATTATATAAAAATAACTATAAATAATGTACTATCAAATACCTCCATACTTAATCTTTTGCTATTCTAGAGCAAAACCAATTTATAAATGTGAGAAGAATCTATAGGACATTTCAAAAAGAATAACTTCTAATTATGCATTTTAAATAATACATGACTCATATCAAAAAATAGTTTTGAAATGTAGATTTATAAGAAATAAGTCATGATTCACCAATCGATGAGTAGAATAAATAATAGTTTAGAAATTCTCCAATCAAATTTTCATAATCAAGAATGTATTGAATTAACCAAAATAATCTAAGATTAGAATTATAAAAACTTTTAACTATATTAGAAACTTAAAAGAAACATATCAAAATATTTACTAAGCTCTCGCAAAAATATCTTGGTTATGAATTGACAATGGATAAATAAGGTAAATATTGGCATTGTTGCGGGTCGCCTAGGGCTCTTGATAGACCGGTTCAACTGAACCACCTTAGCTCGGGAGCAATCTAAGCGCGCAAACAGTCAATTTGAGATTGTTGAGTACACTGGGACTTTTTTAGCGTGGAAAGCCCGGAAAGGGTGAAAAACCACGTGGTCGGAGCTGTGCCGACCAAATTTCACTATCTCTTGAGAGGTTACAACTGGATGCTAAGAGATCGAGTGCGACAGGCCGCTACTCGTTACAATTGTAGAGAGAAAGAGGGAGAGCACTCCGAGGGTGACAGGCCACCTCTCGGAAAAACTAAGTACTTTTCCTACGAGTACAGCAGTGAACCAAAGTGAGAAGGTCGTGCCTGCTTTCCAGAGGACAGAAGTGAGACAGCCCTGTCTGCTTTCGAGAGGACAGAAGTGAGACTGTCCTGCCCGCTTTCCTGAGAACGAAAGCGAGAGCCTTGTCCGCTTTCGAGAACGAAAGCGGGAGCCTTGTCCGCTTTCTTGGGAACGAAAGCGAGAACCTTGTCCGCTTTCGCGAGTAAGGATTTCTCTAAGTCCTCGAAGATGATCTTCAAGCGCCGAAGGAGAAATCCGTGGAAATCTTCAAGGAGCTCTCTCTCGTCTCAAAGTCCAGATCCTTTAAATGAAGCCTTGGGGGCCTTTTTATAGCTTTTGTCGGGGGTAGCCCAGTAATTTTGCCGTCGTAAACACCATAACCACCTTGGCTGACGAGTCATATTTCTCGATTTGGGGCACACGGATCACCATTTTTCATAAATGACCGTCTTGCCCTTTGAGGAAAGGCGACAAACTGTTCCTGAAAAGTGAGAAACTGAAAAGACAAAAAGTGAGCGAGGCGAGGCGCAAAAGTGAGCAGGGCCAAAAAGCGAGCGAGGTGAGGCGAAAAAGTGAGCGAAGCCGAGAAAAGCGGATTTCGGCCCTTTCCGACGCGGGGATGCGGTTTCGGCTACGTCCTCCGCAGAGGGGGACCGGGCCGCACCTTGCACGGGAGGGTGCGGTTTGGCCGCACCCTTCTACGGCCGCACCCCCCTATGGGGGGTGCGGTTTGGCCGCACCCCCCATGGGGGGGTGCGGTTTGGCCGCACCCTCCCCCTGGGGGGTGCGGTTGGGCCGCACCCCCCATGGGGGGGGGGGTGAGGTTTGGCCGCACCCCCTATGGGGGGTGCGGTTGGGCCGCACCCCCCAAGGGGGGTGCGATTGGGCCGCACCCCGTAAGGGGGGGGGGGGGGGGGTGCGGCTTGGCCGCACCTCCCATGGGGGGTGCGGCTTGGCCGCACCCTCCTATGGGGGAGGGTGCGGCTTGGCCGACCCGCGCGCACCCCATGCGGGTGAGGTGCGGGCTAGCCGCCCCCCACTTAGTGGGGCGCGGGCTAACCGCACCCCGGCAGTGGGGTGCGGTTTTGTGCTTACCTGGCGCTGTTTCTAGCGCGTCGTTCTTGCGCGGTGGGTCCTCTACTTCCGCGATCCGGGGTTCGACTGGTTCCCCCTCCTCTCTTTAGCGGGGTTCTCTAGACGCACCCCAAGGCCTTTACAGGTACGCAACATAAGCCCCCCAAACTTCCGGAGTCCGAATCTTGTTGCGAGGAGTTCAGAGGTTTTGATTCTTCTGCGGCGGTTTTTATATCTGAACAGCTTGAGGGTTTCCTGCAAAACTTTGCACGGTTCTGAGCCCGCGGCTTTTAGAAAGTTAGCTTGCACAAGTCTGGGCTTGCGGCTTTTTTGCACGAGTCTGGCTCGCGGCTTTTTGCACGAGTCTGGCTCGCGGCTTTTTGCACGAGTCTGGCTCGCGGCTTTTTGCACGAGTCTGGCTCGCGGTTTTTTGCACGAGTCTGGCTCGCGGCTTTTTGCACGAGTCTGGCTCGCGGCTTTTTGCACGAGTCTGGCTCGCGGCTTGGCCGGTGAATAGCGTTTGTATTCAAACCGAGAGTGAACGTAAGGGGGGCAGGCCCCTACGACACCGGGACTTGACGGCGGAGGAGAAGGGCGAGCCTTCAATCGACGGCGATGCAAAGTCCCCGGGGCAGGGCCCCGAAGTAAAGATTTTTCCTTTATTAAATATAGGTGACGAGGTACGCGTCTATTTTTATAGCAAGAAGTCTTTTTTAAACATAGTTTTTCTAACATAAAACCAGTTTGCGCGAGTCTGGGCTCGCGGCTTAGTACATAACAGAAGATAGGTGCACGAGCCTAAACTCGCGGCTTTATAATAAACGGTAAGATAAGTTTGCACGAGTCGGGGCTCGCGGCTTAGTTGATGATAGACGACTATGTTACTGGTAAAAGCGGCGCAGGTTCTGGGCGTTACAGGTCCGTGGTAGAGTCTTTCCTTCTGCCGTTCTGAGCCCGTATATTCCGGGCTTTACAACCGTAGTGACAACGTATGGGCCTTCCCAGGCTGGTGAGAGCTTATCTCCTTGAGGGCCTTTGCCGGCTGCTTCGATGCTGCGTAGGACGAGATCTCCTACGTTGATTGGCCTGGGTTTTACCCTTCTTTCATAGCCTCGGGCTATGCGCCTTTGGTGGGATGCGGCGCGCTGGGCAGCGTTATCCCGAACCTCGGGAATTAGGTCGAGGTTTTCCCGAAGCAGTCCGTCATTTTCGCTGGGATCGAAGGTTAGCACTCGAGTGCTTGGAACGCCGACGTCGACGGGGATGATAGCTTCGGTACCGTAACAGAGATTGTAAGGCGTTTCTCCCGTGGGGGTCCACTCTGTTGTGCGGTACGCCCACAGTACGTTTGGGAGTGCGTCCACCCATTGTCCCCCAGCTTCTTCTAAACGCGTCTTCAATCCTTTGAGGATGGTGCGGTTTGTGACTTCTACTTGTCCGTTAGTTTGTGGATGTGCTACTGCGGTGTGACGGAGGTTGATCTTCAGGTCTTCGCACATTTTGGTGAAGGATTTCCCGGTGAACTGGGTGCCGTTATCGGCAATGATTGTTGCTGGGATGCCGAAGCGGCAGACGATGTTCTTCCAGACGAATCGTTTAGCGTTTTCTTCCGTGATTTTGGCCAGGGGCTCCGCCTCTACCCACTTGGTGAAGTAATCGATGGCCAGGATGATGAACTTCCTTTGCCCGGATGCTAGAGGCAGTGGGCCGAGAAGGTCGATTCCCCACTGCGCGAATGGCCACGCACCTTGGAGTGCGGAAAGCGAAACTGGGGGCTGATGGGATGTATTGGCGTGCAGTTGACAGCTCCTGCATTTTTGAACAAGCTCGATTGCGTCCCTTTTCATTGTTGGCCAATATAATCCTTGGCGTAGTACCTTCCGCGCCAATGCCTTCCCGCCTAGGTGTTCTCCGCAGATTCCCGCGTGTACTTCTCGGAGGGCATAGTCTGCCTCGTCTGTCGGTAGGCACTTTAGATATGGGCCCGAAAATGCCCGTTTGTAAAGTTCTCCGTCTATTACGGTGAATGATGTCGCCCGCATCCGTAACCTTCGCGCTTCTAAGCTATCTTCAGGGAGGTGTCCGTGTTCAAGGTAAGCTCGCAATGGAGTCATCCAGGATAACTCTTCTTGGTGGATGGCGGCGATCTCCCATGGTCCCTGTATGCTTGGGACCACGATCTCTTCCATCCGGCGTCTTCGAGATTGGTAGCTGGATGGTGAAGTGGCGAGCTTAGACAGGGCATCCGCCCTGGAGTTCTGCTCTCGGGGGATGTGCAAGATTTGATGCGTCGAGATTTTCTGAAGGAGCAATTTTGCAAGCGCGAGGTATTTTGCCATCTGGTCACTTTTGGCCTCATAGTCTCCTTCGACTTGCGAGACTACGAGTTGGGAGTCGGCGTAGACCGTCAGGTTTTCCGCCTTGCAATCGATGGCGAGCCGGAGACCGGCGATTAGCGCCTCGTATTCTGCAACGTTATTTGTTGCGGGGAACTTTAACCGGAGCCCGTAATCCAAGGTGATCTCGTCGGGGCTTACGAGGAGTACTCCTGCTCCTGCCCCTTCTGTTCCTGAGGCACCGTCGACATAGAGAGTCCACCGGGGGCGGGCGTCTTTGGCTAGGTTCGTTTCTGGCGGAATGGTGTATTCCACAACAAAGTCGGCGAGTACTTGCGACTTGATGTCAGGTCGCGGTAGGAATTTAATGTCAAACTCGCCGATCTCTACAGCCCACTTTACTAGCCTCCCCGAGACTTCTGGTTTCTGAAGGATTGCCCGTAGCGGGAGTTGTGTCAACACTTTTACGGTATGAGCCTGGAAGTAGGGCCGAAGCTTTCTGGCTGAGAAGACAAGAGCCAAGGCCGTCTTGTTTGCCGCGGGGTATCTGGTTTCGGTATCAGTGAGGACTTTGCTGATGTAGTAAATCGGTCGTTGCACCCCCCCCCCCCCCCCCCCCTTCATCCTTTACGAGTACCGAGCTGAGAGCTGTAGGTGATATCGCTAGGTACAAGAACAGGGTCTCTCCCGGGGTGGGTTTTGACAAAAGCGGCGGCGAGGCCAGATATTGCTTGAGGAGTTCGAAGGCCGCCTGGCATTCGTCAGTCCATTGGAAACCGGAGTGGCGCGCTCCCCGGAGGATTTTGAAGAAAGGGAGGTATTTGTCTCCTGTCCGTGATAGGAAACGGGATAACGCAGCGATCCTCCCGTTTAGACGTTGCACTTCCTTAATCGAACGAGGTGGTGACATATCTTCTAATGCCTTGATCTTTTCGGGGTTAGCCTCAATCCCTCGATGGGTTACCATGAAACCCAAGAATTTTCCGGCCGTCACACCGAATGCGCACTTGCTGGGATTGAGCCGCATTTGGAAACGACGGAGAAGCTGAAAGCACTTTCCCAAGTCTTTTAAGTGGTCGCAACGGTGGACGCTCTTCACCAACATATCGTCCACGTAAACCTCCATCGTCTCTCCGATGAGGCTCTTGAAGACCTTGTTCATTAGCCTTTGATAGGTGGCTCCAGCGTTTTTAAGGCCGAAGGGCATTACCTTGTAGCAATAGACTCCTCTGTCGGTGCGGAAGGCGGTATGCTCTTCGTCCGCCGGGTTCATCCGTATCTGGTTGTAACCTGAGTAAGCGTCCATGAAGCTAAGTAGCTCGTGGCCGGCTGTCGCGTCGACGAGTTGGTCGATCCTTGGGAGGGGGAAGCTGTCTTTTGGGCATGCCTGGTTCAGGTTGCTATAGTCGACGCACATTCGCCACTTTTCCGAGGCCTTCTTTATCATGACTACGTTAGCCAGCCACGTGGGGTATTCTGCTTCTCGTATGAATCCTGCTTCCAGAAGTTTGGCTACCTCCTCCTCGATCGCCTTCAACCGTTCGGGGGCAAAGTTTCTCTTCTTTTGAATCACAGGTCGGCAGGCGGGGTTGATGTTTAAAGAGTGGTAGATGACATCCGGGTCTACTCCTGGCATGTCTTCCGGGCTCCAGGCGAAGATGTCCCCGTTTCTTTGTAAGAAGGTCGTAAGCTCCTCTCGTTCTTCTTTCGATAAAAGTGACCCGACTTGAACAGTTCGAGCCGGGTCTTGCCGGGAGAGTGGTACTTCTATTAGCCCCTCAACAGGTGCTCCGCGCTGTAAAGTAGCCTCGTCCCGGAGGTCGAAGTTATTGATGTTCAGAGCGGTCGCCTTTACCGGCTGAGCCTGCTTTAAGTAACAGGTTCGGGCTGCCTCTTGATCTCCTCTTACGATCCCTATGCCGGCGGCAGTTGGGAACTTCATAGCCAGATGCAGAATGGATGGGACTGCTCCGAAGATTGATTGGAGCGGCCTCCCGAAGATGGCATTATAGGCGGAGGTAGACTCCACCACCACGAATTGGATGCTATATGTGGACTGCCTTGGAAACTCGCCAAACGTGACGGGGAGGGTGATCATCCCTAGCACCGGGACAGGTCTGTTGTCGAAGCCGTAGACGGGCCCGGCCGCAGGGCTGAGATGATCTTTTGTGAGCTTCATATTTTGCAGAGTGGAGAGGAACAGAACGTCCACTGAGCTTCCATTGTCGACCAGTATTCTCTTCACCTTGAAGCAAGGATCTCCTATCCCTGCACTTATTACGAGCAGATCCTGGTGTGGGAGCCGTAATCCCTGCAGATCTTCTTCTCCGAAAGCGATTGTGACGTCCTGCTTGAGCTTCTTGTCTTCGTGGTCCCTCCCGGACTGGGCAATTGAGAGGATTTGTGACGCTGAGACGGAGGGTCCGGCGATCGTCTCGATCTCTCCTACCATCGGTCTTCCTCCTCCCGCGCCTCGGGGAGCGGGAGGTTGCTCCCTTGCCTCCCTAGGCTGCTGGTGCTGATTAGGGATCTGGCCTTGCAAGAATCTGCCCAGGAGTCCCTGGCGGACGAGGCGCTCGATCTCGTCTTTAAGTCTGGTGCATTCCTCGGTGGTATGCCCGGTCCCTCGATGGAATTCGCAGTACTTGGATTGGTCACCCCTTGGATTTGGGGGTTGCGCCCGGGGCATGCGGAGCTCTGGGTTGTTCTGGATGGCGTAGAGTACATTCGTTCTAGTGGTGTTCAATGGGGTATAGATTCGGGGTGGCAACGGTTCCTGGTCCCTTTGGGGATTACGACGGCGTTCGCCACCGCGGCGCTCCTCGCCGCGTCGCTCCTCTCGCTTGCGGGGGGCTTGATCGGATCCTCTCTTCCTCCCTTGATTACCTTCAAACTGCCGGCGATGTGCCTCGATGGCCTCGTCCGCGGCTATCTGAGCCTCAACTCGGCGAACGAGGTCGGGGTAACTTGGCACGGTTTCTCTCATGAGAGCTGAGTAGAAGCCGCTTGGGCGGAGTCCTCCAAGAAAGACTCCCCGCAGGAGCTCAGGGTCCACCCCTGGGATTTGACGAGCCTCCGTAGTGAAGCGTCTGAAGAAATCTTTGAGCGTTTCACCGTCATTTTGGCGGATCCCTGAGAGGTGGGAGGGATCTCAGACAATTCTGCGGTTGGCGATGAATTGGTCCGCGAACTGCTGTGCCAGCTCCGTGAAGTTGCTGACGGCCCCATTCGGTAGGGAGTGGAACCAAGTGCGTGCTTGTCCCTTCAATGTTGCCGGGAATACTTGACAGAGGAGCTGATCAGGGGCGCTATAAATCCTCATGACGGTGGTGAAGTGATTGACATGCTCTAACGGATCATCCGTTCCGTCAAATGTCTCGATGCTGGGGAGCTTGAAGCCGTTTGGGATTGGATGGGCCAGGACTTGCGGTGACAGTGGGGAGCCGTGGTGCGCGGGACGACGGTCGAGAACTGCGCGTCGCCCTGCTCGGACGTACTCCTCTTCTATCATGTCGCGTATTTCTTCTCGCGTGGTTCTTCCCGTTGCTTGACCAGGGGCATCTCTTCTCGGGCGATTGCGATGGCGGGGCGAGGTGAGCAGAGCTTGCTGCGTTGGAGAATCCTTCCGAGGCTTCGTCCTCCCGAACGACCTCTTCGTTTGGGGCGTGATTCGGAACTGGGGGTGGCGGTGCGTTCAGGGCTGGCGGTTGGATCGGGACTTGAGGTACCCCGAGATTCCTTACGAGAGCCAACATCTCGGCTTGGTGTTCTTCAATTTGCTGCATGCGTACTTCCAGCCCAGCTACGGGAGCAGGTACCGCCTCCTCCCCGGGAGGCGCATTGATAAGCGAGGGGGAGGGGGCTGGATCGACGCGCCCCTCCGGTATTGATCCTTGAGTAGTGCGAGCACTCTTTCTTGCCATTATTGTTGGCCCTCAGAGAGTTTCGGGAACTTTTCCCACAGACGGCACCAAACTGTTGCGGGTCGCTTAGGGCTCTTGGTAGACCGGTTCAACTGAACCGCCTTAGCTCGGGAGCAATCTAAGCGCGCAAACAGTCAATTTGAGATTGTTGAGTACGCTTGGACTTTTTTAGCGTGGAAAACCCGGAAAGGGTGAAAAACCACGTGGTCGGAGCTGTGCCGACCAAATTTCACTATCTCTTGAGAGGTTACAACTGGATGCTAAGAGATCGAGTGCGACAGGCCGCTACTCGTTACAATAGTAAAGAGAAAGAGGGAGAGCACTCCGAGGGTGACAGGCCACCTCTCGGAAAAACTAAGTACTTTTCCTACGAGTACAGCAGTGAACCAAAGTGAGAAGGCCGTGCCTGCTTTCCAGAGGACAGAAGTGAGACAGCCCTGTCTGCTTTCGAGAGGACAGAAGTGATACTGTCCTGCCCGCTTTCCTGAGAACGAAAGCGAGAGCCTTGTCCGCTTTCGAGAACGAAAGCGGGAGCCTTGTCCGCTTTCTTGGGAACGAAAGCGAGAACCTTGTCCGCTTTCGCGAGTAAGGATTTCTCTAAGTCCTCGAAGATGATCTTTAAGCGCCGAAGGAGAAATCCGTGGAAATCTTCAAGGAGCTCTCTCTCGTCTCAAAGTCCGGATCCATTAAATGAAGCCTTGGGGGCCTTTTTATAGCTTTTGCCGGGGGTAGCCCAGTAATTTTGCCGTCGTAACCACCATAACCACCTTGGCTGACGAGTCATATTTCTCGATTTGGGGCACTCGGATCACCATTTTTCATAAATGACTGTCTTGCCCTTTGAGGAAAGGCGACAAACTGTTCCTGAAAAGTGAGAAACTGAAAAGACAAAAAGTGAGCGAGGCGAGGGGCAAAAGTGAGCAGGGCCAAAAAGCGAGCGAGGTGAGGCGAAAAAGTGAGCGAAGCCGAGAAAAGCGGACTTCGGCCCTTTCCGACGCGGGGATGCGGTTTCGGCTACGTCCTCCGCAGAGGGGGACCGGGCTGCACCTTGCACGGGAGGGTGCGGTTTGGCCGCACCCTTCTACGGCCGCACCCCCTTATGGAGGGTGCGGTTTGGCCGCACCCTCCCCCTGGGGGTGGGTGCGGTTGGGCCGCACCCCCCATGGGGGGGGGTGCGGTTTGGCCGCACCCCCCTATGGGGGTGCGGTTGGGCCGCACCCCCCAAGGGGGGGTGCGGTTGGGCCGCACCCCCCAAGGGGGGTGCGGTTGGGCCGCACCCCCCAAGGGGGAGGGTGCGGTTGTCCGCACCCCCCTATGGGGGGTGCGGTTGGGCCGCACCTCCCATGGGGGGTGCGGCTTGGCCGCACCCTCCTATGGGGGAGGGTGCGGCTTGGCCGACCCGCGCGCACCCCATGCGGGTGAGGTGCGGGCTAGCCGCCCCCCACTTAGTGGGGCGCGGGCTAACCGCACCCCGGCAGTGGAGTGCGGTTTTGTGCTTACCTGGCGCTGTTTCTAGCGCGTCGTTCTTGCGCGGTGGGTCCTCTACTTCCGCGATCCGGGGTTCGACTGGTTCCCCCTCCTCTCTTTAGCGGGGTTCTCTAGACGCACCCCAAGGCCTTTACAGGTACGCAACAGGCATATAAGAGATTATTTATTTGGGAAATGATGAATTCTATCCTCTCATTTCTATCTTTTATTTTCTTATTCTTTTTTAAAAATTCAAAATGTATATGTTTATGAGTGATGAATTTTATCCTCTCAACTACATGACATATAATCTTTTATAAACTTTATGTGCATATGTTTAGGAATGATGAATTTTATCCTCTCATCCATGACATATGATCTTTTATAATTTTTTATATTGTCAATCAATAGGTTAAACAAATGGTAGGGGAAGAGCTGAGGTTTAAAGGCTATAAAATTCCAAAGATATATGTTTTGAGAGCATAGAAAATAAAGTGAGACATCTTAAGAATCTATGAGCTAAATTTAATATAAGTAAAATCTAAAGATTTTTAGCACAATTTCTACAAAATTGATTCATGATATTTTAAAGAGAGAAAGTAAAACTAATAAATATCTTAAACAAACCAAGATAATAAAAAATTCATTAAATCAAATTAATCTAAAAAGTAAATCTAACAAATTTTGACGAGACATATAGAATAAAATTAAATAAAAAGAAAACTTTTTTAAAAAGCCTATAAATAAAACTCATAATTAAAATTAATTTTGTCTAAATGAAGTTTGGAGAAATTTAATATTACAAAATTTATTTTATTAGAAATTTGTTTAATATTTTTATTAGTTTTTATATGTTTCTTAAAATTGGATTTTTAAATTAAAATAAAACATAAATATTTTTTAATTCTTGGACTTCCCAAGGGCTACCCAATGACGGGCACGCAAGATACTAGGTGATTCTGTGGGATGAAAACCCAACATGGCCCTTTCACAAGAAATTAGTTTTTTTATTATTTTATAATTTTTTTTAGTATTTTAATTTGCATAGAAAGAAAAGTAAGACACAAAGACATAAAAATTTAAAAGAAAAAAAAGGAAAACATTTTCCCATACACCCCAATACTTAAAAATAAACATTGTCATCAATGTTTATAAACTAAGTATGAATAAAACTTGAAAGGAAAATTCGAAACAAGAAAAATGCAAGAAAAAATAAAGATAAACAAGGGGTGCCTCACAAGAGCGTTTTATTTAACGTCTTTGAGCTAAACGTTAAGGGTTAACTAAAAGAATATTTGAATTTAAAATGCACATGCAACTCCCTTAATTCATGCTGAGGTGAATATGCCAAAATTCATTGCCCGACGACTCCTCCGCTATACTCTTGACTCTTTTGCTGGCGGTTGACTTGAAATTGTGAATCCAAATTACATATACATACCTGAGGTAATTTGGAGTGCTGTAGATGAGTGACAAATGGATCGTGGAAGATGTTTGGTTGCAATGACTCATGCATCATGGACATGAAAACAGTTAGTATCAAAAGAATAAAAAATTAGCGAGTCAGAAACATTTTCACAAGGAGAAATTTCTTGTGAAAGAATAAGATGAAGTGCGGGTTACGTTGTTAAATTTCCAAAGTAAATTGTTATCCAAAAATTTAGTTGGAATACTAAGCGGAATAAAATCATGGGAGACAATAGTTTCATGAATTTCATTTTCAAGGTTAATATTTGGTGAGTGTGAAAATTCATGAAAAAGAGGAATAAATTCGGGCAGAGTAGGAGAATAAAACTATTCTTTTTTTCTATTTCGTCTGGTGCACCGATTATTTTAATAAATTTTTGGTATAAAATATTGTCTTCTTCGTATGAATAGCTATTCAAATTTTGAATAGGAAGAATCGTAGAATCACCAAGAGAAGAAGAAGAGTTTTGTGAGTAAAAAGTGGAGGAATAAAAATTTTGATTAAATGAATTTTCTTCATCGCACCGTAAATTATCCAGGTGATCTTGCCACCATGAATAATTAGTATCAGTGCAATAAGGAATGTCAGAAGAATGATATTCGATAGAAAAATCATTTTGATAACAAAATAATTTTGATAACAAAAAAAATTTTGATAATAAAAAGAACATTCCTCACTAGAATGATTTGCACCACAATAATTACAAATAATTTGACACTTAGTTGCGGCTTCAAAAATATTAATTTTGTATGTAAGCTCATCAATTTTTGCGGTGAAATGAGATAACATTATTTATAAAACAACCGTTACTTAATATAATAGAATAAAAAATTTGAAAAACAGAATTTGGGGGTTGGGAAAAAAGAATGATAAAGTTAATAAAATTTTCGCTTTCAAAATATCAATCCCCGACAACGGCACCAAAAACTTGATACGTAAAATTTGCGATATAATTTTCTCCAATTCTACGAACTATATGCAAGAGCACCTATCGTTCATAATATAAGATATTTAAAAATAAATATCAAGTGTCGTATTCCACGAGGCTGTTGAGTACTTCTACGATCACGCAAATTATTTTATCGGTAAATAAAATTAGTTTTTGTAAATAAAAAGATAAAAATAAAGAAAGAGGACATTTGATCAAGAATCATTCTTAAAGAAAATAATTAGTAAATCTAAATTTCATAAGCAATTGAAGATAAAAATTCGACCGTGGAGGTTCCCAAATTATGAAAGTGTCTCTCTCGAAAATACATGACCAACTAACCTTAGGTTGATCGATTAAGACCCCTCGGTCAGTCGAAACCTCTAAGCTTGCTTTATGAGGTGAACCCCACTATTAGATTTGACTCAAATCCGGAAGATTTATGTCATCCTCTCTCGAGGAGTGCATACAACTCCTTTCACTCTTAAGTGATCTTCTTGTATTCACGGATCTCTCGATCAACTAGAATACAGATCTAAATTGACTATCATATACTAACAATATGAAATTAATAAATTTGAAATCAAAGGTAAATCGTAATTTCTAAAACAAAGACTATGAAAAAGAGATTACGAAATGGAATTACTTAAGAACTCATCCGATCAAATGCTATAAAATTAGCTAAAAATGATTAAAGAGAAAGAACATTTTTATAAATAAGAAGTGAAATTACAAGTGCGATGAAAGTAAAATCTAAGCTAGAAATTAAAGGTACAAGACATAAAGTAAAATTGCATAAAAGAAAATACAAATAAAATGACAGAAAATGATCCAATCTAAAGTAGGGACTGAATGCTGATCACTTTGGCAGTAGCTGGCTTTTATAGGCAGAAAATTGGGGAGTCGTGCCCTTGGTCACGCCCGTGACCAAAGGGCGTGTAAGGTGCATAACTGCTGTCTTGAAAGCCCGGGAACGCTGGGAAGAAAACTGCCAAAATTGACTTAACTCGAAGTTACACGCTCTTGGACACGGACGTGTCTAGCTGGAACTGGAAACGGCAGCAAAATGACTTGATCTGGAGTGATTGCGGCGGTTATCGGATAGGTCACGACCTCGATTATGCCCGTGCCCGAGGGTGTGTAATATTAAGTTGAGTTGGAGGCGTGATCTGGCAGCTGGAAAACGGCTGGGGCTGGTCATGGTCGTGACTTGATGTCACGCCCTTGGTCACGCGCCGTGACCAAGGGCGTGTAACTTGAAAATGCGCTGAAAAGAGTTCTGGAGAAGGTTCTGGCTGTGTACTCATGTCACGCCCTAGGTCACGCTCGTGATCTAGGGCGTGTACTTTGCGATTTCGACAGAAATGCTCCATTAATTCCCCTGAACACGACTGTGGCTTAAATTTACTATTAGCATCCCCATATTGCCTAAAAATACCAAATAAAGTAAATTAGACATATATTTAACTAAAACTATATAAAAATATATTAATTACTACTAAAATATCATATAAAAAAACTATAAATAATGTACTATCAAGCCTCCAACCATTGATGCTTTCACCGAGTAGGGCTCCGACACGAGTAAAAATCTTATAAGCCCTCAATCACTCCATCTAGATGACGTAGGATGAATGATTGATTGAACTTAATTAGGGACAGAGTACCCCTTCATAGGTATTTATAGATGGATTGTCATCAATCACATCATACAATGAGTAGTTACTGCTAATGAATAGTTTTCACTTAAACAGATAGTTATTCTCATAATGAATAAATGTTGACCATTCAGTTAAATGAGAAGTTATCTGTATAGTAGAAAGTTATTGACCATAGCTTAATTGAGAAGCTATTCATATCATGAGAAGTTATTAACTATATTAATTAAAATAATTTCATAATTAATTAATTTATATAAAAATAAATTATTTTAACACACCATTGATATGAAAATTAACCTTCAGACCCGAACACCGACCAACGATTTTATTAGTTTAGTTTTTTTTCCGTGCATTACTGCCTTAAGCGTTTATTCATTTCTATTTATTTAGTCTAAGCATTATAATAAATAATTATTATATATACATTGTTAACTTTATAATACCCATTCCTCGCCTATTCTTCGATTGACCTGGTTTGCCGATCGTGGATCGAACATGATCACCTGTTATCACCGATCCACAATAGCGATTTGCCGATCGGTGTGTGTGTGTGTGGGGGGGGGGGGGGGACACCAATTAGAATGTAGTCAACGTGCGCAAATCAACACACGACAAACCGACACAAAAAACTAAGAAAAACACACACATAATATTGCATTAATGCAATTAATTTGGAGTTATAAGAGTCAGATCTTGTATTAATTTTGAGATATGAATAGAAGCGAGAACAGAACCGACTAGTTCAAATCAAATTCTATATTTAGGATCATGGATCGACTTCGATTTCAAAAAATTGGAACCAAACATATATAAGCTGATTCTTAAATTTGGATGGAACTGAACTGAACCGAGTTGCATCCCAATTAGATAAATGCGTCATACAATTTTAGATCGAATATTGCAAAAGTGGTATGGAATCAATTGTCAACCAATATTATTCCACACTGGCCCGCCCAATTGTGATCTCATTACCCAACCCAATCGAACAACCCGATCTGCAGTCCTCAGACCGATTCACAGCAAGCGTTTCGCACGTGCCGGAGCTTAGCCGTGACGAAGATGAAACTATTTAAGCATCGGGTGAAAATCGCAGCAAAACCCTAGCCCGCGCCGTGAGCAAGTCCCTCTCCTTCGTACGAACCCTAGCGCCTTTTCAATTTCCCATCTCTTCATTCTTCTTTGTTCTCTTAAATCTATAATAAGATATCTTCCAAGTCGATCTGTTCATTATGCTCATCACATCCTCTTGTTTCGTAGATCGACTTATTATATTTTCGATAATTTTCTCATCACTCAAAGAAACATCAATGGAATGTTGCTGATTACTGAAGGAACGGTTTATTTTTCCTTCCGTGTTTTCATTTTGGTGTTTGTTTCATAATTTACTTCCTTTGGTGTAGGATTAGCAGGTAGCGCTGAGCAAAATGTTTACTGCCAGGAAGAAAATTCAAAAGGAGAATGACGGCGAACCAACAGAATTCGAGGATACTGTTGCTCAGGTTATTTATGTGAATTTATATACTTGACACCCATGTTTCCCCTTTATGCGCTTCCTTTGATTTTAATTTTCTCTCATCTACCTGCAGGCGCTATTCGATCTGGAAAACACAAACCAGGAACTGAAGAGTGATTTGAAAGATCTTTTTATTAACTCGGCCGTGTAAGTTTTGATAAATTCTTAGCCCAGGACCTGGCTATCTTCACTTAAGAGCCATGATAATTTCTGTAAAATTCGTTTCTATATTGTAATTGTTTTCTCGTGCAGTCAGATTGATGTTACTGGCAACCGCAAGTCTGTTGTCATTCATGTTCCGTACAGAATCAGGAAGGCATTTCGCAAGGTTCATTCTAGGCTTGTGAAGGAATTGGAGAAGAAGTTTAGTGGCAAGGTTAGTTTATATGTGACTTCTCCTCCCCCAATTTTGATCATCTCATTGTCTAAGGTATTAGGGTTTAGTCTTGGTAGTTTGAGAGGAGCAATTTGCAATATTCATTCTATATTTGGAATAATACCTTTGCAATCTAATATAATTTTTTTGTTCATCTAATGCATTGACATCAAATTAAACTGGTATAAGTTATAGTATTTGTGATTTTATTGTTTCTCCTTTCCTCCTAATTCATTTTTTCCCAAGTATTGTTTAAAATATTATCTCCAAAATACAACTTAACTCTATTTCCATTGACTTTGAATGTTCTATCAATAGGGTGAAATAATTCAATTATTCCGTACAGAACGACTGTTTTCACTGTATAAGACCCAGACCATTGAGAGCGCAATTTTCTTGGGATGAGTCGTAATAAAGAAATATATAGCAGGATTTGATCACCAAGGTTAATTATTTTATTGCCTTGTAAATGGCGGTCATGATATTTTGTAACTCGTTCTTTATAAATTTGAGAATTTTCGTACGCGATATGACGCCATTCATCAAGTTCGTTAATTTACAGATTGCGCTTCTCTCTCACAAAATGTATATCCAGATTCATATTTTTAATTGACCAGTAAGCCTTGTGCTATAATTCAAGGGGTAAATGATAAGCTTTTCCATAAACGAGGAGCTAGGGCGTTGAACCAATTAGTGTTTTATACGCAGTTCGATAAGCCCACAAAACATCTAATTTCTTAGGCCACTTCTTGTGATTTGATTCTACCGATTTTTCAAATATGCGCTTAAGTTCTCTATTAGATACTTCAACTTGACCACTAGTTTGAGGGTGATATGAAGTGACAACTCGGTGGGATACGCCATATTTCTTTTGACCGCGTTCAAATTGTGAGTTGCAGAAGTGTGTGCCCCGGTCACTAATGAGTACTCTTGGAATTCCAAATCGAGCAAATAATTTGCGCAGAAATGTTACTACAACCCAAACGTCATTTGTAGGTAATCCCTGAGCTTTTATACACTTCGAAACATAGCCCATCGCCACTAGGATATATTTATTTCCGAATGACGTTGGGAAATAACTCATAAAGTCTATCCCCCAAACATCAAAATTTCGCAAATCAGGTTATTATTTTGTGGCATCTCATTGGATTTTGATATATTTCCTGCCCTTTGATAGTTATCACAACTTTGAATGAATCAATGGGCATCCCTAAATAGATGAGGCCAGTAAAAGCCTGTTTCAAGCACCTTCTGGGCCGTTCGGTTAGCACTGTAGTGCCCACCAGTTGGTCCATCATGACAGTGATAGAGGATGTTCCTTCCTTCTTTGATCGATACACATCTTCGAATAATAGAATCGACACAAACACGGAATAAATAAGGATCTTCCCAGAAGTGATATTTTAAATCAGTGAATTTTTTCTTCTTCTGTTGATATGTTAGATTCGGGGGAGGAACCTTGACAACCAAATAATTAGCAAAATCTACAAACCAAGGGCAATGTACCTTAGAAATGGTAGTCACAACAAACAAATATTCATCTGGGAAAACAACAAATATTTCAGGCTCATCCAATGCTTCAAGTAAGGGGTTCCCAAACATCAAAATTTCGCAAATCAGGTTATTATTTTGTGGCATCTCATTGGATTTTGATATATTTCCTGCCCTTTGATAGTTATCACAACTTTGAATGAATCAATGGGCATCCCTAAATAGATGAGGCCAGTAAAAGCCTGTTTCAAGCACCTTCTGGGCCGTTCGGTTAGCACTGTAGTGCCCACCAGTTGGTCCATCATGACAGTGATAGAGGATGTTCCTTCCTTCTTTGATCGATACACATCTTCGAATAATAGAATCGACACAAACACGGAATAAATAAGGATCTTCCCAGAAGTGATATTTTAAATCAGTGAATTTTTTCTTCTTCTGTTGATATGTTAGATTCGGGGGAGGAACCCTGACAACCAAATAATTAGCAAAATCTACAAACCAAGGGCAATGTACCTTAGAAATGGTAGTCACAACAAACAAATATTCATCTGGGAAAACAACAAATATTTCAGGCTCATCCAATGCTTCAAGTAAGGGGTTCTCAAGATGGGATAGGTGATCGACCGCTAGATTTTCAGCTCCCCTCTTGTCTTGGATCTCGAGGTCAAATTCTTGGAGCAGATGAACCCATCGAATAAGTCGAGGTTTAGCGTCAGTCTTTGTTAGGAGATATCGCACAATAGAATGATCCGTATATGCTATAACCTTGGATAATGCTAAATACAACCTAAACTTATCGAAAGCGAGTACCACTGCCATTAATTCCTTCTCCGTTGTGGTGTAGTTCTCTTGAGCCGATGTTAATGTTTTGCTAACATAATAGATTGGGTGAAAATGTTTGTTGCGTCGCTGTCCAAGGACATCACCCACAACATAATTACCAGCATCACACATTAGTTCAAAAGGTAGTATAAAGTCAGGAGCTATCATTATTGGTGCGTTTATTAGCTACTTTTTGATATATTTGAATGCACGAAGACATTATGAATCAAAATTAAACATTGTATCTTTTTCTAGAAGTTTAGTTAGGGTTTTTGAGATTTTTGAGAAATCCTTATGAAACGCCTATAGAAGTCGGCATGGCCTAAAAAACTTCGAATGACATTAAAATTGATAGGAGACGGTAGTTTTTCAATAGTTTCTACTTCGCCCTATCCACTTTGGTTCCTCTTCTTGATACTTTATGTCCCAATACTAATTCTTCTCGAACCATGAAGTGATATTTCTCCCAGTTTAAAACTAAGTTAGTTTCTTCACACTTGACCAAGGCTCGACTTAAGTTCTTCAATTAAAGATCAATTGAATCGCTGAATGCCGAGAAATCGTCCATAAAGACTTCCATGATATATTTTACAAGCTCATTAAAAACAGCCAACATACACCTTTGAAATGCGCAGGCGCATTACATAACCCAAATGGCATACACCAATAGACGAAAGTGCGAAAAGGACAAGTAAAAGTAGTTTTTTTGGTCTTTCGGAGCAATGAGTATTTGAAAATATCCTGATAATCCAACAAGAAATCAATAATATGCACGCCCAGACAGTCTCTCCAAAATCTAATCGATGAAAGGAAGGGAAAAAATGATCTCTGCGAGTAGCGTCATTGAGTTTTCTATAATCAATACAGACTCGCCACTTTGTGATTGTCCTTTGAGGAATAAGTTCGTTCTTCTCATTCGCTACAACGGTTAATCCGCCTTTCTTAGGCACAACCTGCACCAGACTGGCCCAAGAATGATCAGAAATTCGGTAAATCATTCCCGCATCCATCAATTTGATAATTCAGGTTTTCACTTCTTCATATTAGGATTAAGCCGATGTTGAGGTTGGATGGATGAGTGGAAATTATTTTCCAACAAGATTTTGTGAGTACAGAATGTAGGATTAATGCACTTAGTATTTGTTATCTTCCAGGTTATATTGTTTTTGTGGGTACGCAAAGCCTCGATCAATTTTGACTTCTCGTAGCCAGAAAGTTGGGAAGATATAATCATGGGTAATTTCGAGTCTCCTTCTAAGTAAGCATATTCTAAATGTTTGGGAAGTTTGTTTATCTCCAAAGTGGGTTGTTCGCCAATAGAGTTCTTAGGATAATTAATTGAATTTAAATTTGGTGTTGTAAATTTTGATGTGCGCAGTTCAAAATCATATTGTTCTAAAAAATTTAGTTGGTTAATAACTTCTTTACGCACAATATTCGGTGAAATATTTTCGGCTAAAGATAGTTGTAAATGATCCCTACATAAAAGCTCAAGTGAAACTGACGACACTAAGTCATCAATCATACCCATCGTAAACTTGGGATCATCAAATTCTAAAGGTTTTCTAGCTTTGTAGCGTTACTAACTAGTTTTTTGATGAATTGTGCTTAACGAATTGGTTGCACACTATTTAAAGGAATTGATAAATTAAAAGATACATCGATACCTGACTGACTGTTAATAATCGGTTGTTCAGTTCCCTTAGTATATTTCTCTTCATGAAGCATTTTGCCCTTTCTGTGACTGACTGACTTCCTTCAGTAAGCCCAATGTAATTTCCTCGTATTTCTTCAGGTGTGTCTCATGTTGTAACATGACTGTTTTGACGTTGTCTAATCACTTTTGCAAACTTTCCGTTCCCATAGAGAGGAGATATCCTCAATCTCCTTACAAATGTGGACGAGGAAAATAAGGAACATCTTTCTCCCAATATTTGCTAAACATGTTATCCTCTATATTCAACAACAAATCTAAGTGAAGACTATTCAAATCATACAAAATAATATATTTGAACTAATAAATAAACATCACACAGATATAAAACAAATATTATTTTATTATATATGTATATTTGATATGATTAATAAAGTTTAGAATTTTTCAGATATTGCAAAGTTAAGATCCACGGCAATGGTGTCAAAAACATGATACACACGATTCGTATTTATGATTTGGATGGATAGAAGTGCGTATTTATTGGCATAGCGTACCTTTCATATGTAGTATGTGATTTATTTATATCAAGGTCGTATTCCACATGGCCTTTGTAAATACCTTCATTCCTTACTTTATTGTCATATCGATATTTAAAATATGGATGTAAATCAAAACTAAGATAATTTTGATGCACTGATTGATCAGATATGTATAAAACTTTTAGAGATAACATATATTGGTTTTGTTCCGTGAAAAGTACATGTTTTCATAATTTACTAAAATATATTTTCTTTGTTTAATATTAGAATTTGTCACTCTTACTCTCATTTTCTTTAGATGGCGGGGGTTCTACGCCACTCTGATTTTCATGGGCAGGACAACACGGGCTATGATTTTAGGGAGATCTACTTGAGATTTGTACTATGGACAATGTTTTAAATGTCGTCCATCATGTCGTCCGGCATGTCTGTTTTGAGGGGAAAGCGATTTTTTTCTAAATTTATTAAAAAAATGTTTTTAATTAATTCGACCGATATCTCGGGAAATATCCGTGAAAACAGGTTATCAGGCAAGTTATTCTCATCGCGGGTTTAAAATTTTCCCTAATTATCCTGCTGCGCCTGATTGGAGTCATATGCGTGCGACTCTATGAGCCGTCATTGTTTTTTCCTCCTCCCTCGTCGTTTGCTTCTTCCTTCTCCCTCATCGTCACTGCGAGTCATTAAACGGCGGGGGTTCCACGCCACTCTGATTTCCATGGCAGGACAACACGAGATCTGATTTTAGGCAGATCTACCTGAGATTTGTACTATGGCCAATGTTTTAAATGTCGTCCATCATGTCGGCTGACATGTCTGTTTTGAGGGGAAAACGATCTTTTTCCAAATTTATTAAAAAAATGTTTTTAATTAATTCGACCGATATCTCAGGAAATATCTGTGAAAACAGGTTATCGGGCAAGTTATTCTCATCGCGGGTTTAAAATTTTCCCTAATTATCCTGTTGCGCCTGATTGGAGTCATATGCGTGCGACTCTATGAGCCGTCATTGCTTCTTCCTCCCTCTTCGTTTGCTTCTTCCTTCTCCCTCATCGTTACTGCGAGTCATTTCTGCCAGTCGTCCCGGTGCTTACTGCTTCCCCCTCTTTTGTCGTCTGTTGCTTCCTCCATTGTCATCTGCGATTGGAACCGTCCCGATGCTTACTGCTAGTGTGCTTCTAGATTCTCTTTGCTGAAAGAACCTCAGATTTCCTTCTAGGAAAAAGGATTTTATCATTATCTGGCTGTTAGGTATCACTCCCAAACCTCATTCAGTCATTCTAATGTCTACTTGGCGCTCTCCCCCTTCTCCTTCCTCATCTCCCCTCATACCGTCGTACATAAATTCATTTTAGATTTTCTCATTCTCTAATATGTTCATTTTAGATTTTAGGTATGAGGGGGAGATGAGGAAGGAGATCAAATATATTAGAAAATAGCAAAATGGGTTAGCTTTGGGGGGTGAACCTTCGTATATTTACTTTATAGATGGATGTGTTTGTCACTAGTGAGCAATCCAGATTTTATTATCGTTGGAGTGCCGATGGGTTTGCTAAGTGCAGCAATATAGTGATCATTTCTTCATGATGTATTTTTTTAGCTTTAAGTTATATTCAATATATTGTGCAAGACCAATGCTCTGGATGCTGAATGAAGGAAGCATGGTTATGTGCACATAAATCAAAATGGATTCTTGAGTCTGCCCTCTCTGATGTCTTTGGCTTTGATTTGAGGGCATGATTCCGCAGCAAACGTGACGGTATAGGGGGCCACTATTTCAGTGGTAATCTGTGAGCAGCCACTTTGTGCATCTATTGTCAAAGGTTCGGTCTTTCTCCTCTGAGAGAAGCCACTTTGGGCATAGGGCCAAAGGTTAGGTCTGTTTCCAATCTTCCCCCGCCCATACCCCCAATGATTGGGGACTATATGGGTTCTGTTGTTGTTGTTGTTGTTGTAAGTTATATTCAATATATTTATAGATTGATGCTGATGCGGAGCAGAGACGAGGACGAGCTTTGGGACCATTCGGGGCTGATTTGGCGACTTTCCATATATGACATTCCCGGATCGACGATCGGACTCCGCAGATGTGTTCGGGTTTGCGTTGCGAATCAATTTGATATATTATTTTATTATTTTTGCATTTATTTTGATGTATTTGGGTGGCCCCACCTCCGCCCAATCATAGCCGTCGATGGTGGGATGCCCTAATAAAGAATTAAGGAAAAAAATATGACTGTACCGGCTACAAGAAAAAATTTCATAATAGTCAATAAGGGCCCCCACCACCCATCAATGCATGGTGTTCTTCGGCTGATCGTTACTCTGGATGGTGAAGATGTTATTGACTGTGAGCCTATATTATGCTATTTACACAGAGGGATGGAAAAAATATCGGAGAACCGAACAATTATACAATATTTGCCTTATGTAACACGTTGGGATTATTTAGCTACTATGTTCACAGAAGCAATAACAGTGAATGCACCAGAACGATTGGAAAGTGTTCAAGTGCCTAAAAGAGCCAGTTATATCAGAGTGAATATGCTGGAGCTAAGTCGTATAGCCTCCCATTTGTTATCGCTTGGCCCTTTTATGGCCGATATCGGTGCACAGACTCCCTTTTTCTATATTTTCAGAGAGAGGGAATTTATATATGATCTATTCGAAGCCGCCACAGGTATGCGGATGATGCATAATTATTTCTGCATCGGAGGAGTAGCTGTGGATTTACCTTATTATAAATATATGGTTTGTGGGCTGATTAGGGGAATTGCAGATTTTGGAGAAGCTTATTCCCGGAATTCCGCGATCCCGACACGGTGCCGACTCCATGGAACCCTATGTGACGACTCCTAGGCCTGTATCTCCCTTCCCAAGGTAACCCCCAACCCTAGCCCTTTTTCCCCCTCCCAAACTCCCTCGCGCAGCCCCCAACAGCCCCCCCAAACAGTCACCATTGGCTGTCCAAAAAATCACCATTGTGTTTGCTGTTCATTTATGAAATTCACTGTTCATTAATATAGTTTCCTCTGCCGCCCTTCCTCCTAGCCATCCACCTGCTGCCGCCCACCCCCTCTACTTCCAGCCAGCCACCGCCACACTCATCCATGGCCAACCGCCCCTCCCAGCCCCCTTTCGAAACCGCCAACCCTTCCCCTATCCCCTCCCAGCAGCCCCCACCGAAACCCTTTCAAACCCACACGTGGATCCGCTTTCCCCCATCCTAAAACGCTAGATCATTCCAGATCTAGGGTTTCCATCCCCGATCCGTTATTTCCACCCCCATACATCATCCCCATACACCGGATCTGTTCTCATACGTCGGATCTATCCACCCCCACCCAGATCTATACCCTAGTAGACGGATCCATCCATTTCCGGTCTGATCTCACCATTCTCGGCCAAGGACAGCCGCCGCCATTCCGTCACGCCTCCGGTTCCACCTTCGGTCGCCGATCTACATACCCGGACCCAAATTCTTCATTGCCTTGGTCAGCCCACTACTCTGTGAGTCTTATTTGTATTGGGATATTTTATTCAGCATTTTATATTGGATTGGACTCTTGTACTTGTTTGAATATCTTGCATGGTAGTTGTTTGCTAGATAATTATCGTGATCTGCAAGATTTATTCATCGCGCGCTCGTGCTTTGGCCCTCCACGCGGAGGAAAACCAAAGCTTGTTCGCTTAATAAATTATTTGTATCTTGCTGTGAATTTATCTGCGTGAGATATTTTAATTATTATCTAACTGTGGCTTAACCGTCGGATTTGCATAACATGTAGGGTTAGGTCACGGTTTATCCACCTCCTATAGATTCGTCCTGCGTCAATTGGTATCAGAGGCAGGTTGTGCGCACTTTTCGATACGTAGTCGTAGAGTCTATAAGATTTTTTCATTATGTCTAGGTGTCAAAATTATGCCTCCCCTCACTTTAGAGGTCTCGAGTCCACTTGCACCCGCACTCATAGATCCCCTTCAGGGAGAGCCTCACGATACTACGATGATTATTCGCGAATGCAGTACACCACTTCCAGAGATTGTGTTGGCCCACCAACACGACCCAACTATGCTAGAAATGATCAGTATGATGATTGTCGTCGTTCTTATCCGTACATGCGAGCGGATCGTGTTGATCCTTCGACACGACTCGGTTACCTTAGGGATGATTATTATGAGGATCGTTGTTCCGAGAGAGATCTTGAGAGTCAGTTTCGTACTGCTACCCCTTCCTTTAACGGCTCATCGAGTCCCGAGTCTTTCAGTTATTGGCTTGTGGACATGGAGTATTATCTTGACCATTTTGAGGTATTCGGTGAGCGTCGCGTCAAGTTTGCGAAACTTAGACTTTTAGATCAGGCAAAGGCATATTGGGCTAGCATTGAGAGGACCCGCGAGCGAGACTATCTTCGTCGCATCATTAGTTGGGTGGACATGAAGCGTACATTGTGTCAGAGGTATCTGCCTTCGTCGTATCAGAGTCGCTTGCTCGACCAATTATTTTCTCTTCAGCAAGGATCCATGTCTGTCGCTGAGTACATGGATTGCTTCGATGAGTTAGTTGTGAGGAGTGATATCAGAGAGGACCCAGCCATGACTGACCACTTCCCGATTTCGGTCTGGGCTTCGATCTGACATTTGTACTAAGGTGATTTATCATAACTCGAAGTCCCTCGAGCAGACATATCAGCTCGCCCTTCGTTATGAGCAGTCTTTGAGAACCGCAAGAGCTAGTCAATTGGATTCTCACATTGACCTTCGCGGTACGAGCCCCTCCCATACTGAGGTCACCACGACGCCTATCATTGTAGCGTCAGACATGATTGAAGTGATACATGATACAGATTTCTCTCACCCCAGTGAGGTGCTTATCCCAGTGAGTGACATATCTCTTGTTTCCGACCCTTCTCTCGTGACCCCGACTGAGAGTGAGCCTGAGCGACCTCTTGAGCTTATAGTGTCGTGCCCCTCACCCACACCACCACCTATGGCATGTCATGGGTTGATTAACACCCCTACCCTGGACTCACGTCTTGACACCGCACCCACAAACCCAGTCTTGAGCTTAGATCTATGTTGCTCTCCCATTGTCGTTACCCTGAGTCACATCACGACCGAGAGACCAGAGCCTGATGTTGATCTCGTAGTGGCTAGTTCATCCATTCACGGGGACACTACCCCTTACGATGATACTCATCTGGAGGACCATGACCCTAGTGACGAGTTCTACGACGAGCCCCCAGTTGAGCCTCCGGATGATCCGCCACATCCTGATGAGCATGGGATTCAGGCGAGCCCCGCTTGTATGAGTATCGATTTATGGAAGCCTCTTCCATTATCGTCCCCGACCCCGCCCCAGAGGATGGATATTGTGTGGAGCATCCAATATTTAGGGCACCACCTGCCGACGCATCGCGCTCTCGCTGAGTTTTGGGATGCATCACCTGCTGACCCACCAGACGAGCCCTTTCTTTTCAGGGACACTCATCACACTATAGAGCCACGTCTTCTAGTCGGTGCACACGCTCTTCATTCAGGTGGTCTTCGCATTTGTGATGACTTTTCTTACACCTCCCGGTGAGCCCCCTGATGTGTTACGTTCCCCGAGAGACTTTTGGCCCTTTACGAGCTCGTCTTTGAGTGTATGTGTCTCACATGATCACCTGAACACTCGTCGTCCACGGGATGAGTTTTTCTACACTCCCCCGAGAGAGCCTCCTGATAGGCCACCTCCTTTGGTAGATTTTCAAGTGATTATTAGCCTATCCCATAGCGAGTATGTTGTGTCCGTCGTGTCTTATTTACATCATTTGCATGAGTCTGTTGAGTCATTTTGTCATCATTTGCACGAGTCTGTTGTGTTGTCTGTTCATCGTTTGCATGTGTGTCATGAGTCGGTCCGACGAATAATCCATATTGGTAATAAATTTTGTAAATCACATGCGGGTGTTCACTGGCAAGTGCAGGTACTTCATGAAGGCGAGCAGGTGATGGTGAGAATCTGCGTTGTGAGGCTCTGTGCGAGGTTTGCTAAAAGCTTGAGCGTTAGGCGAATGGATCCCTATATAATCATGAGACAGATCGAAGCAAACATCTACGATCTTGATATCCCTGCAAGTATGGTATCCACCTGGTATTTATTGTTGAAAATATGACGCCGTACTACGAGCCTCGCGAGTATGTGGACCCAAGCAGTGAGGACTTCCAGCCGCCCACACCTCCACTCCCGTTGCCTTACCACCCTCATAGCCCACTCACGTCTGATGGCCACCACTACTCACCGACTTTTGACACCCACCCACCTGGGGACTCGTCTTCTTTGGTTCTACCCACGGCGCCGCCGATCGCACCGGGATCCACAACTCGTAAGTTGAGCATTGAGAGCTTCATGGAGACCAGATTCCACCAGTGCACTCCTACTACAGACGTTGGTGACACCTGGGTACTTGCGGCAGAGCGTGATCGATTCACCCCTGGACTTCGACTTCAGTACAATTGTCTCTATTTACCGGAGATGACAGCTTTTCAGTCGGGGAGAGCCGATCGGCGAGGACACTCTTCCACCGACGACACTTGGACGACCTCTGGTGGACCTCTTTGAGTTGTACATAGCATTCATCGAGAGAATTCCGTTCCCAATTCATCGGGAGATGAATTCTTTCAAGCCGTGGAGATTGATGCGGAGCAGAGACGAGGACGAGCTTTGGGACCATTCCGGGCTGATTTGACGACTTTCCATATATGAAGCTCCCGGATCGACGATCAGACTCCGCAGATGTGTTCGGATTCGCGTTGCGAATCAATTTGATATATTAGTTTATTATTTTTGCATTTGTTTTGATGTATTTGGGTGGCCCCACCTCCGGCTAATCATAGCCTTCGATGGTGGGATGCCCTAATCCTCCTTTTATTATAAATATATGGTTTGTGGTCTGATTAGGGGAATTGCATATTTTGGAGAAGCTTATTCCCGGAATTCCGCGATCCCGCCACGGTGCCGACTCCGTGGAACCCTAGGTGACGACTCCTAGGCTTGTATCTCCCTCCCCAAGGTACCCCCAACCCTAGCCCTCTTTTCCCCCTCCCAAACTCCCTCCCGCAGCCCCCAACAGCCCCCCAAACAACCACCTTTGGTTGTCCAGAAAATCAACATTCTGTTCACTGTTCATTTATGAAATTCACTGTTCATTAATATAGTTTCCTCTGCCGCCCCTCCTCCTAGCCATCCGTCACGCCTCCGGTTCCACCTTCGGTCGCCGATCTACATACCCGGACCCGAATTCTTCATTGCCTTGGTCAGCCCACTACTCTGTGAGTCTTATTTGTAGTGGGATATTTTATTCAGCATTTTATATTGGATTGGACTCTTTTACTTGTTTGAATATCTTGCATGGTAGTTGTTTGCTAGATAATTATCGTGATCTGCAGAATTTATTCGCCGCGCGCTCGTGCTTGTTCGCTTAATAAATTATTTGTATCTTGCTGTGAATTTATCTGCGTGTGATATTTTAATTATTATCTAACTGTGGCTTAACCGTCGGATTTGCATAACATGTAGGGTTAGGTAACGGTTTATCCACCTCCTATAGATTCGTCCTTCGTCAGATGCACTCTCTTAGGGAAGCGAGAAAAATTCTGTTGGGTTCAGGGTTGATAGATTTCATCCAGATCAACATAATTAAATCATTAGTTCATTGCAATCTTTGTTAAAAATAGAAATGTCCTAAATTAGATTTCATCCAGATCAACATAGTTAAATTTAGTTGTCATTGATGTTAATTTTTTGTTTATGTTGCATTGTGGCTTTTGTCTTAAAATAGTGTGCGATTTATTGTGGCTTACTTTGAATGTAACGATAACTGAATGTTGCTTGAGGTTAGTGAGGTGTCATCTGCAAATCTTTTTTGAAAGTAAACTACTACAAAAAATGTGCATCCTCAGTTATGGTTATGGAAACATTTGCCAATGTTGTTGTTTGATGGTAGGGAGCCATCCAGATGTTGTTTGCCGTGGTTATGGAAACATTTGCCAATGTTGTTGTTTACCAATATAAATAATAAGAAAGAGCTCATAAAACTTTATATAATTGTTACATGTGTCATCATCTTGTGTGTATTTTAGGATTACATAAAAACATAATAGATGCATATTTATATTTTACATAATTAATATTAATATTTATATATTGTAGTTTTAAAAGCTGACATTTTCAAATGTCTCCGACATCCGACATTTAAAAACTCAATCTTATATGTACCCGACATTCAACATTTAAAATGTTGACTATGGATAGAGAGCCCTAAAAATCGTTTTACTGTTCTATGAACCCCAACGATTGACTTTGACATTAAGACGAAAGATTTATGGTTTCCTATTCTTTCTGGGAACATGCAACTCTTTTTATTTGTGTGTGATCCAACATATCAACAATACCCAAAATCATATGACTTGAGTTACTAGTAACTTGTATGAACTCAGTATTCTAGAACTAACGATCTAATCTATTATTAATACGGATAAATCGTAGGAAGTAAAGTAGTAAAAGAAGATTTAAGATATTATTAAACAAAGTAAAATTTATATTACTCAAACACTTGGAAGTACATGATTACATAAACAAACACACATACGATACATACAAAGAGAGAAGGAAGAATAAAAATATACAAGAAAACCTACTAGAGCGGCCTCCATTCTTCATGAGTTTTCCATCTCTTTTCTTCATAGTATTCTACTCTAATCCAAGTTTTCTCTTATTTTTGGATCGAATCAGACATACTTTCTTCAGGTCGAAGTCTTCAATTTATAAAGTTGGCTTTATCGGTAAAATTGGAGTCAACACGCCATTGGCACACGTGCGTGTTACTCTGCCATGTGCCCCCCCAAAAGCGCTTCACTTCACTCTTAAGCATTCAAAATTGCCGAAAACCGCCACAGAATGCCACACGTTCGAGGCACACTGCTGTGTGGCTCAATCGTGTTATTCAATAAGTGCGCAATTTCACTTTAAACGGTCATCCACGTGTTAGGATAAAAGTTTAAGCCATCCCTTGGTCAAAATTGATGATGATCCCCTTGTTGTTCTTATCTAAATATGCCCAAACTTGTCCCGATTCATTTTAATTCGCATATATTTATCATGCACACTTAAATAAACATTAAAAATAAAAAAAACATCATATAAAACACGACTTTTAATCAATCTAAAGTCAATGAACACCGATGAAGCATATAATTAATCATATATAATTAGACTTCAAAATTATAAATTGACAGTCGTGGACTCAGAAAGGAGGGGAGAGAGAATTGAGAAAAATTCCAGAGATCTTTGAGTGACCGGAGTGTTTCCCAGACACTTCTTTCAACAGTATTCTTGTAACTTGGAGGTTTTGTGACCGATCTTCTAGGTCAAGGAAGGAAGCCCGAGGGCAAAGGAGTTCTAAGAGGCAAGTATTTATGTCTGTTCTTTCTTCTCTTAGATCTTCCTAGTCCAAAGACTCTCCTCTCCTTTCCATCTCGTATGTATTTGTATCTATGTAATCAGTTAATCACTACAATTTCTATGATTTACTTTTCATGATCAAAGAAGTATTTTACTACTATTCTAAAATATTTTGGTTAGTCTTCTTTTACACTACGTCTCTTCAAATGCTCGATGATTTATTGCTCACGTATTTTCATCGTGATCTATGATATTCGTGTTTTCATATGATTTTGGGTAGTAACATCAATAAAGTCAAGCATAGTATAAAGGGAGTTGCATGCTCTCTGAAAGAAGAGAGAACCATAAATCCCCTATCTTGGTGTCAAAGCTAAGCGTTGGGATTCACAGAACAGTAAGACGATCTTTAGGGCTCCCTACCCGTAGTACAGATCTCAGGTGAGCCTCCCTAAATTCAGAGCTCCGGTTGTCTAGTTCATAGAAATCAGAGTGACGTGGAATCCCCGGGGATTAGACTTTAAAATCAAACATAACTTCTTTGAACATAATCATAATTTTTTAAAAGATCTTTATCTTGTAGTGATTTTATATAGCCACATAACCCCAAATGTCAAGAGTACTAGTTATCTTGTATTTTGTTTTAGTATTTTGTTTTAATTATTTAAAAATATTTGTTCAAATGTAAAATTATCAAGATAATAATAGAGAATAGAAGTAGGTTATATAAGATATATTAAGAACTCCAATACCACAACAATATGTGCCTTGCCTAAAAAGTACGCAAATCTATCGCTAATTCAGATGCGAAAGGAGCACATCAAGTTTCTGGCGCCGCTTTCGGGGGACGAATGTCAAAAAATTTATCTGGAATTTTTCTTACTAATTGAAAATCTATTTTACCCTGTTAATCTTATGTATTAGTACATTGTTTTGCATATTTGCTTTGCACCCAAAAATACAAAAATAGTTGCTTTCAGTTTGATTTGTTTTAAGAAATTTATTTTTAAGTTCCTTTTTACCGCTTATAAATCTTGTCATATCTAAAATCTCTTTTCTTAATAAGCGTTATCTTTAATTTACCAGGGATATACCACGAATTTTGGTCAAGTAGATCCGGAGCCGGAGCGTTCGCTATGAAAAAGATTACGCCCATTAAAGGAAAGTGGAGTGATATCAAAACTTTTAGAAACCAACATTCCTTTACATCCTAAAACTATGGCTGATAACATGGAAGAAAATAATGGTGAACATACGTGGACTATGTTCGAGTCGACTATGCTGGATCAAATCTAGAGGGCACGCAATCCAATATTGTAAGTACGACAGTAGCCGCTAACAATTTTGATCTCAAACCGAGCATCAACCATATGGTGCAACAGATTGTACAGTTTGACGGACTGCAAGATGACCTCAATAGTCATATCGCAAATTTCCTTGAAAATTTGTGCTACATTTAAAATAAACGGTGCCACCGACGACGTCATACGACTTCGTTTATTCTCTTTCTCCTTGAGAAACAAAGCCAAATAATGGTTGAACACTCTCCCGGGAGATCAATCACAACTTGGAACTTAACGATGGATAAGTTTCTATCAAAATATTTCCCACCTGCAAAGACTGCCAAGTTAAGAAATGACATATCTTCGTATGTTTAGTTAGAATCAGAATCACTATATGATGACTGAGAGAGATTTAAGAACTTATTAAGACGATGCCCCCACCATGCTTTACCCTCTGGTTTCAGATGCAAACCTTTTATAATGGTCTCAACCTTGGGAAGAAACAAATGATTGATGCCTCTGCAGGAGGAACACAGAATAATAATAACCCTAAACCAACATATAATCCACAGAACAACCTGTATTCTTCAACTTATAATCCAGGGTGGCGTAATCATTTTAAATTTTCCTGGACCAACCAAGAGAATGCTCAGAGACCACCAAACAATAATACATTAGGTAATACCCAGGAGTATAGGAGACCCAACCTCGAGGAATTTGTGGGAATGTTTACGAAAAATTTCGATAAGAAAATCCTATCACTCGAAGGATCTCTGCGCAATTAAGAAGGTTCCATTCGGAACCTTGAACAACAAATCGTACAACTAGTTAAGGTGATTTCCGAGAGATTGCAAGGAACTCTACCCGAAAACACTTAGTAAACACGTCATATTTCTTAGAAGTGGGTAAGTCCTTCCAGGGAATACTAAGGGTTTAAAAGATGAAAATAAGCCTACTCACACCATTTTGAGGAAAATCTAAAAGAGACGACAGATCTGAGTGCTCCAACTATCCCTTACCCAAAGGGTACCAAAAGAGAGAGCAACGAGAAAAACTTTAAAGCGTTTTTGGAGATATGATTAAAAAGGTGAATATATTAATATTCCATTACTTGATGCTTTGACTCAAATGCTGAGTTATACGAAATTTAAAAAAAAATTTATCTCGGATGAGAAACTGGGAAGAATTCGACACTATAACAGTTACAGAAGAATGGACAACGATATTTCAAAATAATATTCCACCTAAACTTAAGGATCCAGATTGTTTTATACTTCCATGTTTTATTTCCAATTTCACGCTGAATGCACTATGTGACTCTGGTGCGTCGATTACACTTAGGAAAGATAATAACAATATCGTTCCTGACCCAAATTTATCACCTGTAATTCAGGAACCTTCAGGAGTGGAATTATTTCAGGGCCTTAGTTGGGTCGAAGGATCTTGAAGGGTCGATGAAGCATGAGGAGAGAAAATATTTAGGGAATTAAAAAAGGAAAAAAAAATGATAAGTTGAAAGAAGACCGGTCTGAGAGTAGGGACGAACTTTTGTTTGTTGGCAAGATTATTCAAGTGAAAGAACCTTTGTTTTCATTGTTTATTTGGGATTTGTACAAATCTCAAATGAACAACGTCGTTGTTTATTGCTTTGTTTTTTTCCAGTAATATTGTTCTTTTTTCCAACTTTATTATTTATTTTTATCATATAATTTTTTTGAGCTCACCGGACATATCCAGCAAGCAATACCTTGGTGTTTATTATTTGCAGATGATATTGTTTTGGTCGATGAGACGCGCGAGGGTGTAAACGCGAAACTGGAATCTTGGCGAGACACTTTAGAAAAGAAGGGTTTTAGGTTGAGCAGGACAAAGACAGAGTATATAGAGCTTAAATTTAGTAGTGCAAGAAGGTCAGATGACTCCGTCATTAAATTGGGTGACCAAGATATTTCCCGCAGTGAGTGCTTTAAATATCTGGGATCGATAATTCAAAAAGATGGAGGTGTAGATAAAGATGTGATTCATAGAATCCAAGCAGGTTGGTTGAAGTGGAGAGGCGCGTCTGGGATCCTATGTGATCGTAAAGTACCACTAAAACTTAAAGGCAAGTTTTACCGTACTGCAATTAGGCCTGCAATGCTCTACGGTTCTGAGTGTTGGGCAGTGAATGGTGTACACGAGCAAAAAATGGGAGTCGCGGAGATGAGAATGCTTAGGTGGATGTGTGGTCACACGAGATTGGATAAAATTAGGAATGAATGTATCAGGGATAAGATAGGAGTGGCGCCAATTGTAGAGAAGATGCGAGAAGCTCGTTTAAGATGGTTTGGACATGTACATAGGAGACCATTAGAGGCACCTGTTAGGCGTTGTGAGAGTTTAGTCACTAGACATGTTAAACGGGGGAGGGGTAGACCAAAAAAGACTTGGAATGAAACTATAAAGAAAGACATGATGTACTTAGGCATTAATGAGATTATGCTTAAAGATAGGGCGCAATGGCGACAGAGGATCCATATAGCCGACCCCACTATGGTGGGATAAAGGCTTGAGTGTTGTTGTATATAATTTTTTTGAAATGATGTAAAATGTAAGTATAGGGGAGGGTAACATATTATTTGGAAAAATTTATAACAATAAGTTGTATCTTTATGAATTAGTTTACATTTACAAGAAAATCCTTTCCCCATATGGTTCAATATTCAAGTTTAATAGTACACAATTCTAAAGCTCGACTTTTTGTTTATTCTAGAACAAGTATTTCTTTCATAAAAGTATGCGAATTATTCGAAAAAAAACTCTTAGCGTGTTTGCCATTATCTCATTATGAATGAAGTCGAATTCATTACTTTGTAAACTTAGAAATGTTTGAAATGTACTTTTCAAGTAAAAAAAAGAAATTCTATGAAAACATTGATCATTCAATATTTTCATCAATGATAACATAGTTGATTCAATGATAACATAGTTGATTCAAAAGTTGAGTAAAGGATTATGCTCTTTGAAATTAAAGTTTGTAATTTACATTTCTTAAAACTTGGACTATACACTCTCAAAACATGATTTATTGATGACTCCCCTATTGTGGAAATGATCTAGGCCATCTTTGAAATTGCATTGGAGTCTTGAGCCTTACCGACACATCTTAACCGCTAGTTCCCACATTTGAGCCTTTATACCATTTTCTTTGAAAAATTTTAAAATATTTCCACGAAGGCCCAAATTCCCATCCTTATAACAATCACAACTAAATAGAGTTTTTGTTCTATTATAATAAGTATTGGATGAGATTTGAAAATTGGAGTAAAAACATTTATAGAAAAGAAAAAAATAATAAAGAGAGTTGAAGAAAATAAAAAAATTATACAAATATTCATCTCTCTTTTACAAAAGTATTGAGTGGGAAAAAGAAAATTACATAAGTAAACTCCCCACAAAAATAAAAGTGGGGGTAATATTTTGGAGCGTGGATGTGATCCCGTACTTAAAAGAACGCGCTCAAACCAAGTTTTGTTGTGATTAGCGTTTGCTACCTTGTTATATTCTTCCATAATCACCTAAGCCAAGTTACAACCTAAGGCAAGACCTATGTGATCCAAAATAGGGAGTCAGAATTAACTTGGTAGAGAGTGTAATAATCTATGTTTTTGTTTTGTAAAAAAATTCATTAAACAAAATTGGTGTGATCCAAATTATGATAGAAAAATTTGCCTTTGGAAGTCATTACTTTATTTCTTTTAAATTGGTAAGTCAAAAAAATTAAAATATTTTCATCTCATTTCTTTTGAGCGCAAGTACTATTCCTTGGATTCTATTTTTATTTGGTTTGTTTTCATTTCACATTTTAGGATAAAGTACATGCATAAGAGTGGATTGGCGATGCTTGTGTTAGTTAGACGACTAGCGTAAAATTTAGTCACTCTTATGAATATGGATTGTTTGAGAAACTGTGCAAAAGCTAGATTGTTTCCCGTAAATAACGCGTCGTATGACCCGAATACGACATCTTTGCAAGGACCCCTGCATCTCCAGGACTTGTGGTGTAGTGTTAAATATGCACGAATCCTCATTGTATGGTCCGAATGCGGGTCTTGGCAAGGACCGCGACACTTCCAAGAGGACTTGGATGTAGTGTTAAATATGCAAGATCCCTAGTCCTAGGAAATTAGATTGTGGGATTTATGATTGACTTAGGTTTGAAAGTTGGAATATATGTACGCTAACGAGAAAAATGATGGAAGTAGTGAATACGATGATTAGGAGAGGGATACATATTTTATGTCTCCAAGAGACTAAATGAGTGGGTGAGAGTTAAATTTTTAGACAATTCAGGTTTTAAATTATGGTGCACAGAAAAATAAAATAAAACAAGCAATATTATTGTGGATAATATTTGGAGCGATGAATTTATTGGGGTAATTAGAAAATATGGTAGAATCTTAGCTCTTAAATTGGTCGTAGGAAATGAAACTAAAAATATGGTTAATGCATATGCGCCACAACTAGGATTAAGCGAAACTATTAAAGTGCACTTTTAGGAAAACTTAGATGATTTGGTAAGGGAAATCCCACAAACCGAAAAGATTTTCATGGGAGGACTTAAATGGACATATATGCAGGACTTGAGTGTAGTGTTCAATATGTAGGAGTCCTCGTCGTATGGTCCGAATGCGGCGTCTTGGCAAGAACCGCTGCACCTCCAAGAGGACTTGAGTGTAGTGTTAAATATGCAGGAGCCCTCATATATTAAGACATCCTAGGAAAGTAGATCGTGAGATTTGTGATAGACTTTGGTTTGGAAGTTGGAATATGGGTACGCTAACGGGAACATGATGGAAGTAGTGAATACGATGATTATGAGAGATAAATATTTTTTGTCTGCAAGAGAATAAATGGGTAGGTGAGAAAGTTAAAATTTTAGATAATTCACATTTTAAATTATGGTATGTAGGAAAAATTAAAGCAAGCAATGAAGTAGGTATTATTGTGGATAATATTTGGAGCGATGAATTTATTGGGGTAAGTATAAAAGGTGATACAATTTTAGCTCTTAAATTGGTCATAGGAAATGAAACTATTAATGTGATTAATGCTTATGCGCCACAAGTGGAATTAAGCGAAGCTATTAAATTGCAATTTTGGGAAGACTTAGATGATTTGGTAAGAGAAATCACACATAGCGAGAAGATTTTCATGGGAGGAGACTTAATTGGATATATAACCATATAAGGAAGGACAATATGGATTATACAGACATTCATGGAGGATTTGGATATGGAGAAAGAAATGAAGAAGGAAGAACAATTTTAGACTTTGCTATAACACATGAGATAATTGTGACAAATACATTCTTCATGAAGAGGGAAAAATATTTAATTACGTTTAAGAGCGAATTAAATAAGTCACACATTGACTATTTTATGACTCACAAAATAGATCGAAAGATTTGTAATGATTGCAAAGTCATACCAGGAGAAAATTCGACAACATAATACATGCTAGTTTGGATGTGCAAATTAAATATAGTAAATTTAAGAGGACAAAAATGTTGCTTGCTGTTATGGAACAACTAGTTGATGATCCTTATAATGATCCTTGTGTCACATGAAGAGTTATGTTTTCACATTTAAGGATAAGTGAAAAAATGTATTTTGAGAGTCAAAAGATTGGGTGCCTCCACAAAGAATCTTGGTGGTGATAAGAGGAAGTGCAAGACAAAGACATGACTAGTTATAAAACACTCTGCGCTTGTAGGAATGATGAAAATTCTTAACAATGTATAAATTCGTCAAGAAAGAAGCTAAAAAGACAGTAAGTAGAGCAAAAAGTCAAGCTTATGAAGAATTTTATAAGCGACTAGATACAAAAGATAAGAAAAATATAGTGTTTAAATCAACTAATAAATGTGTTTAACAATTTAATATTTTTTGCAATATAAGAAAAATAGTGTGAAATAATTATATAAAATTAATTATAATATCACATTAACAAAAGTGAAAAAACAAGTATAATCCATTTAAGTATATATATATTATATATTTATATACATGTGTTTTAATATAAATAATATAATACATATATGTCATTTAAACTTATACCGTGAATTTGCTAACATAATATAAAATAAAATAGCGTCACGATATATTCAAAAGTCGTGTTGGCCAATACATCGGAAAATTCGGATATGTCGACTCATATTTTATAAAGTGACAATCTATTTAAAAAAGAAGAAGTCATTTTTCCCTCAAAAAAGATTTGTCGGAGGACATTTAAAACAGTGCTTAGTACATATCATGTAACAACACCCGTCTTTCCTTTGCCTAGAATTCTTTGTATCATCATTATGATATACATAGTTTTAGAGCATTTTCGAGTGTATCCTGCCTTATTTGAGCATGCTCAGGTGTATCCATGACTTATTTTAATTTAAAACTAAAACAAATTGTTTCCGAGAATTTCAGATATTAGTTTTTACTAAAACTTTTGCAATACAATGCATACGGTTATTGCAAGTATCTATGCTTTATATATTAACAATAGTTAGATAGGTCGAAGGAGGGACCCGAGGATTTTGTCTCCTTATTTGACAAGGTATGTGGCCGATATTTTTGTTCAAACTAGTAGAAGTTTGCGACCATGCACTGTATGATTTCCTGATACTGCATTTGTCCTGTGCAGCAAAGAAAAAACTAAACTCTATTTGTAGCTTTTTTGAAAAAAAAACTTGCTTATATTATACTATTTTGTTTTAATACCGGACATCCAACAAGCAATACTTTGGTGTTTATTGTTTGCAGATGATATTGTTTTGATTGATATTGTTTTGGTTGATGAGACGCGCGAGGGTGTAAATGCAAAACTTGAATTTTGACGAGACACTTTAGAAAAGAAGGGTTTTAGGTTGAACATGACAGACAAATTATATGGAGCTTAGATTTAATAGTGCAAGAGGGATTGATGACTCCGTCATTAAGTTGGGTGACCAAGATATTTCTCGCAGTGAGTGCTTTAAATATCTTAGATCGATAGTTCAAAAAGATGGAGGTGTAGATAAAGATGTGATACATAAAATCCAAGCAGGTTGGTTGAAGTGGAGAGGCACGTATGAGATTTTATGTGATCATAAAGTACCATTAAAACTTAAAAGACAAGTTTTACCGTACTGCAATTAGACCAGCGATGCTCTACAGTTGTGAGTCTTGAGCATTGAATTGTGCACATTAGCAAAAAATGGGAGTTGTGGAGATGAGAATGCTCAGGTGGATGTGTGGACACACGTACGTGTCCGAATCATCTTAATCGAGTTTCTCGCATCTTCTCTAATTTCAACCTGTTCCATTAATAAATTGCGAAAGAATAAGCTTCCTGAACCTATTATTAGAGTCATTTGATTAAAAAACTTTCATTTCATTTACTTATGATTGATTTGAATAATTCACAAATTTCCTTACTCTGACCATCAGTTTGTGCTACCACATTATCATTGTTATGTAAATTTGATGATTAAATATACCATTTTTTGGATCAATGATCCTTCTGGCGTGCAATCCAACATGAAATCTTCCTTAGTTCTTAGTTGTAATCATCAAATTTTTAACCTTCTGCAGTTGCATTTTCTTCTTTGACTTCATCCTACCGTGTTATAAGTTACTGTCATCAATCTTTTAGTCCAAGATGGAAACAATCAAACATCATTGCTTATTTATATATATATCAACTCGCATTTCTTACCGCGTTATACAAAAGAAGGAAATAACTATATATTTCTCGATGCATCATTTACTTTATGTTATAATACTTTGTTTTTGTAGGATGTTATCATTATCGCTACTCGAAGGATAGTGAGACCCCCGAAGAAAGGCTCCTCCGTGATTCGCCCTCGTAGCCGCACTCTCACTGCCGTGCACGATGCTACTTTGGAAGACCTCGTGTACCCCGCCGAGATTGTCGGAAAGCGTGTGCGATATCAGTTGGATGGAACCAAGATTGTCAAGGTGAGGATGCTCTTTATAATTTATCATTCCTTTCTTCAATCCTTCTTTAGCAGGTGGGTCCTCTACCTCCACATTCCTCTGGATCAACAAAAAAGCATTCTAAGTAAATAAAATAGTTATTTAACCCCGGGAGAGCCGAACGCTGGCCCATTATCCTCACTAATTTTCCTTGATCCTAACCTGCCCCCACTGGTTGTGCGTTTAGGGTTTAAGGTTTGCTTAAGACGGTGGAGGCAACCCCACCAAATACTTGAATGCCATCCACACGCAGGTTCAGTATCCGTGTGAGCTACAGACCATGTGAACTGCGGATTTCCTCTGGATCCTTGTTGGGGCAAATCCAAGGCCCGATTGGGTTCTTAGTGTCTGGGAGTAACAAGAGATTTTACTTTGTTTTATGCTGCAGATATTCCTGGACCCCAAAGAGCGCAACAACACCGAGTACAAGTTGGAGGCTTTCTCAGCAGTCTACCGCAAATTGTGCGGGAAAGAAGTTGTGTTTGAGTACCCGGTGGTTGCCGAGACCTCTTGAGAATTTTTGGCTTTTAACTTCATTGCATTTTTGTTAACTTAGGAAATTGGATTTCTTGGATTGTTAACCAGTACCGTGTTATGCATGGTTAAATCATTGAGTGGCAGCCTGACCATTAATCTTCTTTTTTTATTGTTATTAATTTGTTTTGTATTTTCTGAATATCTTTTTTACTATGAACTTCATTTTTTATAAGTTTGCCAAGCTGCAGATACATGTCTTTGGATCGAATGTTGATTTATTAAGGGGCTTACATATTTAAGGCTCCGTTTGGCATAGCGGTGGCGGTCGTTAACTTGCGGTGGTTATGAACCATCGTTCGTGAACGCCCGACCTCACCTAAGGAACTTTATTCACTTTTATGTTCAAAAGCAGTTTTATTTTTGTGGTGGTCATAACTCATAACCATTGTCATGTCAAACATACGTCGTAAGATGGTGGAGTTGTCCAAACTCACAGGAGCAAAAACTCCGCGCCAAACAGAGCCTACGTGCGGAAGCTGCGGTCAAATTTCGAGTGGTTGCAGTTGAGTTTTCATCTTTCAATCACCAAGAATGCGAATCCGTCGCTAATCTACGGCGTTGGTAGGGTTTTCTAGTTTGCTGAGAATTTTCATCGTGCTTCGGTTTGAGGAATGCTAACTTGGTAGCCAAGTTGACTTCCAATTTTTTCTTCTAAGCTGGCTATTCATAGCAATTTCTTTTAGTTTCTTTGTGTTGAAACCAAAACTTGAGAACAAGACTTAGTCTCTGTGGAGTTCGGGCCCTCAATAAATTCAGGGGTGACCAACACTTACTCCCCCCAAGGGAGAGCTCTAGGCTAAGAGGCTAAGGAACTAGGAATAAAGCCAAAGGCTTAGCGAGGAGGTTCAATCACACACCCGGAAGATCTTAGAGCGCTTTCACTCCCAAGCCAATGTTAAGCTTGGGCACCCTTTGGAGGCTCTCCTCACCCACTAGAGAGATTTGGGGAGAGATAGCCAAAAGAGAGATCTAGAGAGAAGTCACTCCAAATGGTGCCCCCTTGGTCTTATTTATAGAATTTTGAACTTGGTCTGCAAATAACCGCAATCTGGCCTACGAGATTACCAAAATACCCTCAAGATTGGCCTGTCAATAGCCAAATCCAGCCATTCCAAGGCGCTAAACACAGACCACCCCCTCTCTTCGGGGCTGGGGCGAGGCGAGCTGGAAGGGTGCCTCCCTCCTGAGCCTGCCCCCTTTGCTGGGAGCGGGGCGAGAGGAGCTCGCCCCCCCCCCCCCCCCCCCCCCCCCCCCCCCCCTTGTTGGGAGCGGGGCGAGAGGAGCTCGCCCCCTTGCTGGGAGCGGGGCGAGAGGAGCTCGCCCCCTCCTTGGGCGCGGGGGCGAGAGGAGCTCGCCCCCCTCTTTGTCGCCCCCTCTTTGGGAGCGGGGGCAAGAGGAGCTCGCCCCCCCCTCTTTGGGAGCGGGGGCGAGAGGAGCTCGCCCCCCTTGCTGGGAGCGGGGCGAGAGGAGCTCGCCCCCTCCTTGGGAGCGGGGCGAGAGGAGCTCGCCCCCTCCTTGGGAGCGGGGGCGAGAGGAGCTCGCCCCCCTTGCTGGGAGCGGGGAGAGAGGAGCTCGCCCCCTCCTTGGGAGCGGGGGCGAGAGGAGCTCGCCCCCCTCTTTGGGAACGGGGGCGAGAGGAGCTCGCCCCCTTGCCGGGAGCGGGGCGAGAGGAGCTCGCCCCCTCCTTGGGAGCGGGGGCGAGAGGAGCTCGCCCCCTCCTTGGGAGCGGGGGCGAGAGGAGCTCGCCCCCCTCTTTGGGAGCGGGGGGGGGGGGGGGGGGGGGGGGGGGGGGGGCGAGAGGAGCTCGCCTCCTTGCTGGGAGCGGGGCGAGAGGAGCTCGCCCCCTCCTTGGTAGCGGGGGCGAGAGGAGCTCGCCCCCCTCTTTGGGAGTGGGGCGAGAGGAGCTCGCCGCCCTTGCTGGGAGCCGGGCGAGAGGAGCTCGCCCCCCGCTTTGGGAACGGGGGCGAGAGGAGCTCCCTCCCTTGCTGGGAGCGGGGCGAGAGGAGCTCGCCCCTTCCTTGGGAGTGGGGCGAGAGGAGCTCGCCCCCTTGCTGGGAGCGGGGCGAGAGGAGCTCGCCCCCTTCTTGGGAGCGGGGGTGAGAGGAGCTCGCCCCCCTCTTTGGGAACGGGGGCGAGAGGAGCTCGCCCCCCTTGCTGGCGGGGCGAGAGGAGCTCGCGCCCTTGCTGGGAGCGGGGCGAGAGGAGCTCGCCCCCTCTTGCTCGCCTCCTGCACGAGCTGGGTGAGCGGGAGGTCTCTACCTCCACCGCTCGCCCTCCTCTCTCCTTGCCCTGGAACATACTAAAAAATGATGTCAAAAATGCCTCATGGGATCTGGGGGCCCACTCGACGAATACAAGGTTGTACACAATCCCCGCTCTTTTCGAGCGAGGTACACGCTCGGAAAGAAAAGTCCAACCCTGTATATTCGGCAAGTGACGCCGAAAGAAATCGAGAAGACTCCACTTCGTCCCGGTGAAAATTTACTAGGGCTCTCCTGGGAGGTTAACCTGCCCTGCCGGCTAGTGAGAGCCCGGTCAGCGGAACCATCCGAGGGGAAGAGAACTTTGCCTCCCTGGGAGGTCAACCTGCCCTGCCGGCTAGTGAGAGCCCGGTCAGCGGAACCATCCGAGGGAAAGAGAACTTGGCCTCCCTGGGAGGAAAACCTGCCCTGCCGGCTAGTGAGAGCCCGGTCAGCGGAACCATCCGAGGGGAAGAGAACTTTGCCTCCGGGGGAGGTCAACCTACCCTGTCGGCTAGTGAGAGCTCGGTCAGCGGAACCGTCCGAGGGAAAAAGAATATATCCTCCCTGGGAGGTTACCCTGGGAGGTCAACCTGCCCTGCTGGCTAGTGAGAGCCCGATCAGCGGAACCGTCCGAGTGGAAAAGAACATAGCCTCCCTGGGAGGTCAACCTGCCCTGCCGGCTAGTGAGAGCCCGGTCAGCGGAACCGTCCGAGGGAAAAGAACCCTGCCTCCCTAGGAGGTCAACCTGCCCTGCCGGCTAGTGAGAGCCCGGTCAGCGGAACCGTCCGAGGGGAAAAGAACATAGCCTCCCTGGGAGGTCAACCTGCCCTGCCGGCTAAGTAGAGCCCGATCAGCGGAACCGTCCGAGGGGAAAAGAACATAGCCTCCTTGGGAGGTCAACCTGCCCTGCCGGCTAGTGAGAGCCCGGTCAGCGGAACCGTCAGAGGGGAAAAGAACATAGCCTCCCTGGGAGGTCAACCTGCCCTGCCGGCTAGTGAGAGCCCGGTCACCCTGCCGGCTAGTGAGAGCCCGGTCAGCGGAACCGTACGAGGGGAAAAGGACATAGCCTCCCTGAGAGGTCAACCTGCCATGCCGGCTAGTTAGAGCCCGGTCAGCGGAACTGTCCGAGGGGAAAAGAACATAGCCTCCCTGGGAGGTCAACCTGCCCTGCCGGCTAGTGAGAGCCCGATCAGCGGAACAGTCCGAGGGGAAAAGAACATAGCCTCCCTGGGAGGTCAACCTGCCCTGCCAGCTAGTGAGACCCGGTCAGCGGAACCATCCGAGGGGAAAAGAACTTTGCCTCCCTAGGAGGTCAACCTGCCCTGCCGGCTAGTGAGAGCCCGGTCAGCGGAACCATCCGAGGGGAAGAGAACTTAGCCTCCCTGGGAGGTCAACCTGCCCCGCCGGCTAGTGAGAGCCCGGTCAGCGGAACCATCCGAGGGGAAGATAACTTTGCCTCCCTGGGAGGTCAACCTGCCCCGCCGGCTAGTGAGAGCCCGGTCAGCGGAACCATCCGATGGGAAGATAACTTTGCCTCCCTGGGAGGTCAATCTGCCCTGCCGGCTAGTGAGAGCCCGGTCAGCGGAACCATCCGAGCGGAAAAGAACTTTGCCTCCCTGGGAGGTCAACCTGCCCCGCCGGCTAGTGAGAGCTCGGTCAGCGGAACCATCCGAGGGGAAGAGAACTTTGCCTCCCTGGGAGGTCAACCTGCCCTGCCAGCTAGTGAGAGCCCGGTCAGCGGAACCATCCGAGGGGAAAAGAACTTTGCCTCCATGGGAGGTCAACCTACCCCGCCGGCTAGTGAGAGCCCGGTCAGCGGAACCATCCGAGGGGAAAAGAACTTTGCCTCCCTGGGAGGTCAACCTGCCCTGCCGGCTAGTGAAAGCCCGGTCAGCGGAACCATCCGAGGGGAAGTGAACTTGGCCTCCCTGGGAGGTCAACCTGCCCTGCCGGCTAGTGAGAGCCCGGTCAGCGGAACCATCCGAGGGGAAGAGAACTCTGCCTCCCTGGGAGGTCAACCTGCCCTGCCGGCTAGTGAGAGTCCGGTCAGCGAAATCGTCCGAGGGGAAAAGAACAAAGCCTCCCTGAGAGGTCAACCTGCCCTTCCGGCTAGTGAGAGCCCGGTCAGCGGAACCGTCCGAGGGGAAAAGAACATAGCCTCCCTGGGAGGTCAACCTGCCCTGCCGGCTAGTGAGAGCCCAGTCAGCGGAACCGTCCGAGGGGAAGAGAACTTAGCCTCCCTGGAGGTCAACCTGCCCCGCCGGCTAGTGAGAGCCCGGTCAGCGGAACCATCCGAGGGGAAGAGAACTTTGCCTCCCTGGGAGGTCAACCTGCCTCGCCGACTAGTGAGAGCCCGGTCAGTGGAACCATCAGAGAGGAAGAGAACTTCCCTGGTAGGTCAACCTGCCCCGCCGGCTAGTGAGAGCGCGGTCAGCGGAACCATCCGAGGGGAAGAGAACTTTGCCTCCCTGGGAGGTCAACCTGCCCTGTCGGTTAGTGAGAGCCCGGTCAGCGGAACCATCCGAGGGGAAGAGAACTTAGCCTCCCTGGGAGGTCAACCTGCCCCGCCGGCTAGTGAGAGCCCGGTCAGCGGAACCATCCGAGGGGAAGAGAACTTTGCCTCCCTGGGAGGTCAACCTGCCTGGCCGGCTAGTGAGAGCCCGATCAGCGGAACCATCCGAGGGGAAGAGAACTTTGCCTCCCTGGGAGGTCAACCTGCCCCGCCGGCTAGTGAGAGCCCGGTCAGCGGAACCATCCGAGGGGAAGAGAACTTTGCCTCCCTGGGAGGTCAACCTGCCCTGTCGGCTAGTGAGAGCCCGGTCAGCGGAACCATCCGATGGGAGGAGAACTTTGCCTCCCTGGGAGGTCAACCTGCCGAGCCGGCTAGTGAGAGCCTGGTCAGCGGAGCCATCTGAGGGGAAGATAACTTTGTCTCCCTGAGAGGTCAACCTGCGCTGCCGGCTAGTGAGGGCCCGGTCAACGGAACCATCCGAGGGGAAGAGAACTTTGCCTCCCTGGGAGGTCAACCTGCCCTGCCGGCTAGTGAGAGCCCGGTCATCGGAACCATCCGAGGGGAAAAGAACTTTGCCTCCCTGGGAGGTCAACCTACCCTGCCGGCTAGTGAGAGCCCGGTCTGCGGAACCATCCAAGGGGAAGAGAACTTAGCCTCCCTGGGAGGTCAACCTGCCCCGCCGGCTAGTGAGAGCCCGGTCAGCGGAACCATCCGAGGGGAAGAGAACTTTGCCTCACTGGGAGGTCAACCTGCCCTGCCGGCTAGTGAGAGCCCGGTCAGCGGAACCATCCGAGGGGAAGTGAACTTAGCCTCCATGGGAGGTCAACCTGCCCCGCCGGCTAGTGAGAGCCCGGTCAGCGGAACCATCCGAGGGGAAGAGAACTTTGCCTCTCTGGGAGGTCAACCTGCCCTGCCGGCTAGTGAGAGCCTGATCAGCGGAACCATCCGAGGGGAAGAGAACTTTGCCTCCCTGGGAGATCAACCTGCCCCGCCGGCTAGTGAGAGCCCGGTCAACGGAACCATCCGAGGGGAAGAGAACTTTGCCTCCCTGGGAGGTCAACCTGCCCTGCCGGCTAGTGAGAGCCCGGTCAGCGGAACCATCCGAGGGGAAGAGAACTTTGCCTCCCTAGGAGGTCAACCTGCCCTACCGGCTAGTGAGAGCCCGGTCAGCGGAACCATCCGAGGGGAAGAGAACTCTGCCTCCCTGGGAGGTCAACCTGCCCTGCCGGCTAGTGAGAGTCCTGTCAGCGAAATCGTCCGAGGGGAAAAGAACATAGCCTCCCTGAGAGGTCAACCTGCCCTGCCGGCTAGTGAGAGCCCGGTCAGCGGAACCGTCCGAGGGGAAAAGAACATAGCCTCCCTGGGAGGTCAACCTGCCCTGCCGGCTAGTGAGAGCCCAGTCAGCGGAACCGTCCGAGGGGAAGAGAACTTAGCCTCCCTGGAGGTCAACCTGCCCCGCCGGCTAGTGAGAGCCCGGTCAGCGGAACCATCCGAGGGGAAGAGAACTTTGCCTTCCTGGGAGGTCAACCTGCCCCGCCGGCTAGTGAGAGTCCGGTCAGTGGAACAATCAGAGAGGAAGAGAACTTCCCTGGTAGGTCAACCTGCCCCGCCGGCTAGTGAGAGCGCGGTCAGCGGAACCATCCGAGGGGAAGAGAACTTTGCCTCCCTGGGAGGTCAACCTGCCCTGCCGGTTAGTGAGAGCCCGGTCAGCGGAACCATCCGAGGGGAAGAGAACTTAGCCTCCCTGGGAGGTCAACCTGCCCCGCCGGCTAGTGAGAGCCCGGTCAGCGGAACCATCCGAGGGGAAGAGAACTTTGTCTCCCTCGGAGGTCAACCTGCCCTGTCGGCTAGTGAGAGCCCGGTCAGCGGAACCATCCGATGGGAGGAGAACTTTGCCTCCCTGGGAGGTCAACCTGCCGTGCCGGCTAGTGAGAGCCCGGTCAGCGGAGCCATCCGAGGGGAAGAGAATTTTGTCTCCCTGAGAGGTCAACCTGCCCTGCCGGCTAGTGAGAGCCCGGTCAACGGAACCATCCGAGGGGAAGAGAACTTTGTCTCCCTGGGAGGTAAACCTGCCCTGCCGGCTAGTGAGAGCCCGGTCATCGGAACCATCCGAGGGGAAAAGAACTTTGCCTCCCTGGGAGGTCAACCTACCCTGCCGCTAGTGAGAGCCCGGTCTGCGGAACCATCCGAGGGGAAGAGAACTTAGCCTCCCTGGGAGGTCAACCTGCCCCACCGGCTAGTGAGAGCCCGGTCAGTGGAACCATCTGAGGGGAAGAGAACTTTGCCTCCCTGGGAGGTCAACCTGCCCTGCCGGCTAGTGTGAGCCCGGTCAGCGGAACCATCCGAGGGGAAGTGAACTTAGCCTCCATGGGAGGTCAACCTGCCCCGTCGGCTAGTGAGAGCCCGGTCAGCGGAACCATCCGAGGGGAAGAAAACTTTGCCTCTCTGGGAGGTCAACCTGCCCTGCCGGCTAGTGAGAGCCTGATCAGCGGAACCATCCGAGGGGAAGAGAACTTTGCCTCCCTGGGAGATCAACCTGCCCCGCCGGCTAGTGAGAGCCCGGTCAACGGAACCATCCGAGGGGAAGAGAATTTTGCCTCCCTGGGAGGTCAACCTGCCCTGCCGGCTAGTGAGAGCCCGGTCAGCGGAACCATCCGAGGGGAAGAGAACTTTGCCTCCCTAGGAGGTCAACCTGCCCTGCCGGCTAGTGAGAGCCCGGTTAGCGGAACCATCCGAGGGGAAGAGAACTTTGCCTCCCTGGGAGGTCAACCTGCCCTGCCGGCTAGTGAGAGCCTGGTCAGCGGAACCATCCGAGGGAAAGAGAACTTTGCCTCCCTGGGAGGTCAACCTGCCCTGCCGGCTAGTGAGAGCCCGGTCAGCGGAACCATCCGAGGGGAAAAGAACTTTGCCTCCCTGGGAGGTTAACCTGCCCCGCCGGCTAGTGAGAGCCCGGTCAGCGGAACCATCCGAGGGGAAAAGAACTTTGAAAAACTTTTATTACATTAGTCATCCGGTTACACGCGAGAAAAACTAAGGAAATAGACCATCATATTACATGGATTTAAAGAAAAAGCTAAGCACGGAGAGCGGGACTCGGATTTCTACTCCCAGGCATGGTCCTCCTCGACTTCCTCTGGTTGCTGACGTTGCGACTTCGGACGCCTTGCCTCCCTCATTTCCAAGAACTCGGGGCAGGTTGATGTCGCGTGACCCTCCTCATCGTGGAAATCACAATAAGGTAACTCCACCCGGACTCCTCCTCTTCCTCCCTTACGATTTCTTCTTCTTCTGTAGCCGATCATCATGGTTTGTTGGGGTGGTGGAGAGGGTGCCTTCGGTCCCTGCCTCCACCCTGGGAGGTCGGGTCCCTATCCCTGGAAATTGTCCTCCTCTTGGTCGAACTTCCTCTTGGGAGCCCCTACCCTCCCCTCTTGCTGCCTTGCCTCTGGCTCACTTAGCTTGGCCAACCTTCTCGCGAACTCCGGGTTGGCCTCCTCACTCTCAACTTCTTCCGCCACCCTTTCCATCAACTCATCAAAAGACAAAGGAGCTCTCCTCTTGAGGTCCCTTTTGAAGAATCCCCCCTGCAGCCCCACGATGAAAGCGAGCTGGAGGGTGTAGCCTAGCACCTCTTGGGTGAGGAGAACCTCCTCCTGGAACCGGTCAACATAGTGAGCCATTGACTCTCCTGGTTCTTGCTTGATCTTGAAAAGTGCTTCGACATCTTTCTTCCTCTTTCTTGATGTAGAGAAGCGTAGCAGGAAAACTTGACGCAAGTCTTCGAAGGCGTAGATGGATCCCGCAGGGAGCTGGTGGAACCAATCTCTAGCCTTCTCCTTCAGAGTTGTCGCGAAGAGTCGACACTTGAAAGCGTCCGACATGGGCCTGATGGAGACCATGTCCTCAAACCACTGCAGGTGCAGGACGGGGTCATCCTTGCCGGAGTAGTGAGACATCTCCGCCCCCCTGAACCCCTCTGGAACCGGGGTTGAAAGGATCAACTCACAAAAGGGATTTCTCTCTCTCTCCCCCCTCTGGGGTTGGGCGAGTGGGGGCCTGGGACCTCCCCACTCACCCCCTTGCGGCTGGGCGAGTGGGAGCCTGGGACCTCCCCACTCGCCCCCTTGGGGCTGGGCGAGTGGGGGCCTGGGACCTCCCCACTCGCCCCCTCCTAGGTGACTGGGCGAGTGGGGGCCGAATGCCTCCCCACTCCCCCCCACTAGCACCTCCTTCTCGGATTGCTGGCCGAGAGTGCTCTCGCCCACCCGCTGAGGCGAGACCTCCGGACCACTTCCTCTCCTACCTTCGCCTATCGTGGCGAAAGTTAGTTGCAAGGCCTGCAGGACCTCCCGCTTGAAACTTTCAAACATCTCTAACGTCACTCCAGCCACCGGGGGCTGCGAGTGGCCTGGGTCAGATCCTCCACCTCCAGCGATGGAGCTCATTTTGAGAGTTTCTTGAGTTGGTCACTCTCCACGCTCACTGCACCATAAATGTTGAAACCAAGACTTGAGAACAAGACTTAGTCTCTGTGGAGTTCGGGCCCTCAACAAGTTGAGGGGTGACCAATACTTACTCCCCCCAAGGGAGAGCTCTAGGCTAAGGGGCTAAGGAACTAGGAACAAGACCAAGGGCTTAGCGAGGAGGTCTCACCACACACCGGAAGATCTTAGGAAATTGGATTTTTGTTAACTTAGGAAATTGGATTTCTTGGATTGTTAACAAGTACCGTGTTATGCATGGTTAAATCATTGAGTGGCAGCCTGACCATTAATCTTCTTTTTTTATTGTTATTAATTTGTTTTGTATTTTCTGAATATCTTTTTTACTGTGAACTTCATTTTTTATAAGTTCGCTAGGCTGCAGATAATGTCTTTGGATCGAATGTTGATTTATTAAGGGGCTTACATGTTCAAGGCTCCGTTTGGCATAGCGGTGGTGGTCGTGAACCCGCGGTGGTTATGAACCGTCGTTCGTGAACGCCCGACCTCACCTAAGGAACTTTATTCACTTTTATGTTCAAAAGTAGTTTTATTTTTGTGGTGGTCATAACTCAACCATTGTCATGTCAAACATACGTCATAAAATGTTGGAGTTGTTGTCCAAACTCACAGGAGCAAAAACTCCGCGCCAAACAGAGTCTACGTGCGGAAGCTGCGGTCGAATTTCGAGTGGTTGCAGTTGAGTTTTCATCTTTCAATCACCGAGAATGCGAATCCGTCGCTAATCTACGGCGTTGGTAGGGTTTTCTAGTTTGCTGAGAATTTTCATCGTGCTTCGGTTTGAGGAATGCTAACTTGGTAGCCAAGTTGACTTCCATTTTTTTCTTCTAGGCTGGCTATTCATAGCAATTTCTTTCAGTTTCTTTGGATGGGTTATTAGAAGATTGTACAATAATTCCAGTGTTTTTTTAGTAAACTGAACTTTTGTTGGGAAAAACTCAAATTTTAGTATATATATTTGAAAGAGCATTGGTATGGTGATAGTTTATATAAATTAAAATGAGTAAACTTCTCTATTCAAATTCTCGTAATTGTTGGATTTAATGTAGGTTTCAGCTTCTTTGTAATTTTGAAATAATAATATTTCTGTGTAACTGTTATGATCCAAATCGCAGAACACCACAAATTGGATATTTCACTAGCTGAAAAGCAGATACAAGATAACTGATCTCACCGGAGGGCAGCCCTGAGCGGATCGATCTTCCGGCGAGGGGAGGAGTTCCCGTTCAGCCGCTAAGGACACATCAACAAGACACAAACATTCTACATACATAACCATAACTAAACCCAACTATTTATAGGAGCCATAGCTGAGAAATTACATAACTGCCCTTAATATAAATTAAGAACACATCATTACTCCCTCCTCCAAATCGAGCTTTGCCCTCAAGCTCGAACGTCGCATAGGTGGTCTAGTCATCTGGCATCTTGATTTCACGCCAGAATAACTCCCGATAACGCGTGTCGGCAGCTGGGGCTTCGGCTAGCATCGACAGCACCATCCAAAAAATATGCCCTGAAGGAACGGGGTCCGATAGTATTGGCGAAGCGGTAGGTGGCAACATCAGTAAGGCGGCTGGAGGAACAATGCCCCCTGGCAAGAACTGATCTGGCAATGTGGCAGTGAGGCGTCGTGGCAAGGCGATCGGTGGAATCACGGCTGGCAGAAGAGGCGGTGGGGGTGGCCGGAGGTGGTGACAGAGCAGAGACTGGCAATGTTGGGGCCGACGAATCAGGTGCCGGCACCAACGACGGTGGCAGCGACATGGTGACCCCCGTAGAGAGGGATGGAACATGAACGGCCGGTGGCGGTGGAAACTGCAGAGTGGGCACCACGATTGGAGAGGGAGGATCAGGAAGCACCGTGGAGAGGCCAGCCATAGTTGTACTCGGAGACGGCAACATGTCACCCACCAGGGCTGGAGGCGATGCATCGGTAGACGGTGGAGAGACCGGAGGGAGTGGAAAGACGACCACCGTGGGGAGAGGTGGCACAGTAGCAGCCGGCGAAGGCCGAGATTGCACGAGGAGAAGCGGCGGCGGCGAGATCACGGGAGCCGCGACGAGTTGAGGACACGCTGGCGGGGCTAGGGAGCTGCCACCCGAGGGCCGGAGTGAGCCGCGTTTGAGCTCAGCGATACGTAGATCCAACCGAGCGAGTATTTGTGTGATGGGGTCATGGTCGACGGATGCTATCGATAGAGGTGGGACCTCCGTGGTCGGCAGTGGTAGTGGTTGCATGAGCGGTTTTAGTGGCGGGGCAACCAGAGGAGAGACCGGGATAAGTGGGTCTCCGCAGCATGCGGGGAGACCAGCGGATCTGGTGCACCTGGACGCCAGGAGTGCGTCGAGCCGCGCGAGCATCGCATCCAGAGTGGTTGCGCTAAGGGGCATGATGGAAATAGATAATAATTAATTAACTAGTTAATTGGATAACTAATTAGTTAATCAAGGATTATTACGAGGAGGGTAAGAGAGAAAAATGGGTTGCTGGAGGGAAGATGTGGATTGGCGGTGGGCTCAGAAAAACAAAAGAAAACAAAAAGAGAACGCGTGCGTGGCTGTGCTCGAGGAAAAGTCTGCAGGTCTGCGGTTGCTGGGCTCGAGGACAGGACTTGACGCAACGATGAGGTAGTATGCGGCTGGCGTAGACGACGAGGAAAGCGTCGACGAATGGAAGGGTACGCAGAGGTGGGGCGGTTTCGGGGACGGGGAGATCGAACCGCGGCTGGGACGAGGGAAGGCTCGGCGTTGAGGAAGTATGGAACGCCAGCCGGGAGTTCTGCGGTGAGTTCTGAAGCAAGCGGAGGCGTCGCGTGGGGTTCTCTTGATGGGACGAGTTCTGCGGTGCTCAGAAGCAGGTGGATGGATGTCTGTCGTTGACGAAGGGGGTTGCTGGTGGAGGTGAAGGGAAACTGCAGCGGCGGGTCGGTGGAGATGTTGTTGACGATGTGGAAGCGTGCAAATGGCGACGGTTTGCAGGCGGGAGGAAGGAATCGCTTTGATACCTTTGTTATGATCCAAATCGCAGAACACCACAAATTGGATATTTCACTAGGTAAAAAGTAGATACAAGATAACTGATCTCACCGGAGGGCAGCCCTGAGCGGATCGATCTTCCGGCGAGGGGAGGAGTTCCCGTTCAGCCGCTAAGGACACATCAACAAGACACACAAACATTCAACATACATAACCCTAACTAAACCCAACTATTTATAGGGGTCATAGTGTTGTGTTTGATTCGGATCGTATCGGATCATTAAATTATATATATATATATAAATCATATATATATGATTATATATATAAGAAAGATATATATATAGAAATGAATAACTGACAGTGAATAACCGTGAGAAGGCCCCCTTGGTGCGTGACTTTTTTTCGTTTTCTTTTGCTGGAGAAACCGAACAGGGCAGTTTTAATTGGTAACCGCATGCTTGAAAAAAAACCCGTAGCCTTTTGTGAGAAATTGCCATTGATTATTGGTGGTGGATAACTCCTGTTCACGTGGAGTTGGAGAGAGCAGCCAGATTCTTGCCGTGAGAGGAAGCCTTGCTAGCGTTGGAGGGAAGAGCCGCCGCCGCCGCCGCCGTCGTCGTCTTGCACTTGGTGCCGCGAGGGGTGGGAGACCCCTGTAGAGATTCCGCCGGTGGTTGTCGTTGGTGCAACACCGTGCGATGACGACGTAGTGAGGAGATAATGGCGGTGCGGGCGTGGCGGCGAAGGCTTGCGGTGGTGCAGTGGCCTTGACGGAGTTCCTCTCCGGCGGTGCGGGTGTGGCGACGAAGGCATGCGGGAGTGCAGTGGCCTTGATGGTGTTTCTCTCTGGTGGTGCGGCTTGGCGTCGATGGCGTGCGTGAGTGCAGTTTGCCTCGACGGTGCTTCTCCGGTGGTGGTGCGGTTGAACGTCGGACGTCGACGTTGAAGGTTCGGTGAACCTTGTGCGTCCGCTGTGCTAGCGGATTGCAATCCAGATTATTATCTCTCCCGCAGATCGAGCGAGTCCGGCTCTCCGCGGTGTATTCTGAAACGGACGTCGGTACATTTCTTGTTATTTTATTTACAGATATATTATTATATATGCAGTGTTTTCTTGTTCGATTTATTTGGTTGTGCCTAGGGGATACGTTATATCCCAACAAGTGGTATCAGAGCGAGGTTCGGTAGACGACCGTGATTGGACGTTCTAGGAAGAGTTTGACTGCGGTGGTGAACGACTAGGTCCTCTTCCCACTCTCTCAGATCCGACCTTTGAACTAATCAGGTCTTCTAGTTTGCCGTAGACAACCATGACAGTTTTTGAAGAAGTGCGACAGTGGCGGGTTTGACCTATGACAGGTGGTACTGCATGAGATGGTCATGATAACCGCGGATTTGTTGCAGGGAGGTGATTATCTGGAGGAACACAAGACGTGTTCAAATTTGGTTTCTGTGCCAGTTAGAGGCAGCTTGTGCAGAGACGGAGGAGGACGTGAAGATCCTTTTTCACTCCTTCCTCGCTCACATATTTTTTACCCGGCCTTAGTGACGATGCTCTTGTATGAGAAGAATACGGTGGAGCTGGTGGAGGTCACGATCGCAGTGCTATCCAGACAGATGTTAGTGAGCCCTACTCCTAAGGGCAGTCACATCTTGGCAGCAACGGATGGGTAAGGTGAGGCAGTTTGGCAAGGGATTGAGTGGAGCACGATCTCGATCCGGGCCGAAGGAGGGTGTGGTATTTTACCATTGCAGACAGTGCAGTCACATAGGAGAGCGAGTTCGCAGTGTGCAAGAAGGCCTCGAGGTTGGGGTGCGGACTGGGTGACAGCTGAGTCAGGGTGCAGAGTGATGAGGTCCTCACCATCACTGAGAGTCTGTGCGACTCTGACAGCTAGATGTTTGACATTACTGAGCGGATTGGATTCAGGTGGCTACAGTTGGGTGGCCTGAGGAGGAGTCCTGATGGTGGAGTGAGGGCGTACCATGCTCATGAGAGCTGTGCAGTACGGTAGTTTGTACCGGCTGATGGGGACCATGATGTGTGGTGGTGCACCCATGATTTCTGTGGACGACATGGTGGATTGTCGTGGTGGTGCAGAGGATCGTCCTTCTGGGACTCGGGGTTTGCGAGTCAGTTTCTACGATCAGGTTGCGACGACATTCACGGGTTGAGCCAGATCAGAGATGAGTCGACTGGAGCAGGTCGATTGATGCCTCAGACTGAGGTGGTGCTGCGTGCAGAGTTGCTTGGTGCAGTTGATGCTTCGTGCAGGTGATAAATCTGGATCCGGAACCAAGGTGGTGATTATTGTGTTTGATTCAGATCACATCGGATAATTAGATTATATATATATAAATCATATATATATGATTATATATATAAGAAAGATATATATATAGAAATGAATAACTGACAGTGAATAACCGTGAGAAGGCCCCCCTTGGTGCGTGTCTTTTTTCGTTTTCTTTTGCTGCGGGCAGTTTTAATTGGTAACCGCATGCTTGAAAAAAAAAACCTGTAGCCTTTTGTGAGAAACTGCCATTGATTATTGGTGGTGGATAACTCCTGTTCACGTGGAGTTGGAGAGCAGCCAGATTCTTGCCGTGAGAGGAAGCCTTGCTAGCGTTGGAGGGAAGAGCCGCCGCCGCCGTCGTCGTCTTGCCCTTGGTGCCGCGAGGGGTGGGAGACGCCTGTAGAGATTCCGCCGGTGGTTGTCGTTGGTGCAACACCGTGCGATGACGGCGTAGTGAGGAGATAATGGCGGTGCGGGCGTGGCGGCGAAGGCTTGCGGTGGTGCAGTGGCCTTGACGGAGTTCCTCTCCGGCGGTGCGGGTGTGGAGGCGAAGGCATGCGGGAGTGCAGTGGCCTTGATGGTGTTTCTCAATTCTCTCCGGTGGTGCGGCTTGGCGTCGATGGCGTGCGTGAGTGCAGTTTGCCTCGACGGTGCTTCTCCGGTGGTGGTGCGGTTGAACGTCGGACGTCGACGTTGAAGGTTCGGTGAACCTTGTGCGTCCGCTGTGCTAGCGGATTGCAGTCCAGATTATTATCTCTCCCGCGGATCGAGCGAGTCCGGCTCTCTGCGGTGTATTCTGTAACGGACGTCGGTACATTTCTTTTTATTTTATTTGCAAATATATTATTATATATGCAGTTTTTTCTTGTTCGACTTATTTGGTTGTGCCTAGGGGATACGTTATATCCCAACACATAGCTGGGAAATTACATAACTGCCCTTAATATAAATTAAGAACACATCAGTAACCGTATCATTTAGAGCAATTATGCCTTTGAGAGAGTACTGAAATCATTTTGAAATAATAATGTAATAAGATTAAATGTAGCGTTCTAAATAATAATAATAATTGTTAAATGCAACTCAAAATCATGTCCATGTGCTACTGCAGAGTGTACATCGAGTCCACGGTCTCCTGCTAAGCTTGGGCAAGTCCACCGTCATAAATTGATTACCTCTACCTCGCCATTGCAAAGAAGTTGGGAAACACAGTCTTCCTCCCGAACTATGACGATGATATTTATGAACGGCGCAGAGCTTGCACGCGCAGTCGGACCATCGGGGAGTCGGGCTAGATCTTTGCCCCTCGATCTTACTCTGGAGCATCTCAACAACGGTGGAGTTGATTGTAAACCTGGTGACGGTAGAATGCTGGCGGGGTGACTTGAGGCGGCAGATTTCCTTGAGTGTCGAGCGGGAGAGCTCGGAAAGCAGCGGGTGGGAGTAGAGTCTGAAATGTCTTCGAGGCAAAACTTGCCAGCGGCGTTATCCAAGACGAGAATCCTGCCGCTGCTGGTGATCATTTCCCGCACTGATGAAGAGCGCTAGCACGATTTCCATTCCTCCTCAAAAGCGTAGTCAAGCAGTTTGAAGACCAAGCAGAGCGCGGCGTTGAGCAGATCCAGCGCCGTGAAGAAGAGGAAGCTCACCACCTCGTTCAACCGCTGCCCTGCCACGGCCACACGATGCGCAAGTTTTGGGCTGCGATTAAAGGAAGCCAACAAGGGAAAAAGACTTGATTTTTACGGTTTTTAGGGGTGTGGATAGCCAATTTTGAATTGCACGTCTTATTAAATTTTGAAAAAAAATTTGGTGAGTATCTCTCACCTAATAATAGGTGAGAGGGAGCCCATCTAAGCCGTTGATCAGAGATCATACGGTTGTATTTTCCTGTATTTTCCTAAATACTTCTGTATTTATAAATAATCAATAATGTCAGAATTTTATATACCGTCCGATCTAAGATCATACGGCTGTATTTCTCCCCCACCTATTATTAGGTGAGAGTTGCGCACCTAAGTTTCTTTCTTAAATTTTATATTGTATCTTAGATTCAGCACTTCAATAAAAAAAAATCTTAATTTTTGTGCAGTATAAAATCGAGTTGTTTTGTTTTTATATTGTGAATGCACAGGGACGGTTCTAATAAGTTACTTAACATTGCTTTTTAAAAAGGGGACTGTTAAACGTGTTTATCTGCACATCGAAATAACTAGTGATATAATTTTAAAAGATTGATGTTATGTGCAAATTGGTTTTGGCTACATGCAAATCATCAAAACTCGTGCTTTTTGAAATTACATCTTATAGGTTCATTTTTAGAAAAAGTGTTCCTCCCTTACAACTACTATAGGTGCATTTTTAGGCTCAAGTGTGCGTCCCGCACATTTTTAATCTCACATGGAACTATGGAAGAGAAAAACTCAAAATCATTTGGAATTTGAAGAAATAGTTGAATTGAACTGCCTGTTTTGTTAAAATAATTTGTGATTTTGTTATTGTTCGCCTATCGCCGACCGGGCTTATGCAGTTCGCCAACGTCTCTCCTTTGTCATTAGCGGTCCCAGATCGCCGACCGGGCTTCGCCGATCGCCGATCAGGGCCATCACCGATCGTTGAAAGGGCTTTTGCTGACCGCCCACCGAGCATAATATGTTTAAGCTGATTTTTATGGGTCGAATTGTAATTCGACGTTCCACAATTTCCGGTCGAAGAAGTTCACGCATGCAATTATTATACACGGTTTTGCTTAGTGCCTGTTTTGATAATTACCATTACCGGTTGGAGACGTCGTTTATACTTTAGAAATTCCAGTTTGTGCAATTATTATACACGGTTTTTAAACTTCAGAAATTCCAGTTTCTTTATTCAGTGATTTTCTTAATTTAATCCTTGCTAATTTATCATGAGATTAGTGATTACAAGTTTGTAAGACTCCTTTTAGAAGAGTCGATTTCCTGAGAACTTGTGAGCTGCTATTTACTTTTTACTTATACTTTCTCAGCTTTTGTACTCTAGAGATACTTGTGATTTTCTGTCTTCTGCTTTTGCTTTATCAAATGAAAATTCAAATGCTTTATATTTTTTCGTGTTCATGCACATCAAAAATTTTGAGATCTAACCGGGTGTTGTACTATTGAAAAGTGAATATTAGTTGAAAGCACTATCGGGGGAGGCGGTGCAACTTCTTTACGGAAGTGATCACATGTCTTACCTTGACTCAATTTCTTAATATTTTAATTTTGCATTTTGATTTATTGTACGGACAGATCCTGCTATCTTTTTATAATTGAAAATTATAATATTTTAAAAAGAAAAAATATTATAATTTCTGTATCTAATATAAAAAATCCAAGAATCTAAAGTTGTATTTTTCACATCATTTAGGCTTCGTTTGGGGGGACTTATTTTCACCGGTCAAGCGGTTACGACCGCATGAACCGGACCTTAACATCATTAAGGTCCGGTTCATGCGGTCGTAACTGCTTGACCGGTGAAAATAAGTCCACTCAAACGGAGCCTTAATCTCTTACAAAATGTCCATGTTGGGCTATCACCCACAAACCGCTTAGTACCAGTGATGACACATCATTGAGTAGAATAATAAGATAATTAAACAAAATAATCAAAATGAATATGCATGTCTTCATTCTCATTAAGCTGCAGTTTATTTTTTGTATTTTAAATTTTGAGCATTTTGTTATTGCTTCTCGCTCCAATGATTTCGTCGGGATCAAACCAGAGAAATTAATAATAATCAATTTCGCTGTTGGTAAGCCTAAGTCGAATATTAGCTTACCTTAGGATATTTGTTAGTCATATTTAATTCTACTTTTGTAGAACCCAAGAATCCCCTTAGTGTTGCAATATAAAGTGAAGAAAAAGAAATCAGCCCCATTTATGTCTAGACGGTTGTTGCTTTGGAATTGATTTAGGCTCTTAATTAAGATTTAATTGTATCTCTTACATGCCTTCCTCAATTGCTGTTTCCAGATTATTCTGTAGCTCTCTATATATGTATTTGTCTGCTTATTAGAAATGTTAAGAAATCCTTTCTTCTTCCTCCCGTGTGTCTCCTACAATACTAAACTAAAATAACAGTAAAACTCTAAAGCACATAAGTTATATTAACAGTGGTATCAGAGCCATTGTAATATATGTTCGAAATCTCCCACTTTCGACGGCGTCATCATCTACCAGTCATGCCCCTCTATATACTTATTCCACCATTCCCATCTTCACTGGTGAACTCTATGATTTCAGGAGTGATAAAATGGAGACACTCCATTCCCAGGACCTATGGGACATTGTCAAAGACGTCCCTCAACCCAGTGGGAAATTTGGCGATGGTGAAGCTCCCAAATTCAGCAAGGAAGAGATGAAGAAAGATGCACTCACCCTGCATCTGATCCAGCAAGGGATTGCACCCTCCATCTATCCCATAATTATGAGGGTCAAAATCAGCTCAAGAAGCATGGGAGAGATTGGAAAACGAATATAGAGGCTCAAAGAAGTTAATCAAAATCAAACTCTACACACTTCACTGCAATTTTGATTCTATACTCATGCGTGAGAATGAAACAACCCAAGATTTCTTTGCCAAAATCATTAGCCTTGTGAACCAAATCCGAAGTCTACGAGGAGTTATAGAAGAACAACAGATTGTTGAAAAAATACTCAGATCCCTACAAAAAACACACAAACACATTGTGTCTGCCATTCTTGAAGCCAGCGACCTGAAAAAATTCACTGTTATTGATCTTATGACATCATTACAAACCCATGAAGATTTGCTCAACCAAAATGAACCAATACTGGAAAAAGCCTTTTAAACCAATATGCATTTTCAAAAGAAAACTGGAGAAAGAAAGTAGTTTGAAGAACCAAACACACAACCTAGGACTGATAACAGAAACTTCAACAAAACAACACCAAAATCAAATAAAACAATCCATAGTAAAACCACATGGAGTAGGAATCACTGTATCATTTGCAAGGAACATAATCATGAATGAAAAGACTATTTCTTCAGATGCAGAAATTGCAGAATTCCCAATCATTCTACAGTAAAATGCTGGCACAAACCCAAAGAGGAAGCTAAAATCACAAAAATGAAACTGATCAGTATCTATTTACCTATAACACACCCAACACAAATGAGTACCCCTCTACTTGATTTGTTGACAGTGGATGTTCAAGTCATATGTTGAATAACAGATCATTCTTCACTTATCTAGATGAAAATTGGAAATCTGAAGTGACTTTAGGGGATGGAAACAATGAAAAGATAGAAGGAAGAGGAACTATAGCAGTCATCACACCTGAAGGCTCCACCAAACTGATCAGAAATGTCCAATATATCCCCACACTCACCCAGAACCTACTTAGTGTAGGCCAGTTATTAAAAAGAGGATGCAAAGTTGTATTCAGCCACAAATCATGTGACATTATCGAGACTAGGAGCAATACCGCTGTTGCCTCAGCCTACATGAATAATAACAACATATTTACACTCTACCTAAAGCCAGTCGGGATGCAATCCCTCACCTGTTCTCAGGGTTGCTCCACATCAACAACTCATCTTTGGCATCACAGGCTTGGCCACCTCTGCAAATACAAAATGAAAAAACTTGTAGAAGGTCTGCCAAATTTCAAAACCACTTCCCAGGATTGTGAATCACGTTTTCTAGCAAAGTCTTATAGACATCCATTTCTTAAAACAACTCACAGAAGAGCAAGTGCTCCCCTTGATCTACTTTATATGGATCTCTGGGGACCTGCTAGTGTACCCTAAATGGGTGGAAAACGGTATTATCTACTCATTGTAGCTGACTTCAACAGTTATATGTGGCTCTATCATCTTGCCCAAAAATCAGAAGCCTATGGATATTTCCTCAACTTCAAGAGACAAATAGAAAATCAATTAGAAAGAAAGATAAAAGCTGTGAGAAGTGATAGAGGGGGAGAGTTCAAACCCAATTCAACAACCTGTGCCGGGAAGCTGGAAGTCGCAGAGAACTCACAACCCCAGGGTAGTAGAAAGGTGCAACAGAACCGTGGTGGAGATGACAAGGACCATGATGTTACATTCCTCCTGCCCCAAAAAATTTTGGGGAGAAATCACAGCCACATCTGTGCACATTTTAAACAGGGTACCTGTACAACCCTGTATTCATCGAGTGGGCCCCCGGGACCCAAGAGGTCTTTGGACCAAATATTATTTTTTAGATGTCCCAGGCAAAGAAAGGAGCGAGCAGGGAGGGCGGCCTGCCCCCTGCTCGCCCAGCCCTTGGAGGGGGGGGGGGGGGGGGGGGGGGGGGGCGAGAGGAGAGGGCGGCCAGCCCCCTCTCACCCCATCTTCCACAAGGGGGGCGAGAGAGGCGGGCGGCCAACCCTCTCTCTCCCCCGTCCCATCAAAGGGGGGCGAGAGAGGCGGGCGGCCAGCCCCCTCTCGCCCTCGCCCCAGCAGAGGGGACTAGCTGGAGGTGGGCGACCTCCCGAGCTCGCCCCCGTCCCAGCAAGGGGGGCGAGGGAGGCCCGCCAACCCCCTCTCGCCCCCACCCCAGCAAGGGGGGAGAGGGAGGCGGGTGGCCAGTCCCCTCTCACCCCCGCCCCAGCAATGGGGGCAAGGGAGGCGGGCGGCCAGCCCCCTCTCGCCCCCGCCCCAGCAGAGGGGGCGAGTTGGAGGTGGGCGACCTCCCGGGCTCGCCCCCTCCCCAGCTAAGGGGCGAGCCAGAGGTGGGCGACCTCCCGGGCTCGCCCCCTCCCCATCTAGGGGGCGAGCCGTAGAGGAGCTAACCCCCAGACTCGCCCCGCCCCAGCTAGGGGGCGAGCCCGAGAGGGGCCAACTCCCGGTCTCGCCCCGCCCCAGCTAGGGGGCGAGCCGGAGAGGGGACAACCCCCGGTCTCGCCCCGCCCAGCCCCGAGGAGAGGGGGCGGTCTACGTTTAACGCCTCGAATGGAGGGATTTGGCTGTTGGCATGCCAAATCCGGGGGTATTTTCGTAATCTCGTAGGCCAGATTCTGGCTATTGGCAGACCCATTTCAGAAATCTATAAATAGGACCAAGGGGGCACCATTTGGAGAGACTTCTCTTTTGGCCACTCTCTCCCCATGCTTCTTTGGTGGGTGGAGAGAGCCCCCAAAGGTGCCCAAGCTTAGCATTGGCTTTGGAGGGGAAGCGCTCTAAGATCTACCGGGTGTGTGGTGGGACCTCCTCGCTAAGCCCTTGGTCTTGTTCCTAGTTCCTAATCCTCCAACCTAGTGCTCTCCCTTGGGAGAAGTGTGAGGTCACCCCCCAACTTGTTGAGGGCCCGAACTCCACAAGAAACCAAGTAATTGGTTTCAATATTTATGGTGCGGTGAGCGTGGAGAGTGACCAGCACGGAAAATCTCAAGATGAGCTCTATGGCTGGAGGTGGTGGAGGCGTTCCGGAGGTCCCACCCCAGCAGATGGGAGAGAGCACTCCCGACCAACAATTCAGGAAGAGGGGGCATGTGGGGAGGAGGCTTTCCCCCACTCGTCCAGCTCCAAGGGGGTGAGTGGGGAGGAGGCCTTCCCCCACTTACCCAACTCCAAAGGGGTGAGTTGGGAGGAGGATTTCCCCCACTCTCCCAGCTCCAAGGGGGGAGTGGGGAGGCATCCGACCCCCACTCACCCGGTCTCCAAGAGGGGGCGAGTGGGGAGGTGGATTTCCCTCACTCGCCCAGCCCCATAGGAGGGCGAGCGGGGAGACATCCGGCCCCCACTCGCCCCGCCCCAAAAAGGGTCGAGCGGAGGCGATTTAGCGAGACCTCCCCGGGCGGCAATTGTTCGGTAGTCCGGCAAGGATGACCCAGTCCTGCACATGCAGTGGTTTGAGGACATGATCTTCATTAGGTCCATGTAGTGCGATGGTTTGTTTCCAGACTTAGTTTTTTTTTCTTACATACAATATTATGACTAACGTGATAACAAGTTCTTTATGCTGGAGTAACCCAGATCGATTCTGCTGCCGCGCTCTCATAGACGGTGGGTCAGGTTGATCTCTTGAGAGGCTGACAGGGTACACGTTCTTTATGCTGGAGTGCCCCAGATCGATTCTGCTGCCGGGCTCTCATAGACGGTGGGTCAAGTTGATCTCTAGAGAGGCTGGCAGGGTAGCAAGTTATTTATGATGGAGTGCCCCAAATCGATTCCGTTGCTGGGCTTTTATAGACGGTGGGTCAGGTTGATCTCTGGAGAGGCTTGCAAGGTTGCAAGTTCTTTATGCTGGAGTGCCCCATATCGATTCTGCTGCCGGGCTCTCATAGACGGTGGGTTAGGTTGATCTCTAGAGAGGCTGGCAAGGTAGCAAGTTCTTTATGCTGGAGTGCCCCAGATCAATTCCGCTATCGGGCTCTCATAGACGGTGGATCAAGTTGATCTCTGGAGAGGCTGGCAGGGTAGCAAGTTCTTTATGTTGGAGTGCCCCAGATCGATTCCGCTGCCGGGCTCTCATAGACGGTGAGTCAGGTTGATCTATGGAGAGGCTGACAAGGTAGCAAGTTCTTTATGCTGGAGTGCCCCAGATCGATTCTGCTGCCGGGCTCTTATAGACGGTGGGTCAGGTTGATCTCTGGAGAAGCTTGTAAGGTAGCAAGTTCTTTATGCTGGAGTGCCCCAGATCGATTTCGCTGTCGGGCTCTCATAGACGGTGGGTCAGGTTGATCTCTGGAGAGGCTGGCAGGGTAGCAAGTTCTTTATGCTGGAGTGCCCCAGATCGATTCCGCTGACGGGCCCTCATAGACGGTGGGTCAGGTTGATCTCTGGAGAGGCTGGCAGGGTAGCAAGTTCTTTATGCTGGAGTGCCCCGGATCGATTCCGCTGCCGGGCTCTCATAGACGGTGAGTCAGCTTGATCTATGGAGAGGCTGACAATGTAGCAAGTTCTTTATGCTGGAGTGCCCCAGATCGATTCCACTGTCGGGCTCTCATAGACGGTGGGTCAGGTTGATCTTTGGAGAGGCTGGCAGGGTAGCAAGTTCTTTATGCTGGAGTGCCCCAGATCAATTCCGCTGCCGGGCTCTCATAGACGGTGGGTCAGGTTGATCTCTAGAGAGGCTGGCAGGGTAGCAAGTTCTTTATGCTGGAGTGCCCCAGATCGATTCCACTGCCGGGCTCTCACAGACGGTGAGTCAGGTTGATCTATGGAGAGACTGGCAAGGTAAAAAGTTCTTTATGCTGGAGTGCCCCAGATCGATTCTGCTGCCGGGCTCTCATAGATGGTGGGTCAGGTTGATCTCTGGAGAGGCTGGCAGGGTACCAAGTTCTTTATGCTGGAGTGACCCTGATCGATTCCGCTGCCGGGATCTCATAGACGGTGGGTCAGGTTGATCTCTGGAGAGGATGACAGGGTAGCAAGTTCTTTATGCTAGAGTTCCCCAGATCGATTCCGCTGCCAGACTCTCATAGATGGTGCGTCAGGTTGATCTCTGGAGAGGCTGACAGGGTAGCAAGTTCTTTATGCTGGAGTGCCCTAGATAGATTCCGCTGTCGGGCTCTCATAGATGGTGGGTCAGGTTGATCTCTGGAGAGGCTGGCAGGGTAGCAAGTTCTTTATGCTGGAGTGCCCCAGATCGATTCCGCTGTCGGTCTCTCATAGACGGTGGGTCAGGTTGATCTCTGGAGAGGCTGGCAGGGTAGCAAGTTCTTTATGCTGGAGTGCCCCCAATCAATTTCGCGGTCGGGCTCTCATAGACGGTGGGTCAGGTTAATCTCTGGAGAGGCTGGCAGGGTAGCAAGTTCTTTATGCTGGAGTGTCCCAGATCGATTCCGCTGCCGGGCTCTCATAGACGGTGGGTCAGGTTGATCTCTGGAGAGGCTGGCATGGTAGCAAGTTCTTTATGCTGGAGTGCCCCAGATCGATTCCGCTGCCGGGCTCTCATAGATGGTGGGTCAGGTTGATTATTGGAGAGGCTGGCAGGGTAGCACGTTCTTTATGCTGGATTGCCCAGATCGATTCCGTTGTTGGGCTCTCATAGACGGTGGGTCAAGTTGATCTCTGGAGAGGCTGACAAGATTGCCAATTTTGTATGCTGGAATTCCCCGATGCTGGCCCGCTGACCAGGCTCCCAACTAGTTGGCAGGGCCGGGAACCACTCGATGGCAGGAAGGTAAGTACTTAGCCCCGATGCTGGCCCGCTGACCAGGCTCCCACCTAGCTGGCAGGGCCGGGAACCGCTCGGTGGCAGGAGGTTTTCAAAGTAATTTTCCCCCGCGATGGCTCCACTAGCCGGGCTCTCACTAGCCGGCAGGGTAGGAAGGCCTCTCGGGGAGGCTAAGTGTTTTTACCCCGAGGTGGCTACGCTAGCCGGGTTCTCACTAGCTGGCATGGTAGGAAGGCCTCTCGGGGAGGCTAAGTGTTTTTCCCCTGAGGTGGCTCCGCTAGCTGGGCTCTCACTAGCCGACAGGGTAGGAAGGACTCTCGGGGAGGCTAAGTAAATTTTCCCCCGAGGTGGCTCCGCTAGCTGGTCTCTCACTAGCCGGCAGGGTAGGAAGGCCTCTCGGGGAGGCTAAGTAATTTTCCCCTCAAGGTGGCTCCGCTAGCCGGGCTCTCACTAGCCGACAAGGTAGGAAGGCCTCTCGAAGAGGCTAAGTATTTTTCCCCTGAGGTGGCTCCGCTAGCCGGGCTCTCACTAGCCGGCAGGGTAGGAAGGCCTCTCAGAGAGGCTAAGTGTTTTTCCCCTGCGATGGCTCCACTAGCCGGGCTCTCACTAGCCGGCAGGGTAGGAAGGCCTCTCAGAGAGGCTAAGTGTTTTTCCCCCGAGGTGGCTCCGCTAGCCGGGCTCTCACTAGCCGGCAAGGTAGGAAGGCCTCTCGGGGAGGCAAAGTGTTTTTCCCCCGAGGTGGCTCAGCTAGCCGGGCTATCACTAGCCGACAGAGTAGGAAGGCCTCTCGGGGAGGCTAAGTGTTTTTCCCCCGAGGTGGCTCCGCTAGCCGGGCTCTCACTAGCCGGCAGGGTAGGAAGGCCTCTCAGGGAGGCTAAGTGTTTTTTTCGTCGAGGTGGCTTCGCTAGCCGGGCTCTCACTAGCCGGCAGGGTAGGAAGGACTCTCTGGGAGGCTAAGTGTTTTTCCCCCGAGGTGGCTCCGCTAGCCGAGCTCTCACTAGCCGACAGGGTAGGAAGGCCTCTCGGGGAGGCTAAGTGTTTTCCCCCACGATGGCTCCGCTAGCCGGGCTCTCACTAGCCGGCAGGGTAGGAAGGCCTCTCGGGGAGGCTAAATAATTTTTCCCCCGAGGTGGCTCAGCTAGCCGGGCTCTCACTAGCCGGCAGGGTAGGAAGGCCTCTCAGGGAGGCTAAGTAATTTTCTCCTCGAGGTGGCTCCGTTAGACGGGCTCTTGGGAAGGCACTCGCCGAATATACAGGGTTGGACTTTTATTTCCGAGCATGAGTCCCGCTCGAAAAGAGTGGGGATTGTGTACAACCTTGTATTCATCGAGTGGGCCCCCGGGACCCAGGAGGTCTTTGGACCAAATATTAATTTTTAGCTGTCCCAGGAAAGGAAAGGAGTGAGTAGGGAGGGCGGCCTGCCCCCTGCTCGCCCAGCCCTTGGAGGGGGGGGGGGGGGAGGAGAGGGAGGCCAGCCCCCTCTCGCCCCATCTACCGCAAGAGGGGCAAGAGAGGCGGTCGGCCAACCCTCTCTCGCCCCCGTCCCAGCAAAGGGGGGCGAGGTAGGCGGGTGGCCGGCCCCCTCTCGCCCCCACCCCAGCAGAGGGGGCAAGCCGGAGGTGGGTGACCTCCCGAGCTCGCCCCCGTCCGAGCAAAGGGGGCGAGGGAGGCGTGCGGCCAGCCCCCTCTCGCCCCCGCCCCAGCAAGGGGGGTGAGGGAGGCGGGCGGCCAGCCCCCTCTCGCCCCCGCCCTAGCAGAGGGGGCGAGCTGGAGGTGGGTGACCTCCCAGGCTCACCCCCGCCCCAGCTAGGGGGCGAGCCGGAGGTGGGCGACCTCCCGGGCTCGCCCCCGACCCAGCTAGGGTGCGAGCCGAAGAGGGGCCAACCCCCGGTCTCACCCTGCCCCAGCTTGGGGGCGAGCCGGAGAGGGGCCAGCCCCCGGTCTCGCTCCGCCCCAGCTAGGGGGCGAGCCGGAGATGGGCCAACCCCCGTTCTCGCCCTGCCCCAGCTAGGGGGCGAGCCAGAGAGGGGCCAACCCCCGGTCTCGCTCTGCCCAGCCCCGAGGAGAGGGGGCGGTCTGCGTTTAGCGCCTCAGAATGACAGGATTTTGCTGTTGGCAGGCCAAATCCGGGGATATTTTCGTAATCTCGTATGCAAGATTCTGGCTATTGGCAGACCCATTTTAGAAATCTATAAATAGGACCAAGGGGGCACAATTTGGAGGGACTTCTCTTTTGGCTACTCTCTCCCCATGCTTCTTTGGTGGGTGGAGAGCCCGCAAAGGTGCCCAAGCTTAGCATTGGCTTGGGAGGGGAAGCGCTCTAAGATCTTCTGGGTATTTGGTGGGACCTCCTCGCTAAGCCCTTGGTCTTGTTCCTAGTTTCTAAGCCTCCGACCTAGTGCTCTCCCTTGGGAGAAGTAAGTGTGAGGTCACCCCCAACTTGTTGAGGGCCAGAACTCCACAATAAACCAAGTTATTGGTTTCAACAGTACCCACCAAAGCCCTGATTAAATCCACTCCTTATGAAACAATCCACAATCAGAAACTGTCAATTACACACTTAAGAGTATTTAGTTGTATTGCTTATGCTCACTCAAACAAAGAAGGAAGAGAAACTAGTTGGAAGTGGACAGAAGTGTGTATTGCTTGGCTACAATAATGAGAGTAAAGGGTATAGACTTCTGGAACCCCACAACAATAAAATCATAGTGTACATGGATGTTATCTTCCATGAAGAAAGAAATTGTGACTGGGCATCAGATTCAGTCAATTGTCATCCATCTCCAACACTGCCGATTGAGCTGGAGTTTACTCCAAGCTCCATCCATTGCAATGAAGATTCACCCGCGTCTCCTCAAGGGGATTGTGACTCAGAATCATCATCACCCGTCAAAATGAGGTCACTACAAGATATTTATCAAGCCAACGAATCAGCATTAGTTATCTCAACACCAGCCAACTACAAAGAAGCAACAAGGGAAGAAGGATGGAGAACTGCAATGCAGGAGAAACTCACTGCTATAGAAAAGAATGAGACTTGATCTCTAGTAGAAAACCCCCAAATCGATAATAGGCCTCAAATGGATATTCAAAGTAAAGCAGAATGAGGATGGTATCCTGCATAAACAAAAGACGAGACTTGTTGCAAAGGGCTTTGCTCAGAAGCCCGGAGTTGACTACGATGAAACATTTGCTCCCATCGCGCGACTAACAACCATACGACTTCTTCTTGCCGTTGCCGCTCAAAACCAACTCACAATTTTTCAACTTGATGTCAAATCAACATTCCTGAACGGTGAATTCGCTGAAGAAGTATATGTTTGCCAGCCACCAGGATTCAAAATCAAAGGAAGTGAAGACAAAGTTTATAAACTCCACAAAGCTCTCTACGAACTAAAACAAGCCTCGAGTGCATGGAATCACAACATTGATTCCTTCTTCCTATCCGAAGGATTCTACCGCAGCCCAATTGAGCCAACATTCTACATAAAAACTACAGAACCAGGGAGCATCTATGTAAGCCTTTACATAGATGACCTTATTGTAACATGGACCAACCCAGAATTAATCAAAGAAAGGGAGGTATCTGGCTAGAAACAATCTAGAGAACTCTTGAATTGAAACGTCAGATAGCTTCTTGCCAGCAAGTTGGTGCAACTCCACCTCATCCCACCATAGTCTTGCCTCTCCATCCAGTAGGAAAGTGTCTATGGTCACCTTTTGTCCTTCTTCCATCTCTGTCGCCGTCATGGTTCTCTTTATTAGCGAGAGTAAGTCTTCGACCTGAGTCGGTGATTCCACTCCCGAAAATGTAGGATGATTGAAGCTCATCACATGCTTCATCTGCTTTTCTGTTGCTCGCTTTGCCGCCAAAAGCTCATTAGGCACTTGCCTCATTGCCACCGGCTCCACTACGACAGCCTGCACGGGGCCACCACAGGGTGCACTTGCTCTCATGGCTGTGCGTTGATCATAGTGAACACTGCTTTCGCAACCAAACGAATAGTTTCTGCAGAAGGAGGTGTTGGATCGATAGGCGCCCTTAGAGGGGGGGGGGGGTGAATAAGGGAATATAAATCTTTTTATAAGTTTAAGCAATTTACTAAATTGTTTTTAAATAAATGAGAGTGAAATAAAAATTTAGCTGAAAATAATTTGCAATATAGAAATTAATGCCAAATGAAAGAAATCAAGTAAACACTAATAGAGACATGATTGTATTATATAAAAAAAGAGTGTTTACATAAATTTGATTTCAATATCGCTAGAAATCGGAGGCGTACAAATACAAACACTTTTTCCCTTTCTATACCGACTCGTATCCCCACGAACCAGTTGGCTTTAGCCTATCCTTCCCCGGATATGGCCTCAAGCCGCTCTAGTCAATCCTTCCCCGGATATGGACTTGAGCACTCCTAAATCTAATCACCTAGACCTAGTCGCCAACACACATGGCGAATTCTACCTAAGCCCCGCAAGGACCTAGTCACCAACACAAAGCGATTTACCTATAAATAATAACAATAAATAAATAATACAAATAAAAACTCCCTCTATGAGATTTTCTGGAGTTGATGATGAAGGACCGTTGTAGCATAAGAGAGGTTGAAGCGATCGTTCTTCGGATGCAGCGTGATGGATTCCTTCTCCAGAAATCTTCTTTAGCTTTGAGTGGGAGATGACTTTTCGGCAGAGTAACAACTCTTGAAATTTGGCACAGGAATTCTCTTTGGGGTGTGATACCAAAACGAGAGAGAAATCTTCATTTTATAAAACTTGGAGTTAGCGCCTGCGGTAGCTCCTAGCGCCTGCGGTAGCGGCCGTGTAGAGACGGTTACGAAACCATCACAGTGTAGCGTTGTGGCACGAGCTGGAGCTAGCGCCAGGCGGTAGCGCTAGCGCCTGCGGTATCGGCTAGTGCTGGCGGTAGTGCTCCAGTTCAGAAATTTGGTTCCAAGCTGTTTTCTACCTGTGGAGTATTGCACCTATAGTTCTTGCACACTATAAACACACGACAAGCAAGATCAAATACAATATGGGATTTGTTATTCTCAAATAAAGGGTTGTGACACATATGTCCAATAATCTCCCCCTTTTGATAATAACAAATCCTCTTAGCAAGAAATCAACAATGGTGTTTATAATATATGATAAGCGAGACAATAGTGCATACTATAGTATATGATAAGAATGCGAATTGTGCATACTCCCCCTATCTTAATGCTCCCCCTACAAAAATGCAATTTATATTTTACTCCCCCTAAATGATAGACTACATGAATTATTCTCCCTTTAATCTTTTAGATTTCTCCTATAGTTTTTTTCAATTAATTGCTAGAAATCAGAGGCGTACAAATACAAACACTTTTTTCCTTTTCTAAACCGACTCGTATCCCCACGAACCGGTTGGCTTTAGACCATCCTTCCCCGGATATAGCCTCAAGCCGCTCTAGCCAATCCTTACCCAGATATGGCCTTGAGCACCCATAGATCTAATCACCTAGACCTAGTCGCCAACACACGCGGTGAATTCCCCCTAAGCTGCGCAAGGACCTAGTCGCCAACATAAGGTGATTTACCTATAAAGAATCACAATAAAGAAATAATACAAATAAAAACTCCCTCTATGAGATTTTCTGGAGTTGATGATGAAGTACCGTTGTAGCATAAGCGATCGTTCTTCGGATGCAGTGTGATGGCTTTCTTCTCCAGAAATCTTCTTTAGCTTTGAGTGAGAGATGACTTTTCGGCAGAGTAACAACTCTTGAAATTTTGCACAGGAATTCTCTTTGGGATGTGATACCAAAACGAGAGAGAAATCTTCATTTTATAAAACTTGGAGTTAGCGCATGCGGTAGATCCAAGCACCTGCGGTAACAGTCGTGTAGAGGCAGTTACGAAACCGTCGCGGCGTGGCATTGTGGCACGAGCTGGAGCTAGCAGCAGGCGGCAGCGCTAGTGCTAACGCCTGCGGTATCGGCTAGCGCTAGCGGTAGTGCTCCAGTTTAGAATTTTGGTTCTAAGATGTTTTCTACCCGCGGAGTATTACACATATAGTTCCTGCACACTATAAACACACGACAAGCAAGATCAAATACAATATGAGATTTGTTATTCTCAAACAAAGGGTTGTGACACATATGTCCAACAATCTCCCCCTTTTGATAATAACAAATCCTCTTAGTAAGAAATCAATAATGGTGTTTATAGTATATGATAAGCGAGACAATAATGAATACTATAATATATGATAAGCATGAGAATTGTGCATACTCCCCCTATCTTAATGCTCCCCCTATATAAATGCTATTTATGTTTTACTCCCCCTAAATGATAGATTACATGAATTATTCTCCCCTTAATCTTCTAGATTTCTCCTCTACATTTCTTCAATTAATCTCCCCCTTTTGGTATTATCAAAAGAAGGTGGGGTAAGGGAAGTAAGGAGACATTCTTTAGGAATTATAAATCATGATCGAGCTTTTGTAATATAAGTAATGATAAAGAGTTTAAGCATAGTATATAAGAGATTTCAAATAAATTAATAAGAGTTTCAAGCAAGTAGAAGATTATAAGAAACATCTTTTTGTAAGCATGAAAATCATAAGTATAAATATGAGTGTAAGATCAAAATATAAAGATGTTTTAACCTTTTTGAAATCTTATAGTTTTACATAAAGTTACCAAGCATGAAATGAATATATAAAAAGAGAGAATATACTACAACGTTACTTAATTTCAAGTTTAAAAGATTCTAAACATTGTAGAGATCATGCTAGGTTATCTAGTGCATTTCTTATATAAAAGTAGTATAGATAAAGTATCATAATCCAATACTCATGAGAAGAAGTGTTATGAAAGATAATGATGACACATAAGTGTATTTTGAGTAATGTTAACAAGTGATTTAAATCACAAAATACAAGACTTATGTTGAGTAAAGTGCATAATAAAACACAAGTATATTAACTTTCACACACTTTAATGCACATATTTTAGAAAAAAATGGTGTAATAACCAAGGTTTGCACAAGACACTTTACTATTCTTTCCAAGGTGCTCAACCTCATAATACTTATGAAGACTTATCAGGAGGTTCAAGTAGTGCTTGGTGGAGTTATATTTGTCAATTGTTTTGTTCACTTTTGTGAGACAATATTCTCCAAATACACTTGTTTTGCAAACCTAACACAATTTTTAAACTCAACCACTTTTCTTAATTTCTTAAGTGCAATTCAAATGTAGTGTAGGTAATAAACTTATACAAGTTTTAATTCATTGTACAATTACAATACACAAGCAAGCATTTTTAGATTTAAACACACATGTAGATTACCAAAATAAGTGAGTGAAAAAATATCATTATCAATCACAAAACATTTACTCATACTTAGAGACATGCTAAGCTTGGTTCTACACATATTTTTCAATACAATTGATGCACTTAAATAGATATATCAAAGCATGATAAATAACACAATGTTTATAGTAATAAATTTTAACATTGTAAATAATTCTAAATAATAGAATTCATTCATGTTTCATTTTAACAATAAAGATCATACAGTTTTTTTGTTTTGAAATTTTTAATGAAAGAAAAAAAAAACAGAAAACCAAAAACATATTTTTGAATTTTTGAATTTTGAAATTTTGTAGTTGATTTTTCATAATATAAATAAAACAAAAATAACAAATGTCAGAAATACAAAACTAAGTAGTACATATAAACTAACATAATTTTAATAATTTTTAAAAATTTTTAAAAACAAGAAAATCGAACACCCACACTAGCGTCGGCGCTATCGAGACAAACAGTAAGAGAAATATTGAGAATTTGAAAAATCTATTTTTTGATATTTATTAAGAGTCTCAATAGTAGTCGTATGCAGAAATTTTGTAATTTTTGGAGATGTCTTGATTGCTTAAATTGCATAAAATTTAGCATTTTTCATATAACTCATCCTAAGATGTCTAAGACTCATAATTCCAATCTTAAAATTTGAAACCTTGCATCGGGAAGAGGTTTAGTGAATATATCAGCAAGTTGAGAGTCCGTGCCAATGAAACTTATTCTAACATTTTCCTTTTTAATGTGATCCCTTATGAAATGATAACATACATCTATATGTTAGAATCTAGAATGGTGTACCAGATTATTTGTAAGATCAATGACACTTTTGTTGTCACATTTTAATTCAATATATTTTAGATGAAAACCAAAGTCCTCTAGAGTTTGGCTCATCCATAGTGTTTGTGCACAACAATTCCCTAGTGCAATGTATTCGGCCTCCGTGGTGGAGAGTGAAACCGAATTTTGTTTTCTACTAGACCATGCAACTAATGAAGGTCCTAGAAATGGCAAGTACCGCTAGTGCTTTTTCTATCAAGTGAGCATTCAGCATAGTCCGAATCGGAATAGCCGTAAAGTGTAAATGAATTATTGTGTGGGTACCATAATCCTAATCTAGATGACCCAATTAGATATATAAAAATTCGTTTTACCGCTTTTAAATGAGATTCTTTTGGATTGGCTTGAAATCGAGCACATAAGCATACGACAAACATAATACCGGGTCTAGTTGCACTTAGATACAGTAGAGATCCTATCATACCTCTATACAAAGTTTGATTAATTGAAATTCCCAATTCATCTTTTCCTAATTTTAGTGATGCACTCATTGGTGTAGAAGCATGTTTAAGGTTTTCAAATCCAAAGCGTTTAAGCATATCATAGACATATTTGGTTTGACATATAAAAATACTATCATTTCTTTGTGATATTTGAAAACCAATAAAATAAGAAAGTTCTCCTACTATACTCATTTCAAATTCATTTTTCATCACTAAAATAACTTCATTACACAACTCTTCATTAGTAGATCCAAAGATTATATCATCAACATATATTTGCAAAATAATCAAATCATCATTATTGTGCTTAATGAAGAGAGTATTATCGGCACTTCCCATAATATAATCGTGCTTTAATAAAAATGATGTAAGCCTTTCATACCATGCACGAGGCGCTTGTTTTAAACCATAAAATGCTTTTTCTAGTTTATAAACATAATTGAGAAATTTTTCACTAATAAAACAGGGGGGTGTTCAACATAAACTTTTTCTTTTACAAACCCATTTAGAAAGGCACTTTTTACATCCATTTGAAATAGTTTTATTCTTTTAAAGCTTGCAAATGATAGAAAAATTCGTATAGATTCCAATCTAGCAATGGGTGCAAAAGTTTCATCAAAATCTATCCCCTCGATTTGAGAATATCCTTGTGCTACTAAACGTGCCTTATTTCTAGTGATTCTAGACTCACCATCTAATTTATTTTTAAAAATCCATTTTACACCTACAACCGGGTGATTAGATGGTCTTTCTACTAATTTCCAATTATTATGTCGCTTAAATTGTTCTAACTCTTCATTCATAGCCAAAACCAAAATTCATCATTTAAAGCGGTAGAAACGATTTTTGGTTCTATTTCAGAAACAAAACATGTATTTGAATAAGATTTATGAAGAGAAGAGCGAGTTCTTACCCCAATAGATGGTTCACCAATTATTAGCTCCCGTGGATGATCCTTTGTAAATTGTAAGGCGCTTAGAGGCACACAATCATCTTCTTTGGCCTCCTCTTTCTCTTCTTTGGAAGGTTCCTCATCACCATGCTCTAAAGGTTGTAAGAGATCATCCTCGTTGCCTGCGGAAAGTCTTTCTATACAAGGAACAAACTCATCAAATTTTACATTAATTGACTTTTCAATTTTACTAGTTCTTTTATTAAAAATTCTATAGGCTTTACTAGTTGAAGAGTAGCCAAGAAAAGTTCCTTTATCGCATTTTTCATAAACTTTCCCAAGCTATCTTTAGTATTCAAAATAAAACATTTACAACCAAAAACTTTGAAGTAAGATACGTTGGGCTTCTTTTGAAAATAAAGTTCATAAGGTGTGTGATTAAGAGATGGGCGAAGCATGATTCTATTCATAACATAACATGAGGTATTTACGGCTTCATCCCAAAAGGACTTAGGCAATTTATATTCACATATCATAGTGCGTGCTAGTTCTTGAAGTGTCCTATTCTTTCTTTCTACAACACCATTTTGTTGTGGTGTGCGTGGTGCGGAGAACTCATGTTTAATGCCTAAAATATCACAAAAGAAGTAAACTTTTCATTTTCAAATTCTCCTCCATGACCCGAGCGAATGCATTTAATTTTTAAATCACTTTATTTTGAATACGAGTACATAATTTTGCAAATTCGCAAAACGCATCGGATTTGGATGAGAGAAATGGTGTCCAACAATATCTTGAAAAATCATATATTAAAACATATGTATATGATCTACCACCAAGACTTGTAGTGCTAACGGGACCAAAAAGATCCATATGAATTAATTACAAGGGTCTTGTAGTAGAAATAAAATTTTTACTTTTGAAAGAGGATCTAGTAAATTTACCCTTTTGACATTATGAACAAAGTGAAGGCAAAGTTCCATTTAACCTAGGCAATCCTCTAATTAAATCACTTTTGACAAGTTTTACAATAAGCTTTGTGCTAGCATGTCCTAGCTGTCTAAGCCAAAGTTCTAATTCATCATTTTTAGTGATAAAACATTTTATAGATGATTTAGAAAGATCATGAAAAGAAACTATATAAACATTATATATTCTTGGCGCAGTTAGTAAAATATCTTTTGTAGTAGGATTGTATATTTTGCATAAATTAGTGGAAAATTCAAATAAAACATCTAATCCTTTATCGCATAATTGACTAATAGAAATTAGATTGTGTTTTAGCCCTTTTACATAAAGAACATTAGATATCGTAAAGGATTCGTTACCAACTGTACCAATTCCCATGATCCTTCCTTTTCCGTTATCGCCAAACGTCATGATCCCTCCCTTTTTCTTTTCTAGGCCAAGGAACTTTGCTTTATTGCCCGCCATGTGCTTGGAGCATCCAGAATCCAAGTACCACACGTCTTCATTGTCCTTAGCCTTCCTGCACATCTCAGTGTCGCTAAGAACACTCGTATCGTCGTCGTCGTTTCCATTTCCCATGAGGCACATGCTTGCTTCCTCATCTTCGCTTGATGAAGACCCGCTTGATTCTTCAGAGGAGGAAGAGTCATCCCATGTTTTAGCTTTTAGCACCTTCCTCTTTTCCGTCTCTTTGTGCCGCTTTTCCTTTTTCTCCTTCAAAAACTTTGGGCAATGGCTCCGAATATGCTCGGTCTTCCTGCAATGATAGCATTCTGGTGGAGGTCTTTCTTCTTCACCGTCGCTTTCCTTTTCCTTCTTTGAAGATTACCCTTTCCATGTTCCATCCTTTTAAAGATATTTTCGGAAGGTGTTTCTCCTTTCCGGATTTCTCATGAACTTTCGGAAGTTCTTTACCAAGAGACTTTCTTCATCTTCATCCTCTTGGCACTCCTTCTTTGATCTTAGTGCCAACGCCTTCTTCTTTGGCTCCTTGTTGTATTCATCGTATTGGATCTTGAGTTCTACACTACTAGAAAATTGACTTTTTGCCATGACAAATTACCGTGGCTAAAAGTCCAAAATCGTGGCAAAAGACTTTTAGCCACGGACTGCCGCGACAAATGGGCGTGGGCAATATGAGCGTGGCAAATACCCTTTTTCTATGACTTTTAGCCACGATTTTAGACTTTTAGCCACAATAATTTGACTGTTTGCCACGAAAAATGGCCGCGGGCAATACAAGCGTGGGTAAAAGTCAATTTTCTAGTAGTGATACCTCATGGGTTTTGAGATTCCCAATGAGGCTCTCAACCTGGAGCGTTCTTAGATTGTGCGACTCCGAGATAGTCGTCACCTTTGGATTGACTTTTGGAGGAAGAGATCGAAGAATCTTTCGGACCAAGTCGTCGTTGGAGAAGGTCTTTCCAAGTGCTTTGGAGGCATTGACGATCTTGGTGAAGCGTGTGTACATTGCAGCAATATCTTCGCTTTCATCCATCCGAAACTTTTCATATTCAGACTCCAGTTGGAAAAGTTTTGAATCTTTAACCTGTGATGTACCTTCATGAGTAATTTCCAAATGATTCCAGATATCATATGCAGTAGTACATGTAGAAATTCTATTAAATTCATTTCTATCTAACACACAAAATAAAGCATTCATGGTCTTGGCGTTATTTTTGCATTTAAGTTTATCCCTATCATCCCATTTATCTTTTGGTTTTTCTAATGTTATCTCTCCAACTACAATTGTAGGAGGAGAGTATTCCTCTTCTTCCATATTTCATACCTCAATATCTAGGGTCATAAGAAAACATCACATCTTATTTTTCCAATAATTATAATCTGACCCAGTAAATAGTGGAGGTCTACTAATTCCCCGACCCTCGGAAAAAGTGAGATCATAAGACGCCATTATTTCTGGTTTTTAAACCAATTTGGAATAACCTAGCTCTGATACCACTTGTTGGATCGATAGGCGCCCTTAGAGCGGAGGGGGGGGGGGGGGGGGGTGAATAAGGGAATACAAATCTTTTTATAAGTTTAAGCAATTTACGAAATTGTTTTTAAATAACTGAGAGTGAAATAATAATTTAGCTGAAAATAATTTGCAATATAGAAATTAATGTCAAATGAAAGAAATCAAGTAAACACTAATAGAGAAAAGATTGTATTATATAAAAAAGGGTGTTTACATAAATTTGATTTCAATATCGCTAGAAATCGGAGGCGTACAAATACAAACACTTTTTCCTTTTCTATACTGACTCGTATCCCCATGAACCGGTTGGCTTTAGCCAATCCTTCCGAGAATATGGCCTCAAGCCGCTCTAGACAATCCTTACCCGTGTTGAAACCGATTTCTCGGTCTCTGTGGAGTTCGGGGCCCCCAACAAGTTGAGGGGTGGCCAACTCTTACTCTCCCCAAGGGAGAGCTCTAGGTTGAAGGTGTTGGAACAATGAACAAGACTAAGGGCTCGGCGAGGAGGTCCCACCACATACCCGGAAGATCTTTAGAGCGCTTCCCCTCCCAAGCCAATGACGGGCTTGGGCACCACTGGAGGCTCTCCTCACCCCGCTAGAGAGAAAGTTGGGGAGGGAGAGAGAGAGGGAGAGAGCTAGCCTAGAACAAGCCTCTTCCAAATGGTGCCCCCTTGGTCCTATTTATAGGATTTCTGGATTTGGGCTGTAAATAACCAAACTCTGGCCTATCAGATTACCAAAATACCCTAGGATTTGGCTGTGGATAGCCAAATCCCGCTGTTCTACAGCGCTAAACGCAGACCAAACCATCACCCCGGAACTGGGCGAGAGGAGGTACCACGCGGGGCTCGGCGAGCTTAATAACTGGGGTGGGGAGAGACCCGGGGGCCGCCCCCTCCTGGTCTCGCTCCCCTGCTAGGGCTGGGCGAGACCCAGTCAGGGTCGGCCCCCTGCTGGTCTCACCCCCCTGCTGGTCTCGCCCCTCTGCTGGGGCGGGGGCGAGGGCGAGGGGGGCCGGCGACCTCCTCCCCTCGCCCCCCTGCTGGGGCTGGGCGAGACCCAGCCAGGGTCGGCCCCCTGCTGGTCTCGCCCCTCTGCTGGGGCGGGGGCGAGGGGGGCCGAAGGCCTCCTCCCCTCGCCTCCCTGCTGGGGCTAGGCGAGACCCAGCCAAGGTCGGCCCCCTGCTGGTCTCGCTTTTCTGCTGGGGCGGGGGCGGGGGGAGGGGGGGGGGGGGGTCGGAGGCCTCCTCCCCTCGCCCCCCTGCTGGGGCTGGGCGAGACCCAGCCAGGGTCGGCCCCTGCTGGTCTCGCCCTTCTGCTGGGGCGGGGGCGAGGGGGGGCCGGAATCCTCCTCCCCTCGCCCCCCTACTGGGGCTGGGCGAGACCCAGCCAGGGTCGGCCCCCTGCTGGTCTCGCCCTTCTGCTGGGGCGGGGGCTAGGGGGGGCCGGAGGCCTCCTCCCCTAGCCCCCCTGCTGGGGCTGGGCGAGACCCAGCCAGGGTCGGCCCCCTGCTGGTCTCGCCCTTCTGCTGGGACGGGGGCGAGGGGGGCCGGAGGCCTCCTCCCCTCTCCCCCCTGCTGGGGCTGGGCGAGACCCAGCCAGGGTCGGCCGCCTGCTGGTCTCGCCCTTCTGCCGGGGCGGGGGCGAGGGGGGGGGGGGGGGGGGGGGGGGGCGGAGGCCTCCTCCCCTCGCCCCCTGCTGGGGCTGGGCGAGACCCAACCAGGGTCGGCCCCCTGCTGGTCTCGCCCCTCTGCTGGTGGGGGTGCGGGGGCGAGTGGAGCTCGCCCCCCCTACCTTGGGGCGGGGCGAGTGGAGCTCGCCCCCCTAGCTACTGGGTCCCGCCCCCTCCTGCTGGGGGCGGGGCGAGAGGGAGGGCTGGCCCCTCTCCTCTCGCCCCTCTACAATGGCTGGGTGAGCGGGATGCCTCCGCCTCTACCGCTCGCCCCCTCGCCTCTACTACTCTTTCTGTCTGGGACCATGCTACCAGATAGGACTCTAAGGGGACCTTAGGAGTACACTCGGCTAATTACGGGGTTGTACAACCCGGATATGTCCTTGAGCACCCCGTAGATCTAATCACCTAGACCTAGTCGCTAACACACACGCCGAATTCCCCCTAAGCCGCGCAAGGACCTAGTCGCCAACACAAGGCAATTTACCTATAAAGAATCACAATAAAGAAATAATACAAATAAAAACTCCATCTATGAGATTTTTTGGAGTTGATGATGAAGGGCCGTTGTAGCATAAGCGAGGTTGAAGCGATCATTCTTCGGATGCAGCGTGATGACTTCCTTCTCCAGAAATCTTCTTTAGCTTTGAGTGGGAGATGACTTTTCGGCAGAGTAACAACTCTTGAAATTTGGCACAGGAATTCTCTTTGGGATGTGATACCAAAACGAGAGAGAAATCTTCATTTTATAAAACTTGGAGTTAGCGTCTGCGGTAGCTCCTAGCGCCTGCGGTAGCGGTCGTGTAGAGGCGGTTATGAAATCATCATGGTGTGGCGTTGTGGCACGAGATGGAGCTAGCGCCAAGCGGTAGCGCTAGCGCTAACGCCTGTGGTAGCGACTAGCGCTTGCGGTAGTGCTCCAGTTCAGAAATTTGGTTCCAAGCTGTTTTCTACCTATGAAGTATTGCACCTATAGTTCCTGCACACTATAAACACACGACAAACAAGATCAAATACAATATGAGATTTGTTATTCTCAAACAAAGGGTTGTGACACATATGTCCAACAGGAGGTGTATGCACATTATCAGGAGCATTACTCTCCGCAGATTGCTGAGCTTGAGACTGCTCTACACCACTCCTTGTCACCTATGGTTGCGTAACACACAGTTTGGTGACTAATAAACATAGCAAACAATAAACAAACAAACGCTCAAGTTCTGCAAACACTGTTTTAGCATGTTTCATGTGTGTTTTTCATTCCTAAGTGGACATTCATGGGTTCTTTTCACGTTATAACGGTAACACACATGTGTGCTCACCGCCCATTAAAAGAATTCGTCCACGAATTTGAAGAAGGAAATGACACCAGAATTTGATACCAAATTGTAACACCTCCTCTCCGTCCCAAATAATATAACAGAAGGGCTGACCGGGGCCCCATGCCATATTACACGAACTAGGGGTGCAAGTTGAGTCAAGCCGACTCGTGAGCTCGATGAGCCGACTCGAAAAAAGCTCGACTCGAGCTCGAACCAATGGAGCTCGAGCTCGAGCTCGATTTCGAGCTGAGCTCGAGCTCGATTGCTCTTGTTCATGAGCTCGCGAGCCGGCTAGCGAGCTTTTTTTTGGTATTTTAAAAAATATATATATATAAATAAAAATAAAAATAGGCTCATGAGCAAAAAGCTCGCGAGCAGCTCGAGCTCGACTCGAGCTCGCGAGCTCGAAAGCTCAAGCTCGAGCTCAATATACTGGTCTCGAGCTCAGGCTCGAGCCAAGCAGGATGAGCTCGACGAGCTCGAAATATTTAGCTCGAGCTCGAGCTTGAGTTTGGGATTTTTGTCAAGCTCGACTCGTTTGCACCCCTAACACGAACAGACAAAAGGGTTACTAAATGAGACCACATTTCTTTTGATTTCAAATTCGTACCCTAACACAGAGTTGCATTCTAGCGGAAGAATTTAATGAGTTGAAATAATCACCAACAAGGAATGTCCACTATAATAAGGAAACCAGGAATAAAAAGGCATACACCAAATGATTTTGGCCTCAAGGCCTTACATCAATAATGTTTAACCAAATAAAGTGTTTTGCATACTTCGCCACGCAGGTCCGCAACACATAAAAAAATATAACAGAACACTTGGGCCTTCAAGGGCTGACTCAGCAAAAGGGATTCAACCCGCTATTTCCCGCTCGGCTCACCTGCTCCTGCATAAGAACATTCCACCAAGCAGTGGCAAACAAAGCAACTGTCAACATAGCTGACCAAATTATAACGACCACACCCCTTTCTCGGGGTGGCGGTGCTTCTTCCCTGCAAGCAAATTAGCATATTCACATAGAGCCAAAATGTGCCATTTAAGCACCAATCATCACAAACGTTGGCACGACTGCCCCAACGTCCCGTGCACCCAGGGCACCTTAACGGTGTACCGGATTTCCCCGGGTCCCACCACCATCCTCAGTCCTAGACTGGATGGCTCAACATTGAGCATTCACTAGCCGTGACCCAAGGTCCTCGACTCTCTCCTATGTCTGTAGCAACACACCAATTTCCTTAGGTAGTCAAACTACACCACATAGTGCAGGTACAATTTAACCAAGCCCGTTGCTCAAGTCGTCGTACCCAACACGCACGACGCGGGTCAGCCTCCCCTTGCATGTTATCGCCTACATAACCAATTGTTATGTAACAAGGGTGACACTCGCGGACACCTAAGTTGGGCACTCAAGGCACACAACTCCACACACTAGCCCAGCGGTCTCCGAGAGACGGGCTTCACACAAACACAACAAAAGCTCTTTGGGAACTAATGCAAATAATCTATCAATCCTGTGAAAACATTAGGGTGTTTCCTGGAGCACACCTCCAGTACTAACTGCAGCGCCGTGCAGACCCCCAGATTCCAAACATACAACTTCCACGGAGTCTTCTCCGGGAACCCCACAACATCACCAATCCAGACCAACATGTCCGGATGGGCTTCACACAGCATGCCTAATTCGTACTCGCGCTTCCGGATACTAATGCAATTAATAGCAGGGATGTATACATCGACCCGTTGGAGGGCACCCTTCCCCCACCTTTCGGTGGAGAGGGGCTTCCATGCAAACATGCTAATTAATGGCTTCACCTGCCCAAGAAGAAAAGTCGTTACCCTTGACGCGCATTTCAGAGCCATGAGAACGTGCCTGGATTTGACGGCTATTTAACGTAGTAGCTGTTCATGCACAAACTCGACCTCCAAGCTTGCGCTGCGGATTTCTCTTCCTCCAAGCGGCGCACACTGTCGTGGCTTGCAGCATACCTAGGGAGAGCTCGATAGAGAGGGAGAGGAGAGGGGCTCGGGGCGGCTCCTCCTTGCCGACGAGAGAGAGAGAGAGAGAGAGAGAGAGAGAGGGGAGACGGGAGAGGGCTCGGGTCTTCCTCCTCCAAGCCGACGAGAGAGAGAGAGCGGAGACGGGAGAGGGCTCGGGTCTTCCTCCTCCAAGCCGATGAGAGAGAGAGAGAGAGAGGAGACGAGAGAGGTGGAAGGGAGAGCTCGAGAGAGAGGGAGAGGAGAGGGGCTCAGGGCGGCTCCTCCTTGCCGATGAGAGAGAGAGAGAAGACGGGAGAGGGGTCGGGTTCCTGGCGGCGAACCGAAGAGAGGGAGATCGGGGGAATGAGAGGGGGAGGGGGAAATTTGGGTTTTATAAAACCCTAGGCCAAGGCTATCCGCAGGCCACCCCTCTAAATGCACACCAAAATCCACTAGACGCACACCAAAACTTGTTTTAATAAATTTGGGGCGTTACAGTTTGACCTCTCAAACCTTGTTCGGATTGATTCACGAGGGGGTGATGTCTACTTTGTTGCCGTTCAATCGTCGGTTATCCCGAGGAGGAGTGCCCACGGTCCCCGTGGTCATTCATGACCCCTCCCCTCCTTCCTCTTCCTCTCCGGGCATGGATTCCGCCAATAATGATGAAGTGCCCGAAAAACATGGGAACTCGTACCTCGAATCCAAAAATGACGTTAGACTCCTCAAAGAAAGACGCGTAACATGACAAAATGTCTACATGTGATGGAACATGCACATCAACAACGACTAGATTATCATACCGAGTATGTAATGATTCTCAAAAGAGATCATTATGAGTCTAGATGAGAGGAAGTGAATGTAGTCGGCGAGCCTGCTTTGAGAGTAATCACATCGATTCACCAGGCAGGTTTAGGATTAGATGTCGTGCCAGATCCTCTTAAAACTAGAATAGGGGTGCCGGGTAACGACTGGTATGGAGAAGAAGAGATGCGCTCGACTGAGAAGAGAGGATGGCGCATATACCTTCGGGGAAATTTCACTCGCTGAGGAAGCTGTTTAAAAGGAATTTTTGTTTCCTCCGCTACCCGGACGCGGTCCGGGGAAATTTCTGGGTCTCCATTGTGCTTTGTATGTCGTGCATTTCCATTTATTTTTTGTATTTTATTTACTTTACTTTTTACAACCGTTGCATCTAACATTGAATGTTTGCGATTTTACCCGGAGGAAGAGCAGGGAACGATACCCGCACGTAATTATTACTCGTTTAAAAGGCACAACGAAAGGCACGATACCCTCGCTAAAAGAGAGCATAAAGTCAGCACTTTATGGATGAGCAAAGCAGGGCAAACAAATGTTGAAAGGAAAGGTCTCTACCTCAGCTCCTAATGTTTAAACATCTCTAACCTAACCCAAGGAGTACTCACCCAACTCCAATGGAATGGAGTTGGTGTGCCCGGGTTAGGGAAATGCAGTAGTCCTATTCTATCTCCGCGCTTCTCTTCGCGTTTAAACTTCTATAACCCAAGGAAGTCTTGAACACAGCTCAGACCCCGAGGAATGGGGGACGAGTGATATGTACTTTATTGCATTTATCGCTAAGGATCACTATCATATCCAAGATTTTCTTTTGATCTCGATGTACGTATGAGCATTAGATTAAATATAGCTTATATGATTGAGAACATCAATCAACCCGCAATCAGGGGCGGATTCAGCGGGGCCCGAGGGATATTGACACCCCCATTATTTTTCAAAATTGGTGGATTTGGATTCCTCCCATCGAGGCAATGAATTTTGACTACTTATAGTAAAAAATGGTGGTCAGATGAGGGAGAAACAGCTCCGATAAGATGTAAGCGTTCTCACGTCACGTAACTAGTTTGTTTTGAGACAAATATTGGCTATTCGCGGACCAAAATTAGCTATTCGCAGACCAAGTTCAGCTATGTGCACCCCCAAAATTAATTTTCAACATGTGACCCACGACCCTCCAACTCACTCGCTAGCATTTGTGTTTAGAAATTTTTTGTGCACCCCATTTATAATTTTCTGGATCCGCCACAGCCCGCAAAATTTTATTTTTTTATTTTTTTATTTTTTGCTCAAACTGAGTTAAAATTCTAGTTTTACTACTGCTTGTAAATGTATATGTACATCATAGCTAGATAGTTTACACCTGAGTCAACTTGAAACGAGCTAGCTATATAAGTTGTTGATGTGATTTTATAAATTTACTAATTGGATTTTGATCCCATGACTGAATATCTCTGAGGATCAAACACATGCAAGAAGAACTACCAAGCACATGATGATCATATTCCAATCTAAAATGTGCCATTAATGAAAAATAAAAAATAATAAGAAATTTAACATGAAAAATATAAATCGAGTAAAATCACATGATGTTTGGCAGGGCTTTTTAGCACCGGTGAGTTTGGATAAAAATGTGACCGTCATAGAATGTATGTTTGGCATGACAACAGTTATGACCGTCACCAAGAAAATAAAATTAGTTTTGAACATAAAAATGGATGAAGCTCCTTAGGTAAGGTCGAGTACTCACAAACGCCACCGCCGTGCCAAATGGAGCCCAGGTTACTTTGCCAAAAAAAACCTAAATTACCGACACAAAAAAATGCAGAGATTAAAAACATCTCCAAATTACCAAAAATATAAAATGCATTTGAGATTTTGACTTAAAATATATGTATCTCTACCTTAGAACACCTAGGCTCCCTTTGGCGCGATGGTGGCTGTCATTAACGCAGTGATTATGAACCGGCGTTCATGAACGTCAGACCTCACCAAAGGAACTTGATCCATTTTTATGTTCAAAACTAATTTTATTTTCTTGTTCGCAATCACAATCGTTGTCATGCCAAACATAAATTATACGACGGTGGCATTTTTGTTTAAACTCGCCGGAGCAAAAATGTTGGGCCAAACGGAGCACTAATTGGATGCTTATCACTTTCCTCTTTAGATGTAACTAACTACTGTATAACTCCTAAATTTTGGCAAATTATTAAGGCTTCGTTTAGCGGGGCGGATGATTTCCGTAGAAATCATCCGCGCCGCTGGACCGCTACGGCGGTTCCCGCGGCGTGGATGATTTTTGGGAGAAATCCGCGGTTTCGTGCGGCGAGGCGGAGCCCCACCGTCCGATCCTGTCCCCGCCAAACAGGCAGAAACTGCGGCGGGGCGGTTTCGTCTGCGCGACCGGCGTGGATCCGCCCCGCCAAAGTAAGCCTAAATGTCCCCAAAATGGCTTCTTGGCCCTAAAAAGGTAGAATAGAAGAGATGCTTTAGTAAAATAAGTCACATAAAACTTATAACACTTGGATCATGCTCTTAATGCAGTCTACAGTGCTCTCTTGCAACATAAATAAAATTTCAATTTAGATCTTTATTTACCATTTATTTGATAAAAATATCAAAAATCTCTTCCCTCACTTTCTTAGGGCAAAAAACTTATTTTGAATTAAAACTAAAAAAAATTAAATGAAAAAATAACAAAAGGAAAGAACTCTGCATTTCCATAGTGCCTTCAACTTTAAGGCTCCTTTTGGCATGGCGGTGGCACCCGTGAGCTCACAGAGAGAGGTATCACACATGAGGGATATGAGATCAACGAAAGAACAAGAGAATAAGAACACAAGAAGAACACAAGAAGATTGTAGAACACTCTAATCTTTATTGCTTAGAAATGTTGGTCAATGCTGAGATACCCCAAACTATACAATGGACATTTATTTATAGTAGTCATGGAGGAAACAACTTACATCACAAGTTATTTTATCTAAGCGATAAGATTCTTTTCTTGACTTCTACGACACGCCACAATATTTTATATCTTATCTTAAGTGATACGATTCCTCACTTGACTTCTATGACACGCCACAATTATTACATCTTATCTATGACACGCCACAATTATCTTTGGTTAAACATTAGGAGTTCCCAAATTACCCTTTTAATAAAAAAATATTATTTTGAAAGAGAGGAGAGAGAAGAGAGAGAGAAAGAGAGGAGAGAGAGAGTGCGGAGAGGGAAAGAGAGAGAGAGGGAAAGAGAGAGAGAGGGAGAAAAAAAATCTTTTTAAGTATATACGTATATTTTTTTACAAAATAAATATTGTAATATTGATGTATAATTTTTTACGGTCATTTCGAGTACTCATATGTATATGTTGTGGGCGCAGCCCGCAGACGCATCGAGCACGAGCGAAGCCCGCCATCGCCGGCCGAGTACTGTCGCGCTTGGCCGTAGGGGCGGAGCCCCGTGCTGGGCACTCGTCTTAAGAAATAAGATTCACTGTACTTTGTCCTCATATATACTTAATTATGCACGCATAATTATTACATATATTCTTTTTTTGCGCAAGAAGTATAACGTATTCTTTCTTCCTTTTCCCCTGATGAAAAAAGGTGATAGCTCCATGTCATCTCCGTTGCTGCTGCTGGAGGAAGAAAGTCTTGGACATGTTCTTCTGTGGAGCCTGTAGTCTGGATGATCCCGGTAGTTCAAATCGGAAGTTAGAGTCTCCAGATGCACTTGGAAGTAGCAATGCTAGATCTCTTCAATATGCTTGAGTGGAAGGACCGAGGGATTTTGCCAGTAGGTTGTAGGCAGGTCAAGTGGAACATTTGTGATACGCACACCATTAATCGTACAGAGAAGGGCTTTGTGCACGACCGTTAAAACTGGGCTATTGTAAATTTGCTCCTGCTGGAATGCATAAGAATTTTTTTTGGATGATGGTACCATCTTCCTCAATGCTTAGGTGTTTCTGGCATTCAAAGTGGATAAGGATATATTTTTGTTCACGTATTCCATGCACACCATTAATCATCAGGCCGAAAATGCTTACGACAAAAATTGGTGTCTCCAAATAAGTTTAGCCATTTGAGGAGTTTTTTGCGTCTCTGCTTGCATAGCTTCATGTCGACAAGAGTAATGTGCTGAAGCAATCTTCCTTTGTCAAAGATGACTCCAAATGAACAGGTTTCTATAAATTACCTGTAATGCCTCCCCTGCAACAACTATATAATATGGGTCCGTCCGGGACCCCATAACATAGAGTAGCCACAAGTTTAGCATTAAAAGATGATATAAAAAGTTTTCCCAATAACAACTAGAGCGCACACATCGCATAGAGTCAGCACAGAATTTATACACATCTACATAGGAGAGGTCCGACCTTATGACCTTATAACACAACAGTTCAAGTCATCAATACATCACATCAAAACAGAGTATCAAAGCTCCTACGCTACCTCGGCAAGCAAGCCGGAATAGAGCAAAAGAGAAAAGTAATGCAGTAAAACAGGAGGAGATACACTTCATGAAGCTTAGGCCTTTTTGGTCGGCGATCTGGTTCCTAGCCCTGAAACCAACACAGAAGAAGCGGTATAACAAGGATCAGCTATGGTTGACCACAAATACGTAACAACAACCCTCCTCCCAGCCGTCCTAGCAGACACCGGGGAACTAAATCACCCTACAAGTCAGTACTTTGTATGCAACTGTAATAAAACTTATAAACAACATAGAAAGCTAACATTTTATGTATCACATGCATCAAACACGTTTCTACGTTAAGCAAGAACTAAAGGGGTCTATCAATACAACATGTATGTAACCCGGGTTTCACCCAAGGTACACTATCGCGTGTATGATTATAACACGTCATCACAATCACCACAACATGGGTACTCTTATTTCCCCAACAACATACCAACCGATTCTGAGAACTCTTGCTTAGACCCCACCCGCACATGGATCACAACACCGTCGGGCTTGTCCATAAGCACAACCATCTCGTCAGTTTTGTATAAGCCAACACAACCGATTCTAAGAAATCTTGCTTAGACCCCACCCGCACATGGATCACAACACCATCAGGCTTGTCCATAAGCATAATCGTTCACGTCAATTTCACACATAAGGGGACTTATCTTGCCCACACTCCACACGTGAACCATAACATCACAGGGCTAGCTAGCCGACTACAAAGACAAAGCCATGCCTTAACAACCAAGCGGACACCACAATCCACCCAACCATTCACCACGCGCATTTCGCGACCTAAATCGTCATTCGTTATCACACGAAAATTAAGGGCATCACAACGACGTCGTCGCCGCAATCACATTTCTAGCGCAAGCCCTAAATGCACGTGAAGCAACATCACTGAATCGGACCACCGACCACGATTTCGGCTTCACCCACCATGCCCACTCCGCTAACGGAACATATATCTCGAATGCAAAATATGTCGTGGACGGACTCAATCGACCTGATGGTTCTTCTTGAACTAAGGCAACCCGAACCCCTCTCATTTGAGAGATCCGGTGCGCCAACATTTCTGAAAAAGAAGGCATAAATAAAGAGATGTCATGCACGCATCCTAAGACCGGGAGGAAAGATGTTACCGTTTTGGATCTCTTCCTTGCCATGGAAAACTTGAATAACACGGATGAAAACGTGTGCCTTCAAGTCCTCTTCGCGTTGCCAATCTCGGATCACCGAACGGAGCTCCAAAGCTCCTCTAATGGAGGAAACTAGGTTGTCTTCCTCCTCTTTCTCTCGCTCACCCTAGCCATAAATCAACGATGAAGATATATAATGGCCAAGGGAAAGGGTTTTGCCTTATTTAGGGTTCATGAGAGAACAGATCTGGCCCTTGGATCAAGTCCCAAAGAAACCGGGCGCCAAGAAAACAGTTATTTACTGATCTGATCCCGTCAGCTACCGTTTGGCGGTAGCTAAGCTACCGCGTCGCGTCAGCTCCAGCGCTGGAACGCTCTCTGCCCCATGTCGGCTTGAGCAACATGCTTCTCAACGACAAGGCACTCATCTAGTTGATACACCCACCACCAGTGGTATCGCTACCGCTCGACGTTACCACTCGATGACACACTTCACGCTGACATGCTTCTCGATGACACATCCCATGTCGTCTAGCCTAAGGAACCACACTACTGCATAGCGGTATCGATAACGCTCGACGTTATCTTCTCGACGACAAACCGATCTTCAACACTTATCGATGACAAGGGCAAGTCGTCTAAATGGCTACCGCGCAGCGGTAGCTATTACCACGCTGCGGTATCTCTAGTCGACACTATCTCGATGACAAGCCTCTCTCGACGACATAGACTATGTCGTCTAGACAAGGCAAAAGGATACCGCAGGCGGTAACTCCTACCACGCACGTTAGCTTCCTGCTAGTACTTGTCCTGACACTTCTATTTCTTAATCTAAGGAAAAATGGGGTGTTACATTACCATATGACCATGTAGGCTTCTTTAGGAAAATCAAAGTAAAATGCTTCCCTACATCTAAGTATTGTCAGAAAAGGAAACCTGAGATGTAATGGAAAGTTGAAGAGAAGTCCCTCATTCAAGTTGTATTGTTTGTTATAGATTCTCTGAAAGCAAGTAGGCATGGCATAGATCTCTTTTGAAGAACCAAATAAAGTAGTTTATCTTTAATATGCGCTGAAAGATTTTCTGACTGAAAATAGTAAATAACTGGAAATACATGAGTTATCGTTCTCTGAGATCAGGATAAGAAATTTGGGAAGAAATTGTTTTTTCCTTTGATGTGTTGGGCTTCAAATTTCCACTGAGAGAACCAATTAGCCCATCACAGGAGTTAGGCCCGGGATATCATCTTTTGTTTAAATTGTAGCATTTTGAGAAATTCTGACATATCCATTTCTATTAAGAAGTGTTGTCCAATAAGGTGAAATTGAAATTTCTTGATTGCCCTTTTGTCAGCTAAGATTTCTTTGTATGCAGAGTGATAGTGGAGTTCTCCACTCTTGAACGCTCCACTCTTGCATCTGCAGATTTGTCGCTTCCCATTTATTTCTTCTAGAAATATTGCTTCTCAATCATTTGCATCAATCTGAAGGACTCGTTTACCCGATGATGGAATCTTGAGTGGTGGCAGATTCTTCGTGAGGGCCTTTAATCACTGGACTGCATCAGTGCACACTTTATTCCAAAGTGGTGCATCTTTCTTGAGTTGATTAGTGAGAGGAGTCATATACTTGGCCAAATCATGAATGAACTTTGTCATATAATTAACAATGCCCAAGAATTGCTAAACTTGCTTGAACGTTATTCTCATCTGGAAAATGATCCAATTGGGTTGCAATGCGAGGCTGGAGCTGATACTGACCTTTTGAAATATGCATCCCTAAGAAATCAATGTCCATTTCGCCAATGAACATCTTTTTCCAAATAGCATAATGCCATAATGTTTAACCAAATCATGGAAGTTTGAGAGCAAGGTATGATGAGAGTCAACGTCTGGTGAGAACAACAAAATATCATCGATGTAGACCAATACATTATCCATGATGGGCTGAAAGATCTTTGACATAGCCTTATGGAATAATGGAGCCGGCTTTAGCCCAAAGGCTACAACGGTCCAATGGTAGTGTCATTCTGTGATACAAAATCCAGTCTTTTGTCTATCATCGGGATGAATACCAAGCTGCCAAAAGCCTGTTTTAAGATCGAACTTGGAGAATATTTTGCTTGAGGAAGTTTCTGGAAAAGAATTTTTCTTTTCGATAGAGGAAATTTATCATCTTCAAGAAAATGGTAGAGAGACTGATAATTTATCACCAGTCTCATCTTTCCTCTAGCTTGCTCGGACCTTTTCTTCGCGTAGAAAGCTTCACAAGCCCATTGTGACTTTGTGGGCTCAATTAACTCTTCTTGTTGCAGCTGATCAACTTCTTTTATCGCAAGAGCGTAATGATCTGGGTTCATACATTTGTGGCTTGCTTTCGTTGGGTTGAAATTTTCATTCTTTTTGAAAGGCAAGGAGCCGAAGAATTCTGGATTCTTCCATAGAGGGTGAGCACATTTCTGCAAAAAATCAGTGTGCGATTGTGCGCAAGAGGTGTGGGAAATATCGTCCCTTATGGGGCATAAGATTTCAATCGGGTAAAGACGTAGAGTCTTCGTCCATGACACCAGATGATTTTTATACTTTAGGCCTTCCTTGATTCTCTTCAATAAGTGCAAGATGTCAAACCTGAAGAGTAGATCTTTTTCGAGGAGTTCGGATCCATAAACTTGATGATTGATAATGTATCGTGGAAAGATTTGAATGTTGATGGGTTTGCTGATCAGAGTAATCGTGAAGGAGTCACCATTGGCTTCTCGAAATGATCTGTAGCAAGAGTACCAACACTCCTTTGGCAGAATATTGGGCTTCATGATGAAAGACGCAACCCCTGTGTTGAAGAATGCTATCACTAGAACAAGTCAATCACATTTCCATGGTATGTGGATCTTTGCAGAAGGCATTGGTTGGCAAAGAAGACTATCTTCAGGCATGAGAGTAATATATCATCATCAAAGAGAACCATGTCATCACCATATTCTATAGATCCGCTCAGAGGTCAAGGATTGTGTTAGAGTCTGCTTTATCATCAATGGAGAGGAGTGACTTAGTGTCATCATTGTTTGTCTTTAATTTGTGAAATCTTTTTATCCTCCGTCCTTTTTTTATTTGAACATTTTGCCTTTTTTCTTCTCGTGCATGCACAATTTGTTTTTCCGCATTTTATCTGGAGATCATTACGATCATAAGCCGATCCGAGATTCTTGCTTTGGTCTTTGATTTGTTTGAGGAACTTCTTCCGGTTGCACAACTTTCAAGTGAAAGTAACAAATTCTGGTATAGCTCACCAATAGAGGTGTGACTAATCAGAATGTTCTTTACTTGGAGGAGTCGAGATGTTTCGTTTCCAAGAGGCTCTAGAAGCGAATTCAGAAAAGTCTGCTTCAAGTTGACGTCGTCGATTCCATTGATGACTTAGAACCGTTGTGACATCTTTTTGTAATGGGTTTCTAGATCTTTTCTCTTGTATGAGCAACATCTCATGCTCAAATATTCTTCTCTGACTTGATTAGTAGTGATCACATGCTCCCAAGAATTCATTATGGACAAGCATAATCAGTGCATCCACATTTGGACTTTATTTGACCATCTGTTGCTTGTACGCTCCTAGAGCGATCCACCATTGCCTTAGTCTGCCATGAAACTTTGACACAAATCTTTCTACGACAACATTCATGGCCGTTCTTGGCTGTATCAGCTCGGCAGTGCACCATGCATGCATTTCATAGATTATGTCTCTCCATCTTGATGGTGGGATATTGTCAAACGAGAACCCTTTAGACGGGTCATTCTAGAACCGGCATGATTGCTCAGGTTCTTGATGGGATGCTTGACCAGACTCGTATGTTTCATCATCTTCAACAGTTGGATCATCTGTGGGTGGGTCAGCCATAAGAATGTCGAGGGTCATGCTTTTATCATCAAAAACTTCAAAACACTTTTCCCCTGAGGATGATGTTTTTTCTGAAGATTGTGGTTGTGCAGCTATCTGCTTCAGTAAAGAGGATATTGGATTTTCAACCATAAGTTGAGAAGATGGTTGTGTTGTAGGTAACTCTTTAGAAGAAGATTTTTTTTATGGTGATTTTTTTGGTTTTCTTTTTAAGGATTGATGTGCTTAATGGCGCGTCCTTGGGAGAAGTGTCGCATTATTGAAAGGATTGTGATCAAACAGGGAGAAAGTCGATAGTGGTTGGGAATATGTTGGAAGTGGAGGTAAATAAGACGAGTAGGATGAGGCTTCATAATATCCTGGAGAATGATATTGTTTTTGGGTTTGGATAGAATGAAGATATGCTTTGAGACCCTTGAGCTCCGCCTCCTATTGGGCCAAGATTGGTGAATTGAATGAAACAGTGTTGGCCAACTAGAGTAATTCATGATGCAAGGCTGATATCTCGTCTTGAAGCTGCATCGTAACTCCTATGATGGTCGAAAGGCCATGTTCAAGCCCTTTCTCTATTGTTTGTTGTCTCGTCATTATTTGCTTCAAGACTTTGTTCTGTGACATTGCATTTTCAGACTGCCAATTCAATGTAGCTTCTGCATGAGATACTTGCTTAGTTGTTCCATCTGGATTTTTGGTGCTCGGATTTTAATCTTCCAAGCATGGGAAGTTCTGTCTTTATCAAACTCTATTGGAGGAAAATCTTCATCATAGGAAGTTGTCTGGAGCATGTTAATCTCTGATCCTTTAGAGTAAAGAACATAATAATCAAACTTTTCAGACGGCTCACCAAGCAATCCTACTTTTGGATCTCCCTTTTTATAATGTGCCTCGAGCAAACGTTGCACTGACTTCCTTTTGTTTCTTCTCCCTCTGGGTGGATCATCTTGACCGAAATCATCATCATCGCGTTGATCTGCTCCACACTTGGCACACGGGCAGAAGTCAAAAAACTGATGACCATCTTCATCTTTGAATTGATAGACAAGTAATCCATTCGATCTGAAATAAACGATGGGCACACTGAGCCCAAGTCCGTTGTCTGCAATCATACTTATTTCCGAAGAGAAGATGGGGGACATGCTGGAAGAGGAGTCTTCTCCTTTGACACAATTTCCACCGCGCCATCCTTCTTTCTGATAAACGAAGATGTTACAGAGTGAATTAGTTGATTATCACTCTGTATCTTCTCATAGTGTGTGACCCATGACTCGGGAAGAAGTTTGATGAGCTCATCTATTGGAAGTTGCTTCGAGACATGAACACAAGAGGAACTGGAACGAGCGTTTATCTCAAGGTAGGCATCTTCGTCGGTATCTTGAGGAAGGCTTAAGTTAAAGGAATGATTTTGGCCCCGATAAGCCATTTGATAGTGGAGCGTAGCAGCGTACGTTCCTGCAACTTGAGGTGCCCCAAAAATTTGAAGCTGGACTTTAAGGTTATTGTAGATAAGGGGATCATCAAGCCTCAGGTTAAAATTTGAAAAAAGTGTCACAAATACTGGGCCAGTATTTAGTGTAGTCTGGATAGTTGTGATACATGCATGGTTGTATTGTTGGAACCATGTGTCCAGTGGTGCTAGTCTAGCCACTACCGAGAGAACTTTCCCTGCGTGCAGAGTGAGAGCCATTCTAACTGCTCCAAAATGGATATGGGAATAACCATGAGCCATCCATTGCCCTGGCAGTGACTTATTCCGTTGTATAGGAAAGATCTGTTCTGCTACAATAACAAGAAATGGTACTTGCTCTAGCCTCGATGCTAGGACAAGCTCCCTTGCAGTGAGCATTTTGTTGGAAGAGAGTGCTTGCTTGAAAGCCCGAGAAACAAGGTGATGTTTCTTAGTAAAGGTTTTGTACGGATTTAACAAAGGGAGATCAGTTACTGAAATCCTACTATCTTCAGAGAGGTAATCGACCTTATAGAGTAAATCAGAATTTTTTGATGTAGAGGATGAACTAAAGGAATTAGGAGGATAAGAAAAAAAAAATAAACAAGTAACATGATTTGGATTTGCCATAAAATTGAGAGTCTATTTCTCAAGATTTCTCCTTGGGAATTCTGGTGTCTTACTATATCATCTGTCCTTGAATTATTGTGGTAATCTGAGCATATATACCCACTACCGCACACCATTGCAGCTTTTAAGGCCACAACTCACAATCAAAACAAGAATTCTTGTTAGGTTCTGATTATAAGATTTATGGTCCGGATGATCCCTTAGAAAGGACAACCACATAGCATACTCTCTATACATCAAATGTAAGCCACCATGAACGTCGGTTCATTAAGAGAAATAAGGAAGATTTTTAAGCTTCCATGATAACCCGACTCTGATACCAAGTTTGCAACTCACAGAGAGAGGTACAACCACACAAGAGATACGAGATTAACAAAAGAACAAGAGAATAAGAACACAAGAAGAATAAGTAGAACACAAAAAGATCTTAGAACACTCAATATTTATTGCTTAGGAATATTGGCAAAGGCTGAGATACCCCAAATCATTACACTTGACCCTTATTTATAGTAGTCATGAAGGGAACAACTTACATTACAAGTTATCTTTATCTTAAGAGATAAAATTTCTTTCTTGACTTTTACAATACGCCACAATACTTTATATCTTATCTTAAGGGATAAGATTCCTTGACTTCTACGACACCACAATTATTACATCTTATCTTAAGGAATACCATTCCTTCTACTTTGTCCTCACACATACTTTGCACCACACATAATTATTACATGTATTTTTTTCTTGTGCCAGAAGTAAGTCATTCTTTCATCCTTTAAGGAACATCCATTTTTTTGTTCAAAACTTGTTTTCTTTTCCAGGTGGCGGTCATAATCGTTGTCATGCCAAACATATATTCTATGATGGTGACATTTTTGTTCAAACTCATCGAAGCAAAAACACCGCACCAAACAAATCATAAATTTACAGTGATAATAGAAATTATTGCAACAATTATTCAAACTTCAAATTTGCGGTGGAATAAAAACATTTTTGATGTATTTATTATTTTATTACAATTACAAAAAAAAAAATCAAAATAGCATTCTCATCTTCATTCCTGAAAGCTATATATATATATATATATATATATAATGCTAACCTTCAACTCCCAACTGATACCTTGGGGATTCATCAAGCTCTTGAGAAATCCCATTAAGAGAACACACTTGAAAGATAAAACTGAGATCAGTAACACCACTGGGAACTTCAAGAGCTGATACGTAATACAAACCAGCTCTAACGACACCCAGAAGATCTACAGTACCAACCGTGTCATCGCCCGACATTTTCCGTACATATATGTTATACGCCGCGAACGGCTGTGATGAGCCCTTCTTCAGCTTCCAAGTAATCTTAAGGCTCACGGTCCTTGTCCCCTCGTTACTCGAGGACCACGAGATATGTTCACCAGCAGTAATCCACGAGTCGGGCGGCGGAAATTCAACCTTTTGCCCGGAAATCTCGATGCGGAGGAGACCGAGTGAGGCATAGTAAGGAGACTCGTCGGCTGTCGTTGATGCACGGCTCAAGTAGGCGAGTAGTCGAACTTCAGTCAATGTTCGAGGGCTCGTTGTGATTGCCGTGACGATGGATTCGTACCGAACCCAGCCCGAGCCCACCGAGAGGTCCCGCCTGGATCGTGATGGAATGATGATATCATTGCTGCTTGCCAGCTGGCACATAGGGATCAGAGCATTTGGCAGAAGGAGGGCATGAGTTGTGCTGTTCAGGCTAGAAGAGAATGAGAGCTTGAGTCCCATCAGAGAGTTCCCATCTGATTTTACCTACAGAAGAGACGCACAAAGTTCTACCACATGGCCTAATGGATGCAGCAAGTTGATATTAATAGATATTCCTAGTTGTTCTGAAAATTTTCTTTTATTTTACTTAATTATTAATATTATCTTTATTTTGATTCATCTCAGTTTTAAACTTATTTAGGATTCTCTTGTAATATAATTTTTATAAATAGTAAATATGTACATGTGCTAGGAGCATGTGTATTCTCAAATACTTATTTTTCTCTAAGAGCAGTATACCGAGACCTCCCCTATATGCGATAGGTTTGTAAAATTACAAGTTGTACCCCTCAAACTTTTGAAATTACTAAAAAGTCCTCTCTTAATTAACAAAACTCAGAGGGGTCAAGCTATAATTATGCAAACCATAGGAGAGATTTGCGTAATTAACAATTTTTTAATTATACTGTACTGATTAATATGTAATGTATGACAATTATAGAGCATAAATATTTAAATCATAATTTCATGGTCATAATTATTTTTGGGGCAGTAAAATGAATAGATAAATAATTGGCGTGGAATGTGATAGAAATAGAATAAGTCAATCATAACTCAACAATAGGGTACACATATATATATATGAGAGGGTGATCACAACACGAGGTGAGCCTAATCTATATCTACCATATATAATATCTCTAACCACCCCCTCAAACTCGCGGGGGATCATACACCGAGAGTTTGGACAATAGATAGGTATGCTGGTTCCGCGTCTCTGGCTTAGTCATCAAATCTGCAAGCTGCTGCTCAGAAGAAACAAAGTAAGGAGCAAAAGTACCACGACCATACTGCCTACGTGGGAAGAAAGCATCCACCCCGATATGCTTGGAAAGAGAGTGCTTCACCAGGTTCAGAGTAATCTGAATGGCACCAGTGTTATCACAGTGGAGTGGGATCTGGAGAAGAGACACCAAGGTCCTCAAGAAGCCAGCGGAGCCAAATAATGTCCTTAGTGGTGGTAGCCATGGCCCGAAGCTCGGCCTCAGTGCTGGAACGAGAAACACAGGTCTGTTTCTTGGACTTCCATGCAACAAGTGAAGAACCCAAAAACAGACAAATCAGTAACAGATCGACGATCAACAGGATCACTAACCCAGGTAGCATCCGAGTAAGCACGGAGCTGCAGAGAACTACAACTGAAGAAGAAGAAACCACGTGAAGTCGTCGCCCGAAGATAGCGCATGGGCCGCAATAGGTGACCATAATACACAGAGGTAGACGCACTAACAAACTGACTCAACACATGAACATCATGGGCAATGTCGGACCGAGTAATAATGAGGTAGACGAGACTCCCAACAAGGTGACGATAGCGAGTAGGATCAGAAAAGGGAAACCCATCATCTGGACGTAGCTGAAGGTGAAGCTCCATAAAGGTGTCCACGGTGCGAGAGTCAGAGAGAGAAGCCCGAGCTAAGAGATCTGATGTGTAACGCCGATGAGAGAAAACCACAGTCTGGAGAGGTGACCTCAAGTCATCTGAAACTGCTGCTGAAGGTGATGTTTGACGAAGGTCACATGAGAAGGATCATCACAAATAATAATCATATCATCCACATAAAGTAACAAAAGAGTCCGGCCAAGAGAGGAGTGCACAAACAGGGCAAGATCATGTGGACTCGGTTGAAAACCGGCGGATGTAATGGCTGAGCTGAAACATGCAAACCACGCGCGGGGCGCCTGCATGAGCCCGTAAAGAGCTCGTCGTAAACGGCAGACAAGGCCTGGAGGAGAGGAGAGACCGGGAGGAGGAAGCATGTACACCTCCTGCAGAAGGTCGCCGTGAAGAAAGGCATTCTTCACGCCAAGTTGGAACAGAAACCAGTGGCGAACAGCTGCAATTGCAATAAGAGTACGAACCGTAGTCATGTGGGCGACCAGAGCAAAGGTATCGTCATAGTCTCGTCCCTGCTCCTGCTGAAAACCACGAGCCACAAGCCGAGCCTTGTACCTCTCCAAAGAACCATTTGAGTCTTGACCTTGAAGACCCACTTGCAAGTAATAGGCACAGCACCGTGTGGAAGAGGAACAAACTCCCAGGTACGAGTGTGCTCGAGTGCCTCCAACTCAACAGACATGACAACCTGCCACTCAGGTATCGGGGCAACCTCACGGTAGGAAGTTGGCTCTGGAGTACCACAGACGGTAGCAGGAAAGGCAGGCAGGTCCAGCGGTAGTGTAGCAAGGCTAAGGCGGTTGGGAGGATGTCTCTCACGAAGTGGGTAGCGGCCCGCAGGAGGATCATCCACAGGACACTCGCTGGAGGAGACATGCACTGAGTCTGGGGGCACTGGAGGCGAGGGAACAGAAAGGGGATAACGAGAATATTGATATGGAAGGGGGACGATGAGCTCGTCAGAGGGAGAAGTGGGTTGTGAAGAGGTGTGAGGAGGTGAAACTGGAGAGGTCGGAGGTGGTGTAGACTGCGGCAAGGGGAGAGGAGGGGAACATACCGGAGGAGAGGAGACATGAGGCAGTGAGATGGGAAGGGTGAGAAACTGCACATCAGAGGGAGTAACAAATGTGTGTGAGGTCGAGGGGATAGAGGATACAAAGAAAGGGTGAGACTCATCAAAGGTGACATCACGTGAGATGCAAAGTCGACGTGCAACAGGGTCATAACAGTGATAGCCCTTATGCTCAGGACTGTATCCAAGAAAGACATAGAGAACAGACTGAGCAGAGAGCTTGGTACGATCACGTGGAGGGAGTAAAACATAGCCCCGACAACCAAAAACACGAGGATGACTGTAACGGGGGGGGGGGGGGGGGTCGAGAGTATATACACGCACCAGGACTCTGACCCTGAAGGAAAGTGGAAGGTTGCATGTTAATAAGGTAGACAACGGTGGAAACAGTCAGCCCCAAAATGAGGAGGAACGGTGGAAGAGATGAGGAGGGTGCAGACTGTCTCAATAATGTGGCGATGCTTCCTTTCGGCGGTGTCATTTTGAGCGTGAGCATCGGGACAGGCAAGCTGGGGGAGAGTGTCGTGGGTAACTAGCAGATCATGAAAAACATGAGACAGTTACTCCCCCTGAGTCGGAACGGAAAATACGTATGGACACAGAAAATTGGGTGCGCACCATAGCAGAAAACTGGGTGCGCACCATAGCAGAAAAAGTAATATAAATCTGAAAGAATTCAAAATGAGAATGCATAAAGTAGACCCAACAATAACGAGAATAGTCATCAACAAAGAGAACATAGTGTCGGTGTCCTCCCTTTGATATAAAAGGTGCGGGACCCCATACATCAGAATAAACTAAATCGAAAGGATGCTGAGACCTAAACTCACTAGACTTATAGGAGTTGTAGTTGTTTACCAAGCTTACAACTCGTACAAGAGTGAGACTGATCAATAAAAACACGACCTAGGAAACCATGACTAATGAGAGAAGCAAGACGTGAACCACTGGGATGACCAAGACGGTGATGGCACTGAGAGAAGCCCACCAAAGGAAGACAAAAGGTAGAAGCCGCCGGTGACGATGGAGTGGATGGAAGATGGAGACGATCAAGGACATACACCCAGCTACGACAACAGCCAGCTCCAAGGAGTGTCCCTGTCAGACGATCCTGCACATGACACGCAAACTATCAAAAATAATAAGACAACTGTGGGATGTGAGTTGGCTGGCGGATATAAGGTTCATGGATAACTTGAGTATGTAGACAATATCGAGAACATGGAAATGGCTGGTATGAAGGAGACCACAACTAGTGATGGGGAGAATAGTGTTATCTGCTACCATGATACTAAAGTCAGAAGAGACGGCCTGACATGACAAGATGTGGGTGACATCATAGGTCATGTGAAAGGAGATTCCAAAGTCAAGTAACCAGTCAGAGGGAGAGATACCTGCAGGGGAGGAGGTAGCCGGCTGAGAGGTAGAGGCATCAGAATAATCCAGTGGAAGTACGGAGGCAGAGGAGCGAGACAGTGAACCCTGGGAGAGTTGCTGGGCAATCAGCTGGGCAAGCTCAGATACTGAGAGAGACTGCGTCGGAGAAGAAACGTGAGCGGAAGGTGCACCAGGAGCACGCTGCTGACCAGACTGTTGAGCCCTCTGAAGCTTGCGACACTCAGTTTTGACATGACCAAGACACTGACAGTAATGACAGCGGACAAGTGGGCGACGAGAAGCACCGGACTGAGCTGCAGAAGGCGCAGGAGGAGGACGAGGAACAGGGCGCACCAGAGCACTATAACCAGGCGAAGGCAGCAGTGAAGCACTCACAAGGGAAGACTGTGGTGGAAGCTGGGGAGCAGCCAGAACAACATGAGACATCACACCAGGAGGAGTAGCAGTGTCCAAGGAGTGGAGACGAGTCTCCTCAGCGATCACCAAGGCAAAGTTATTGTTGAGAGACGACGAAGGATCCCGGTGCAGAAGCAGTGCTCGAACAGGCTCGAGCTCGAGGCGTAGGCGCATAAGAAACTCATACATACGCTGGAAGTCGCGATCCTGGGATGTAGCAACACACTGAGTGCAAGTAGCGCAGGGTAGAGGAGCCATCTCATCGCACTGACGCCAGAGGTCCAGGAGCTCAGCAAAGAAAGCATGTATAAACCGATCACACTGGTAGCAGACGCTAAGGGTCTGGAACAGGGAGTAGCGCATGGCCTGGCTAGATGGCAGGTAGAGACGACGGAAGTGATCCCACATCGCCTTGGCCGTAGGTAGCTCGTAGATGGTCATGCGAATGGGGAGCTCGCAGGACTGACAAATGACGGCTATCGCACGAGAGTCGTCCGAACGCCACCTCGCCTAGTTGGAACGCTGGGAGGAAGTAGCAGTGCTGACAGTGGAAGAGGAGTCCGCAGGACTGGCAGCCGGTGGGGGCGGAGCAGGCTCGGTGCCTTCAATATGGCCCCATAGATCAAGGTCACAGAGGATCACGCCGACGGTGGCGGACCATGCCTTGTAGTTCCGCCCGTTAAGGATGACATCAGGCTTCTGGAGGAAGGCAGATGAGATGTGAGACGATGCCATCGAACCAATGGAGGATGGAGGTGGCCGGAAGCTCAGAGAAGAAGATCAGGGCTGCGGGATCAGCCGAAGAAGAAGATCGTGCAGAGCAGTCGGGGAAGGAGTTCAGCCGAGGAGGTCGGGGCAGCGGGATCATCCAGAGGAGGAGGAATCATAGTATCCGTCGGAGAAGCAGGGATCAGTATGTGAGAGGGCAGCCGTGATAGGTCAGAGCAGCCGGGATCAGCACGCGGGAGGGCTGTATCCGTCGGAGAAGTCGTCGCAAGCGCCGGAGGGCTGGAGTCGTGAGCGGCAGAGGGCTGGAGCGCGATTGTGCGGGATGGAGCGCGAGATGGAAAAACACGGCCGGCGGAAACGAAGACGCGCCGAATGAAAGCGAAAGAAGCGCGCACGAGACGAGGCGGAACGAAACGCGCGCAGGACAAGGCGGAACGAAGCGCGCACGGGACGAGGCAGAACGAAGCGCGCGCGGAAGACGAAAGCGAAGACGATCGAGGCGGAACCGGGAGTTCCACATAACGGGGAACCCTAATGCTCTGATATCATGATAGAAATAGAATAAGTCAATCAATAACTCAACAATAGGGTATACACATATATATACATGAGAGGGTGATCACAACACCCGAGATGAGCCTAAGCTATATCTACCATATACAGTGTCTCTAACAGAATGAAGTAAACTTCTTCTTCAAAAATAATCTTTGAAACATAACCTCAAAATAGAACTCCAACTCAAACTAAAACTCAAAAGAAAAAAAGGGCATCCTGGTGCACAAAGCATCCCCGCGCGGCGAGGGCCTAGGGAAGGGTCCCACCACAAGGGTGAAATGTAGGCAAAACCTGACCCTGCATTTTTGCAAGAGGCTGCTTCCAGGACTCGAACCCGTGACCTCAAGGTCACACAACAATACCTCAACCGGTGCGTCAAGGCTCCCCTTCAAAATAAAACTCAAAAGAAACTAACATTAAAAATGAAATGAAAACGAAACTCAAACATAAACTGAAATGCGAATTGAAAATCTAAGGCTTCGTTCAACACGGCAGTGGCGGTCTTGAACGCGGTGGTTATGAACCGTCGTTCGTGAACGCCCGACCTCACGTAAGGAGCTTCATCCATTTTTATATTCAAAACTAGTTTTCTTTTCTTGGTGGCTGTCATAACCGTTGACATGCCAAACATACATTCTACGATGGTGGCGTTTTTGTCCAAAGTCATCGGAGCAAAAACGCCACGCCTAACAAAGCCAAAAACTAAAAAAAATCTTTATTTAATAATCATTAAGGCTTCAATCATAGTGTCATAAATGAGTCATAAATTTTTCAAACTTTTTTTTTTCTATTAACTAAACCTAGAGCCAGCCCACACCTCATCAAATATTAAAAGTCAAAGATGTGTTTGTGTGCATATGATACAAATACGCATCGTTGGACGGTTCTCCTCACAACTACTGAAGACGAGCAGTCGTTTATCCGATTACTGTTTATTAATATTATCTTTAATTAGTGTTGTGTCTTTATGTAATTTGTCTTTTAAAGAATATACGGGTAATTTAGCTATTAGAGTGCCTACTGCCCTCTGCCTATATAAGGGAGTATAAAGGAGTCTTATCTAGTGAAGTATTTGTAAGCTCTCTTTCTTGTAGAGAAATTCTTAGAGGGAACCAGCCCATAGGAATGTGGCGTGACCATGCCTTATAAGTTTGTATCTGCCTTATATATATATATGGTTCCATAGAATCATCAATCTTTAAAAGTTTTTTCTATCCTTTAAAAAGAAAGCTAGATGGTTCTTTATTATACTGTGATTATAGAAATTGCTGTTGTAGGGAATGACAGGAAAACCGATGTGACATTCCGGGCCCTCGAGAAAAAGTATGATAAGGTGAACAAGCGGATAAGAAATATTTTTGAAAATTGGAAGAGAGATTGGTAACATAAAAGTTCGACCATCATAGTAATTTTGTCCGTAAAATTTGCTCTTCAGGAAGGAAATGGTTAGTACTAGAAAGTTCAGGGATGAAGAGGAGCAAAATAAGGTAAATTAATTTGCCAAAAACATAGTGAGAAGAGGTCATTGGAGATATCAACAAAGAAAAGGAAGCAATAATAAGTTGAAGATTCGCAGATGGAAGGAGAAGAGACTTTGCATGACAAAAGGATATACAAATAATTACAGTTTTAAGATCATCCATTAATATTTTTTTAAATTGAGCATACAAAATTAGCTTTTGTTTTTATTTTCTATCTCTTTGAAGTGCTTTTTTGTTAGTTTATTTGCAAAACTATAAAGGTCCATTTGGTTGGACGAAATTAGAGCTTAGGAATATGAATTGGAGGTACAATTCCAATAAAATGGACCTCCGATCCTAATTTCAAGGCTTCAATTCTGTTAAAATGAACCGACCCTCATGGTAAGGAAAATCAAATATGACCTCGGAAAATGCAAAAGAAACTAGAAGAAAGCTTTATGCATTTAAGCAGCTCCTCAAACATATTGAAATGGTTGAATTTTCCAGTTTAAACCAAGATGTAATTTTGGATCATTTACTGGGACCTCTCTTCTAACTTTGCATAAATACAGGGACCTCCCCTCTATCTTTCAAAATTACCAAAACCACCATCTAAGTTTATATTGTTAACATGTACAAAAAATGGTCTTCCTGGGGTAAAGTTTGGGTAATTTTGAAAGATAGAGGAGAGGTCCTTGAAAAATGCAATTTTAGACAATTTTTTGTTGTTGTGATTATTCCTCAAGTAACACAAGTTCTTTAAATAGAAGAACTTACATAGTAAATCAAAGACAATGGCTGATCCAAATTAAGCTGCCCCAAAAAGAGCCTCGTAGAGAAAATTTCACCGACGGCAAGGTCTCCCTGGCAAGTAACGCTCCCTCCTCCAGTATAAGGACCATCCTCAAAACTGACAATTGTAAGAATATTTAATTCAAGTATTTTTTCACAACAAAAAGGTTTCTGACAAAGTTAAGATAAACTAAAGGAAATAATTCATGGAATAAAGAAGCTGGATTGAAGGGAAAATGCATGTTCAAATTTAAGAGGGTAAGTCTGCTTGAGAATGAAATAAGTGGAAATAATACTTTAGTTTATGTTAACTTTAGTGGAAATAAGTGGAAATTTAAGAGGGCAAGTCTGCTTGAGAATGAAAATGCATGTTCAAATAGATCTGCAGTTTCGAAGGTAAAAGTACATGCAGGAAGGGTATATACTGCTTACACAAACACCTAATTGCACAGTTATAAGGAAGTTTCTAAATTGCCAAACTCAAAACAAAATAGATCTAATGCACGATGCTCAGATTGGCCAAGTTTTCATCATCCTTACACGTGGGGTCGGGGAGGGAAAATCATACTCACACCATGACAAAAACAAATTGTCCTTTGTGTGATTGTGTCACACCTTTGAGTGAAGAATGCAAATTGAAGAAATTCCAAAATTTCCCATTTACATCGTTACCTAGTTTGCCATTTTTAGTGAATTTTCTTTTCAGGAGTGTATCATAAAAATGGAGTTTTTGTCAGGTAAATGTGTAGCAGGAAATTACTGTCTAAATGTGCATTACCCAGCCTCATATTTGCAAAAATTACAAACTATTTACTTAGTAACTAGACAGTAAGATATATTATTTTAACTTGAAACTGAGACACGACAACTTGGATTTCTAAAATTGTATTATTTAACACAATACTTAATTATCAGAAACTCATATGCATCATTAATTTTAAAATTGAAGGCAAACTAAAATCAGGCATGGCAAGCACGAAACTCAACAGTGAAATCATACCCAAATAGCTTGGAAATCCAGATTTGTTGTGCCATTGTAGACATTTTTTTGACTCAGGAGATACCACAGATTATGGTGGTTTGTGGGTACTGTGAACTGTCAATCAGTAAGAAGGGTTGTTGGGAAAAACACCTTCTGGATTTATCTTACAAATTATATAAAAGTGATTTCATCATCTAGGATTCATTACCCATGTTATATAGTGAGGGTAATATGGTCATTAGATGTCCTAGGATGTCTCACTCACATTAGAGTGTCAAAGACCAGTCAAAAGGAGTGCAAAATACAGCTAAGTTAATTCTACGTCGAATGGAAGTCGACGCAGCTTCGACTTCAAGTCGAAGTAACTTCGAATAGAAGTAAGGGCAACTCGGACTGGAAGTCGATGTATCAATTGAAGTCGACGCAACGCCGAAAAGTATTCGACGCAGAAGACAGAGTCAGTCAAAGCAACATTTTAAGTCGACGCAACTTCAAATTATATTCGGCGCATAAGGCAAAGCTCAAAGTCTAGGTCTTTGTCTCGACGGATACGTCGATAAGGAATCGACGCAACGTCGATATCAGAGTTCAATTCAGAGCTGAGAAAGATTTCGAAGCAGCTTCTATTAGAATTCAGAGGTGCGTCGATAAGAAGGCAAATGTATTCGACGCAACGTCGAATACAGACACAGAATTAGAATACTTCCTGGATTCTATTCTAAAGTTCATTCAGACCATATATAAAGGAAGTATTTGAATTATGAAGGGGCGTTCATAGTCAAGAATAGAAAGAAGAATTCCAGAGATACAAAGATAGAAAGAAGAATTCCAGAGTTACAAAGAAGATAAATTTGGAAGTTATTCACATAGGTGTTTGACGGGTTGTCAACAGAAATGAAAAGAGCATAATACTACCTCCTGGATATTCCTATTAAGGAAATAACAGAATAGAGTAATCTATCCTTATTCGACAGAAGAATGGTATGAGGTAAGAGAGAGAATACAGACACAAGAAGAGATATACAGATATTCTAATCTTCTCTCTCGGTTTCTTCCTGTCTTTTATACAACATACAGAAAACAGATCTCTGTACAAGCAACAAGGCTTCTACTTCATCTCTCTCTAACAACAAGAAGCAATCAAATACACAGAGATCATCTTCAAGATCAAAAGCTATACAATCCTTGCATCTTTTCTTTTCAAGCAAGGATTCATCTACTGGACAGTGATTCACATAAACACCACAGTGCATGAATCCTCAGTGACTGCTGCAGGAGGATTCAATAAGAAGAATCATCTTCTTTTCTTCTTTACTTTTTTATTTCACTTTTGTGATCTGAGTAAAGAGTCCTTAGACTCTTCAAAAGATTCAGTAGTCCAAGATCTCCTTATCAAAAGATCTAGATTGGTTCTAAGAGTCACCTTATCAAAAGACCCAGTCTTTGGTTCTAAAAGTCTCTTTATCAAAAGACTCGGTGGTTTTAAGAGTCTCCTTATCAAAAGACTCAAGCACTGTGATATTGTATTCCTACCAAGGGAGTAGAAGAGTGGAGTACCCATATTTTGGGGAACCACTATAGATCTTGTCTCATTTGTGCTGTGATTTTCTGTGTTGTCCATTTACTTAATTTCTATATTATGTGCTTATTTTATTCTGGATTGGATAGCTGAATGCACAGTTGTTAGAAGTGTTTTATTGTGTTGTGCATAATAAATAGAAAAAGTTTAAAACTCTATTCACCCCCCTCTAGAGAGTATTCAGAGGACTCACTGTGCACTTTCAATTGATATCAGAGACAGGTTTATCATAAAAATGTTAACACCTTGATCAAAAGATCCCTTCACTCAAATTTTCATAATATTTTCAGAAAATGAGTTCTAAGAACTATGCATCCACAAGACCACCAGTATATAATCTGAATAAGTTTACACTCTGGAAGGCCAGAATAAAACTATATATGAATTCTATTGATGAAGACATTTTTGATGTCATTATGTCAGGTCCTTCAGCACCATTCAGGAAAGATGCAAGTGGGACTGTCACACAGGAGCTTGTCCCTAGATCTGAATGGACAGATGTTGAGAAAAAGGTGAAGGCATGTGATGCCAAAGCCATGAACATTCTGGTGTCCACTATGTCAGATGACATCTTTCAAAAAGTGGCAGACTGCAACTCAGCAAAAGAAATCTGTGAGTCTTTGTCCAGACTAGTTGAAGGCAGCTCAGATAAAAGAAAGAACAGGAAGTCTCCTCTCATATCCCAATATGAGAACTTTCAAAAGAAAGATGAAGAGAATGTGGCTGAGATGTATGAAAGGTTCAGCCTAATCATAAATGAGCTCAGGGGCCTAGACAAAGAGATATCATTGACAGAAATCAATGGCAAACTCCTCATGTGCTTCCCAAGCACCTGGGGTTCAAGGATCTGGGTCATTAGAGAGTCCAGATGTCACAGGGAGATCTCTACAGATGCCTTACTTGGCAAGCTCAAATACTATGAGCTACTTCTGAAGAGTATAGCTGAGACTGAAGCCAAGGAGAAAGTTTCAACTCCCAGAGAAAGGACAATAGCTTTGAAGGCCGCTGAAGGAGAGTCTTCCACTTCTGAAGAAGAGATGTTCAATCTCTTAGCCAGAAGGTTTAGAAGATGGGTCAAGACTGAAGACTCAAGAAGGAAGGAAAGGAGTTCGAAGAAACCAAGGTTTGATAAGACTCCAAAGTAGGAGATAGTCTGCTTTGCATGCAGAAAACTAGGGCACATTGCCCCTGAATGTCCTGAAGAGCAAAAAAACAGAAGCAGGAACAAAAATGAGCATAAGAAGAAGTCCTTCAGGAAGAAGGACAAGAAGAAGGGAAAATGTTACCGACTTGCGGGGGAACCCGTAGTGGTAACAGAAAATGTTTCATAGCTGAAACCTGGAGTGACTCAGAATCTGAGTTAAGCTATTCTTCATCTGACAGCGATGAAGAAAATGCTGCCGAAGAAGCCTACCTAATGGCTTTAAAAGACTTAACTGAAGAAGATCAGATATCATTATTTGATGAATTTGATTTTATTTCACAAGACTTTAAAATTTGTTTTAAAGAGTTTTGTCAAGACTATCTTGACAGTCAAACAGAACTTAAAACAATTAGAGAAGAACTAGAAGATATTAAGAAAGAGAATATGTATTCAATTAACTATGAGTTAAAGAATCAAATATATAAAAGGGAAAAAGAAATAATTGATTTGACTTATGAAAATTCAACACTAAAAGAAGAGCTTACAAAGGCAAAAGCCTTTGAAGACTCACTCAATGGGAGGAGTCAAAAGCTCAAGGATATTACACAAAATCTCTCTATGAGATTTAATATCTTGGTTTAGGAGCAGATACATCCACCAACATAGTAACCCCTAGCAAACCTGCTTGGGAAAATCCTATAGTGTTCATTAGACCTAGTAAAAATTAATCTAATGACAACATAGAATCCCGTGAAGAATTGAATAACAATCCTAATAAGATCACTGTATTCAATAGGGTAAACACTACTGATCAAAAATGAATTTTAGGCAATCACACCTTAGAAAACTCAATCAATAATCATCAAATTTTTAATAAAAAGAAATATGTGTCGAATAGAACTCGACGCAACTTTAAAGATGAGTCGAATGCAACTCAACGGAGTTCAGCATGTGCTTTGATATCAACTCGAAGCAGGTATGAAGGTGCGTCCAATTACACTCGACGCAACCAACATTTTGCATTGACTTATTATCGACGCAACTATGCAGGCACATCGAATTCCATTCAACACAACTCTAAAGATGCGTCGATCTCTTCTCGACGTATGTTTCCAGCAAAGTTTGTTAACACATCTAGACTTCTCTCTCCCACTGCTCATTACAATTCTAGATGCTTTTGTTGTTATAAGTTTGGACACAAGGCCAAACATTGTTGGCATAATAAACCGGCACTTCCTCAACTTAAGGGGTATCCAGAAAGACCAACTTGTTCTTTCATAACTCCATATATTGGTGGAAGAAAGGGACCCCAGCAAGTGAGGGTCTATCCTAATGTTTAAATTAATGTGCAGAAAGGAGACTGTTCTAGCACAAACCAACAGCGGTACTTGGACAGTGGATGCTCCATGCATATGGCTGGAGCAAAGGATGTGCTGGAAAACTACAAGGCCAAAGAAGGCCCTAAGCATAACAGGTTAAGGAACATTTCTGCCCAGACAAAAGCCATAGAAAAGGAATTGAGATCGTCGGAGCTGTCTGCTGAAGTCTTTATATCTTTCTTCAACGATATAAAGCAGGGGGAGAAATGTGACAGCAGGCCCCCTCCTGATTCAATGTATACTGCCATTGACCACCAGTTTCAATGTTCTCCTTATGTCCCTGAAGGGGAACCAGCAGTTATCTCTCAAATCTCCCTGGCACCTGCACCATCTTCTCCACACACACTTATGTCTACAATCCAGGGGGAGTCTTCAAACCAGGGGGAGTCTGATCTGTTCTCCAATGATGAAGATTATTGGGCAAGCTTACAAGAATTTACGCCTCAGAGTTAGAACGCTTATGGGTGGACTACGACCATGCTTCATGTGGGATGAGTTGCAGCGACCCACAGTGTAGGGCCTCCAAGATCATCGTGGAGGAGAGGACCATGAAGTTTCTGAAGGGGTTAGATGAAAGGTTCGATCAGCGGAGAGCCCTACTTCTGCCTGGTACGAAGATTCCTACACTTACAAAGGCCATCTCGGCCATGATTCAGGAAGAGACCCGCCTCAAACTTCAAGCAGGGACTGAAGGGTCCGTTGCAGTGAAGTCAGCACTAGTAGCTACTGGCTTGAGTGTTCCAACACCACAAGAGGAAACCCAACAGTGCTATAACTGTGGGGAGTTGGTTCATCTGTGGCATGCTTGCCTCAAACCACCCAAGGAGGGAGATTTGGGTGGTAGTCGTGGACGTGGTTGTGGACATGACCGAGGTCGTGGTGGCCGAGGCGGTTATCGGGCCAATCTTGGCATTAGCGGATGCGATGAGGAGGCTGGTATTATTTGCACTGAGGAGGAGCAGACCCTACTAAGCATGATGAGCATGATGGATGGCCTTAAGAGGAAGCAAGTTGGTGAAGGCAGCATGAGTGGAACTGAGGGGCATCTACTTCAGCTATGTATGCTCACCCTTCCAGGACATCGGATTTGATCGTTGACTCCGGTGCATCACGACACGTGACAGGGGATGTGGGTGAGTTCTCCTCCTACACTCCCCTAGCTACTGCAGATAGCATCCAGACGGCGGATGGGACAATCCATCCAGTGATCGGTAAGGGCACGGTCAATTGCACAGGTTCAGTAAAACTATCAAATGTCTTGCATGCTCCTTTTCCAGTTAGCCTCATATCCATTAGTTCCATTATTCTTCAACTAAAATGTGTCGTTTCTTTTTATATTCCCAAAGGTGACTTTCCAAGAGAAAGAGATAAGGCGAATACTTGGGACTGGGACTTGGCATGATGGGCTATGGTATTTGGATCGGGAAGGATTGGATGCAACTCTTATATCTATGGCAGAGAAGACAGGAGTAGGAGGACAGAAGATGGGTGCAGAGGATATGCTTATACTCCATCATCAGCATTTGGGGCACTCGTCATTTGGTACTTTAGCTAGATTATTTCATTTGTTGATTAAAAAAGCAAACACAAACTGGTATGTGATGCATGTGACCAGGTTAAGCTTACTAGAAGCTCTTATGTTAGCACAAGTCAGATGAGCTCTTCTGTTTTTGATGTTGTGCATTCTGATGTATGGGGGCCTTGCGCCGTACGTTTTTTGAATGACTATAAGTACTTTGTGACACCTCCCGCTCCTACTCCTGCCCTTCTCCCTCCTGCTCCTATTCAAACAGCTCCCGAATCAGTTCCGGGACAAAGGGACACATTCAGAGGTAGAAGCACATTCAGAGAAAGAAGCATATACATAGAAAGACCATATGGGATGGACATACCTGTTTGGGAAACATTTTCTAAGGAATAGAGAAAACAGTACAGAAAGGATAGATCATATAATAAAACTTATAAGAAAGTTCAAATTCCTGAAAAATACAATGAAGGTGCATGATGATCCAGCACTTGACAAAGTTTTTGAAAAAATAAGAGAAAGAGAACAATATGAGTATGGAGCCTCCCAAAGAGAACTTGAGGAGAAGAGAATGAAATTCATTGAAAGACTGAAAAAGGGAAAGATGTTGTGGAAGAAGATCAAATAAAGGAGGCAATTCAAATTCCAATTACTCTATTTGTCTCTTCCAAATATGTTGCCAAGAATCTTCAGGCTAAACTCATGGAAGGCAAAGGACAAATGGATACAAGGGGTCTTGGATGTAGTCAAGACTTAGAAGATCAGCCATATCAAAAGAAGAGAAAGATTGTGTTCAAAACAGCTCCAGCTCCAGGCATTACACAATCAACTTTCATAGTACCAGATCTAGACTCAGATGAGCTTGACCTGGTTGAAATAAATGAGTTGACTGTCAAACTCACCAGTCTTGGATTCAAGATCAAGGATGTCTACCCTGATGCAGAAGCTGACCTGGAGAAACTATTCAAAGGGCATGACAGAATTCAGAAGAATCCAGAGAAGGCCAAACCAGCCAACTTCAAATATGTAGAAGCAAAATTCAGAAAGATCAATGAAGCTATATCTACTTCCTCAGAAACAAAAAGTAGAATATTTCTCTTGGTAACTAACTTTGATGAACACTTATTTCCTTTAATCAGAAGTCTTAGTTTACTCTGTCATTATGTCATTATATACTTGTATGAAATTTGTTTTAATATGATTGAAATCACTTAAAAAGTCTGTAAAATTTGTTAAGATAAATAGGGAAGATTGTTGGGAAAAACACCTTTTGGATTTATCTTACAAATTATATATGTAACAACCCTGATGAAATGAAATAGATTTAAAGATGTTATCCGCACCCCAGCCCCCCCTCCTCTGTTAAATCCCGAGCAGCCCCCCCCCCCCCCCCCCGATTTAATTTCGCTCCCGCTCTGCTAGGGCTCCCGCAGCCCCGATCCTGTCTCTCGATCCCGTCTCCCGCTCGCTCTCCCGCTCCCGCTCCCGTCTCCCGCGCTCAACGTCGTCGCCGCCAGCAGCCCCTGCTCCTCCTGCCGCCGCCTCCTGCTCTCCCTCAGGCCGTCGACGACACCTCCCTCCTGCTAGCCGCCGCCGCTCGCCGCCTCCTCTAGGGCCTGCTGTTTCTCCTCCTGCCATGGCCGTCGCCTGCTCTGGCCGTGACCTCCAAGGAGCCGGCAGCAGCCTCTCCTTCCGGCGCCTCCTCCTCCTGCAGTGGCAAACGCCGCCTCCTCTTACTTCCCCGTCGCTTCCTCCTCCTGTCTCAAGGCCGACAGCCCTCCAGTCGCCAGCAGCCTCCTGCTCCTCCCTCTCCTCCCTCCGGCAGCAAGGCTTCTCCTACAAAGGAGCCGCCTCCAGCAGTTTCTGCTCCCCTCCGGCAGCCCTCTTCCTCTCCGTTTCCGCCTAGGGTTTTGCTCGAACCCTCCTCCGCTCAGATTTTGGACTCGGATTCGGCTCCTTGAGCCCGATCTTGACTTCCTATTGGTAAGAAATTACTTCTTCCCCTCCTATTTCAGATGTTTGCCCTCCTATATTCATCTAACCCCGGTTTATTTGTGATTTCCGGCGCTGATCGTCGAATCTCTCAGCGGGATCTCTTCAAGACCTCTCCGATTTAGGGTTTCCGTCGCCTAAGCGCCGCCAAATCTCCGATTTGCTCGTAGTAGCCTCCGTCTCCGCGTTGTAATCTCTTTTCCCCTCACTTTTGAGTGAGGTAATCTGCTAAAACCCTCGTTATTTAAATTCCGCGTCGTAAAATGCATGTGTTAGCGTAGTGAATTATGCTACATCGCTTTCGTTTTCCCTGAACAGGTTCGAAAATATGATTTCTGACTTTTGCTTGCGCCGCTTCGCCGCCGTCGTCAGCTTCAGCCTCATTTAAGGCAAGTAGAGATCATCCTCTATTGCAAACATTGATCGTAGATGACCTTGTCTGCTCTTATGAATTTATGACTTAATTTTTGAATACATGTTTCGTCAACTAAATTTAGATCTTAAATACATAAATTGTCTGGTTAATAGATTGAGGTATCACACGATTGAAATAACACGAGCTGTGAAATGATTATTTTTTTATTTGAGGAATAATAGTTCTTTTGAGCATGAACATTAATTGGTATATTGACAAAGGTTAAGATTTCTTGCTAGCAAATAGATGAATCATGTTTGATATGAAATGTTTGGGTCGTGTACACATGCTTACTTAGACGATATTCGTGTTTTGAAATGGCTTAATCTAAAGGAATACTTGGTATCCTAGAAAATGATGTGTAGTAACCTTGTGACTTGTGAATACTTGAACCCGTAAGTTTCTAAACTCTCTTTCGAGTTCTTTGAGTCATCGAATCCTGTTTCTTATACCTGTTTGGTTGAAAGACTTGGATAAAGTCTATTTTTTGATTTGATGTTCTTCTTCAGCGTGAGTCTGTTCCAATTAGAATCACCAATCTATGAATCTTGTAATCTCATTAATAACACAAGTAAACATTGAAAGGTAGGGTTTAACTGACGCATCTCCTTGACTTGGGTTCCCTCTTGAATCCCTAATGGGAACAAAGGACCGGTCATAGCGAGCACAAATTTCTGATTCTTCTGAATCCGTACTTGAATCTGTCTGAATCATGAATCCTGCACGTCAAACAAAAACACCTACACTTTCACTTGTTACAACTTATGTTATTACATGATCATCTTTGTATGCTTCACTCCTGAACCTCTAACAAGTCTTGAATCTGAATTTGAATCCTTTTGAATCATGAATCCTCCAATTCATTAATATGATAAGCAATCATTGAAAGGTAGTGTTAAATTGATGTGACGCCTTGAATCGAGTTTCCGCTTACCTTGTAACGGGAACCAATAATGTCACAGCAAGCCCAATTACTTTGATAAGCCTTGCATTTAGACTCATGCTAGAATCTCGTGCATCAGATAAAAACACTTGCACATTTCAATGATTACAACTAATGACATCTCATGACTGAATCTATGTTGTGTTTCAGAGTAGTCTAATAATTCTAATTATTTCTACTCGTCTTGCTTACTGTCTGCCTTGCTAGCTTTGCTTCTGATAAAACTGATACTTATACATTATTATTTCTCTTGCTAGTTTATAATTTACCATGCTAATGTTATTAATGTTCTGAGGCTTTTCCTTCTTGTTTTGGATTTGCCTTAGTGTTCGTGCCTGCGCTGCCTGCTCTCTGAGGCCGTTCTGCGTCAAGTTTCAGGTTTTATGTTTATGTTTCATTTCTTTTACTGTCGGATATTTCTGTTATGTAATAATTATGATCAGCCATTTTCTCCTGTTTCATGGAAAACTGCTAGGATAAATATTATATGTACTAGAATTTGACATGTTTGCATGTTTATTCATCTGAGATGATCACTGCATAAAAATCTGTTTCAAAACTTGTATCATAAGTTTTTCTGCTAAAATGCATGTGCACCTGTTTCAATCTAGCATATTTTAAAGCTTCCGCAACAAAACAACCTGTTTTTACTCAAAAGTATCTATTTTTAAACTATTATTTTGTATCTCTGCTTGCGCCTTAACAGACATGGTTTTCCTTCCGCCCATGCCTGTGGCATCACGGCCCGCCCGAAGCGCGCTCTGACTCTTGTCGAGACGGGTCGTGACAATATAAAAGTGATTTCATCGTCTAGGATTCATTACTCATGTTGTATAGTGAGGGTAATATGGTCATTATACGTCCTAGGATGTCTCACTCACATTAGAGTGCCAAAGACCAGTTAAAAGGAGTGCAAAATACAGTTGAGTTAATTCTGCGTCGAATGAAAGTCGACGCAGCTTCGACTTCAAGTTGAAGTAACTTCGAATAGAAGTAAGAGCAACTCAGACTGGAAGTCGATGTACTAATTGAAGTCGACGCAACGTCGAATGATATTCGACGCAGAAGACAGAGTCAGTCAAAGCAAAATTTGAAGTCGACGCAACTTCAAATTATATTCGACGCAGAAGGTAAAGCTCAAAGTCTAGGTCTTCATCTCAACGGATACGTCAATATCAGAGTTCAATTCAGAGTTGAGGAAGATTTCAACGCAGCTTCTATTAGAACTCGGAGGTACGTCGATAAGAAGGCAAATGTATTTAACGCAACGTCGAATACAGACACAGAATTAGAATACTTCCTGGATTCTATTCAGACTATATATAAGGAAAGTATTTGAATTCTGAAGGGTCGTTCATAATGAAGAATAGAAAAAAGAATTGCGGAGATACAAAGAAGATACATTTGGAAGTTATTCAAATAGGTGCTTGACGGGGTTGTCAACAGAAATGGAAAGAGCATAATACTACCTCCTGGATATTCCTATTAGGGAAATAATAGAAGAGGAAAGTAATCTACTTCGAATGATATTCGACGCAGAAGACAGAGTCAGTCAAAGCAAAATTTGAAGTCGACGCAACTTCAAATTATATTCGACGCAGAAGGTAAAGCTCAAAGTCTAGGTCTTCATCTCGACGGATACGTCAATATCAGAGTTCAATTCAGAGTTGAGGAAGATTTCAACGCAGCTTCTATTAGAACTCGGAGGTACGTCGATAAGAAGGCAAATGTATTTAACGCAACGTCGAATACAGACACAGAATTAGAATACTTCCTGGATTCTATTCAGACTATATATAAGGAAAGTATTTGAATTCTGAAGGGTCGTTCATAATGAAGAATAGAAAAAAGAATTGCAGAGATACAAAGAAGATACATTTGGAAGTTATTCAAATAGGTGCTTGACGGGGTTGTCAACAGAAATGGAAAGAGCATAATACTACCTCCTGGATATTCCTATTAGGGAAATAACAGAAGAGGAAAGTAATCTACCTTTATTCGACAGAAGAATAGTATAGGGCAAGAGATAGAGAATACAGACGCAAGAAGAGATATACAGATATTCTAATCTTCTCTCTCGGTTTCTTCCTATCTTTTATACAACATATAGAAAACAGGTCTCTGTACAAGCAACAAGGCTTCTTCTTCCTCTCTCTCTAACAGAAAGAAGCAATCAAATACACAACGATGATCTTCAAGATCAAAGCTATACAATCTTTGCATCTCTTCTTCTCAAGCAAGGATTCATCTACTGGACAGAGATTCACATAAACACCACAGTGTCTGAATCCTCAATGACTGCTGCAGGATGATTCAATAAGAAGAATCATCTTCCTTTCTTCTTTACTCTTTTATTGCACTTTTGTAAATTGAGTAAAGAGTCCTTAGAATCCCTCTTCAAAGAATTCAGTGGTTCAAAATCTCCATATCAAAAGATCTAGATTGGTTCTAAGAGTCTCCTTATCAAACGACTCAGTCCTTGGTTCTAAGAGTCTCCTTATTAAAAGACTCAATGGTTTTAAGAGTCTCCTTATCAAAAGACTCAGACACTATGATAGTGTATTCCTACCAAAGGGGTAGAAGAGTGGAGTACCCATATTTTGGGGAACCACTATAGATCTTGTCTCATTTGTGCTGTGATTTGTTGTGTTGCCAATTTACTTAATTTCTGTATTCTGTGCTTATTTTATTCTGGATTGGCTAGTTGAATGCATAGTTGTTAGAAGTATTTAATTGTGTTGTGCATAATAAATAGAAAAAGTTAAAAATTCTATTCACCCCCCCTCTAGAGAATATTCAGAGGACTCACTGTGCACTTTCAGTTGTCAGTGCTAAAGTGCTAAGATGAATGACATGAACTTGTTCTTGTAGGAGGACTGAGAACAAACTATGTTGGAGAAGGATTTGAAGTACGCGATCGAGTAGCCGCTCTGCATGAGAACCACGTCGATACCCATCCTAGAGGCATTGCACTCGATGATGAAGGTCTGAGAGAAGTCTGGCATGACAAGCACAGGTGTCGCGATCAGGGTTTGTTGTAATGTGGTAAACATCATCATTGCCTCGGAAAACAAGCAGAAAGTTGTGTCAGTCATCTTATTGATTAAGGTTGTTAGTGGACTGGCCAGTCTGGTGTAGTCCCTGATGAAAAATGTTAGTACTTTGTGAGACTGAAGCCTCCTTCTCAGGATCCATGGAAACGCTGCTTGTGGATATCGTATGACCCAGAGAGACCACATGATGGCCGATGGTGCCCTCTTGGGGTTGATTAAGAGAGAGTGTAGTTGGAGGGTCTCCAATGTGGCCTGCAGATGGAGCAAGTGATCCTCCCATGTCAGGTTGTAAACACGTATATCATCAAAGAAGACAATGATATACTTATGGAGCACGAAATGGAAAGTATCGTTCATGGTGTATTGGAAGGTGGTCCGCATTGGTAAGCCCAAACGACAATCACTAACTTGTGGTGTCCGTCGTGAGTACAAAATGTGGTCTTGAGAATGTCCTCAGTGCATAAGCGAATCTAGTGGTAGCCAGAACGAAGGTCTAGCTTAGAAAAGGTGGCGTCGTGAGCTCATCTAGGAGCTCCTGAATCACGGGAATAGGATATTTATATGCGACGATGACCTTGTTCAATTCTCTGTAGTCAACACAGAAAGTGTCAACTTTCATCATTCTTCCGCACCAGTAACACCAGGCTCAAAAATGGGCTAGTTGTAGGTCGGATCAATCAAACTGCGAGCATTCTACGATCAGGTGTTCTATCTCTTCCTTTTGAATGCATCTTACTGATATGGCCGAACCATAATCGACGGCACCCCCACACGGAGGGGAATGCATGGTAAGTCGGTATGCTCAGAGGAAGGTCGTAGGGTCGGGAAAAAAACTAGAGAGTTGTCCCCAAAGTCCATGTCAGGTACGGAGAAGAGGCAGCCCCGTAGAATTGAGGAATTTGATCAGGGAGGCGGAAACATGTCATAAAAGAGCACAAAAACTCATAGGATGGGCCTTCTGTATAGCCAGGTAGGATATCGTCGTCCATTGGAGGGAAGCATCCTACATCAGGGTGTAAGGACATTCCTCTCATTTGAAGGACATTGCCATACATGCCCAAATGGCATTGATGTCCCACAATGTTTGCAAGTAAGCAATGCCCAAGATAACGCCCCCTAAAGGGAATGCATAGAAATCGATTGTGACACAACATCCGCCCATCTGGAGTGACAGAAGGAAACAAAGACCGGTGGAGGTCATGGTTGGCATCCCAGGGAACGCATAACGGAAGTGTGGTGGTTGAGCTAGGGCTGATGCTTCAGGCGTCAGAGGTCGCATGCAGCGCAATCGAGCAAAAGGTTGTTACTACGGACAATGAATGGTGCGACATCAAGCGGCATGAAAGAGGTCTGTCGCATAAGCAACGCAAGTAGAACATTGATAGACGGACATGGGGAGGAGGCCAGAAGTGTAGCACGACAACGATCTGGCAGCTACGTGTGGGTGGAAAAAATGGGTCGAACCATTATTACCTCCTTAAGGTTTTGAGCCCTAGGTGAGGGCATAACAATAACTGCGCAACATAAAGAAAAGTGCACGGGTTTATTCTCGTGCACGACTGCTCTTGGTTGCAAACGGTCTCTGCCCGCCCATAAAAGATGGTGCGCAACACCTAAAGTAGCGGCCCACGGGCTCCGTTGGCTCTATCCACGGGACTAATTTGAAAAGGAAGAAAAAATACATTACAACATTATTTTAGAGATAAAAAAGAAGCCTAAAAAAGAAAATAAAAACACCCTCTCTCACTTGGTCCCCGCTCTCTTGGGTCCTAGTTATTTGAGTGGAGTTTAAAAAGTCTAGAAAAAATATTTCCTCTGTCATCCTCTCTCTCTTCCCCCTCTCATGTAAAAATCGGATGACCTGTCATCCTCTCTCTCTTCCCCCTCTCATGTAAAAATCGGATGACCTAGATGCTTTTGATGGTCTTATCTGAGGACCATGGACTGTTTAAAGAACTTTAAGTATATATATACATATATATATACATATATAGAGAGAGACACACACACACAGAGACTCTCATTTTATAACTATCATTTTTGTATACTTTCTCCTAAATCTCGCATACTGCACTATCTGTCACCGCCTGCATAGTGGCGATCACAAGAACGCTTCAGCAGCAACAAACAACAACGGCCAATTATTTCGCACTCGGAGCAGTGGCCACCGCTACTTTGCCACGCCTCACTGAAAGACAAACAGTTCGCAATGATGGTCTGAGTGATGACCTAAGATCACTGAGGAATTCCAAGTGCACTCCCACCATTGTGCCAATTAAATTTTTAAAAAAACACCAAAACTGCAGAACAAGGAAAACCGGAACTTCCATCTCTGGGTCAAACTTAAATCAAAACTAAAAGTTTAAAACCTTGGTCAAAAGGCAGACACTTGCCTGCATAGTCAAAAAGACTGAAGCAGTAGGCCTAACTTAATCACGAGTCCTATCAAATACTACTCAATTGTGCACAATCATACTTATATCACTGAAACATAGAACTACTGCAAGCCCTGAAACCAGGTAAAACTAGGAAAGAAGCTTCTTAGGGCTTACCAGGGTTAAAACTTACTTGATGAATACTTGCATAGAACTTTGGGAAGATTCTGTAAAATCAAGTGCGGGCTGTGAAATAAACAAAAGAATGTAATAAACAAAATTGTAAGTTGTAGATTCTGAAATAAAATATGAGTTCAGAGCAATCAACATATGCAAGATTCATAGGTGGCTTTTCAATTCTTGAATTGCTCTCATGCTCAAAATGCACTCAAATCTTGAATTAAACAAAAGAATGTGAAAAAGATAAAAGCTAAGGTGTAGATTCTGTGATGCAACATGGGAGCACAGAGCAATGAAAGTATGCAAAGTACACAGAGAAGTGACTTTTCTAAAATATTAATTTGCTTTCATGCCCAAATGCACCCAAAGTAAATCTTACATGTTCCTACCAACAATACAGATAAAGTGATGACATATTAAGGCCTTATTTGAGAGAGGGGCGGTAAAGCAGTGACAATTGTGAATGCGGTTATGAAAAACATATGTAGTGTTTGAGCAATGCCGTCAAGAACGCCATTTTCTAAAATGCCATCACAGTCATGCAAGTGTGGTCAAACATTAACGCCCGTGAACGACCACGCAGGAGGTTGAACAAAAGCCTGAATTGCTCTTTTAATGAATAGTATTCAGATAAGCCAGATTGGCTTAGCCAGCCAATTAAAGAATATATTATGAAGTATTGAAATTGATGATTGTTAGATTAATTAACTCGATTTTATCAAATAGTTCCTGAACCAAGCTTAGATTTGATCAACCATACCAAGAATTGTCTAGAATAAACTGAACGAAGTTTACATATGCTTGAATGGGCCGGATCTGATCTCTAACGAGCTTGAACTGGCCGATAAGGTACCCTATCAGAGCAGATAGGACCGAACTGGCACATCATGGGTCGGTCGTTCCATGATAAAGACACCCACAAGGAGGAAGGAGACAATGATATGGGCCAGTAATATTGCCCACCAAGTTGCCATAGACGTGCCATCATTAGCTGATACGAGGTAGTCGTATCAAGATCTAAAACAAAGAACATGAACTCGTATAGCATGCATTAGAAGATAAAATTGAGAGAAAACCTCTCGCCAAGTACCCAGAGTCTGGTTCCTCTAAAGTACACCTCTCTCCAAAGAGAGGCCCAAAGACTAATACTCAAAGATAACTCTCACTATCTAAGGGGCTCCTTATATAGATGGAGGCCCCACTACAGGACAAGACACTACATGACCAAATATGTAGACGTGTGCGTATCAATACACCCGTCCTGAAAAGTGACCTCGTCCTCAAGGTCGAGACGGGAAGGGTCCCATGGGGGCGTCGGCGAGACTCGGGCGGCTTCTATGGTGGGCGGATCAGGTGAAACATCAAAAGCGTAAAGGCGTCGTGGAGGACTGGTTGCCGCAGATTTGTGGTACAGGTGACCGAAACGGGCGTAGAACTCGACATGGGATTGCTGGAGAGGTGAAGCAATGTCATGCCTGCAAAATATATCATCCTCAGGGTCGAGCGAGGTGCTCGTCAGTTGGGCCAGAGCCTCGGTCGGAGGCCGGATGCTATGAATACTAATGGCGGAAAGCCATCCGGATCCTGAACGAGGGTCGTGGGGCCGGACATTAGGCCGATGAGGAGTCAGTAGTGATGATTTGGAAGGAAACCCAATGGGAAGTCAAGTCGAAGTGGGAGAGTGACAAGATGTAAAGGTAGGGTAACGGTGGGCTCGAAAGATGTTGGAAAAGAGGAGTCGGAAGATAAAAGAGCTGACAGGCAAGCGGGAGTCTCCAAGAAACGGCGGAGAGAAGAAAAAGCATGTGGCTCCGTGTGAAAGATTGGCGAGCCGCCATTTGGAGCCTCTATCACAGAATTGACGGAAGGTGAGAGGATTAGAGGGTAACCGGTGCAAATCGGAAGGTTGGGGAGGGTATTAGGGGGTATGTGTCACGGTCGGTAGTGGAAGAATGAAGGGGGTATCGGGAAAGGAGGAAGCGGAAGGGATGCCAATGGTCGAAGACCCACTACGGAGTGACGGTGGGATGGAGGGAGGAGGCTAGACCGGAAGCCGAGGGGTGGGCATGGACTGTAAGGGTGTGTGTGGAAGAAGCCGACGATGAAGCGCAAGCGCCATGACAAGGAGGTTATTCATGACAGCTTTAATTCGATCACATTGAGCATTCACGGAATCCGGAAGGAGGGCCGACAGAATGCGGCAGGAGGCTCTGGAGGGCTGCTGGAATGTTGCAGGAACCGCAAGGTGGCCCGACACGGCAGAAGACGGTGTTGGGCAGCAGGAGGGCAACGAGGATGAGGAGCGGACGCTGGAAGACTGCAAAAGCGGCAGGAGGGCCTCTGGAATGCGGGGGAAAGAGTTAGAGGGCCGCTGGAAGCTGACAGAAACGTCGGGGAGCCGATGCAGGGCAAACAATGGCGCTGGAGTGAAGGCTTGGGCGGCGTGGAAAGGCATAAGTGTTGGCGGAGACACTGGAGGGCGCGGGAGACTGCAAGATCCACTGGAGGGCCGACTGGACATGACAGAAGCCGTGCTGGGCGGCAGGAGCGGCGGTGTTTACGTCGAGCGTGCGACGTCGCGTGCGGTCGGACGAGGCGAGTTGCACAAGACCCGTTGAGCGCTGGATTAGTTAGGATCGCCCGCGTACGAAGAAGAAGACGTGCAGGGCTCGGGCACTGGAAGCCGATGGCGCTGGTCGACATGTGCGGGAGGGGAAAACGGTCGGTAGAGGAAGAAGATCCAATTAGGGTTCCGTCGAAAATCCTAAATGAGCGGCAGGTCAGACCAATTGATATGAGATAATTGTATCAAGATCTAAGACAAAACGCATTGCATGAATTAGAAGATACAATCGAGAGACAAGCTCTCGCCAAGCACCCAGAGGCTGGTTCCTCCAAACTACTCCCCTCTCCAAAGAGAGACCCAAAGACTAATACTCAAAGATAACTCTCATTACCTAAGGGGCTCCTTATATAGATGGAGGGCCCACTACAAGACAAGACACTACATGATAAGATATGTAAAGACACGTGCGTATCATTGGCTTGTGAATTTTTTAGATATTAGATGCACCTTAATGAATGCCTCTTCTGAAATGCTTCTCTTTCAGCGATGTAGAATGAAGAAAGGTGTATTTCTTCTGTTTCATTCATGGGCATCTAGCCCTATTTATACACAAATGACGTATACCCAAATCTGATATTTGAAAGAATAATCTGTGAAGGGGATCGATGGTTGTCAAAAAGGATGCTACTAGTCCCCTCAAACTAGTGAGTGCATGTCTTAAATTCTCAACTTACATATCATTTTTTGAAATTTTCTTGTTGGCAAACTCTTGGTGAGAACATCAGTAGTAGGTCTTCCATTGGCAGGTTTGAGGGTGTTAATTAAACCACTATGTAATTTCTCCTTCATAAAATGTTGGTTTGCTTTGCGTGCTTCATTCTATCAAGTCGGCCATGAATACATGCAATGCTAAAAGTTAATTTATTATCACAGAAAATTTGACACAGGGTAGCTTGTGAAAGTAGAATCTAAACAATGCAAACTCTAGATGCAGTATTGAGGGAAATGAATTGTGTTTAACCTAAGATGATGTATGCATGCAGATAACAATCCAACAATAAAGTGCAACTAAAACTAAAGCATAAAACAATAGCACTTAATCAACAATGAGTATGCACATAATTTAAGCGTGCAAACAAGTTAGGCTTTCCTTCGACTGGACGGTTGTTAATTAATATGCGCGGCGAATAGATCCTACAAATCATGATTAGTCACAAAGACGAACACATTAACATTGAACGACATCTATATGAATATAAGTGATTATGTCCATACAACAATGCTGAAAATAATAACACCAAAACAAAAACTCACTGCGTAGGCAACGAGGGAGGTAATCCGGAGAGGTAATAGTGGCTATTTAGTGTCTGTCGGAGAGGGAACATGGCTGTTTTGTGGAGGGATGGGATGGGGTGCTCTATGGAGGCTTGGTTAGGGTTGAGGTGGACTGGGGGCTGTACTGGACAGGAGGGTTTAGGAGGCTGGAATGGTCATCAGTCAGACCTGTAGTTGGCCTGGACATGGGGAGGCTGCCGTGGGGAGTGACTAAGAGAGGGTCGGCTGGAGTGGAAAAGAGGCTTGGGGTGGGCTGGCTGTGATGGGGAGAGGGTAGGAGGGGATCGGCTGCAATGGGGCGGAGCAGGGGGATGGCTGAAAACAGCAGGAAATGGCTTCCAGGGCCTGTTGACAGTGATGTATTGTGGCTGGTTGGGTCGGCTAGCTTGGTATGGAGGCTTCGTTAGGGTTGTAGTCATGTTCTATTTATAATAAAACACTAGGTTGATGGTTATGATTGACTGTTCATGGTAGTTGTCGATGTCACTCAATAAAATACTACAAAATACATAAAAATATAGAAACATCGCTCCCGACGTCACCACGGACTCGAAAATAATTGTCTGATGTTGCTCAATAAAACACTAAAGGTTGTTTTTATAACTTGTAGTACTTTCTAAGTATTAAAGTTTAGGACGTTTATAAGTTATTCGATAGGCCTATGTTTGCGCTTCATGCTTCACAACATAAATATCCCATCCTAGAACTTTAACAACCTTGACGTAATGCTTTCGGTTTTGTCGACACAGTAATTGTTTGTCTGAATTAACAGTTTGTTACCTGCATTTTGGATATTTATTCGGTGCTTTTTCACATCTCTTGTTAATTTAGAAATCCAAGAACCAAAGAGGTTCATGATAGGGACCATGGATCAAAGCTAGGCCGATATTTACCGGAGCCCGCATGAATCTAAATGCGTAGGGGGGCGAGATAGAATCGTTGTATAAATGATCCGAGCTAGTAGTAGCGTTCAGAGCGATGACTGCAGATTTTTATGTATTTTTATTATTATTTTGTATTTTTATTTAATGTAAAACTAGTGATTTTATATTTTGAATGATGTAGACCGTCCGTAGTGGCCTCTTTGCCTATAAATAGGAATCTAGGGGGCTGATTTCATTATCACAGATTTCGGATAGAAATTTCAGGCTCTCGCAGTCGTCCCATGGTGCCGATTCTACGGATTCTTGGTGTCAAAATCAAGGCAACTACCATCCCTTCCGTATAACTATCCATCCCCACTCATAACCGTCAAAAACTACCTACAACCACCAATTAATTGGTACCCTCTATTGCCATACTGCCCATTACCCGTCCCCCCACCTCTTCCAACAACAAATCCCCGTAGCTACCCGATAACTATCCCCCCCCCCCCCCCACTCACAGCACTAACAATAATCACCACCACACCACTCAATAACCGTCAATTGTCCCCCACAATTTCCTATCTCCCTGCTTCCTCCATACTTCTAACCAAGCCTGCCTACTATTCCTGCCAACTACGGTGAACTCCAACCTGGTGCCGACCCTCCCTATCGCCTAATCTCTACGCCAGAGTCACCTACAAACCCAAACACCACACAGCAGTCCTGGACTGCGCTGTAAGCAGCCAGCTTCCTTCCACCTATTTCTACTCAAAATCAGTCCAGAAAGAGTCAAGGAATTAAAATTCCAGCCTCTAGAACCCTTCCCAATGCAGCCCCAATTCCCCTACAGACCTCTACATTACCCAGCCACCATACAGAACTCAACCAATCCCCCTTTCAGAGAATTCCAACCACAGAATTGCTATCCAATCCCAAATCAGCAACCATCACGTCCTCCAGGCTCCTATTTCTTATGTAAGTTCATAGCAAAAGCTAATATTGCTATTTTTTTGTATATTTGGTGAACAAACATATTAACTATGGATGTTACTTTGTGTGTGTTTGCCCATGAATCGCCCTATTTATGGGATTTATTCACTTAGTATTTCATTAAAACGCTCCAAGTCCTAATTCATCCAAAAATTGGTTGTTATCTATTGTTCTAATTTCAATCGGGATAGTTTGTGGTTACTTATATCAATTTCAACACTTATAATAATTATACTTGCTTGCGCATCACACTACTCCACTAGTGTTCCCTTTGAGCACTAACACTCACTACATTCTCCATGCGTAACCCCAAATCATATGTTAAACTACACTTCCTAAATTAAATACTAACACAATGAAAAGAACTTGAATGTTAACTAATCAGAGTTATTTGACGATGATCTACCAATAAATCATAAACATGTTACTAGAAGTTATTGTACTAACAATGATCCTGGTACCATTAATTAAAGGGCAGCATAAGACTTCCATGTTGCTGCAAAAATTATAGAATGCGATGTTCAACTAACAAACATGAATTGAGAAGAAATACTTTGGGTACCTGAAAGCCTTGGCAAGACAAGTTATTCCAAGGACTACCAACTACCTGGAAGCCTCCTATAGAATAATGAAACCCATGACCCTGTAAGCAGGAGAAAATGTTTCAGAAGATGAAGAACTAACAGATAATTTAAGACAAACATCTAATTAGAAAGAAAAAATTGGAGTGATCATGATCCTGAAATAGGGCCATTATATGAATCTGAGCCCTTTGATTTTATCTCATTAATCTAATTGAAAGCGTAGTTCTTTTAACATATGATTAGCATAAAATAAAATAAAAATGTATATGTTGTTTATAGACATTAGCGGCCGTAGATAGGGTCCCTCCGTGTGCAGTGTGCAGCGGAAATAGTATTTGGTCGGTGCTCGGAGTGATGGTTAAATATTATTGTCATTGTACAGTGCGCACGAGGAACCCTATGCAGGACCTCTAGTAAGCTTATATACTAAACTATTCAGGCATTGCACTTAAAACAACAATTGAGAATTTAAACTTTACCTGATCAAAATTTGAATAAAAAGGTAATATAATGGGATATCTTTTGAGTACATCCCATGATTGCTCAACTAGGCACCACCACCTGCGAAGTGCAAAAATAAAGAATAAAGACACCTACTAAAGACAAATGGACTCTGTTGTTGAAAGGTGTAGAAGAATTAAATAATCCCATGGAAAAGCACTCATTTCTCATGAATAGATTAGTCTCACATCTTTATTTGGAGTTGAGATTTCACTCCATCCTATAAATGTGTACATATACTTGTATTATAAGTTGATATATATGAAATAATAAATTTTAGGCTCGTATTTCATTTTCTCTACATGGTATCAGAGCGACTCGACTCCTCACATCAAACTCTCAACAATTGAGCTCCTGCTCTCGCCGATTAAGTCATTAATTTCCGTTGGAACCCTCTTTTTCTTTCAGGTACTCGCAGACCGTGCGCCAAGCTCACCACGATTCTCTTCTCCAGCTGTAACAACTAAAAAAAAAGCGAATAATAAAACAACTTTTATTATGGTAATTGCTAGCCGCAGCTCAGACCCCCCCCCCCCCGATTAAATCTCTTTAGCGCTAGGTATTCCCGTCTCCCACTCCTGTGCAATTCCGCCGCTCATGATTTCGTCGCTCCCTTGCGGTTTCGTCGCTCCCGATCATTGCGCCTCCCGTTCACAGACGTCTCTCGCGCGTCCTCCCCTCTAGCCGGTGCCTCCTACTGCTCTTCCTCCCCATCCTCTGAGCTCGTGGCCGTCAGTAGCCCTGACTCCAGCCTCCCTTCGTCAAGGCCGCAGCAGCTCCTCTTCCTCCAGCAGCACCCTCCTTTCCATTTCTGGAGGCCGGCATCGGCTTCTTCCCTCCCCTCAAGGCCGGCAACTACAACCTTCTACTCCGGCAGCCCCCTTGTGTCCGTTTTGGCCGAGTTTTGCGAAGGGGACTCCTAGGGTTTCGCTCGAAACCCCTCCTCGTGGATTCTTGAGCCCAAATCTGGTCTCCTTCGATAAGGATCTCCGCTAAAATTTTTGTTTTCAGTTTTGCCCTAAATGCTCGTGGTGATTGTGGCTATCCGATCGACGTAATTTCATCGGTCCCTCTTGTGTGTCGTAAATCCGCCTAATCCCAATTTTGTTTGCATTTCCGGTGCCGCACATCAGAGCAAGTGGTGGAATTGCTCCGAACCCTCTCCGATTTAGGGTTTCTGTCGCTTAAGAGCCGCCAAATCTTCGATCTTTGTGGTATCTCCTCTCCCCTCACACTTGAGGGAGGTAATATTGCTAGTCTACTCTTGAGTGTGTTTTTGCAAAATAACTGCCTGTGTTAGCGTATGGTTTTCTACTTGTCAAGTATCAAATATCGTCTGTGTTTATTCCTGAACAGGTTCAATAGAGCATTTGACTTTGCTTGCGCCGCTTAGCTGTTGCTGGTAGTTTCGGCTTCACCTTGAGGCATGTGGAGAATTCCCTCTCGCTTGCAACTAAGAAATTAAGTTCTTTATACCTGTATCTAAGTTATTAACTGTATCTGACAACGCAAAAATCATCGCTCGTAAGCATGTCATGTTATGATAGAAGTCTCCACGGAAGATCGTGAATCACTTAGGTCCTAAGTGTCATAAGAAAATCTTGGAAGCTAGGGTTTAGGTGGTGCATCGTCTTGATTGCATGGTCACGGTAAGCATGAAATACTCTTATTCTAGTAAGACTTGCACTTGAACATGAGTGTGAACCATGTGCACCCACTATAAACAACTACGCATTTCAACGATTATAGCTTATGTCATTACAAGAATGTTTATGCTATACTCCGGAGTAGGCTAATATTTCCAGATAGTTCTGCTTGTTTCAGTTACTTGCCTGTTTCACTGGCTTGCTTCAGGATTAATTGGTACCTTAAAATTTCTAATTTCTTCTGCACGTACCTAAATTTATAACTTGTTTAATATCATTTTCTTGTTCTGAGGCATTTTCCTTCTGTTTGGATTTGCCTTAGGGTTCGTGACTACGCCGTCTGCTCCCTGAGTTTTCCTTCATCCAGCTGCAGCTTTACTCAGAGGTTTTATTTTGATTGATGTATCAGCAGGTTCTATGTATTTTGTTTCAGTTACTGTTGGATTTACTTGTCATGTATTAGTTATTGTCAGTCATTTTCTCATGTATTGTGGACAACTCCTAGGATGTTTTGATGTATCAGATCATTTTTATGTACGACATTTTTACTACTATGACTTATTGCGTGTTCATTGTTCCAGCACTATGTGTGACATTAGTTTCATTAAAAGAATGCATGAGCATCAACCTTTCATTGCGGCTTCCGCATATTTACAAAATATATTTAATTCTTTTCAAAGTAACAAATTTAAAACTATTGTAGTATATCTGTTTCCGCCTTAGCAGACATGGATTTCTTTCCGCCCATGCCTGTGGCATCACAGCCCGCCCGAAGTGCGCTCTGACCCTTGTCGAGATGGGTCGTGACACCAGCTGTTGTCGGACTAAGCACTCATGCCCCGCCTTTTATAGGCCCACTGTATGTTACTGGTCTCGCTGCCTAGCAACGCGTACTCGATGATATCTCCTGCCGTAGAACCCGCCGCATCCGCGCCTGACTTCACTCCGTCCCGAGCTCGCCACGCTCGGTCGTCACTGAACTCGCCGCTCCTTCCCCCTTCCACGTTCGCTGGCCTCGACGACTTCCATCTCCCATATTCACAGACGTCGGCACTTTCAAATACTCGCAGCTTTCTGCACCCCAGCACTCGCGGCCTTCCAGATTCAGGCGCTCGAGCTCCTCTAGTGGACGGGCTCGTTGTTACCACCTCCCTCGGGGCTCGCCGATCACTCCAGTCGCTGCATTCGACGACCTTGGTCCCCTGACCTCGCCGACAACATTCGGATGCGACCCTGTCTCCAGCACTCGCATACCTCGCTGACATAACTCCGGGCTCGCAGGCGCTCGTGCTTCTGCTTTCACGGCTCGAAGCTCGTTGCCCCCTCTTCCAGGAACTCATCGCTCCTTTGCTTCATGTCCTTGTTGATCTCATTGTCCAAGCTTGACAGGCCCGGCTTTCAACACTCGCCGCTCCTCACTTACAGTGCTCGTCGACTCCTTCCTCCCAGCTCTCCCTGATAACATAGGGGCGAATGTTGCATCTGCCTCCTCTACTCTTCCAGCACTCGCTCTGATTCCAATCTCTGATATCTGTGATGAATTGCTCCTCACCAATATCACCCTCACTGGAAAGAAAACTTTTGTAGAGTGGGTCAACTCGGCGCGTCAAGTCATTTAGACCAAAGGTCTTCATCATCATCTAACTTGCGACACATCTGTTGAACCTACCGAGTAATAGCTCTGGGATGATGGCCGCGTTCAGTTGTGAATTTTAAACTCCATGGAGAGTGAAAAATATTGAATGGCTATGCACCACGAGACTGTCAAGGCCATGTGGGATGAACTAGAGTCCCTCTACTCTGGCCAAGATAGCTTACAACACTTTTTTGATCTGTTTTGAGACCTTCAAATGGTTGAACTAGGTCCGGACGGTGATATGAACTCATTCGTGGCACAATACAAGACTACTGCCGAGGCTTGGATTCAACACCAGACTCCAACTTTGGACTTCACTATCCAACATGCTCGGAACAAAGTCGTGGGCTTCGCACTAATGATCGCAAGGTTACCACCACACATATACAGTGTCTGGGTCAACCTCATATCCTCTCCCATTATTCCTACTCTCTTTGATGTTTGCTCCATGATTCTGAAGGTGACTCCGCCCACTGAGGTCTCCTTGACTCCCCTTCCTACTTTGCTTCACCATTCTGCTGAAGCTCAACCTCCATCTACTGGGTCTCATGGAAGTCGAAGTGGGTCTCGTGGTGGTGGGCGTGATGGTCGCATCCGTTCCAGGGGACAGAGCACTCGTCTGTGTACATATTATGGCCGGGCAAATCATATCGAAGCTACTTGTTACCGAAAACATGGGTTCCTGCAACCACTCCCTTCCCATGCCTCTCCAGTAGTGGATGCTCCCAAAATGTCCCGCAATGATATTGACATCCTGCAAGAGGAACTCTGGCAGACACGGGGACTGGTTACTTATACCCCTAGCTCTGTGCCACTTCCTCCAATGAATATATATCTTGTTTTTTCTCATAGTTCCTCCTGCATAGTGGACTCAAGGGCCACAAATCACATTACTCGGCAGAAACCTTCTCGATACATGAATACCACTACTCCAAAATTTATCAATGTTGTCAATGACGCTACCACCCCTGTTTGTGGATCAGGTGATGTTCCTTTGACTCTGTCCATTTCTGTATGCTCTATACTTCATGTCCCTGACTCACAATTTAATTTTCTCTCTGTCAGCCAACTTACTCATGATCATGACTGCTCAGTCACTTTTATTTCTTCTTCCTTTGTGGCGCAGGATCGACGAACGCTGAGTATCATTGGTAAAGGCCGACTGTCAAATGGGCTCTACACTCTGGACCTTCCCACCTCAGCCTTGTCCTCTGTTTCTTCTATTGCTTGGTCTGCTCCTCTTTCTATACTCCAAAAGGCTCTTCCTGATTTTACATTTTCTGAATTTACTTGTGAATCTTGTATTTACGAAAAACAACATCATTCTACCTTCTCTCCTAATTGTACTGGGAGCTCTGCTCCATTTTCTTTAGGTCATTCAGATATTTTGGGTCCATATAAAACTGTTAGTTTGTCTGGGTATCGTTGCTTTCTTAATTTTATTGATGATAATTCTCGAATGACATGGGTATATTTACTGCGTGACGCTATGAATTACTGACTTGTTTTCGCTCATTTATCGTTGAAACTCGCACTCAATGTTTGAGCTCTATTAAAATTCTTCGGATCGATAATGCTCATGAATATAAGCACGGATACTTAAAAATGATTTGTGCATCGGCTCGGACGCGTATCAGATACGGGAAACGCCTGGAAATGCGTTTCCGAAAATCTAGGAAACACATTTTTAAATAAAAAAAAAATTTTAATTCAGAATCCCGTGCGGTAAAGCCCTGCCACTTATTTATTTCATTTCACACTTTAGGTTTATGCGATTCTCGCCCGTCGCCACGCTGCTCCAGATCCCGCTCCACTGCCGCTCTAGATCCCACTCCCTGGTCTCGATCCCGCCCTGCTCGTAAGCTCTTCCTCTTCCTCCTCCTCCTCTTCTTTTTCTTCTTCCTCCTCTACTTCTTCTTCTTCCTCTCCCCCTCCCCCCCTCCTCTTCTTCTTCCTTTTCTTCTTCTTCCTCCTCTTCTTCTTCCGCCTCTTCTTCCTCCTCCTCTTCTTCCTCCGACTCCTCTTCTTCTTCCTCTTCCTCTTCTTCATGCCCTGTGTTAGAATCTTTGTTGCAAAAACAATTTTGTTCTGGAGCCAATTATTAGCGTAGTATGGAATGATTTGTCACCTTACTACTAATGAGTTAGGCTAAGAGAGGAGGGCTGGCAAATTGTTTTTTGCAAGTTGGATATTGGTGGTTTTCCTATATAATGGCTGGTGTTAAAAGTTAGTAAATCTTCCAAAGATAAAACCATGATATTATGTCTATTTAGAAGAGTGATGGACTCTGGGATGTTGTGGCATTATCAGAATTTTTATTCACTATGTCCTCTTTTTAAGGTGCATTGTGTGGACTAATATTTCAATCTGTTTGACCTTCTATATTTTATTTATTATAATTCTTTCTTCTTGCCAATATCAGACATTTAATGAGGTCTGCTCTATACATCCTATATTTTCAATTATTCCCTGTTTCAAATAACGCGTTATAATGATGTGTAGAATGCTTAGTTTCATGCTTACATTAAGTAGAACGTTTATTTTCATGCTTACATGTACTCCTATTCATCTTAATACTCTTTTGTACATTACATGCTAGTTCGAGATTATTGTTAGTTTACATTATTTGTTGTGTTTACATTATTTAGAACTTGTATTACATGAAGTCCCGATTTTCATATGTATGGTCTATGTTGTAGTCTTATTAAATTTTTTTCGTTACAATTTAAGATATGTACAATTAGTTTATTAGTTGTCTTATTTTTATATTAATTAATACTTATATTAAAATAATTAAAAAAAATTAAAAACGTTTCTCGTATCTTTATTTTTTTAAAATTCATGTTTCCCGTATCCGTTTCGTATCTCGTATCTCGTTTCCGTCCCTGTGCTACATCAATATACCAATCACGAATTTCAGGAAACCTGCAATACCTTGGGTATTATCCATCAAATGTCATGTGTCTATACCCCTACAACAAAACGGTGCGATCGAGCAGAAGAACCGCCGCCTCCTTGAGGTGGCACGCTAACTTATGTTTCAAATGCAGGTTTCTAAGAACTATTGACACTTTGTTATTACCACCGCATGATATTTGATTAATCGCATTCCTTCGACCGTCCTGAACTTTGCTACTTTCTTCTCCATCATTTTCCCATCTACACCTCCCTTTCCCCGGCCTCCTCGTATTTTCGAGTGTGTATACTTTATTCATCGTCTTGGCCCTCCAATGGACAAGATGACCCCTCGTGCTACAAAACATATCTTTGTTGGGTAGTCGCGCATGCTTAAGGGTTATGTATGCTACTCTCCCACTGATCAAAAGATGATTACCTTTGTTGATGTAACCTTGCTTGAGGATCAACCCTTCTACTTCTCGACTCCTCGTGATAACTGCCCCTCTACTCTCTGATGAGTCCAGTTTATATAGTGATTTCCGGACTCATCTGGGCTAGTTTTCATGCACTTGCACTTCACTTTAGGCCTATATTCAATTCTATTTGATCACGTTGCCCATTTCATTGCTTAGTGCACATTTATGCCCATTGTGGTGTGATTTCATGTATTCATGTGGTCTAGTATATTTTCATGCAGGTCCAAGGGTTGTGCGTCACTCGGGATGGGTTCTGGGGGATTTTCGGTCGAAAAAGCCACTGGTCGTGCGTTTTCCTTCGCGCACGACCAGGCGCACGACCACTGGTCGTGCGTTAATTCCCTCCCCAGATCGAGCGACGACACACGATCATTGGCCTTCTTCGCGCACGACCACTGGTCGTGCGCTGCTGACCGTGCGCTATTTTGCAGTTCAAGCCTATGCTACAGGTTCTTCGCGCACGATCAGAGGCATTCCTTCGCGCACGACCATTGGCCTGATCGTGCGCGGTGTTTATTTCCTGCTCCGCCTATAAATAGGCAAGCACGATTTTAGGTCGGGTTCACTTCCAGTCCGCCGTTTTCCGCCTATTTCGGGGGGTTCCGACTCCTCCAGCGCCGCCCACCTTAGGGAGGATCTCCGGGCAAGCTTTCAACGCCAAATCGTCGCCGGATCTTCCTCTTGGCCTCCTCCTTCATCCTTGGGCTTCAAGAAGGGAGTCAACCTAGCCTTCTTCTTCAAGATTGGAGCAGCTTGTGATCATTCCTCCGGTTCGTGACACGAAGAAGACGGGTCCATTGGAAGGTAGTGACAACCTTCTCTACCCCGGACGCAGTTGAGGACCGAGCTTGGACGCGGATTGACAACCCGGCGATTCCTTCCGTGAATCCTCAACAAGACTTCGGAGTGGTCGATTTCGCACACTCATCTCCTCTTGTAGTTGATAGTTTAGTTGGATTTCTTATATGTTTGATGAAGTATACTTTTATTTGTTAACATTAGTATGAAATCATGTCTATGTGATTGAGTAATCTTGTTATATTTTCATTTGAGGTGTGCCTTGTGGTGTGGATTGTTTGGTGTGTTGTGCCGCCCTAACAATTGTTAGTGGTGTGCTTTGCGAAGAGGTGCTTGCGACCCTCATTCCGCCGCTCTCTCCACTCCATCCGCTAGCCTGCTCGTCCATCCGCCTAGCGATTCGGTGCATTGCGGCCCGTGTAGTCTTCCATCCCGCCTGGCGAAGCAGTGCGCTCAAGGCCTGCATAGGAGTAGTCGTAGCTATTTTTATTTTGTTTTCCGCAATCCAAACCAAGCCTCCCGCAATCCATCCGACCTTAAGGACTTCAATCTCAAGTCCTCCTCAATAGTCAACTCCACCTTACTGTGTTCCTTCCGAGATCGATACTCGGGGATTTACTCCTCGTTTTATATTACTTGAACGATCGGTACACTGCCGTTTCGTGCCGCAGTCGAGCTACCGCCTATAGCGGTGTGCGAGATTTGCGTCATCAAGTTTTTGGCGTCGTTGCCGGGGAACACAGACGTGTGAGTTTTCTGGAGAGGGAGAATCTGAGAGAGAAGCCCTTCCATTTGTAAATTGCGTCGTTTTTTTATTATTTCAGTTCTTTTTATTCTATTTTCCTGTTTTTAAATAGGTTGTTTAGTAAATTACTGTTAGGTGTAACAGTTTGCACGATAGTGTCTTTATTTTGAATCTTGCTATCTCCATATAATGTGGGCTGCATTTAATATTCGTTGCCGTTTATGTGGAGATATTTCTCACGCTAGTGATAGATGCCCTACGGAAGATGGTGGGCATAATTCTCGTGGCCCGGTGTACGGAGCACCATTTTCCTATGGTTCTTCATGCCCTGTGCCCAAGTCTTATGGCCACTCGTCCTCGCCGCATACACCATTTTTATATTCCTCCCCGGCCCCTCAAGGACCAAGGGGTAATATAAAACGGTGCTTGTTCTGTCAAAGCATGGATCACGCCCTGAAGGACTGTACCGAGTATCTTCGCCAATTGGACGAGGATGATGAGCCGGATATCCGGATCGTCCCGAGTCCTACTTCCGGCAGCACACCTTCAACATCCGGTTATGTGTCTGTGTCACCTTCATCTTGTGAAGGGTATGATGTGGACACAGTCACCAGATGCGTGGCTGATCTAGGCTCTGACATGGTCGAGCCTATCTCCCCTGTGCATCCATCACCTAGCGTAGATTTGATTCTTTGTGAGGAATCAGTAATTGACCTTTATCCAAGCACCATTCCTTCCCCTGTTGTGCATTCTACTACGCTCGTCTCCGACGACATTGTTGATGATGTGTCGTAAGATGAAGCTGGCGATCTATGTATTGTGCCTACTCCTATGGAGGAGGACAACCTTCTAGGTGAAGAGGAGCTTTCCTCAGCACCGGTGGAGGAAGTCCAAATCCTAGGCATGGCCCTTGTTGATCCCGCCGAACCTTGTAGCATTGATGACAATGCAAGCATTATTTTACTTTCCCAACCTATTGGGAGTAAGTCCGGGACCACTCCCCCGCTTGATTTTTATTTATGTTCTTCTTCTCTTTTATTTCTTGACCCCCCTTCTGCTATATCTGAGCCTGTGCAGGTTGAGTCTTCGCAGGTACTTCAGGAGGACTTGGAGCATTCTGCTCAAGTCAATGATGAGTGTATCCTCTCATGTGAGGAGGTTGATCCCCCCTCCATAGAGGAAGCCTCATTCATTTCCTTCTCCTCCTACGGGCCTGCTGTGGATGACACCTTGCTTGGCAAGGATTTTTTGTGTGAGATGAGTGAGGCTTATTCCTCCTCCTCATCTTACATTCTGTTTCCTCTACCTGTGCGTTGCAGGTATTATTATACAAGTAGAGGGGTGACTGTTTTATCGCCGTATCGGTACCGGCCACCGAAACGGATAATGGAACAGTTACCTGTGCATTTTCTATTCCATAGGCCCATTAGCTAGAACTCGTAAAGTTTTGAATAAGTCGTGCTGGGAAGACAATAACCCCAGTATTTATCTTATTTTTTTCTTGCATTGTATTTTTCGTTAAGTAGAATAGTTAGTTAAATTTCAATTCAGTTTTAGTTTTTCTATTTCTTTTTGTTTTTGCGGAGCTCACCCCTGCAGGTCATTCCTATGGAAGGCGGTGGTCGCGATTCTTCGTATGACGGAGGTGCGGCTTGGTCTTGTTCTACACGTGTCTTCTGGTATGCTCATTTGCTGAGCATTGGGTACCCTCTTCCCCCAACTTTGTTTTAGAATATCTTAATGCATAGTTTAAGTCTGGGGGAGAGCTAGTATCTGTTACCCAAAGCACGTGCACACTGCATATGCATACTAGAAGCTTTTATTGATTTATTTTGTTTAGATCATTGCATCACACACCACTTGCACCCACTTGAGCGTGTGCTTAGCTGTTTGCGTGCCGCGAGTTAAACTCATTTCTTGAGCAAGGTTCGGGCAAATCATTGTGCTGGCTTTTAAATTATATAGTGGAGTAATATGTTGACTCCGGTGTTCCTAGTCTAATGCTTTTGTGAGCATAGAGATTTGTGTAGATTAGATTCCTTTTTATACTAGTAGTCTTATACATTTCTATTAGTGTAAGTAATGTTTGCTCTACTCAAATTGTGAATCCGGTTTGAATCAAAAGGTAGCATATGGGTGTGTAAATTATCGCTAGACGTGTATTGCTTGTGTCGGGAGGAAGGATAACCTTTCTCGGTGACTAAGAACTCGCCCCAAGCGATTCTTGAAGCATTGGCATAGGATAATTCTGTTGCGCAAGAATGACGTAGGCCATCATTTTGGCCCGGTTGAGCCTTTGTGCCAATCCTGATATCTTATCCTCGTTAGCCCATTTGTGCCTACCCCATCCCTTTGATTCAGCTCCACATTTTATTCCACCAAAACCAAAAAGCCGATCCTAGTCACATACCCAAAGCTGAGCTTTAGCTGTTTTCACATTTGTATTTTGGAATGTTGATGTGGTGATGTTAAATTTGGAGATGTGGTTGTACTCCCTTGAACATTTGCTGAATTTAAAAAATATAAAATTAGAAGAAGAAATGAAATGAGAAAAAAGAAAAGAAAAATGAGAATGAGTTTAATTGAAAATCTATTTGAGATATGTATTTTGGAGTAGGCGTTGCACATACCCATGCGTTCAGGTCCAAGTCTGGGGGTGTGGTGCATCCGCGTGTTTTTGTAGCTGCGGGGATAGAGTTATTGTTTAAGCTCATTTGGGTTGGGTGCTTTAAGCCGTCCTGTTTATCATTGTTTACCTCACCGTAACCCAAGCCTCATGAAAAACCTTAAGCCCTACCGACTCACGCTATGAACTAATCTAGTGCTGTGGAGAGAATGTGACCGGGCGAGCTTATGGTCTCCGACATCGATGGATTTCGATGGAGTTTGTCCCAAACCCTAGCCTGGGCAATGCTCATCTCAGCGTGTATTTTACTTTCCCCGTAAGCGTGACCGATTGATTCACCGTGATTCACATTTATGAGTAGTAGTAAAATTTATTTACTCAATTAGAAGCATATAAACTATGTGTATAATTAGAAACCTTATCCACTATTTCTCTATGCACTTGGGTATGCGACTTCGCATGGTACTCCTCGGTGTAATTTTAAGCTAGCTATTTATTTTTTCCCCGCCTGCTTAGGATGTGTTTGCTCGGGACGTGCAAACAGGTAAGTCTGGGGGTGTGATGAGTCCAGTTTATATAGTGATTTCCGGACTCATCTGGGCTAGTTTTCATGCACTTGCACTTCACTTTAAGCCTATATTCAATTCTATTTGATCACGTTGCCCATTTCATTGCTTAGTGCACATTTATGCCCATTGTGGTGTGATTTCATGTATTCATGTGGTCTAGTATATTTTCATGCAGGTCCAAGGGTTGTGCGTCACTCGGGATGAGTTCTGGGGGATTTTCGGTCGAAAAAGCCACTGGTCGTGCGTTTTCCTTCGCGCACGACCAGGCGCACGACCACTGGTCGTGCGTTAATTCCCTCCCCAGATCGAGCGACGGCACACGATCATTGGCCTTCTTCGCGCACGACCACTGGTCGTGCGCCGCTGACCGTGCGCTATTTTGCAGTTCAAGCCTATGCTACAGGTTCTTCGCGCACGATCAGAGGCATTCCTTCGCGCACGACCATTGGTCGTGCGCCTGATCGTGCGCGGTGTTTATTTCCTGCTCCGCCTATAAATAGGCAAGCGCGATTTTAGGTCGGGATCACTTCCAGTCCGTCGTTTTCCGCCTATTTCGGGGGGTTCCGACTCCTCCAGCTCCGCCCACCTTAGGGAGGATCTCCGGGCAAGCTTTCAACGCCAAATCGTCGTCGGAGCTTCCTCTTGGCCTCCTCCTTCATCCTTGGGCTTCAAGAAGGGAGTCAACCTAGCCTTCTTCTTCAAGATTGGAGCAGCTTGTGATCATTCCTCCGGTTCGTGACACGAAGAAGACGGGTCCATTGGAAGGTAGTGACAACCTTCTCTACCCCGGACGCAGTTGAGGACCGAGCTTGGACGCGGATTGACAACCCGGCGATTCCTTCCGTGAATCCTCAACAAGACTTCGGAGTCGGTCGATTTCGCACACTCATCTCCTCTTGTAGTTGATAGTTTAGTTGGATTTCTTATATGTTTGATGAAGTATACTTTTATTTGTTCACATTAGTATGAAATCATGTCTATGTGATTGAGTAATCTTGTTATATTTTCATTTGAGGTGTGCCTTGTGGTGTGGATTGTTTGTTGTGTTGTGCCGCCCTAACAATTGTTAGTGGTGTGCTTTGCGAAGAGGTGCTTGCGACCCTCATTCCGCCGCTCTCTCCACTCCATCCGCTAGCCTGCTCGTCCATCCGCCTAGCGATTCGGTGCATTGCGGCCCGTGTAGTCTTCCATCCCGCCTGGCGAAGCAGTGCGCTCAAGGCCTGCATAGGAGTAGTCGTAGCTATTTTTATTTTGTTTTCCGCAATCCAAACCAAGCCTCCCGCAATCCATCCGACCTTAAGGACTTCAATCTCAAGTCCTCCTCAATAGTCAACTCCACCTTACTGTGTTCCTTCCGAGATCGATACTCGGGGATTTACTCCTCGTTTTATATTACTTGAACGATCGGTACACTACCGTTTCGTGCCGCAGTCGAGCTACCGCCTATAGCGGTGTGCGAGATTTGCGCCATCACTCTCGCGTGTCCTAACGTCCCTATCCACAAGCTCCCCACACCACCTCATGTGCTCCCAACACCACCTCCTCCTCTTCGTGTGTACACTCTTCGTCGTCCTCGGTCTGATGTTCAGCGACATTTGCTCCCTACTTATAACGCTCCACAACCAGATGACATGACTACGGCTCCCCCGGGATGCGGTCCCTTCTACCGCTCACCCTGTTACAGTCGAAAACACCTCAACTCCACGCTCCAGGAGAGGTGGGGCGAGTTGCAAGGGGAGAGATGTGCATGATCTTGAGCCTAAGAAATGAGGTCGAGCGGAAACTGATGCTCGCCGCTACTGATCTTGAGCCTAAGAAATGGTCGTTCTTATCGAATAAAACGGAAGATGATGCGAGTTCCTGAGTTATTGAAGAGACCCATCAGCAGGTCCGGGAGGAAATGGCTGCAGATATTGACAATATATTCGCGACATCTAGAAATTGCATTTCTGTGACATGCCAGCTTTTCCTAATGCGTTTTTATTTCTTTTCATGCATTGACCATGACATCTAAATTTGTGGTGTCGGGAGGGATGCCGGATATCCTGAAAGAGATGTAGAAAATTATTTAGAAACTATCAGAAATAGTTTGTGGTCCTGAAAAGGCCAACAAATATTATAAGGAAAAAATTTCTTCGCTATCTCCAGACCTCCAGATCATGACATAGCGTTAACCCGTTCTTCCAGTTGTCCCTCCACCCCGACCTTGGCAAATTTCTCAAGAAGCTAGTGTGCACTCGCACGATCGCGTTTCGACAAGAAAATTGGCCGACTGCATTCAGTGGTCACGCAAGCCAATGTCACTTGGTGCATACTTTTGTTGGCATCTCGCAGCTGACAGACAGGCTTGCTTATTTGGTGAGGGAGTACGAGATTTGAATTTATGTTTTTAATGGTGTTCTATTTCAGATATTGTAATGTGTAACTTATACTATGTCGTGGCATGTTTTTATTTATTATGATTTCATATGTGTGAACGATTGTTTGAGAATCCGCATCAACCGGCTTGCATCTAAACTTGGAAGAAAGTTAGGAATAGAACTTAGAGATTCATATTTAGGGCGCATTGCTGAATTCACGTTTTACTTGTGTAAGTATGTGGTTCTCAATAAGTGTGTGCGAATATGTTTATATGACGCTCGAACACTTGGTTTTCCATCTCTTTGACTTCCCCTTATGCTTCTATAAATGGGGTGTCTTTTCGCTCAAACTTCGCGCTGCTGGGATTTGACCTTTGCTTGTGATTTGCAGAGACCATAGTAGATAGAGTCGGGGAGGGCATTTTAAATGGCGACCGCGAGATCTACAGGTGTGAAGAGATTTTGAAGGGCGAGCATGCGGCTCATCAACTACCACATTAGAATATAAAAAATTGACATGTCATGCGCTTAATCTTAGAATTAAAGACAGAGAACTTGCAGTTCCTTTTGACCATTTTGACTATGGGTGGCGCTTCCCGATCTTTTCGAAGATTGTCGAGATTCTGAATCACTATGGCGTTGTTCCATCCCATCTTACGCCAGTTGATAGCGGCGTTATATTCCTTTGTTATCTGTCTGTAAATGGAGAGAGTCCGCTTCACCTTGTCTGTCTTCCGCAACATTTTTCATGTTAGCTCCACACCGGGCGGCTTAATATATTTTGGATCAAAAAGTTGCTGATTTTGAACCTTCCCAATAAGATTATTTCGCCTTCTTTCAAGGTGGCTATGGTGGACTTCTCACCAGGCCTCAAGTTAGAGAGGAAAAAGAGTTTAAAGAAGTCATAGTGGAAGGCGTCGAGAAGGAGATAGTCGATTTTCTTTCTGTGTGTCCATTGGATGTTCGGTACTACGTGTCGCAGGTATTAGAAGTGTTGCATCAAATTTTCAGTGGTTTTTATTGTTCCCCTTAATAAGCCAGTTGAGCTTGAAACTGTTGTGATAACCGCAACAGAGAAAAGAAAGATAGGTGAGGAAGAGAGGAAAAGTGCACGAGCACTAGAGAAGGGATTCACGAGTTCATCGTCAAAGAAGCATAAACCCGCCAACGATTCTTCAAGTGGATCAAGGTCTTTCATTTTGTTGGCGCGGGGAGCCATTTATTGGACACTGCGGGAAACCCTTTAATGGAATGGGATCCCAAAGGAAGAAATATGACCCTGAGTAATTATCTCCCTTCTTAGAAGGAAGGTGACAGGGTACACCCACACACTTCCGCAATCACAACCACGTTGTATGGTCGGGGAAGCCTTCACGAGCTGGAAGGTATATCAGTCGAAGATCTTCCTCAACTTGCCACGCAGTCGGCCTTGCAGAATACAGTTTTGAATCACCAGATGAGTTGCAAATTGAATGCAACCTTGGCGGAAAATGAGGATCTGCAAAAGAAATTGCATGTATTGATTTTTATAACAACCGCGATTTCAAAATACATGTACGCTCGAGCTGTAATTTGATTCTTCTCTTTTCTGCGGGATGCTTATGATTAACAGTCATCAATTTCAAGGCGTTGATTGTTGATTCAGTAAAGAATCGCAAAGACCACTCTGGCGAGACTAAAAGAAAAAAGTGTTTAAAGATGAATTTGCCGATATTTATTATGCATTTGTAACATGTTGTTAAGGATTCTGACGGTGATTCCAACAGTGAGAACCTACACCGAGCATAAATAGAGAAGCAGACAACGGGGAAACTGAAAAGTCTTCCATGGACATTGACGAAACCGAAACTAACTCTAATGAGGATGAATAGGATAGTCCAATTGTATATGCTCTCTCCTTCTTCTTCCTCTTTTTTTGAGTATCCACGTATTTATTTTTTGTAAGCGCGGGTACTAATACATGTAAGAAATTGATATATGATAAGGGAGATTGGAATATGTTTCTCTTGTTCTTTTCTCAGCTTTTTAGATTTTCTCTCATAAGCATTAAAAAAGCCTTCTGATGAATACGCTTGCGGGGCATGCAAATTCCATCTAAATATTTGTGAATACCTTTTGTCGATGACCACCGCTGAGTGAATAAAGTGTTGAGAATCTTGTGCGAATATTTTTACCTTTTTAACTTAAAGAATTCCAATGAAAGTTAAAGAACGATGATTATCCGCAAATTCTGATATATTAACAGCATATTCAGACGCTTAATATACAGATCTTGCTATTGAGATCCGAGCGCGTGTGAGATCCATATATAGAGGTGGTGGGCTTATGATATGATCTGATATAATTCTTTAGAGGCTCTTGTCATGAACATAATGCTGGCGAACTCAATATAGATCGTGCGAGTATATTGCTATTATTTTGGCCATGATTACTGATAGAGGAAAACAAGTGTCGCGAATTCCAAATAAGTTTATGCGATCATCGCATTTTAATTTGAGAGAATTCCTGATGATGAAATAATATAAGAGATCCAGAGTTGACATCTGAGTAGAAAACCATCCCTTATGATGATTTTACTTAGGTAGAAGTAACTAACTGAAGGCTAGATAATCTACGGGACCTGCAACGTTAGCATTTAAACAAAATGATAATAATTTAAAGGGCATCAGGGCTGACGGCTAAGGAAACCTAGTTGGGCATAAGACATCCATGGAGCTTGCCCTCGAAAAGGATAATCCAGTTGGGCATAAGACATCCATTTATCTAGAAGCTTCTCCTCAAAAAGGTTCCTTAGCGATGACGATGTCTCTGTTGATGCTCGACAGAGCTGGACGGTCACCCTGATCAGCATACCACATATGCAAATCACGAGCAATTCCAGTGAGAGCAATGGTAGTGGATGTTACAACAATCAATCTAATAGTGCGACAGATATCAGCGAGAAATTCGAAAAACTAAAGACCATCGTGAGAAATTAGATCATGCTACCACTACACAACCGCAATTCAATTCTAGCTGAGTTGTGGTCTTGGTTGGTGATATTGTCCAACGATCTTCAATTCAAGGAGGTTCAAGTAGGCTCCATCGATAACCTTTAGATGATTCAACTGCTTAAAATCCTCCGTGAGATTGGATCCGAGAATCATAATGTAAGGGGGTTCAAGTAAGTGTTGAATGGAGTTTTTAGGGAAATAGATACGAAACCTGAAATTAGATGTATTTGGCTGTTGATGGCTTTGCATGTTGGCTGAAGATCTTTGCTAAGCGGTTGTGGATACATTATTTCTTCATATTGTAAAAAAACCCACCAAAGTAAAATTACATTTGCTAAGAAAATTCAAAGATATAACAGGGATTTCTATGTTGTTCATCCCTCGATAAGGCTTCTTCATTATCTATTGTTAGGTCTTCAAACATTTTAACGAAGCCTAAATTTTGCATTGTTTCTTCTTTCTGGATTCCTCTTTCAACTTCCTGCACATTTGTATCATATCTCCTACTTGTTCCTTCGTCTTTCATGAGAGGAAAGATTTCAATCGCATTGACCGAACTAACGTAACATTCCCATGCAATTTGAGAGTCATTTCGGACTCTTAATTGTCTTCCTCCCATAGCGAACTTTACTACTTGATGGTATGTTAATATGATAGCTTGATATATGAACAGGAGAGGATGTCCAAAGATAGTGTTGTAACCGCTCGGGGCGTCAACCACCATAAAAGTTGCTTGATGGGTTATCCCGCACATGGTGACGGAGAGGTTGAAGCTTCCTTCTATTTCTTTTATCTCGCACGCAAAGCCATAAAGAGGATAGTCGCAGGCTTGAAGCTTCTTCCTGTGTTCATGGCTTCGAACGCAAATTTGAGAAGAACATTAAATGAACTACCAGTGTCGATCAAAATTCGAGACACTAAATAGTTATCCAATATCGTCTTAATGACAACGGTGTCGTTAAATGGATTGGCAGTCTTTGGGAGGTCCTCATCGTTGAAGATAACTTCTCCTCTCATTGAGGCGGCATGAGAGGTGGAGGCAACTTCTCGATCATAAACTCTTCCCAAACTATTTGACGATTCAAGGTCAGCTCTTCCATGAATACAATTGATTTGACCTAGAGGGCCAACATCATCAACCTCGACGCATTCACAAACACAATTAATGCTTCCTAAGGAGCCAACATTTTCTTGTTCAATACACTCCCAATGCCGAGGGAGGTGTAGTTCTGCAACTTCCTTTCCTTTAGTGGAAATAGGCTTATCATCATCTTGTCAAGTGATATACTCGCGGAGCTTCCCTGCTTTCAACATTCTTTCGATCAACTCCCAGAGAGCTCGACAACTCTTTGTATCATGTCCAACATCCTTAACTGATAGTAGAGTTCTTTATTTTGATTCTCATACTCTTCTTTAAGGGGAGGAGGCCATTTAAAGTTTGGTTGTTTCTGAATTACCTGGACAACCTCCTCCATCGAGAGAATGAGATCCGAGTATTCCTCCTATGAATTATCGCATTGATTCATAGGACGTTGAATGGGGAGAGCTGGTAATGGAGTTAGTGGGAAGAGTTTGTTGTTGAGGTTGCACGAGCCTATTTTGTGGTGGGGAACGAGGTTGAGGCGGTCTCATTGACTGGAAGTGTTGTGGCAGTTGTGGACGTTGGTGATGTGGATTCTTCCCACGCGGCCGTTGATGCGGGAAAGGATCTATCTGATTCCTTTGGGCACGGTGAGGATGATCAACAAGATGTTGGATGGAAGAAAAGTTCTCTCCTTGTTGTTGTTGTACCAGGTGAGTGAGAGAGGAGACGAACCCAGGGTCGGTTGTCTCTCCTTCAATGAAACAATTATCCATCTCGATCATATCTTCATAGGAACCTGGGGGCTTTCGGCTAACCTCGAACTTAAAGAGCCCTTCCTGTAGCTCACACATCATGGCAACTTGATACAACGACGGATCCACATCGTGGATCCCCAGAATTTTCTCCTAAAACGGTCAATGTGGTGGCTAAGGGTTCCAGACGCCTCTTCTTTTATTTCGAAGAGTGTTTGTGGATCACTCTTCCTCTTCTTTGAGGTAGCAAACCTTAATAGAAGTTCCTTCCGGAGATCTTTAAAAGAGGTAATGGAGTCAAAAGTTAGTTTATAGAACCAGTCCCTGGCCTTTCCGTCAAAGGTCATGGACTCTCATCAGAAAGGTTCCGCAAGGAGATGGCAGATTCAAAGGCTTGTAAATGGTACGTAGGGTCCTCTTTCCATGAACCGAGAGAGGTGCGGCTCCTGGAATCCGACTGGGACAAGTTCCCAAAGGATGATTTTTGAGAAGGAAAAGGGCTCATCCTCCGCTTCCTCCGGGTTGGTGGCTTCTTCAAAATTTAAAGCCCGTGACAGCTCGGGTACAGTAGCCACCCTGTAAAAATCTCTCCTCGCATGTGCGAGTTCTTCATTGCAACGACGTAGTGCGGGTATTGTCGGGAAGACAAGAGGGCGGATGTCCGGAGTTGTCATTCACCGGGTAAGGATTTCCACTTGTTCAGAAAGACTAGTCATTGCGAACATCAGTAGGTTGAATTCACTCTTACTGACGGTCCCTTCATCATCATGCGAACACTCGGGCGTCTACCCGTATGAACTCATTCTATCCTTTGTAAACCGTTGTTCAGTGACCGCCAGATCTGAAGGTCGCGTGTTCGCTTTGTTGCCGAAAACGCCTCAACTCCACGCTCCAGGAGAGGTGGGCGAGCTAAACACTTTAGGTGTCCGTTACTTTGAGATTGTAAGGATAGAAAATATGTCGCGGCGGCGAGACCAGGTTTCGCACAACAAGTACCTTTAGTCGTGCGTGATTTTATTAATTGAACTCGCGGTTACAAAAGTCTAGTCTGATACATATGTGTGCATCAATGGAGTCCGCGAGTACCATGAAAGTCCAGGAATCAAGCTTGCCAAAACTTGTGGGTAGCTCAATGATCGTTTCAGATGTCTCACATGGTAATGTTCACACCTATTTATACTAATGAGGGGCTACTAAGGCAGGCAAGCTTAAGAAGGAAAAGACTGCACGAGTACAGGAGAAACGGGCAGGGGAGAGATGTGCGTGAGAAATACTGTAAATAAAAGAGATTGGGCGAACAACAAATTAGTGTTCGTGCGAGTTATATCTAGAAGTTGAGGTTGCGCGGTTTCATCAGGCGCATCCACCAAGACTGAGGGAAGAAGTCTTTTAGATTGAACCAGCGGTTGTATTCCAAGTAAACACGCCCTCTCACTCATTATGTCTCCTCTCACAGCTTATCTTCCAACCTTCACAGGTTTGTCACTTCCTTGTCTTCTATTTCCACCCCTTCTTCTATGTAGAAATCTCTTCAGTATCCAGGGTGGAGGGACGCAGTGGATGAGCAAATGGTTGCCCTCTGGGTAAATCAGACCAGGGACATTGTCTCCCTTCCTCCCGTCCAATCCCGTGTGGGATGTAAATAAGTATTTATTATGAAGCATCATCTCGATGGGACAGCTGAGTGCCTAGAAGCTCTTATTATGGCTGACGGTTTCACTCAACAATATGACCTCGACTATGAAGAGACGGTCTCCCCAATGGCTAAGTTGAATATTGTACGGGTCTTGATTTCCTTAGCCGTCCATCGTCATTGCCAATTGCATCAACTTAATATCAAGAATGCATTTTTTAATGAAGAGACTGTCTACATGCAACAACCTCATGGTTATGAAACAACGGGAGAGTTTCTTGTCTCCCACCTCAAAAAATCTCTTTATGACCTCAAGCAGTCCCCTCGGGCTTGGTTTGATAAGTTCAGTCAGGTCGTTCGAGATTGTGGCTTCACTCGGAGCTCAGCAAATTTCTCCATATTTACTCGTCACCACCCAGTAGGCACGGTGATACTTATATATGTTGATGATAATACATTACGGACGATGATCTGAATGGTATATCTATGATCAAGAAGCACTTGGCCTCACATTTTTAGACCAAAAATTTAGTCCGCCTCAGATATTTCTTGGGTATTGAGATAGCTCGTCGACCTGATGGACGTGTCTTGTCTCAATGAAAGTATTGTCTCGACTTCTTCATGATGCATGCTACTCCGGATGCAAACCTGCTGACACAACAACAGATGTCAATCACAAGCTCTGATGATGAAGGCACACGTTGATGCAGGACGGCGCGTAGGGCTTGAGCGCCTGTCGGCTATTTTTAGGAAACCCTAAATGCATGCAATTAAAAATTGAAATTTGAGCGGGTGTTGCACGAACTTAAGAAATTAAGCAACTAGATTTTTATAAAGCACAAAATTACTATTTTGTTTAAAGTAAATTTCTTAAAAAATGATTCGATTCTAAATCCGGGGAAGGAAGCTTGTAAACTTTCGTTTTGTTCCCCTTGTACGGCAAACAGAAATGGTGAACTCCAAATACGTTTTCGTTTGGAGTTTTCAACGTAACATTTGCTTACAAAATTCTGGTGGAAAATCCAACGATGAATCGGATAACCCTAAAGAAAATTTAGAGCACACAAAGGAAGAGAAGGAAACAAGTTACCCACAGAAAGAGGCGTCTTTCCGCAATCGAAGTCGACGGCGGTCCCGCGAGGAATTCCTCGTCTCCTTCGATCTCCCGCTCCGAGGTCGGCCGCTATCGCACAAGGGCGCCACGGAATAAATTCGCTCACTCTCACACTCAAGAGGCTCCACGAAATCTCAACAGAAAATACAATATTCCTATTTACTGTTCACGGGTTCAGCAACAAGCAAGAAAAAAAAGGCATTAACATTTACTAAAATTCCAACAGTGCGATCCCATTGTTCATCTTCAACCTCTTCTCGATGGAGAAACCAAACAGCCATTCAATTCTTTCAAAACTCAACAAGAAGCCAAATATATTCTCACGGAAACAGCCCTTTCAGGAAAAATAGAGAAAATGTAACGTTCACCTCCCCTTTTACCCTAACTAATAAATATAACTGTATATATTAATATATATATTGCCATATTGCAAAATTACATAAGAAAAAACCAAAAAAATGACACCAATAAAATAAATATAACTCAAGGCCGATAGAGGTTCGGACGGGTGCGGCGGCGGACACTTTTGCGACGTCCAGATCCGAGCTGGTCTCCACCAACTCTCCCCCTCTCGAAATCACTCAACTCTGGTGAGTGTTCCGAGCGGTAGTGTTGTAGAAGATCGGCATCCATACGCTGTAACTCCTCGGCCAAGACCCAGCTGGTCTCAGTATTTGGTCTGTCGTGCCATCGAACAAAGTATCTCTGAAAACCACCATCAGCGGTGGTCACTGTCTCATCATCCAATATCTGCTCGGGAACCAAGATCTGACGCGGAAGTCTGTCAGCGGCTTTGGGAACTGGTATGAAAGAATCACCTGGTCTCTCATGCTCAGCCTGAAAACTGTCAGTTGTAAACGGTAGAACTGCAGATGGCGTGCCAGTAACTGAATGAATGTCGGTGTGGCCGGAATGTGGCTCCTCACTAGCACTCGCCAACCCAGAAGAAACAAATGGAGAAGAAGGCGATGGAAAATCTAAAGACTTATGTGGATAATCGTGGAATAAAGTCAGATCGTCTACGTTAAAAATCGGATTTGCACCCAAAGCGGAAGGCATCTCAAGTTCATACGCATTTTGCCCGATCCGCTTTACTACTCGAAAAGGTCCAGTCCTCCGGTCAGCTAACTTATTTATGGTACCCGAAGGTAACCGTTCCGGATTTAGCCGAACCATCACCAAGTCATCCACTTTGAAACTAGTAGCTCTTTTATGCTTGTTAGCTTGAGTTGCGTATAAATCATAAGTGTTATGCAATTTCGCTCAATTTCTTTATGCAAGTCATGCAAATGTAATGCATAGTCATGTGCAAACTGGCTAGTCCTAAAAGTAGGTGGCAGTGGGGCTAAATCTAACGGCACTCGTGCAGTGTGACCATGAACAACCTCATTGGGAGATAAACACGTAAATCTATTCTTCGAATTATTGTAGGCCAATTGAGCGTGTGGAAGAATTAGATCTCAATTCCCCTGGTGATCTCCTACCAACAGCGCAGTAAATTTCCTAAACTCCTATTAACAACCTCAGTTTGACCGTCAGTCTGCGGATGATAGGCGGTCGAAAATTTAAGTTTAGTACCCAATAGTCTCCAGAGTGACTTCCAAAAATAACAGGTGAACATGACATCTAGATCGGTAACGATAGTCTTAGGTATCCCTCGGTGCGCGACCTCTTTATAATAAATTCGGGCAATATGAGAGACGTCATCGGTTTTGTTGCAGGGGATGAAATACGCCATTTTAGAAAACCAATCGACCACCACAAGAATGGAATCGTGCTTCCTAAAAGTGTGGCAACCCAAGCACAAAATCCATGATAACATCATCCCAAGGAATACTGGGCACCGTTAAAGGTGTGTATAATCCAGCGGGCTGTTTATTGCCTTTCGCTACCTGACAAGTGCGGCAGCTACTGACAATCTGTGCGATAACCCGCTTCATCCCGGGCCAATAGAATCGCTCCTCTACTAAGGCTATCGTCTTATCTCGTCCAAAGTGCCCACCTAAGCCTCCACCATGTAATTTCCATACAATGAAGTTTCGTAACGAGGTGCGGGGAATACACAGACGGGTTCCACGAAACAAATATCCGTTTCGAATGAGATAATATGTCTCATCGTGAAAGGGATCAAAGCGTATCGTATCATAAATTCCGCTAAAATTGGGACAACTAGAATAGGCATCTTTGATACGCTCAAATCCTATTACCTGAGTACGCATTTGTGATAATACGAGGGTGACTCGGCTCAGGGCGTCGGCAACCCGATTCTCCGTTCCATTATAGTGCTTGAGAACGAAGGTGTACTCCTACAAATATGATACCCACTTAGCCTGTCGAGGGTTCAACTTTTGCTGCGAATTAATGTAACGTAACGCATGATGATCGGAGTGGAGGACAAACTCCTTTGGCAACAAATAATGCCTCCAGTGACGCAACGTTTGCACAATCGCATAGAATTCGCGCTCGTAGTTGGAATAATTCAGCTTCGGGCCAGAAAGCTTTTCACTAAAAAATCCAACGGGGTGACTCTCTTGACTAAGTACACCTCCTATCCTAACCCCAAAGGCATCACAGGATACCTCGAACACTTGACTAAAATCAGGTAGTCTCAAAACAGGAGCAGTGGACATCTTATCCTTGATGATCTCAAAGGCTCTAGTGGCCGATGACGTCCACTGGAAACTTCCTTCTTCATACACTCAGTGACTGGCGCCATAATAATGCTGAAGTTCTTAATGAATCGACGATAAAAGGTGGTTATCCCATGAAAACTACGGACATCGTGAATGCTCTGGGGTGTAGGCCACTCATGAATCGCTCGAACTTTCTCGGGATTCATAGTAATGCTAGCTGAGCTCACTATATATCCCAGAAAGATAACAGACTCAGCCATAAAAACGCATTTCTTCAAATTGATGTATAGTCGCTCGACTCGCAGGAGCTCGAAAATAGTATGTAGGTGAGTCAAATGCTCACTCTCAGTCTGACTATAGGTCAAAATGTCGTCAAAATAAACTACTACGAACTTCCCAATGTACGGTCTGAAGACATGGGTCATCATCCGAGCGAAAGTACTAGGGGCATTGGACAACCCAAAGGGCATCACAAGCCACTCATAAAGTCCATCCTTCGACTTGAAGGCAGTCTTCCACAAGACTCCTTCGCGTATACGGATTTGATGATAACCACTACGAAGGTCGATCTTAGAGAAGATCGTAGCCCCAGTCAACATGTCCAACATGTCATCCAGTCGGGGTATCGGGAATCGGTATTTCACTGTGATCTTGTTGACAACACGTGTGTCAACGCACATACGCCAAGTACCAACCTTTTTCGGGGCAAGGAGGGCAGACACCGCACAAGGACTAAGGCTATAGCGAATAAAGCCTCTATCTAATAACTCTCCAATCTGCTTCTGTAGATCCTCATGGGCGGTAGGGTTCAGTCGATAATGTGGTAAATGAGGGAGGGAGGCTCCAGGAACAAGGTCTATCGCGTGTTGAATACACCTCATGGGAGGTAACTCAGCCGGAAGCTCATCCGGGTGTAGATCATGGAACTCCTTTAAGAGTCTCCTGGCAAGTATAGGAGTAAACTCATATACCTATGATAAATCAGATGTCTGTAAAATCACTAAGGCATAAATAAATCCACCGTCAAAACTCTCTCGATGGAACTATGTACTTCGTATAATGCTAAGAGTCTTCTTCCTTTCAGTGGGAGGAAGAGATTCTTTCGCACTACTACTCGTGCGGAATGGCCATGCTTTGGGTCGCACCGGGGTCAACACTACTCTATTTCCGTCCAGTAGAAAGAAGCAAGTGTTGGACCTGCCATGTATGGTGGCATCCCGGTCGTATAACCAGGGTTGCCTAAGTAATACGTGGCACACATCCATAGGCATAACATCACACCAAATCTTATCGGAGTACGTACCGATAGTGATGGGCACTAAACATCTCCTAGTCACCGATAATGTAGTCTTGGTAAGCCAAGCTAACTGAAATGGGGATGGGTGCGGCTAAGCAGTGAGTCCCATGCGGGCTAAAGCTGTCTCAACTATCAAATTCATACAACTCCCGCTATCCACTACTAAACGACACACTTTCTCCCCAGCCTTAAAGTAGGCCTGGAAGATGTTCGTCCGCCAATAGTCAGATGATTCTTGCGGTGTAGATAACATGCATCTCACCACTAGAACGTCGGGATCTATCTCCTCATCACTAGGCATACCGTACACTTCGTCGTTCAAAATGTGTGAGTCCCTCTCGACTCCAGCTTCTTCTACATGCTCATCCTCCTCAGTCACCTCATGAATAACTAACGTGTCTTTCCTCTTGTGACAATCTCTCGAAATATGGCCCATCTGCTGGCACTCATAACATTGGATCTCTGAAGGGGTCACAATTCCCATGGGGAACTTCCTGTTCTGATCTCTCGTGAAGGTCGAGGTAGGCTTCGACGCACTATCTTTACTAGGCCTGAAATTTAAAAACCGAAACCGCAAAAAACCGCAACACCGCACCGCACCGCACCGTTTTCGAACCGCACCGAACGGTGTGGTTGTGGTGCGGTTTTGATTATTGAAAAACCGCATAGTTTGAGGTGCGGTTCGGTTTTGGCCTTATCGAAACCGCATAAACCGCACTGCACCGTCTGATTATAAATATTTTATTTTATTTCTTATAAGTTATAATTTTTTTACAAATTAATGTATATATCTAACCATTCTTTCATCTTTGTTGTTCCGCATAGACATTTCTAGCTAGGTTTTTACATTTTTTTATAAATATTTTACAATCTTATAAAGTTATATTTCGGTTTTTACATTTTTTTTTTATCTTATAAGTTATTCATCTCTCATTTCTCCCGACTCCGGTTCTTTACTGTTCCGCAAAAGCTAGGTCACGGACTAACGGAAGCCGGAAGGAGTGTATTCTCCGACTCATCGGCTCGCGACTCCTACGTTCACGGGAGCGAAGGCGGCTCTACTCCGGCGACATCCCTACTTCGGCGACATCTCTTCTTCGGCGGGCTCCAGATCTCACGACATCCCTTCTTCAGCGGGCTCCAGATCTCCCGTTCTCTGTCTCCTGGTTTTTTTCTCACGGATCACTCGTCCCTGTTTCTACTTTCTTGTGCATATTATTATAAAAAAAATCTACTATTTTACTTCCAGTTTGGGACATAGTCACGTAGATTTGATAACAAAATATTTTATATAATGAAATGATTTATAATTAGATATGGTTCATTGGGGGAACAACAAATATTATTTTAAGAGTTTGGATGTAACAACAAATATTATATAACCTTTAAGTTTGTCCTCTGCGATTTTCCGCCATAAGAGTAGTCTGATTTGATATTGTTCATTGGGAGTTTGGGACATAAATTCAATTTATTAGTTTCATTTCTCCTGGGACATAGATTATATTTATCTCACTTCTATCTCAAATTGCATTGTTTTGTATCAGCTATGTGGATGTCGTCTAAAGTTTCGAGAGTCTATTTTAATTTTTAACAATTATAACAAAACATAAGCAAAAAAACCAAAACCGCACCGCAAAAACAGACTCCAAACTGCACCAATGTCACACCGCACCGCACGGTTTGGATGCGGTGCGGTTTTGTAAAGTCCAAAACCGACCCTCTTCGGTGCAGTTGCGGTTTGGGCTCAAACCGCACCAAACCGCACCAGTTTCACGCCTAATCTTTACCTTTCAGTTCTTCTGTCTTGTAAGAAGTATTCGTTTTAGGTTGAGATTTGAACCGGGAGGTTCTCTTCTGGTGCTCCTCGATATCGATGGCGATAGATATGATCTCAGGGAGAGAATAGTGGTCATATAGAATCAACTCATTTCGGATCTCAGATCGTAGTTCACACTTTAATTTGGATAAGGTGTCACGTGAGTGTTCTACTACGTTGCACCTAATCATAAGATCCTTCATCTCAGCTAAGTAATCAGAAACTGATTTGGACCCTTGACGTAGAGACGTCAGCTCGTCTCGTAGACGGGTCTGGTAATGCTGGGGAATGTACTGCTCCTCTAATATGGCTTTCATGTGTGGTCAAAGTGTAATGGGAGGGCGTCCATTCCTCTCTTGACTACGCTCTTCACCTATCCAAAAGATCTTCGCTCACCCAGTCAATCTCATTTTGGCGAACTGAACCTTTTGGTCCTCCGTCATACGATACCACTCAAAGTAGGTCTCTATGTCGATAACCCAGTCTGAAAAGATTTTGGGATCCATAGAATCATCATAAAGTGGCGGATCAAGTTTCACCACTCGTGTGAGATCCAGTCGCCTATCTCGGGGAGGGTAGTCATAATCATCATCGTAAGGATCACGATTGTCTCGACGCCGTGGGGGTGGAGGTCGATGCCAATCTCTAGGGCGATCATCACGAAGCATGGCCGGTATAGGCCGACGATTGTTAAAATTTTGAAGTGGAAGTGGATTTGAGCTGGGCGGTCTGCGGATTGGAGACCGCAGAGACCGCGCGGTCTGCGTTGGTTCTCTGGTCGGTTTTGTCTCAGCGGTTTGTTCTGAGTGGTCTGATCTGGGAGACCGCCTCTTCTGTCCGGGCGGCTGGCGCGGGTTGGTCTGGCGACTTGTCATAAGTCGGCCAGATGTTCTTAGTCTGCCTTTTTGCAGTGATCGGGCGGTCTGACGACTGTTCTAGTCGGTCTGGTTACTGAAGGAGTTCTTCGCTTCTGTAATAAGATCGGGCGGTCTGGTTTTCAGAGACCGCAGTGACCGGGCGGTTTGGTTGTAACCGCAAGGTTTAATAAGGGAGCTGTGAGCTTTGCTGAGCTCGGGCGGTCTGCTTTGCGAGACCGCTCGTGATCTGATGGGCGGTTATTGTATCCCGATTTGTGCGGTGACGACATCCGTCTGTCCGCCTATAAATAGGGGTGCAGAGCCCGACATTAATAACGAGAAGTGTAAGAACTCAAAGTTGGCTTGATTGTGTCGGTCTCACTTTGAGGTCGTGCGGTCTGAGATTATTGTCTGACCGGTTTCTGTGTTCGCAGGTTAGCGGTTTACAGCTCGCGGTCAGCTTGTCTCCCTCTTCCAGCTTTGAATAAACCAGTCCGGGCGGACTGTGTTTAGGTGTTCGCGGTCTGTGCAGCGGACTCAGTTGATCAGGCGGTCTTAAGTGGCCAGGCGGTCTTGAGTTGCGGTCTATCGCAGGTTGCAGTTCTTCGTTCAAGTTCGCGGGTTGTTCTTTGATCAAGACCGTGCGGTCTGGGCGATCAAGAAGTGCGAACTGTTTGTTTTCAGCAGTGAAATAAAGCAGCAAGTTGGCGATCTGTGGTTGCGGTCTGGCAGGTGCGGTCTGTACTCTGTTCACGCGGTCTCAGCGGCTTCCGTCCGGCTTGTCTGTTCGCGCGGTCTGGCGGTCTCATGTGTCAGGTCGCTGCAGCTTGTTTTACACTTGTGTTTTGTGCTTCTCTCCTCCGTGATTCTTATGAATCATGTCTCGCCATGTATACCTCGCATTGTAAAGAGATAATTAATTCCATAGTACTATTCGTTCTTCTCATTGTCACTGTTGTGTTGCACTTGTGAAAGGATTTGTGAAGTGTGTTCCGCAATTTTTTCACTTCTCCTCCGGACCTCAAGTTTTTCAACATGGTATCAGAGCGGAGGTTGCTGAGGTTGTGAAGCTGAAAGTGCTGATACTTCTCTCGGGTTTCTCAAGTGGTTAGCAATCAGTGGGATAGCAATGGAAGGAGGATATGCTAGAGGTCTTGGTATTGAGCTCCTTACGCAGACTAACTTCAAGAAGTGGAAGCCTTGCATGGAGAGCTATCTTCTTGGCGAGGATTTGTGGGAGGTAGTAGGAGGAGAAGCAAGACAAGCTGTTGTTCCTGCTGATGGGAATGCTGAGCTCGTGAAGGCTTGGAGAAGAACGAATGTTAAGGCGGAGTTCACTCAAGAGAGCTATCATTCCGGAGTTGTTTGATCACATCATCGGGTGTGGATCAGCTGCTGAGATTTGGACAGCCTTGGATGGCTTGTTCAATAAAAAGAATGTAGCGAGGCTACAGTTCTTGGAAAATGAGTTGGCGAAAGCAACTCAAGGGGATTTGTCCATTTCAATGTTCTTCTTGAAGATGAAGAAGCTCTGCGCAGAGATATCGGCTTTGGACCCGGATGAGCCTATCTCAGAAGCTAAGCTGAAGAGGCACATAATCCGCGGCTTGCGGAGGGAGTATGTGGCCTTTGTTACTTCTGTTCATGGCTGGGCCAATCAGCCTTCGTTGCTGGAGATGGAGAACTTACTTGCTTCGCAAGAAAGTTTGGCTAAGCAGATAGCTGGGATGTCAGTCTCTGGGGGAGAAGGCGAGGTTCTCTTCTCTGGCAAGAAGAAGAGATGGGACAAGAAGAAGAAGTCATCTGGAGATGATGGTCCGTCTACTTCATATCAGCAAGAGAGGAGCTATGCTCCTAAGCGTGATGGGAAGAAGCAGGAAGGACCTAGATGCTTCAGGTGCAACAAGCTTGGTCATTTCAAAAGGGACTGCAAGGTCAATCTTCAGCCAGGGCATGCTGCAGGGAAGGAGGAGGCTGGTTCCAATTCTGAAGGTAGTTGGGGTGGTGGAGGTGCATTCATGACGGGCACGTGTGTTCGGGCTATGACTTCCATCAACTATCAGGACGATTGGATTGTGGACTCTGGGTGTGGTCATCACCTCACTGGGGATGAGTCGAAGTTCTCCTCGTTGCAGACATATACAGGTAATGACGCTATCATTACGGCTGATGATAATGTTCATGCAGTTAAGAAGGAGGGTGTGGTTTCATTGAACGATGATAGAGGTGCTCTTACGTTGAAGAGTGTCTATCATGTTCCGGGGATGAAGAAGAACCTCTTCTCGGTGACCAATGCGGTGGATGCTGGCTATCACGTTCTGTTTGGTCCAACAGAAGTGAAATTTCTCCGAAATGTTTCAGCGGTGAAAGCTGAGGTCACTCATGTTGGGAGACGGGTGAAGGACTTGTTTGTTCTTTCAACAAGTTCTTATGTTGATAAGATGAGGGCTAACGATAGCGCTGCTATCTGGCATGAAAGACTTGGGCATGTTGGAATGGATAAGATGAAAGCTATGACAGGAAGAGGCCTGGTGAAAGGTCTGCCTAGCTTGTCATCTTTCGGGGATGGTCATGTTTGTGCAGGTTGTCAGTTTGGTAAAGCTCAACGCTTTCCATTTGACAAATCACAAAGCAGATGTAAAAGACCATTGGAGTGCATCCATGGTGATCTGTTTGGACCTACCAACACTGCCAGTCTTGGAGGTAGCAGGTATATGCTAATCTTGGTTGATGACTTCACCAGATATACTTGGGTGTATTTTCTGAAGGAGAAGTCGGAGGCGTTCGAAAGGTTTGTAGAGTTCAAGGAGCTGGTGGAAGGTCGGCTAAACCTGCGGGTGAAGAAGTTCAGAACAGACAATGGAGGGGAGTTCACTTCCAAGGAGTTCTTTAACTTCTGCAGGAAGCATGGCATCCAAAGGGAGCTTTCTTGTGCTCACACTCCACAACAGAACGGAGTTGCAGAGCGGAAGATCCGTCATCTGACGGAGACCTGCAAATGTTGGCTTTATGCTAAGAATATTCCTAAGTCTTTTGGGGCAGAGGGTATGTCTTGTGCAGCTTCTGTTATCAACCGGATGCCCCTCAGTCCCATCAACATGAAGACCCCTCATGAGTTGATGTTCAAGGAGAAGCCAAGCGTGGAACACTTTCGAGTGTTCGGTTCTACCTGCTATGTGCATGTTCCGGATGCCCTTTGAACGAAGCTAGATGCTAAGGCAAGGGAGCTAGTCTTCGTCGGTTATGATGACCGGAAGAAAGGGTGGAGATGCATGGATCCCGAAACACGGAGATATGTGGTCTCAAGGGATGTGGTATTCGACGAGTTGGCGTCATACCAAGGTAGCTCTTCTGTGAAGTTACAAGGAAGCAGGGTAGATGGTGGACCAGAGGAAGCTGCAAGGGAAGCTCTGGTGGAGTTGCCTGTTTCTCCAGGTGCTCCAGGTATTTCTAGCTCTGGATCAGGTGCTTCGGGTTGTGGAAGCAGGGGGAGCGAGGCTCCATGTCTACCTGAGAGGAGAGCTAGTCCAGAAGCTGCAGTGGAAGAGGTGGTTCAGAGTCAAGCTCTGAGGAGGTCCAAGAGGACCATTATTCCACCTGATCGGTATACGGGCGGGAACTTGGTGAGCTTTGTCTCATGTTTCTTCACAGGTCCCCTGGATGAGAGAGAGTCATCTTGTTATGAAAATGTCGTTGGAGTCAAGGAGTGGGAAGGAGCCATGGATGAAGAGATGACTGCCCTCAGGAAGAATGAGACTTGGGACTTGGTGCCTAAGGTTGAGGGGGTTACTCCGGTAACTTACAAGTGGGTTTTCAAACTGAAGAAGAAGGCTGACGGAAGTATTGAGCGGTACAAGGCTCGCCTTGTAGCTCGAGGTTTCTCTCAGAAGTATGGAGAGGATTATGAAGAAACGTTTAGCCCCGTTGCCAAGATGACTTCGGTCCGGGTGGTGATCGCATTGGCAACTTGCCAAGGTTGGAAGATTTGGCAACTCGACGTGAAGAACACTTTCTTATATGGCGAGATTGACAAGGATATCTTCATGGATCAGCCACCTGGTTATATATCCGAAGAGCACCCAAGATATGTTTGCAAGCTCAAGAAGGCTCTTTACGGCTTGAAGCAAGCGCCTCGGGCGTGGTATGGGAAGATCGCAGAATACCTCCAGTTCTGCGGATACTTTGCTTCTGATTCAGATTCGAGCTTATCCGTAAAGGAGACGAGGGAGCTTCAGGTCTTGGTGCTGCTGTACGTTGACGATATGATCGTCACGGGGAATTCTGAGATGGAGGTAGCTAAGATTCGTGCTGAGCTAGCTATCAGATTCGAGATGAAGGATTTGGGCGAGCTCCACCATTTCCATGGGCTCGAAGTAGAGAGGAAAGTGAGCGGTATGCTCGTTTCCCAGAAGGGCTATGCGGATCGAATCGTGAAGAGATTCGGCATGGAAGGAGGGAAGAACAGCTCTACTCCACTGGAGGTTGGAGTTTATCTACGGCGAGATGAAGGGAAGGTTCTTACCGATCCTTTGGTGTTCCGGGCTTTGGTCGGAAGCTTGATATACTTGACGATCACGAGGCCAGATATTGCTTATGCAGTTGGCAGGGTGAGTCGGTTTATGGCAGAGCCTCGGAAGCCTCATCTTGTGGCGGCTAGGAGTATATTGAAGTATGTCAAATCCACCTCGGATTTGGGTCTCTTCTACGGGAGAGATTCGGGCTTTTGCTTGCACGGGTACATGGATGCTGATTATGGAGGAGATTCGGATGATTGGAGATCAACGTCTGGATACGTCTTTATGACGGGCTCTACAGCTATATCATGGTGCAGTAAGAAACAGGATTATGTGTGTGTCTCTACCACGGAAGCGGAGTACAAAGCTTCGGCTTTGGCGGCTCAGGAAGCCATCTGTCTTAGGAGGCTTGTGGAGGACATTCATAGGGAGGTGGGAGGTCCTACTCTGCTACGTGGTGACAACGAGAGTGCTCTCAAACGGGTGAACAATCCAGTTTGTCACGCGCGTACGAAGCACATAGAGATTCATCACCATTTCATTCGTGAGAAGGTGTTGGAGGGATCTGTGATTGTGGAGCATGTGCAGAGCAAGGAGAACGTTGCTGACATATTCACTAAGCCGCTGGCGAAGGGACCTTTTGGTCGGTTGCGGAGTTTGCTTGGGCTGACTTCCACTTCCCACTTCAAGGGGGAGTGTTAAAATTTTGAAGTGGAAGTGGATTTGAGCTGGGCGGTCTGCGGATTGGAGACCGCAGAGACCGCGCGGTCTGCGTTGGTTCTCTGGTCGGTTTTGTCTCAGCGGTTTGTTCTGAACGGTCTGATCTGGGAGACCGCCTCTTCTGTCCGGGCGGCTTGCGCGGGTTGGTCTGGCGACTTGTCCTAAGTCGGCCAGATGTTCTTAGCCTGCCTTCTTGCAGTGACCGGGCGGTCTGACGACTGTTCTAGTCGGTCTGGTTACTGAAGGAGTTCTTTGCTTCTGCAATAAGACCGGGCGGTCTGGTTTTCAGAGACCGCAGTGACCCGACGGTTTGGTTGTAACCGCAAGGTTTAATAAGGGAGCTGTGAGCTTTGCTGAGCTCGGGCGGTCTGCTCTGCGAGACCGTTCGCGATCTGATGGCGGTTATTGTATCCCGGTTTGTGCGGTGACGACATCCGTCTGTCCGCCTATAAATAGGGGTGCAGGGCCCATCATTAATAACGAGAACTGTAAGAACTCAAAGTTGGCTTGATTGTGCCGGTCTCACTTTGAGGTCGTGCGGTCTGAGATTATTGTCTGACCGGTTTCTGCGTTCGCAGGTTAGCGGTTTGCAGCTCGCGGTCAGCTTGTCTCCCTTCTTCCAGCTTTGAATAAACCAGTCCGGGCGGACTGTGTTTAGGTGTTCGCGGTCTGTGCAGCAGACTCAGTTGATCAGGCGGTCTTAAGTGGCCAGACAGTCTTGAGTTGCGGTATGTCGCAGGTTGCAGTTCTTCGTTCAAGTTCGCGGGTTGTTCTTTGATCAAGACCATGCGGTCTGGGCGATCAAGAAGTGCGAACTGTTTGTTTTCAGCAGTGGAATAAAGCAGCAAGTTGGCGATCCGTGGTTGCGGTCTGGCAGGTGCGGTCTGTACTCTGTTCGCGCGGTCTCAGCGGCTTCCGTCCGGCTTGTCTGTTCGCGCGGTCTGGCGGTCTCAAGTGTCAGGTCGCTGCAGTTTGTTTTACACTTGTGTTTTGTGCTTCTCTCCTCCGTGATTCTTATGAATCATGTCTCGCCATGTATACCTCGCATTGTAAAGAGATAGTTAATGTCATAGTACTATTCGTTCTTCTCATTGTCACTGTTGTGCTGCACTTGTGAAAGGATTTGTGAAGTGTATTCCGCAATTTTTTCACTTCTCCTCCGGACCTCAAGTTTTTCAACAACGATGGTCTCGAGGAGGCTCTCATCTGGCTACGTCATAATGAGGCCTCTCCTGATAATTATCTCGCATGCCTAAGATAGGCTCTCGTTGGGGTTCAGAAAAATTCCTTGGAAAATTCCCACCCTGATCGCGCGCAAACTCGAACCTATCTATGGGATTTTGACCCTCTTACTAAAATAGAGGATTTCTCCTAAGTGTAGACCTTTCTCCATAGTGTGGTGGGGCTTCGTGTTGTGGACGAACAGAATACTCATCTCGAATTGGAGGTGGCATTGAAGCACGAGGAGGTACTTCTAAGCTATTCATCCTAACACTAAGGTTTTCAAACCCTTCTCTCACTTGATAGACACTCTCGGTTAACGTTGTCATTTGGTGGGCGAAAGGTAGAAACCGCTGAGGTGGTTTCGTCCCTTCGTTCACACGACTCACTTGGCCACGTTCAACTCGATGCACCTCCGAGTTTCCCTCTTGTGGTGTTCAGGTGGAGTGTGATGTGGTGAACTCATACTCACTAACCTACCACTACGCAGATGCATGCAAACACACAAGTAAAATGAATGGTTATGCTTTTTAAAAAAAAAGTAAAAACTTCTCTTTTTTTTTCCTTTTTTTGAAAAATTACAATGCTATGTTGGGTTCATATTCTACGCAAGGCGGATTTCAAGGAAACCCTAAATGCATGCAATTAAAAATTGAAATTTGAGCGGGTGTTGCACAAATTTAAGAAATTAAGTAACTAGATTTTTAAAAAGCACAAAATTGCTATTTTGTTTAAAGTAAATTTTCTTGAAAAATGATTCGATTCTAAATCCGGGGAAGGAAGCTTGCAAACTTTCGTTTTGTTCCCCTTGTACGGCAAACAGCAATCGTGAACTCCAAATATGTTTTCGTTTGGAATTTTCAACGTAACATTTGCTGACAAAATTCTGGTGAAAATCCAACGATGAATCGGATAACCCTAAAGAAAATTTAGACGCACACAAAGGAAGAGAAAGAAACAAGTTACCCACGGAAAGAGGCATTTTTCCGCAATCGAAGTCGACGGCGATCCCGCGAGGAATTCCTCGTCACCTTCGATCTCCCGCTCCGAGGTCGGCCGCTATCGCACAAGGGCACCACGGAATAAATTCGCTCACTCTCACACTCAAGAGGCTCCACGAAATCTCAACAGAAAATACAAAATTCCTATTTACTGTTCACGGGTTCAGCAGCAAGCAAGAAAAAAAAGGCATTAACATTTTCTAAAATTCCAACAGTGCGATCCCACTGTTCATCTTCAACCTCTTCTCGATGGAGAAACCAAACAGCCATTCAACTCTTTCAGAACTCAACAGGAAGCCAAATATATTCTCACGAAAACAGCCCTTCCAGGAAAAATAGAGAAAATGCAACGTTCACCTCCCCATTCATCCCGTCTTCTGCGATTTTATCCCAGCTTTCAGAGTTCTCATCCCAAACAGATGGCAGAATTAGCGGCCAGGAATGGTGGATCTGTCGGAGACGCATCGTGGGCGGCAGAATAGGCGGGAGAAGCTCCACGGGCTGGCCGACGCTATACGTGCGGTAGGAGTTGGACCTGCTGGGAATGAAGGCAGAACCGACCCCCTTTTACCGTAACTAATAAATATAACTGTATATATATATGTATATATATGTATGTATATATATAGATATACATATACATATACATATATATATATTTATATTTATATATTTTGCCATATTGCAAAATTAAATAAGAAAAACCCAAAAAAATGACACCAATAAAATAAACATAACTCAGGGCCGATAGAGGTTCGGACGGGTGCGGCGTCGGGCACTTTTGCGACGTCCAGATCCGAGCTGGTCTCCACCACACGTCCTGATATATCTTTTGTTGTTGGGGTGCTCAGCCTCTTTATGCATGCTCCTCGAATGGCCCACCTACAGACTGTCGAGCGAATCCTTCGGTATCTGAAGAATGCTCCGGGACAAGGGTTTGTGTATAAGTCCTCCTCTTCTCTATCATTAATTGTCTATTATGATGCAGACTATGTGATACATCGTAGGCGTATTAAGATCGAGAATACAAAACATGTATTGCATTAAACAAACATAAAGGGAAAACGGATACAATCAGGAGATAACTCCCTCCAAGCACCTGGAGGTTGGGTCCTCGTAGACACTCCACTCTCCAAGAGATCCCAAAACGCAAAGACTCCAAAGATATATCATAACTCCCTAAGGGGCTCCTTATATAGATGTATGCCCCCACTACAGGACAAGACTACATAACTAAAATACACCCTGCGTGCAAGCAATCCACCCGTCCTGAAAAGTGACCTTGTTCTCAAGTTTGAGCCAGGAAGTGTCCCATGGGCGCGTCGGTGAGACTCGGGCGGCTCCTCTGGTGGGCAGAGAACTTGGAATGGTACAGCGAGTTCGAGACTAATGAGGTTGTCGCGGAGCTGAGAAATAGGCGTTGCAGCTCAATTGGTGATGAGGAGTGAGTTGAAAACACCATATCAAGGGGGTTGCGGGTTCGAGACTCGGCCTCAACAATGCGTCGCTACTGAGAAATAGACGCGGAGAGGCTTTGGGGTGCTTGGGCTGCATCCCGGTAATGTGCCAGTCGGGTGTCTTCTGGTGGAGAGCCAGGGCATGGTTGGCCTTGGGCGTTACAGTAAAAAGTGTGTTGAGAAAAATACCCTTTAATTTATTTTACAAATTACCTACAAGTGATTTCATAATCTAGGATGTATTACCCATGATGTATAGAGAGGGTAATTTAGTCATTAGATGTCCTAGGATATCACATTCACACTAGAGTGTCAAGACCTGTCCAAAATAAGTACAAAATTCAGTTGAGTTAAACTTGCGTCGAATAGAAGTCGACGCAACTTCGACTTAAAGTCGAAGCAACTTCGAATATAAGTAGAAGTAAATCAGACTGAAGTTCAAGTCGACGCAACATCGAGATGTACTCGACGCAGAAGACAGAGTCAGTCGAAGCAAATATTAAAAATCGACGCAACTGCGACCTGAAGTCGACGCAGAAGATGAAGTTCAAAGTCCAAGTCTTCAACTCGACGGATACGTCGATAAGGATTTGACGCAACGTCGATATCTGAGTTCAGTTCAAAGCTGAAGAGGAATTCGAAGCAACTTCTATTAGAACTCGGAGGTGCGTCGATTAGAAGGAAAATGAATTCGACGCTACGTCGAATACAAACAGAAATAGAACATTTTCTGTTGTCCTTTTCTGATGCTTTTCAGAATGTATCTAAGGATATAATTCAAAGTCTAACGGCTCGTTTATTGCCAAGAATGAAATGAAGTACTCCAAAGAGACAACAAAGACATTCTTGGAAGTTATTCAAATTCAGATTGACGGGTCATGAACAGAAATAGAAAGAGATATTCATTATCCAATGGACATTCCTTCTAAGTACAGAACAGAAGAGGAAACAAATTCAAACATTATTCGACAGAGAATAATAATACAGAGGAAGAAAGACAACATAACCTTTTGGATCATATTCTATTCAGTCATCTTCTTCCTCAAGCCCTAACAGTCATAACAAGGAGAACATCTATATACAGGAAAAACACATACAGGCTCTGCTTCTTCTTCTTCACTTACAACAGGAAGTCATCAAGAGTACAGAGAGGTTTTTATGATCACAAGCTCATCACCATTGCATTCTTCTCTACCTTAAGCAAGGGTTCATTCAAAACAGATCCTGAAGAACAGCAACAGAAGAAACTACAACTTCTTCTTCTTTCTTCTTTACTCCCTGATTTATTCTGTAACTGTAGAAAGAGTTTTAAGAATCCCTCTCCAAAGGATTCAGTGGTTCTAAGAGTCTCCTATCAAAAAACTCAGTACTTGATTCTAAGAGTCTCCTTATCAAAAGACTCAGTAGTTAGTTCTAAGAGTCTCCTTGTTAAAAGACTCAGTGGTTCTAAGAGTCTCCTTATCAAAAGACTCAGTGATTCTAAGAGTCTCCTTATCAAAAGACTCAGACACTGTTTAGTGTATTCCTACCAAGGTGGTAGAAGGGTGGATGTACCCATAGTTTGGGGAACCACTATAGCTTTTGTCATGTGCTGTGAATTTTCTGTATTGTCTCCTTTACTATTTCTGCACTCTGTGAATAATTTATTCTGTGCTGATTTTTTTGTTAGCATAGTCATTAGAAGTTTTGCATTGTGTGTGCATATTTTTTATAAAAGTTTTAAATCTCTATTCACCCCCCCCCCTCTAGAAAATACTCAGAGGTGACAATGTGCACTTTCAAAGTGCACTTTATTGTAACGCCCAAGGCCGACCATGCCCTGTCTTCTTCTCCGGCACAGTAAACTCGGCATGTGACATGCGTATCATTCTCTCTATGTTTGATATCAAGAGTTCGACTCATTGATCGTTACATGCATCTGATTTATTAATACATGGGTACAAGTTACAACAACTTTTTTTAGAAGATTTGCATTTGAAACTTGATTTCAAGATAACAGCGTCATTCAACAATGTAAGACATGCATTTGTTTTGAAGCAAATACCCAATGAAAGCAAATACCCAATGAACTGTGGCAATTTTGCGGGTTCATGGGTAGAGGAAGAGGCCCTTAAATTGATGGGGATCGAACGCTCGTCGTATGAGATATTTATTGGATAGACTCTTTTACGAGAGTCAGATGGACGATAGGAGCAGACGATTGCGACCGACTAGATCTTTCCTATTTTTATTTATTTTTCTGAATTTTATTTTGAAAATGAAGTTAAATTATACGTTCGGACAATTCGAGTCGAATGATGCACTTAACCTAATTCGCATATATATATATACTCCTATTAGGTTTATTTTAGGTATCGAGAGTTTGGCTTCTAACCGTAGCCGCTCGGTCCTCTTCTCCTCAGTGCAACGTCGAGAGTCGTGTGTGGTGCCGAAGTTGTCGGTTCCAGTCTCTAGGGGCGCCAACGCCACCATCTCCATCGCAACCTCCTCCAGAAGTCGTTGTCATCCTTCACTCCAAATCCTAGTTTCCTCCATGGATCCATTTGGTGCGGTGTTTTTGCTCTGGTGAGTATGGAAAAAAGATCAAGCATCATAAAATGTGTTTGACATGACAACGGTTATGGCCGTCATTGAGAAAAAAAAACTAATTTTGAACATAGAGCTCCTTAGGTGAGATCGGGTGTTCACAAATGATGGTTTGTAACCACCGCATTCACGACAGCCACCCCCGTGCCAAACAGACTCCAGATAGCCTAATTCTGACTTCCCAGACCTCCGGCAACCCCAGGTCCGCACATGGCCTTGCTACAACCCCTACAACAGTTTTCCTCTTGCTTTCCCCTTCTAGTAGGCGTTTTCTCACAGTTTTCGCCTTCCAGCAACCCTCAAAAATACACTCAGTCCCCTACCACCTTTACAACCCTATACCACCTCTCCAACCCCGACTAGGCCTCCTCTTCCCCATCGAGTGCCTCCACAATCACCCCATTCAATCTCTGCACTTCCATGACCATCCCTTTTTCTCATCCAGAGCCCCATAGACGCCCCAACCTTCCCGAGTACCATCCAACCGTCATATTTATCCTCCCATCCCTTGCCACTGACTCCGTCGTTGGTGATTAGTTAGTGAGTCATTACATCTAGTTTTAACTTTCTCGCATTTTACCCGTGTACCTTAATTGCTAGAAATGTTATGCTTCAATGTAATTTGACTATTTCACTTTTAGTAGACGTGCATTTTTAAATTTGTCATGTGGTTATAACCTATATGTACTCTTAATTAATTTGCAATTGTCGCTTGTTTACTTAATTTGAACGTCAGTGATTTAATTGTTATTAAATAAGCGATTTAGAATTTTGTTATTTAATTAATCACGCATCAGAACAATTGCATAATTGAAGCATTTGCATTTGTATTAAGGATAGAGCCTATGTAGCAACTGAATTATTCATTGGTTTGTGTGCATGCTTTTGTTGGAGTTTCTGAGGTGATCTCAAAGCAATCAATAGTTAGTCTTACTGCCAACGCAATATGAGCATATAGGATCGCACATAAAAGCGTTTGAAGAAGTTGGAGAAAGGATTGTGTTGGCCTTACTTATATTGGATATGAGTGGAGGACCAATCCTGTGACAGCTTGGCATTAACTTGAGAATGTCTCAAAGGGAAATCGTTTAAAGGGTTTAAACGAATGGATTTATGCTAGACAAATTCGGGTAAAGGGTTTAACCGAACTGTGTCAAATTCGGCTAAAGGGTTTAACCGAATTATGTTGATTCGACTAATGGAATTCGGCTATATCGATTCGGCTAATGTGATTAACCGAATTGTAACAGATTCGACTAAAGGGTTTAGCCGAAATATGTCAGTTCGACGAAATGGTTTCGACGAAATGATATAACCGAATTTATATAGTCGAATCGGCTATAGCATATAGACGAATTCGTCGAAATGGTTTCGCCGAATTTGAGTCGAATTCGGTTATAGTGATTAGTCGAATTCGGCGAATGTAAATCTTGACAGAAATGTTCTGGTCTGCGGATAGTCTGATTTATGCGTTTAAGTATAAAAGGGCTTGCGATTCTAGGTTTACGAGAACTTAATCTTTTTCGCGATTTAGACGAGAACGGCTGACCGGAACTGTTCCGCGCGAGGGCATCTCGTTCTTCCCGTCCGCCGATCGTTTTCTGTCGCCGCTAGTGTCACGACCCGTCTAATAACAATTATCAGAGTACGCTACGGGCGGGTCGTGATGCCGCAGACATGGGCAAAGAGAAACCATGTCTGTCAGGCGGGTGCTGTAATACCAAGATATCTGTAGAAAATAGTTAGATTTTGAAAAAACAATACCGGTTTGATTTATTATGCGGAAGCTTGAATTAAAAGTGATGCTCATGCACTTTGATCAATTCACATGCTATAATTATGATGTAAAAGTAGATGCTAGTAAATCGCAGAAACAAAATAACCATTTATAAAATGCTGTAATACATTCATACCATCCTAAGAGTTGTCCACGATACAAGGAAAATGGCTGACAATAACTAGTACAGGAAAGACAAATCCAAAAGTAAAAGAAACAAGATACAAAGGACCTGATGCAGCAACTACAAAAAGTAAACCTCCAACAGACGGGAGCTGGGTGAGGAACAGTTCAGGGAGTAGACGGCGCAGTCACGAACCCTAAGGCAAATCCAATCAGAAGGAAAAGCCTCAGAACAAGATAAATAGCAGAGATTCAAGTTAATAAAATTAACAAGTAAACTGGGAAACAAGCATAGCAGTAAAATATGTCAGAGACTAACTGAGATTCTTTAGTAAATTTTTAGCCTACTCCGGAGTTTAGCCTAAACACAAACGCATAAGCAGAAATCAATGAAAGGCGTGTGTGTCGTCATTTGATGTACACGATTCTAGCATGGGAGTAGATGCAAGGCTTAAGCTACCGCTGCTTGCAAGATTCCCTTATTGGTTTCTGTTACCATTCAAGCGTGAACTCATTTTTTCGGTGTCACATCAAACGACGCATTCCCTTTCATTGTTTGCCTATGGCGTCTAATGAGCTTACTTATCTGCAAGTAATAAATTCAAGTGGAGGCTAGTACGGTACAAGTGTGACTTAAATAAAACTTGTTTGCAAGCGAGAGAGATTTCTCTACTTGCCTTAAGGAGGAGCCGGGCTTGAAGGCGGCGGCTAAGAGGCAAGGTCAACACTCTAACGGAACCTGTTCAAGATGCGTTCACATGAAATATTTGTTTCAATGCTTATTCCTACGCGCCCACAAGTGTTTCTATTGCGTAATTAATTCAAGGGGGCAAGTTAAGAAATATACCTCCCTCGGCAAAGAGGGGAGAAGCGGTTACCACAAGAGATCCGAGGGTTTTGGCGGCGTTTGGATCCGGGAACCCTAATTCGGAGAGGGCCTTGAGCGATTCCACCGCTACATTCGTTGAACGGCACCGAAACCGAATAAAACTTAGGATTAGTCGAGTAAACAACCACCTCAAGAGGGATCGACGAATTTTACGTCGATCGGAAAGCGAAAATTACACGAACGCTAGGCAAAAATTCTGAAATCGCAGGAGAGGAGAAGTTCTTACCCACGGAGGCTAGATCGGGCCTCAAGAAGTCCAAATCGGGCGGATCCGAGCAAACCTTAGATGTTCCTCGCGGAAACCACCGCTGAAATGCACAACGGGAGAGGGACGGGGCAACCTACACTTGAAAAATGAGAAAGACGATGGAGGATAGCTTAGAACCACGGTTTCGAAACCGAAATAATAGGAAACTTAGGGTTTCCTTACCCCTATCAGTCGGAGGAGAAGAAGAAGAGGGGGGGACTCTCCCGTCACTGTCGTCGGCTAGAGAGGAAGGAGGAGGCGCAGGTGGCGGCGGCGGCAGGGGGAAGAGCAGGCGGCGGCGGCAGTAGGAAGAGCAGGAGGCGTCGGCGGCGTCGCCGAGTCATGCGGGAGAGATCGGGAGCGGAATACGGGAGCGGCGAGCGAGAGAACTGGACCAAGAACCCTAACTGCGGCTTGCGGGATTTTAAAACAGGGGAGGGGCTGGGGTGGGGTTAGAGGGATTAGAAGGGGAAATAATAATTGGTTTATTATTACTATTTTGGGTTATTACAGCTAGTCGCCATCGTCGGTCACCGCCTCCTCTGGATCGGATCTAGCAGTCCGTGGGGACGTTGAGAGTTTCCTTCTCCGACCTAGTTCTTGTACGACAAGAAGCTAGGGTTCTCCATCGTTCGTGTGGTCGCTGTAGAGGAGCCGACATATTTCGGTTCTTGGAACTCAGATTTTGTCTACCCGATTTCATCTTGGAGCACCTTGGTTGAGTATTGACTCAATCCCGCAAAGGTACTTTGTATTTATATTTGTTTATTCTCTTGAATCATGAAAACCGCAAGATCCGTTAGCTTCTTTTGAGTTGTTCTTGTTATTTCCGCTGCGCATATTTGATATGTCATCCTTTTCGAGGGGTATAGAAAACCCAACAGTGGTATCAGAGCGAGGTTGCGGTCAAGTGCGTGCAAATTGGGACATTTAGAAGCGTTCTAAATACCATAATTTTTTCTTGGAATATCACATTTGATGTGATTTTGTGTGGTTTCTGGTGGTGGGATGGGCGCTGCCCCTTGGACCCCGTTAGGGGCTCTGCCCCTAAGACCCCGCCAGGGGCGCGGCCCCTTGGAACCCCGCCAGGAACGCATGTGATTGCGTTGCGATTTTCATGTTTCAGAGGTTGTTTCTCCTTTGCAGTAACCGTCCCTCAATATGGTTTGTAAAACCACATGTTTAGATTATTGAATCTGACATGAGAGACGAGCTTGTCTACTGCACTTGTGGAGTTGTTGTTCATATGTCCAATGCATGTAAATCTGGAGATTTAGAAGTGTTCTAAACGCTCAGATTTAGCCCTGTTTTGTCAAAGTGTTGATAGACTTTTTTTGTGCACATCTGGGATGTATCTGGAATGTGAATGTTGTAATTTTATTTTCTGATTGTGCACTGTGATTAAATGTTAATCATGATTAAAATGTTAATCACTAGAAATAAAAATCCCTTATCTAATATTAAGTATTCGGATGCCTTCCGATGGATGACACTCTTCCTGCCTCGATCGATGAAGTGTGGGCTTGCCAAAGCAAGGTGCATTAATCTATCTTGGTAAGGGTGCGAGCGGATAATTGTGATATCCCACTGTCGACATCGGGTCTAACTTAACTAGGTGACCTCAAAGGTTGAGTGCCTAGAGGCATAGGGTTGGGATGCTCCATATGATGGATGCGAATAAAGAGTTATTCACCAACCATACAAGAGTTGCATAGTGATGCAATTGACAAATATTGTCTACCTAAATAACCGCATTATGAGAGGAACGCCAAAGCGGACTCGTGGTGTTGGTGAAATATGGATCTTGTCCACTAAGAGAGTAGCTCGCATAAACTCTCTGAATCGATATCAAGGGTTATTGATTTGATTAAAATAGTGGGAGCCCTTTAATAAAAGTCCTTATTAAACTTATATAAAATGTATTTTGAAATATAGTATTAAAATTTCACTTTGCAAAATTCCTTGTAGAATATCCATGGCAAGTGGATTTCACTCCACCCTGTCCCTGAGAGCTATTCTTGAGAAGGACAAGCTCAACGGGACGAACTTCCTTGACTGGTACAGAAACCTGAGAATTGTTCTCTGGTAAGAGCGCAAGCTCTATGTCTTGGAAGGGGAAGCCCCTGCAGAGCCGACCGGAAATGCTTCAAGAGCAGATAAAGATGCTTACAAGAAGTATCAAGATGATACCTTGGATGTGGAATGCCTCATGCTTGCTACCATGTCCTCTGAGCTTCAGAAGCAACACGAGAGCATGTGTGGTTATGAGATAATCGGGCACCTCAAGAAAATGTTCGAGGGGCAAGCCCGACAAGAGAGGTTTGACATATCCAAGGCATTGTTTCAGTGCAAAATGGGAGCTCGAGACTCAGTAGGGACTCACGTACTCAAGATGATTGGGTATATAGAGAACCTTGAAAAACTGGGTTTTCCCATGGGCCAAGAGTTGGCCACGGATCTGATCCTGCAATCGTTGCCGGACAGTTATGAGCAGTTCGTCTTAAACTATAACATGAATGAAATAGAAAAGACACTGCCCGAGCTCCTTGGCATGTTGAGAACTGCCGAGAATAACATGAAGAAGGTCAAGTCTGCCAGCCTCATATTGATGGTGCATAAGAGCAAGGGCAAGGCCAAGGGATCTAAGAAGACGAAGATTGGATCTAAGTCTCCTCTTGATCCCAAGTCTTCTGCACTGAAAAGGAAAGGTTTGGCTAAGGAAGGGAAGTACCACCATTTTGGTAAGGCAGGGCACTGGAGGAGGAACTGTCCTCAGTATCTAGAAGATCTGCAGAAGAAGAAGGGAAGTATGACTTCCACTTCAGGTATTTTCGTTATAGAAATAAACCTTTCTGCTCTTTCATCCTGGGTATTGGATACCGGATGTGGTTCTCACATTTGTATAAATGTGCAGGAACTGACAAGGAGAAGAATGCTGGGTAAAGGAGAGGTAGACCTACGCGTTGGAAATGGAGCAAGAGTTGCTGTCGTTGCCGTAGGATTGTATCGTCTTTCTTTGCCCACAGGGCTTGTAATAGAATTAGATAATTGTTATTATGTTCCGGCCATAACTAGAAACATTATTTCTATTTCATGTTTGGACATGATTGGTTTTTCTTTCGTAATTAAAAACAATTGTTGTTCTATTTATAAGAATGATGTTTGTTATGGCATTGCTCAAATGTTTAATGATTTATATGTTTTGAACTTAGACCATCCGATCTATAACATAGAAAATACTAAAAGACTAAAAACAAATGATTCGAATCCTACGTACCTTTGGCATTGTCGTTTAGGCCACATAAACGAGAAACGCATATCCAAGCTCCATAAAGATAGACTACAGGACTCATTTGATTATAAATCATTTGAGAGATGCGAGTCATGTTTATTAGGTAAGATGACGAAAGCTCCTTTCACTAGTTGTAATGAGAGGGCTAATGATCTTTTGGGTATAATACATAGTGATGTATGCGGACCCATGAGTTCTATGGCTAGAGGTGGGTTTTACTACTTCGTTACATTTACTGATGATTTCAGTAGATACGGATACGTGTTTCCTATGAAGAACAAATCCGAGACCTTTGAAAAATTCAAAGTGTTTAAAAATGAAGTGGAGAACCAACTGGGAAAAAGGATAAAAGCGCTCCGATCTGATCGAGGTGGCGAATATCTGAGTCATGAGTTTCGTGATCATCTGAAAGAGTGTGGTATTGTATCAAAGCTCACTCCGCCCGGAACACCTCAACATAATGGTGTTTCTGAGAGGAGGAATCGTACCTTGTTAAACATGGTGCGATCGATGATGAGTCATGCAGATTTGCCCGTTTCCATTTGGGGTTTTGCTTTAGAGACTGCTGCTTTCACACTAAATCGAGTTCCAACGAAAACGGTTCTAAAGACACCATATGAGATATGGACTGGGAAGCGTCCTAGTATGTCGTTCATCAAGATTTGGGGCTGTGAGGCATACATGCGACGTCAAATGCCTGACAAGCTGGAACCCAAATCAGATAAATGTTATCTCGTGGGGTATCCTAGGGAAACCAAAAGATACTACTTCTACTTACCGTCTAAGGGCAAAGTGTTTGTCGCAAGGACTGGTGTCTTTTTGGAGAAAGAGTTCTTATCCAGAAAGACTGCAAAGGTAGAACTTGAAGAAGTTCAAGAGCCACAAACAATGAACGAACCAGAATTGGAACCTGAGCAAGGACTACAAGAAGTTGTAGCTGGAGAGCCTGCTCAAGAAACACAAGTCCTACGTAGATCTGGTAGACTAAGATTTGAGCCTGAGAGATATGGATTTCTCATGACTCAAATAGGTAATGTGTTGCTCATGGATCATGATGATGAGCCTGCAACCCACCAAGAGGCTATGAATGGACCTGACCCCGAGAAGTGGCTTGAGGCCATGAAATCTGAAATGGACTCCATGTACACAAGCCAAGTTTGGACCTTGGTGGAACCACCTGAAGGGGTACGACCCATAGGGTGTAAGTAGGTCTTCAAGAAGAAGACCGACATGGATGGGAATGTACAGACATTCAAAGGCTGGCTGGTGGCTAAAGATTTCAGGCAAATTCATGGTGTTGACTATGATGAGACCTTTTCCCCTGTGGCCATGGTCAAGTCCATCAGAATTCTACTTGCTATTGCTGCGTATTATGACTACGAGATCTGGCAAATGGATGTCAAAACGGCTTTCCTTAATGGAAACCTCCTTGAGGAAGTGTATATGACACAACCCGAGGGTTTTGTATCTCCAGATGAAGCCACTAAAATATGCAAGTTGAATCGATCCATTTATGGATTGAAACAAGCTTCTCGAAGTTGGAATCTGCGTTTTGATGAGAAGATCAAAGAGTTTGGTTTCATCAAGAACGAAGATGAACATTGTGTTTACAAGAAGATTAGTGGGAACATTGTTGTCTTCCTGATATTGTATGTAGATGACATACTGCTGATCGGGAATGACATTCCAACCCTGCAAGTTGTTAAAAACAACCTAGGGAAGTGTTTTTCTATGAAAGACTTGGGCGAAGCGACTTATATACTTGGTATTAAGATCTATAGAGATAGATCGAAGAAGTTGATGGGTTTGACCCAGAGTACATACATTGACAGGGTGTTGAAACGGTTCAACATGCTTGAGTCCAAGAAAGGATTCTTACCCATGTCACATGGTGTGAGTCTCTCTAAGGACCAGTGTCCAAAATCTTTGGAAGATAAGGACCGCATGAAGTTGATTTCATATGCCTCTGCAATTGGATCAATCATGTATGCAATGTTATGTACTCGACCCGATGTCTCATATGCTTTAAGCATGACTACCAGGTATCAGTCTGATCCTGGTGATGGTCACTGGATAACTGTCAAGAATATCCTAAAGTACTTGAGAAGGACTAAGGATACATTCTTGGTGTTTGGTGGAGAGGAAGAGCTCGTTGTAAAGGGTTACACGGATGCAAGCTTCCAGACTGACAGAGATGACTCAAAGTCACAGTCAGGTTTTGTATTTTGTCTTAATGGAGGAGCTGTAAGCTGGAAGAGTTCCAAACAAAAGACAGTTGTTGATTCTACGACTGAGGCCGAGTATATCGCTGCAGCGAATGCGGCGAAGGAGGCTGTGTGGATTAGGAAATTCATCAGCGAGCTTGATGTAGTTCCTAGCATTGTTGATCCCGTAGTTCTCTACTGTGACAACAACGGTGCAATTGCACAAGCTAAGGAACCTAGATCTCATCAGCGCTCCAAGCACATACTTCGGCGCTTCCATCTTATTCGAGAGATTGTCGATCGAGGAGATGTGAGCATATGCAGAGTACCGACTGAAGAAAATATAGCGGATCCACTGACAAAGCCTCTTGCGCAAAAGAAGCATGATGGTCATGTTAGATCAATGGGTATTAGATACCTGAATGATTATCTTTAGTGGGAGCCTTGTGGATTGCATATTTGTTGGTTGTTTGTTCATTGGATGAATTATAAAATGTACTATGTATTTCATTTTATATTTATGGCAAGTTCTTTTATTATGTCATTTATATCTGTCTGATAAGATTAATTAGCATAATAAATGCCCTTAGAGTGTTTGCTTCCATAGGAACTCAAGTACGTGACTTGAATGTGAGGAGATATGCTTAAATGAAGCTTCATTCTTAAATGGTCCCTGATCGAGGTATCATCCTAGAAATTCAGGGCGAGGATGAGACCATAAGACCAGCATGTGCGTTGACTGATGACCGGTTCTCGCAGGTCATGATATTGTGATATCAAGTCATCACATGGGTACTTGTTAAGAACAAGTTGTACTGGACAGATCCCCCGTGAGACTACTTTGTGGATTGTCATATGAACGTGTCACAAGTAGGTCTCAAGTGACAATGGTGTTTGTGGTCCTTTGACCTGAAGTCATAGCATTCATCAGGTGAGGAAGAGCGTACTTTGATGTCATCTAAAGTCTTCTCTTGAGAAAGGTTGACGATAAGGGTGGTTGTTGGGTATGTTACAAATCATTTGGATGTTTGTGTGTGAGCAGAAATGAGATTTGTCCTCCTGTATGACAGGAGTTACATCCATGGGCCCCTTGATGGAATGAGACTGAGAAATGCATGGCCATGCTTGGTTGAGTCAATATATGATATTGAGCTCACCAATTTCAGACAGTCTACTCTAGATCAGGAAATTAGGATTGAACAATTATGAGGGTGACACAGTCCATGCCTCTAGTTCTATCCGGATGTAAAGGACAAAGGGACATGACAACACTGATACATTGGTCATGACATGCTTGTTGAGTTATGAACTCTTATTGCTTGGGTAGCAATGATGTATTGCAAGATGCCGCTCATTGTTTGTGAGACTTTTGTTGATACTTTGTGATCAAGTGGGAGACTGTTGGAGTTTCTGAGGTGATCTCAAAGCAATCAACAATTAGTCTTACTGTCAACGCAATATGAGCCTATAGGGTCGCACATAAAAGCGTTTGGAGAAGTTGGAGAAAGGATTGTGTTGGCCTTACTCATATTGGATATGAGTGGAGGACCAATCCTGTGACTGCTTGGCATTAACTTGAGAATGTCTCAAAGGGAAATCGTTTAAATGGTTTAAACGAATGGATTTATGCTAGACAAATTCGGGTAAAGGGTTTAACTGAACTATGTCAAATTCGGCTAAAGGGTTTAACCGAATTATGTTGATTCGACTAATGGAATTCGGCTATATCGATTCGGCTAATGTGATTAACCGAATTGTAACAGATTCGACTAAAGAGTTTAGCCGAAATATGTCAGTTCGACAAAATGGTTTCGACGAAATGATATAACCGAATTTATATAGTCGAATCGGCTATAGCATAGAGACGAATTCGTCGAAATGGTTTCGCCGAATTTGAGTCGAATTCGGTTATAGTGATTAGTCGAATTCGGCGAATGTAAATCTGGACAAAAATGTTCTGGTCTGCGGATAGTCTGATTTATGCGTTTAAGTATAAAAGGGCTTGCGATTCTAGGTTTACGAGAACTTAATCTTTTTCGCGATTTAGACGAGAACGGCCGACCGGAACTGTTCCGCGCGAGGGCATCTCGTTCTTCCCGTCCGCCGATCGTTTTCTGCTGCCGCTAGTCGCCGTCGTCGGTCGCCACCTCCTCTGGATCGGATCTAGCAGTCCGTGGGGACGTTGAGAGCTTCCTTCTCCGACCTAGTTCTTGTACGACAAGAAGCTAGGGTTCTCCATCGTTCGTGTGGATCGTTGTAGAGGAGCCGACATATTTCGGTTCTTGGAACTCAGATTTTGTCTACCCGATTTCATCTTGGAGCACCGTGGTTGAGTATTGACTCAATCCCGCAAAGGTACTTTGTATTTCGATTTGTTTATTCTCTTGAATCATGAAAACCGCAAGATCTGTTAGCTTCTTTTGGGTTGTTCTTGTTATTTCCGCTGCGCATATTTGATATGTCATCCCTTTCGAGGGGTATAGAAAACCCAACAGCTTTCGCATTGTCACTTTAGAGTTGGTCGTGGATCCATTTGCATTTGTCGTGTGATTGCTCGCATTCATAGAGTTAGATTCCCTCCAATGGCAGATCACGCGTCAATTGGTACTAGAGTGATGTGTTCCTCCCTAAGGCATCATGTGTAACATCCGTATTTAATACGAAAATTTAATTTAATTTCAGGTTTCGTTCATGATTAAATGTTTGTTCATGTAATCGTCGGTATGAGGTATTTACTTCCCGTATGATCAATTTTAGTGTGTAAATTACATAATATTTGTAATATAAAATTTGTTAGTGTACTGGGCGCAACTTAGAGCTTAGTGGGGGCAATTTTTGGCAAAATACTACACTAATTAAGTGCAATGGCAATTTTGTAATAAGGAGGAAACCTAATTCTCACCTCATAAAAGTCCCTAGCCGGTTGACGCCCCTCCACTTTGGTCACGTATCGTAACCGAGCGCTGTTTTAGAAACCGTCGCGAGTCCATCTCGTTAACGCTCCCAGCGCGCCTTCCGCTCAGTTATATCCCCCGCAACTCCACGCGTAACCCTATTCTTTCCACTCAGCCGATCGACGAAACCGTCGCACGCTGCTCCTCTCGCAGACATCTAGAATGGTCGACGGGAGTTATTGATCCTTCCTCCCCCTCCAGAAACCATAGACGTTGATCCCCAGTGGTTTGAGGAGGCCCGCTGACTCCTTCCTGTGATGTCTCGGCGCAAGATTTCTTCTCCAGTCGTGATTTGAGGCAGGTAATCGCCAGAGATCTGATTTCACCTTTGTGTCCTAAGTTGTTCCATCTCTTTCTACCAAATACTTGATGCTAGGACTCACGATCGCCTCTTTCCCAAATTCCATAAATCGAGAGTGGGTGATTTTCACTTCTGCAGAGGGTCGTTTCTCCAGCCCTAGGTGAGGCAGACTTTCCTATTCGCGATCGTTTGTCTCCAGCGAGACCTCTACAAGTATTGACGATTTCCTTTTGAAATGTTAGCTTACTCTTATAATATTATTGTTCAGAGTATCCGGTTAAGCCTCTTTAACTTAGTAGATTCCCTATGCAACGCGAGTTGATCGACAACTTCCAATTTAGATGAGGATTTTTCAATTTCAGAACTTGCAACCCTGACTGTGAAGTGGTAAGTTTCCATGTCATCGTTATGAATTATGATTCTAGAAATTTTAGGACATTTGATTATATGTTTAACATTTCTCCCTTAGGGGTTAGCGAGGTGAATTTAGGGAAAGAGAGAGTTTTGTGGTTAATTAGAGGAGATTCCAGCGTGTTCTTCAATGTAACCTAGACAGTTATGTCGCCGCGTCTTGTGTACGAGCACCGCAATACCGCGGTAAGAAATTCTAATTCTTTTTGGCTAGACATATCACTTAGTATATTGCATAAAATGTACATGTATAATTAATGGACACACATAAAGGTGGAAAATCGTATTGTGCAAAATGCAATAATAGTTGAATATAAGAAACTATAGACCCATCAAAGCATCAAATTAATTAGTGGAACTGTGTAAGCATAAGTAAAGTACTGTATTTCCAATTAGACCCCCAACGAATTTCGTAAAAATATACAAATATGAATTCACCTAATTCTTTAGAATGCGCGGAAATACTAAATCGTATGAATATGTTCATAAAGTGTTTAACTAGTAAGAGGCACTACCTGAGGCTTCCAAATGCATAAGTATGCATAACCAACACTTAACAGAAAATGATTATGAGGCACAATCGAGAGCTTCTCTCGTGATAGATGGAGACGCACTATCTTACTCATAGGGCATAGCAGACTGTATGAGCCTCAAGTTTGGGGAGACGACACCCGAGTCAAAAGGTTAGTAGATGTGAGTCTGTATCCGTGAGACATTAGAACACCTGCGCTCATTAGTGTGGACTCGGATCATTAGAATTGCGCATAAGAAGCTACTCAACCTAGAATATAATGAAGGACAAGTATAAGATACCTAGAATTCGAGTATATGCCGAAGTTTAGAAATCCTTATAGTTAACCATTTTCAGAATTTGAATGAATATGAATAAAATGATTAAACTAGAACAGACATTTATGTTTCCAGTATTTTGTTAGAAAAGCATGCATAGTCTATGTTGCACCGATACGCGACATGCGACACGACACGCGACTCATCAATTCTAAAAAAATATTATATTCTGACACGCTGGGACACGTATATTAGATATTTATTTTTCAAATTATGAAAATCCTAAAACATTTAACAAAAAATGAACAATTAACAAATATTCTAATAAATTACATCATGTTTAAATATTACTCATCAATATTCAAATGTAAAACTTAACAAAAGGTCAAAAAATGATAAAACATTAACACATTATCATTATATATCATCAATAAAAAATAATGGATTCCATATCGGGCTCATCCAGTGAAAGATTTGCAATTTCAAGCATGCCAACATCTTCAAACGTGTCAAATGAATCTCCAGCAATATCCCACATCTTGGTCTCTCCTTGTGCGTATTGTGGATTTGTTTTGATAGAAGATGTAGATTGTTGTATATAAAAACTAGAACTTCTGCACGTTTTGGAGTCATTCAATTTCATCTCATTGAGTGTATAAAGGAGTATGTACTTCAATTCCTCTCGGAACATGATGAAGAAGATGGTTGTGCAAGAAGCTTTAAGGCTAAACTTTGTAGCATAGGTGCACTTGCACCATGAATAACCCACCAAGCCTTAGGATCCATCGAAAATCGACTGTGAACTGAATCAAATTCTCTAAATTCTCCATTTATATAAGTAAAATTTGCGTACTCTAAATTCACCTTGGTGCGATCCTCAATGTTAGGAAAGTACTTTTTGATGCAGTGGTAAGGCCGACTCGGGGTGGACTCACTATATGTAGAGCCCTAAATGCGATGAGGTATAGTGTAGTGCAAGAGCGGTCCGCTCAAATTGCAACAAGTAACTAATTATTATAAATAAAATTAGCAGGTGCACGAGCTTTGCCAAACCTTGATATGAAAGGACAAGTAATGATCACAAACTAAGCGAGGCGCAATTACTATTAAACGAGCACAGAATAAACCCCGCAAGAGATTCAACAGGTGAACTAATAGCACAATAAAATAGAAAATCCACCAAGATATGAGTTTGCCAAAATAAACAACAATAAAGGAAAAAACTTTATACCACTAGTCACACGTGTAGATGGCGGCATGACGGTTGTAGGTGGGCATCCGAGGTCTTAGCGTGGCGGAAATTGATTGTAGGCTCAAGGTGGGAGTGAGGGGGGTGCTGTTGGAGGAGAGGTAGGTTCACTGGAGGGTGGTTGGACTCACGGAGGGATAGGTATGATGAGGATGAGTGGAGATTGAAGGAGTGAACAGTAATTTTAATTTTTGAACAGTGAATAGAAATTAAACAGGGTAGGGGTGGCGGCCACGTGAGGTGAATGGGGAGGGTTCAGTCGGGAAGGGTTCAGGCGGGAGGTTTCAAGGCGGGAGAAGGTTCATGCGGGAGGGCTTTCAGGTGGGAGAATGTTCAGATGGGAGAAAGTTCAGGCGGGAGAAGGTCCAGGCGGGAGGAGGTTCAGGCGGGAGGAGGTTCAGTGGAGATCGACGGGAGAGGATTCGCGGCAAGGATACAGGCGGGGAAACTTCAGGCGGCAGGGGGGTGGAATGAGGAAGGAGGAGGAGGCGAGGGGGGTTCACGGAAGAGGCGGGCAGCAGATCTGGAGTCGCACCAGACGATCCTCCGGCGTCGCACCTGGAGGAAGAAGAACGCACTGTTTGGAAGTTTTCCAAACCCACGATCCTTCGGAACCGCCATCCTGCAGCTTTAAATAAACCCAAACCAACAACCGCACAGTAACTGCATCCTAATAAAACCCCTAAATCGAACGGCTCACAATGTTTTGTTCGATCGGGGATAAAATACAACTCCAAATAAAAAGTATAAAACATAAAACTGACTAAAAACATGCATCTGGACGCGACCATGGACTCCGATCGCCCGTCCGGAGAGCGGATCACCGCCTCCTGCGGGTATACACGCGCGTCGGTCGCGATGCGCCGTCAACTCCCCCCAGCTTAAAGGCACTCAACTCTGATGAGTGTAGATGGGTGTACTCGCTGAGCAGCCGTGGGGCGAGTCTCTGAAGCTCCTCCGAGGAAATCCAAGTAGCATCGTGCAAGGACCGGCCGCTCCAACGGACAAGATAGCGTGTGGTATCTCGCCCGCCCGCGGTGTAGAAGTCGTGTCCGACGATCTGGTGCACGTCGCTGGTAGAAGCCGATGGTACCAATGTATCTCCGTCCGATGCTGATCTAGCTCCGTCTGGTAAAGATGTATCTCCGTCTGGCGATGGTGTCGGTGGAACCGCCGATGGTGTAACTCGATCTGCATGACGCGACGCCGCTGGTGGCAACACAGAGGGACGAGCAGAGGCCATAGGAGAGGAAGGCTCAGGTGGTGGGGCTGTGGGAGATGAGGGCTCGGGTAGAGGTGGGGTGAGTGGGTCCTCGTACACATGCTCCTCGTAGTAAGGGGTCAAATCCTCTACGTTGAATACCCGGCTGATGCCCATACCATGAGGGATGTCTATTTCATATGCATTCGTACCAATCCGTCGTACAACTGTATAGGGGCCCATTCTGCGTGCGCTTAATTTTTTTGCTAGTCCGTGTGGGACCCTCTCAGATCGAATGCGAATTAATACTTGTCCTCCTGCCTCAAAGATTTGTTCCCGCCTGTGCTGATCTGCTTGATTCTTATAATAATCATTACTAGCTGCAATCGTTTTACGGACCGACTCATGTAGTGCATGCACGTGCTGAATGAAAGACTAGGCGGACTCACTTGGTCTGGACCCTAGGGGAATATCCACCAAGTTAACTGGTTTCCTAGGCTCATACCCTAACATGATATGAAATGGACTCAAGCCTGTGGTCCTATTGACTGAGCTATTGTATGCAAACTCGGCTACGGGGAGGACAGAATCCCAGGTCGTTGGGCTATCCCCAACTAGGCAACGAAGAAGAGTCCCAAGACTACGGTTAACCACTTCAGTTTGCCCGTCCGTCTGCGGGTGGTAGGCGGAGGAAAACCTCAGAGTCGTACCTGTCTTCCTCCATAAAGTCTTCCAGAAATAGCTCATAAATCGTACATCACGATCAGAGACTATGGAGGTGGGGAGACCATGATACTTAAATACTTCTCTAAAGAATAATGCTGCCACGTGGGAGGCGTCAGCGGTCTTTCGACAAGGAATGAAATGCGCCATCTTGGAAAAACCGATCCACCACCACAAATATAGAATCGAGCTTCCTCAGGGTGCGAGGGAGCCCGAGAACGAAATCCATACTAATATCAGACCAGGGTCGCTCAGGGACCGGTAGTGGAGTGTATAAACCCGTGGGCTGGCGAGACCCCTTTGCCGTCTGGCAAACCCCGTAATGCCTAACTACTCTGGTGACGTCTTTCTTTAGACCGGGCCAGAAGAAACGATCCTCAACCAATGCGATCGTCTTATCTCTACCAAAGTGCCCTGCAGCCCCGCCTGCGTGTAACTCCCAGATAAGGAAATCTCTGAGGGATGACTGAGGGATGCAGAGGCGAGAGCCCATAAATAAGTACCCATCTGATATCGAATAACCCTCCTGAAGATCGGGTGAGACCTTCGAAAGCGCTATATAAACTTCCCCAAAATCAGGGCACTCTGGGTAAGCGTGAACTAGCTCCTCAAATCCCACTACTCGGGTGCTCATGGTGTGAAGGATGCTAACTCGGCGACTCAAGGCGTCGGACGGCTTGTTCTCAACACCTGCTCGGTGCTTAAGAACATAGTGAAACTCCTGCATATACTCCACCCATTTGGCGTGACGGTGACCCAATTTCTTCTGGGAATCGAGATATCTCAGGGCCTGATGGTCTGAATATAAAATGAACTCCTTGTGCAGGAGATAATGTCGCCAGTATCGCAGTGCCTGCACGATGGCATAGAACTCCCGATCATAATTCGAATATTTCTGTCGGGCCTCGTTCAACTTCTCACTAAAGTAGGCCACCGGGTGGCCTACCTGGCTAAGCACTGCGCCGATACCGACTCCTGACGCATCACAAGCTACCTCAAAGGGTCTGGAGAAGTCTGGTAGGCGTAAGACGGGAGCGGTAGACAGTCTCTCCTTGATCTCCTCGAAGGCTCGAGTAGCAGCCTTCGTCCAAACGAAATCACCCTTACGGAGACAGCTCGTAATGGGCGCCATGATCGAACTAAAGGCTCGGACAAACCTCCTATAGAAGGTGGCGAGCCCATGAAAACTACGGGCCTCATGGATGCTCGTAGGGATAGGCCATTCTCGAATCGCCCTGACCTTGTCAGGGTCAACAGAAATACCAGATGCAGATATAACATATCCCAAGAAATGAACGGTCGTGGACAGGAATGAACATTTCTTCAAGTTGATGTACAGATGCTCCTTTCGTAGGAGCTCAAAGACCAAGCGGATGTGACGTAAGTGCTCGGTGAGACCCTGGCTGTAGATCAATATATCGTCAAAGTATACGACCAAGAATTTGCCCATGTAGGGCCGCAAGACCTGCGTCATCACTCTCATAAATGTACTGGGTGCGTTTGATAATCCAAACGGCATCACCAACCACTCGTACAAGCCGTCCTTCGTTTTGAAGGTCGTCTTCCACTCATCCCCCTCTCTAACTCTAATCTGGTGGTACCCACTGCGAAGATCGATCTTCGAAAAGATCTGGGCACCAGTCATCAAATCCAAGAGATCATCGAGGCGAGGAATCGGAAAACGATACTTCACCGTGATCTTATTGATGGCACGGCTATCAATGCACATGCGCCAACTCCCGTCCTTCTTCGGGGTAAGAAGGGCTGGTACGGCACATGGACTCAAACTCTCTCGTATAAAATTCTTCCGCAGAAGATCATCAACTTGCCTCTTTAGCTCGGCATGCTCAGTCGGATTTAAGCGATAATGCGGACGATTGGGCAAAGATGCCCCCAGAATCAAATCAATCGCATGCTGGATGTCTCGTAGTGGGGGAAGCTCATCGGGGAGCTCCTCGGGCATAATGGCCACAAAGTCATCCATCAACTGCCGAACATCCGGATCAGTAACCTCAGCCCCGCTAGGGATCTCGGCCGCCATCGTGGCTGCAACAATAAACATGACCCCAGTCTCTAGGCTCTCCCTCAAGAAATCACCCCTTCTCAAGACATGTAGGGGTCTCGTCGACCCCGCACTAGCTAACGAGTCAACTTTGCCCTTGGGAGGATCCCTGGGCTGAGTCGGGGTAAGGGTAATCTTTCGACCCTTGTCGAAGAATATGCACGTGTTGGACCGCCCATAGCACGTGGCATCACGATCATAAAGCCAGGGTCTCCCAAGAAGAACGTGAGCGACGTCCATAGGAACAACATCGCACCAAACCTGGTCATCAGTGGACGCTAAACGTATCGGAACCAGGCACCGCTGCGTGACATGTATGGTGGATTTATCCACCCACAAGACTCGGTAGGGATGGGGATGGGGCTCAGGTGTCAGCTGCATCCTCTCAAGTCCTTTCTTAGCAATAATGTTGACGCAACTCCCACTATCAATAGCGAGCTTGCAGGGGCCCCCTGCGCTCGGGAAATATGTAAAGAAAATAGTGGTGCGGCGCCAATCCTCCTCAGCACGAGGGGTGTGGAGGATACGTCGGAGAACTCCCACCTCTAGCGCTCTCTCTGCATCGCTCTCCCATCCATCCTCTACAACGGCAGTAACCTCCTCAATGGCGATGTCCTCAGCCTCAGTGCTGGGCTCGCCAGAATCCTCAATCAGCAAATTTCTAGTAGGGCATTGCGCTGCGAAATGCCCTCTGCCTGAACAACGATAACATTGGACGCCCCCAGGCTTGGGGCCTCCAGGAACAATAGCTTTCCCCGTCGCGTCTGTGGGAGCGCGAGGGGTGGCAGTGGACGTGGCAGGAGGGGGTCTCCTAGCTGTGATGGCATCGGGTCGTGTAGCGACCTGCCTCTGGCCGGCGGTACGTAAATACTGCTCGTACTCCAGTGCGAGCTGAAAAACCTGCTCTACCGACTCCATCCTATGGGGAATCAATTCCCTTCGGATATCTGCTCTAAGGCCCGCACGAAAGCGTGAAGCAGTGGCGATGGGCTCCTCCCAAATGTCGCTACGAACTACGAGTTCGTCAAATCGTGACATATAATCAGCAACAGAGAGAGTCCCCTGGCGTAGAGCGTGCAACTGATCTAAGAGTTGATTTCGATATGAGGCGGGAAGGTATTTATCATGTAAGCGTTGCTTCATCTCGTCCCATCGGGTGATGGGATAGTAACCATCCCGCTCAAGAGACCTCTCTAAACTTGACCAATAAATTTTTGCTTGGCCAATCAATTTCATTTTTGCGAACCGTATGCGTCTCTCATCACTCATGTCAAACCAGTCAAAATAGTGATCCATATCCATGAGCCAATCACTAAACGCCCATCGGGTCCAGGTGACCATCGAAGGTAGGAGCATCAATACGGATCCGTCGGGTGATGTCATCCTCCTCTGGGGTCATCCCCCGACGTGGCTCACGAAAGTCACCGTACTCATCATCATCGTCATAATCATATCGTGGTCGATCTCTACGACGAAGTGGGGGAGGACGAGGTTCATCCGGAGGACGATGATCCCTGCCTGGGTCTTGCCGAAACCCGTAACCACGACGATAATTTGCCGTTGGTGGGGGTGGGGGATCTCGGCGAGGACCGTCTCTACCACGTCTATCGGGAGGTGGTGTGGCATCTCGAGGATCCTCTTGAGGCTCCTCGTCAGGGAGAGGAAGCGCTCGTCCTCTAGGCGTCTCTAATTGTTCAACCCTGGTACTAACCCTCGCAATATCACCCCTAAGAGTTTCAAATTGGGTTCCCATCCGATCAAATCGGTCGAGAACTAAACGTTGAAACTCGGCGGGTGTCATGTCCGTTTGAGAACTAGCGGTCCTATCGTCGGTGTGATTGTGAATTGACATGGACTGACGATACTCCCTACCACTACGTAGCATGCAAATGATCCTAACCTGGCTCTGATACCAATTTGATGCAGTGGTAAGGCCGACTCGGGGTGGACTCACTATATGTAGCCCTAAATGCGATGAGGTATAGTGTAGTGCAAGAGCGGTCCGCTCAAATTACAACAAGTAACTAATTATTATAAATAAAATTAGCAGGTGCACGAGCTTTGCCAAACCTTGATATGAAAGGACAAGTAATGATCACAAATTAAGCGAGGCGCAATTACTATTAAACGAGCACAGAATAAACCCCGCAAGAGATTCAACAGGTGAACCAATAGCACAATAAAATAGAAAATCCACCAAGATATGAGTTTGCCAAAATAAACAACAATAAAGGAAAAAACTTTATACCACTAGTCACACGTGTAGATGGTGGCATGACGGTTGTAGGTGGGCATCCGAGGTCTTAGCGTGGCGGAAATTGATTGTAGGCTCAAGGTGGGAGTGAGGGGGGTGCTGTTGGAGGAGAGGTAGGTTCACTGGAGGGTGGTTGGACTCACGGAGGGATAGGTATGATGAGGATGAGTGGAGATTGAAGGAGTGAACGGTAATTTTAATTTTTGAACAGTGAATAGAAATTAAACAGGGTAGGGGTGGCGGCCACGTGAGGTGAATGGGGAGGGTTCAGTCGGGAAGGGTTCAGGCGGGAGGTTTCAAGGCGGGAGAAGGTTCAGGCGGGAGGGCTTTCAGGTGGGAGAATGTTCAGATGGGAGAAAGTTCAGGCGGGAGAAGGTCCAGGCGGGAGGAGGTTCAGGCGGGAGGAGGTTCAGTGGAGATCGATGGGAGAGGATTCGCGGCAAGGATACAGGCGGGGAAACATCAGGCTGCAGGGGGGTGGAATGAGGAAGGAGGAGGAGGCGAGGGGGGTTCACGGAAGAGGCGGGCAGCAGATCTGGAGTCGCACCAGACGATCCTCCGGCGTCGCACCTGGAGGAAGAAGAACGCACTGTTTGGAAGTTTTCCAAACCCACGATCCTTCGGAACCGCCATCCTGCAGCTTTAAATAAACCCAAACCAACAACCGCACAGTAACTGCATCCTAATAAAACCCCTAAATCGAACGGCTCACAATGTTTTGTTCGATCGGGGATAAAATACAACTCCAAATAAAAAGTATAAAACATAAAACTGACTAAAAACATGCATCCGGACGCGACCATGGACTCCGATCGCCCGTCCGGAGAGCGGATCACCGCCTCCTGCGGGTATACACGCGTGTCGGTCGCGATGCGCCGTCACTTTCTAAAGCATTTATTGGTTTCTTGAATGATTTCACTATCCTTGTATGGAGAAATTCTATAAGAATTTTCATTGAGTCATTGTTCACTATAATACCTAAATCAAAAAAATAAAACAAGTATTAATGTTATAACAAATAACAAATAAATAATAATATAATTAACTCATGAAATTTTAGAACTTACTTCGAATTCAAGGTATGTGCTAAGCAATGAAGTGGAGTATTGTTCTTTGACCAACGATCCATAAGTATTGTTTGAACAACTTCATAAAATGTAGATTCCTCATCTAGCCTTTTCACCTCATGTTCATATATAGCACTTTTTACTTTTTCAATCATTGAATCCCACATGTCATAGACTAAGGCTCTGTTTGGGGCGGCGGTGGTGGTGGGAAAAGCTTTATTCCCATCACCACCGCCCTTTTTAGGTTGTTTGGATGAAGAGCTTTTTCAAAAGAGTTTTTTCAAAAAGGTATTTTGGGGGATTTTTTAGTAGCCGGTTCAACATGGCTTTCTAAAACCGCTTTCTCTGCTTTCAGCTTTTCTTTTTTTATTCGAGGGTTTACTTAAGCCATGCCCCGACCATTTTCCATCTGCCTTTCTTTTCGCCACTGCAAAAGGTTTTCTTCTCCCATTTGCGATTCTTCACTCATTCGTGATTTTTGCTTCTCGCCGCTGACCTACTTATTTATGATTTATATAATATTTATTTATCTATGCGATACATGATTAACATAAAACATTTTTTATTATTAAAAAGCTAAACGGCTATTATTAAAAAGTTGTTCTTCCGAACAGAAAAATGTAAAACACCTTTTTGAAAAGCACTTAAATGGAAATTTTCCAAATAGTCTACAACGTTTTCAAATAGCTTTCTGAACAGCTCAAATGCCACAATTGGTTTCCTAACACTCCTTTTTCCACTCTCACCGCCACCCCAAACAGAGCCTAAGTGAAGACAAGACTTATCTATATCACAAAGTCTAAGCATATCATAAATAGGAGTCGTGAAGGAAAGTATGTAATCAATTTTATCCCACCAATAATCATTCAGTACTTGATCCATAACAAACTTCGCCCTCCCTTGATTATCATCTCATTAAATGCATTCTCAAGCAAACCTTTTCCCCAACTTTCAATCTTCCTTTTTCTAAAAAAAATATCCACCCCACTAGTAGATCCACCTTCACTATTTGAAATGCTAGAAGTGGGCAAAGGCACTTTTTTAGGAGCAAGACTAACTACTCTAGCATTCACCTCTTCTTCTTTTTCCATCTCAAATTGATCACTCCTTGAGACTTTTAAACACTTTCCAATTCCTTTTCCACCAATCATTAACAAATGTGCTCACTCTTGTATATGAACTTATAAAATATTTCTCACAAAAATTGCACTTCCAAGACAAATTGCCTCTCGCCACACCATGAGTAGCTAGCTTATTGACAAACCTCCATAATGATTTATTTGGATCATCATCAATAGTTATAGGCTCTTGTGAACCACTATTACTACCCTTGCTTGAAGACATTCTACAAAAAAAGGAGGCTCACCTGGAACTGAAATGCCAGTCGGCGTCGCAAAGAAGAGTCGGCCTAGGGAAGTGTCGGTGAGGAGCGGCAGCCGGCGAGTGGGGAAGTGTCGGTGAGGAGCGGCGACCTGCGGGTGGGGAAGCTAGGGCTTGCGGAATTGTCGAATCCAGAGGGAAAGTTTTTTTATATAAATTAGGCGGATGGCTGGCTCACGCGGGATTCGCGTGTCCGATTGAGCGGGACACGCGAGTCCCGCGTGAGCTAGCGTGTCGGACTTCCGACACACGTGTCCGCGCGTGTACCTGTGTCGGATGCGTGTCGGGGAGTCCGACACTGACACTCTGGGCATTTTGAAGTGACGGTGCTTCGTAATGCATAGTATTGTAGCATATTTTTCCCGAGTATAAAATATTATTTTAAAAAACATGCACTCATGTTTCTTCTAATTATTTTAGTGTCACTAGGAGGAATGATTTTTCTTAATCTCCAGTGGGCTGGCTCGTTTTCGGGCATTTCATTGCAGGGGTCACAGGTGGGGAGTTGTGCCTAGAATAAGTGCTTTTGTGGACTTCCACGTAGAGTTTGCTTTCATTCTATGGTCTTTCCTCACAGTATTGTACGAATTTCCTTTCAAGAACTCAGTGTGACTTAATTGTCTAAGATTTTCTATGTATTAGACATTATTTAACTATGGTTCATTTCATTTCTAGTTGGCTCTGTGAATCAGGATTTGAGGTACCCATTTTTACCCTTGGCATCATTTATTATTTCCGCTGTAAGTTTCTTTCAGTACTTTTCATTTATGCCTGCTATGTACCAATATTACTGCTGCCTAGTTATCTTCTTATCACGGGGCCCGGTCGGACTGTTGATTTGTTGTTAAACTAGGTTGAGATGTTACATTATGTTCGTCTCTTATAGATTCTCCATGCGTTAGTTGGCATCAGAGACCCAGGTTTAAGCTTTATTTTGATACGCAGTAGCCGAGTCTATAGGGTCCGCCCCCGTGACAGATCATCGTTACTACCCATCTCCTCTATTTGAGGAACCCGAGTTCATCTATACTCGACTCCATAGAGTTCCTTCGGGACGATCTTCATACCATTATGATGATCATCCTCATCCCCAATCACTCGCTCATGTGTTGACCCTTCGACACGACCCGACTATGGTAGGAACGATTACTATGATGATCATCATTTCAAGGAGGACCTTGAGTATAGATTTCGAAGAGTTGTCCCTATTTTTGATGGTTTATGGTGTCCCAAATATTTTAGTTATTGACTCGTTGATAAGGAATACTACCTGGATATGCACAGGTTATTAGGTGAGGGTCGTGTTAGATTTACGAAGACTAGAGTCCTCGATCAGGTTAGAGCATATTGGAGTAAGATAGAATGGACTCTTATGCAAGACCATCTTCACCCCGTTACTAGTTAGGTAGATATGAAGTAGAAGTTATGTCAGCAATATCTTTCGAGTTCTTATAAAAGTCGTCTCCTCGAGCAACTATTTTTCTTACAGCAAGGGTCCATCTTCATTGTCGACTATAGGGCTAATTTTGATGAGTTAGTGGTAAGGTGAGACATCCAAGAGGAGCCCACTGCGACTACTGCTAAGTTTCACTCTGAGCTCCAGTCTAAGATATATAATGAGTTAATCCATCATTCCTTAGAGTCCGTCAAGCAGACATTTCAACTGGAATTATCTTAGATTTGCTAGAATGAGGCGAATTGACAAGTATTCTTACATGTCCACCTTTAGGGTCCGATCCCCAGACTTCGATTCATCCCATCCTGATGAGGTTCAGTTCCCGAAGAATAGTATACTACTTGATTATGTGATTAAGTCTGACCGTTGTTTTGTGTCGCGGACTAATAAGAAAGACATTATTATGACAAGTGAGTGTAGTCCGGAAGTGGCTACAAGCGATTTGGTGAGTCTGTAGTGGTTTGTCCTTTCCCTAACCCCTGCATCGACTTAGTTACTGCATCGATCATAGACCCATCTTTGAGTGCATGTTCCTTAGAGTCTCTTTATTTTATAGTGGCTAGTCCTATCCCGAGTGAGAGTCGAAAGACTAGTGTTGACCTACTAGTGACTGTCTCCGGTATCTATGAGGACACTACCGTCATCGATAATACTCATCTGGAGAATCATCCCGGCATTGTTTAAAATGTCCTCCGACAAGTCGTTTTTGAGGGCAAAACAATATTTTTTATAAAAAAATAGATTGTCCTTTTGTAAAATATAGGCCGACATATCCGATTTTTTCCAATATATAGTTGACACGACTTTTAAATATATCATCCGCTATTTTATTTTGTTACATTAGCTGACTAGTATTATATGTTAAAATCACATATATGTATTATATAATGTATGTTTAAATCAATTAAACTTATTATTTTGGTTTTTTAATATTTTATTCTTACAACCAATTATGTATAATTATTTCGCACAAATTTTTTATTTCATATTACAAAAAATGTGAAAAAGTTTTAACACATTTATTAGTTAATTATTTACATGTTTTAATATAGCTTTACAAGTTTGGAAAGACTTCTTCTTTATTTGTTATAAACTTAGTGTTATCAAAATAAAAATATTGCATAATATTAAATATATCTTACAATGTATCATTTTGTATTTGTAAATAATATTTTATCTTGGATACTATTCGAATTTATTTTGTTATACATGACTCAATCTTCATTTGTTTGTTATATTATAATTTTTTCTTTTAGAAACATATAATTATAGTTAGTATATGTATAACCCCGTATTCGTCGAGTGGGTCCCAGGTCCCAGAAGATCAAGGGCATGTAAGGTAGGTCAAGAGGAGCATTCGCTCAGAATGCGGAGGGGATCGCTCGCCCAGGTCAGGAGAGGCAGGAAAGCTTCGGTGCGAGTGCAAGCCTTATCCGCAGAACACTCGCCCGCTTAAGAGTACGGGTACGCGGGAGGTCAGGCGAGTGAGGGCGGAATCCCACTCGCCCAGCGAGCCGAGCATCGGGCGAGTGGTGCCCCTACGGACCACCCGCCCGGTGGAACCTAGAGAGTCCAGTACGAGAGAAGTCTGGCGAGTGGTGCCTTCACGGACCACTCGCCCAGAAGGATTTAGTGATGAAATTACCTAGATACCCTTTGTGGGCTGCCAATAGCCCTTCAGAACAGCGGAGTTTGGTTGTTAGCAGACCAGACTGGGGTGCGATTAGTAAAACCAAAAGGTGAATTTACGTTATTTGTAGACCAGACTAGAAAACTATAAATAGACCCTTAAGGGCACCTTGGAGGAGATCCGATCTTTTGGACCTTCTCCTCCTGGTCAGTTTTGGTTGGCTCGTAGTGCCCTCCAAGGTGCCCAGTTGACCATTGGTTTGGGAGGGGAAGCTCTCTAAGATCTTTCGGGTGTGTGGCGGGACCTCCTCGCTACAGCTTTGGGTCTATTCGTTTTTCTTCGTCCACAGTCAAGAGTGTCAGCGAGAGAGAAGTAGGTGTAGGCTACACCCTTGTGGGTCCGAACTCAAGAGACCGGTTGACGGTTTCAACATTTTTAGTGCGGTGAGCATGGACCGTAGCCTATACAGGAAAATCTCTAGCTGAGCTCCATGGCTGGAGGTGAGGAAGATAGATCTGACCCAGGCCACTCGCAACCACTTGCAAGTGGGGTAACGATGGGAATGTTTGAAGACTTCAAGCGGGAGGTCCTGCAGACCTTGCATCTGGCATTCTCCTCCAGGAGCGAGTTCGAGACACTCGCAGTCCCGGTGATCGCGCCCCAGCTGATAGGCGAGAACGCCCCCGGTCAGCGACCCGGGAAGGAAGCGGCGGCGGAAGGTAGTGGGCGAGACCTCCCCGGGCGGCAGCTCTTCCCCAACCCGGCGAGTGCTGAGGTGTGTGAACTGACTCAGCGAGACAATACCACTCGCCGAATGGGGGAGGGGAGTGTAACAACTCATGTTTAAAGAATGAAATAAAAAATTGACATAGTAATAACATAATGGCAAAATTGTAATTAAGAAATTAGTTTTTCCCCCTATTAACCCAACCGACCAGCCCCCTCTCCCGAAAGAAATTAATTCAGCGTTAGGGTTCACGCAAACCGCATTCTCGTGCCGCTCCCGTGCCGCTCTCTCGATCCTGCTCTCGTGCCGCTCTCCCGCACCCGTCTCCTGCGTGCAGCGCCACCGCCGCCTTCTCCGCCTCCAGCCGGGGACTGCGCCTCCTTCCCCTCTCCTGGCCGACGGCAGCAGCAAAGGGCCGCTCTCCTTCTCCTCCTTTGGCTAGTAAGGGCAGCAGCCCTCCCCCTTGCTTCCTCAGGCCGACTGTGACCTTTCCCTCCTAAGGGTCGACCACAGGACCTCAATCTCTTCCTCCCTTGGTGTTGACAGCATCTCCACCCCTCTTCCTCTCTGTTTCGGCCGGTGGATTTCAAGGAGGACTCCTAGGGTTTCGCTTGAAACCCCTCTACGTGGATTCTTGGGCCCAGATCTTGTCTCCTTGGGTAAGGAACTCTGCCAAACTTTTCGTTTTCAGTTTTTCCCTAATTTGTCGTGGTAATTTTCGCTCTCCGATCGACGTAATTTCGCCGGTCCCTCTTGTGTTTGTCGTATATCCGTCTAATCCCAATTTTGTTTGTGTTTTCGGTGCCGCTCATCAGATCAAGTGGTGGAATCGCTCCGAACCCTCTCCGATTTAGGGTTTTAGTCGCTTGAGAGCCGCCAAATTCCCGTTCCTTGTGGTAACTCCTCTCCCCTCACTCTCGAGGGAGGTAATTTTCTAAACCACCGTTTATGTGAGCTTTCGCATTTATTAATGCATGTATACGCGTAGGAATCTCAGTTATGGTACATTTGTTTTCGCGTGGTCTTAAGCAGGTCAAAATCTAAGACTTCTAAGTTCTTGCTAGCACCGCCTAGCCGCCGTCATCCGTTCAGCTTCACCTTAAGGCAAGTAGAGAAATCTTTCTCGCTTGCAAGTATGAAATTGCACTTAATTTACTCACATGTACGAATTATACTCTTACCTGAGAATCGTTAATTTAGAACTTACCATGGTATGTTAGGAAGCATCAAGACATGAATCATTCAGTTCATGATATGCCATAGCCAAACAGTGGCAGGAGGTGTCGATTTGATGTGACGCTTTGAATCAGACTCATGCCTAACTGGTAACGGAAACCAAGGAATGACCTTAATAAATACAGCTTGCTGATAAGCTTTGCACCTACACTTATATTAGAATCTGGTACATCAAATGAGGACACGTACACCTTCCCTGGTTTACCACTTATGTCATTACAAACTGGGCTAAACTCCGGAGTAAGCTGTGAACATAAAAATGGAAACTGAAGTATCCCTGTTAGAATCAGTACTTGTCTGGTTATTGGTTTCGCTACAAGTAAAATTAATACTTTGTACTTCTGCTTGCTCAGCTTACTTTTAAATTATTAACATGTTCTGAGGCATTTTCCTTCTGTTTGGATTTGGCTTAGGGTTCGTGACCGCGTCGTCTGCTCCCTGAACTTTTCTTCGTCCAGCTGCAGCTTTGCTTGGAGGTTTTATTTTGATTAATGTATCAGCAGGTTCTATGTATTTTGTTTCAGTACTGTTGGATTTACTTTTCATGCATTGGTTATTGTCAGCCATTTTCTCGAGTATCGTGGACAGCTTCTAGGATGTTTTGATGTATCAGATCATTTTATTTATGACATTTTTACTACTGTGACTTATTGCATGTACATTGTTTCAGCACTGTATGTGGCATTAGCTTTTATTAAAAATGCATGTGCATCAACCTTTCATCGAGGCTTCCACATATATAAAATATACTAAATTCTTTTCAAAGTAACAAATTTAAAACTATTTGTAGTATTTCTGTTTCCGCCTTAGCAGGCATGGATTCTTTTCCGCCCATGCCTGTGGCATCACGGCCCGCCCAAAGTGCGCTCTGACCTTTTGTTGAGACGGGTCGTGACAGAGAGCCCCTTTTGTGAGTTGATCATCTCGGCCCCGGTTCCGGAAAGGTTCAGGGAACCAGATATGTCTTACTATACGGGCAGGGATGACCCAGTACAACACGTTCAGTGGTTCGAGGACGTCATCTCTATCAGGCAAGTGTCGGACGCTTTCAAGTGTCGGACGCTTGCAAGTGTCGATTCTTCGTCATCACCCTGAAAGAGAAAGCTTGAGACCGTCGTCGAGGCTCACTCGGTGGCAGGATGAAAGTTTCAAGATATGGTTGGCCCCGAGCAGACCCACTGACCAGGCTCTCACCAAGCTGGCAGGGTCGTAGGCTCACTCGGTGGCAGGATGAAAGTTTCAAGATATGGTTGGCCCCGAGCAAACCCGCTGACCAGGCTTTCACCTAGCTGGCAGGGTCGTAGGCTCACTCGGTGGCAGGATGAAAATTTCAAGATATGGTTGGCCCCGAGCAGACCCGCTGACCAGGCTCTCACCTAGCTGGCAGGGTCGTAGGCTCACTCGGTGGCATGATGAAAGTTTCAAGATATGGTTGGCCCCGAGCAAACCCGCTGACCAGGCTCTCACCTAGCTGGCAGGGTCGTAGGCTCACTCGGTGGCAGGATGAAAGTTTCAAGATATGGTTGGCCCCTTACAGACCCGCTAACCAGGCTCTCACCTAGTTGGCAGGGTCGTAGGTTCATTCAGTGGCAGGATGAAAGTTTCAAAGTAAGGTTGGCCCCTAGCAGACTCGATGACCAGACTCTCACCTAGCTGGCAGGGTCGTATGCTAACTCGGTGGCAGGATGAAAGTTTCAAGATATGGTTGGCCCCGAGCAGACCCGCTGACCAGGCTCTCACCTAGCTGGCAGGGTCGTAGGCTCACTCGGTGGCAGGATGAAAGTTTCAAGATATGGTTGGCCCCGAGCAGACCCGCTGACCAGGCTCTCACCTAGATGGGAGGGTCGTAGGCTCACTCGGTGGCAGGATGAAAGTTTCAAAGTAAGGTTGGCCCCGAGCAGACCCGCTGACCCGGCTCTCACCTAGCTGGCAGGGTCGTAGGCTCACTCGGTGGTAGGATGAAAGTTTCAAGATATGGTTGGCCCCGAGCAGACCCGCTGACCAGGCTCTCACCTAGCTGGCAGGGTCGTAGGCTCACTCGGTGGCAGGATGAAAGTTTCAAAGTAAGGTTGGCCCAGAGCAGACCCGCTGACCAGGCTCTCACCTAGCTGGCAGAGTCGTAGGCTCACTCGGTGGCAGGATGAAAGTTTCAAGTTATGGTTGGCCCCGAGCAGACCCGCTGATCAGGCTCTCACCTAGCTAGCAGAGTCGTAGGCTCACTCGGTGGCGGGATGAAAGTTTCAAAGTAAGGTTGGCCGCGAGCAGACCTGCTGACCAGGCTCTCACCTAGCTGGCAGGGTCGTAGACTCACTCGGTGGCAGGATAAAAGTTTCAAGATATGGTTGGCCCCGAGCAAACCCGCTGACCAGGCACTCACCTAGCTGGCAGGGTCGTAGGCTCACTCGGTGGCGATTCAAGATGAAGACAAGATGGGAAATCAAAACCCGAGAAAGGAAAGATCAGCACGAGGTAAGTCTCTCAGTCTGAGGTATGAGAATGGGGTCCATCGAGAAGGACACTCACCGACGAATTGGATCCATCGAGAAGGGCACTCGTCCGACGAATGCACCCGAGGTGTCAACCTACCCTAACGGGTGTAAGAATCGTGTGGGACGAGGCGATCTCCCGGCATGGTCACGCTCCCGGCAGAAATCAACGCGACCACCTAAGTCCTAAAAGGATATGGACGCGCGCGAAGGGGTTGCGACTGTGTGGCGCGCCTATGGGGCGAGAATGCCTTAGTCATGGCCTAGGATTAAGGGTCGGCGGTAAGCGAATAAGCAAGTGCTACGCGAGTGCGAGAGCATGGAGGACGGCATACAAGTGCGCAAACTATTAGTGAATGGCAGCGAGTAAAGCAAAAAAAACGGGAGGGGGGAATCAAAGAAACTTGGACAAACAAAATCTTTCATTTCATTTTCAAAAAAGAGGTTTACAAAAAGGGGGATCCCGCCCCAAGCGAATACTACAACCAAAAAAAGAAAGAAAGTTGATCTTCAGGGGGAGCCGCCGGACTTCTCGCAGGAGGATCCACCGCTTTCGCCTGAAGGACAGAGGGCGCCAATCTCCAGTCGAAGATCGGCTTCATCATCCGGAACATTCGGCCGATCGAAAAGCTCAGGCAACACATGGCGAGTCGTGATCCTCTCGCCCCCATCTTTAAGGAGCCCAGCACTCTGAAGCACCTCCAGCGCATGTTTCGCCGCTCCTTGGGCAGTCTCCTACATCAACGCCTCGAGCTCGTTGTTGATATAGTGATGCCGAGTATCCTTCTCCGCGGGAGGTGGCGGGACAGCGGCGTCTCGCAACTGTTAGTTCTCGGTCTACAACTCCTTGACCCGGTCCTCGAGGGTGGCCACTCGCACGCGCAAGATGTCGGAGTTGGCTATGTACATCAAGAAAAGAAAGTGTTAGCACCAGGGCAAGAAAGCAAGGAGGTGTGAAAGCTTAAGTCACTACGAGGGGTTGTACTAACCACTCGGGCTGGGCGGCTGGCGAGAAGGGTCTCGGCGGTCGTCAGCTGCTGCTTCAAGGCCATGACCTCAGAAGAGGCGAGAGCGCGCGTCCTCTCGACCACGGTGAGGTTCCGCGCAAGGGTGATGTTGCGGCATGAGGACATATGCGCAAGCTCGAGAGCGCGCAGCTGGGCCCGCGCAGCCTCATGCGCGAGCGTCCGGGTGGACTCGACGTCATAGATCGAGGCGTCCTCACGGCTGTAAAGCGCGAAAGAGAGGTTGTAGGCCTCGCCGTTGGTGGTCTCCTGCTCCATCCAGGTCGAAAGGAGGGTGGAAATGGAGGCCCGGTTGGCCTTTTGGTCCCACTGAAGCAAGGGCTCGCCTGCTTCATCTACATACTTCTCGCCCAGGGCAAAGTTTCGATGCCCTCTGGGCGACGGTCTCGAGGAAGACCCCGTCGGCGCGCTGGAGGTCCTGACCGTTGTGTCCGCCGCGACCGGGGCACTCGGCCCAGGAGTCTCGGCGGCGACCGCCTTACCCTTGGCGGTTGATGAGGGCTTGGACCGCTTGGAAGGAGAACCGGGAGCCGCGTCAGGCTTCCGCTTTTGGCCGCTGGGCTTCGAGGAGCCCAGATCTGTGCGGCAGGCTTCGTCGGGGGACCGCGCGAGAGTCAGGGCGGCGTCGGGAGTCCCCACACTCGCATTCGGCGGGTGGAGGGGGAAATCTCGCATCCCTGCATCAGATGGATTAAGTAAGAAAGAAAAAAAACAGATAAAAGCTGGAGCTAGGGTTGAAATAGTTCGCATTACCCTCTCCCGGAAGGACTGGCGGGAGCGAGTTGACGTGCTTCCGCAAGTGCACGACGTCCATGTCGTGCCCTTGGATGAACTGGTAGAGCTTGGCCTCATAGCCCCCCAGCGAAGGAGGCTTGTAGGTCGACTCATCCTCCTGCACTGGCGCGAGAAGGGTGTTGTCGAAGCTCCAGGTGACGAAGACGAACCGCCAAACCCAGTCATGGTTCTTGTTGGCGGTGCCGGTGATCTTGAGCAGGCTCTGGCCAGAGAAGAAGGCTAGACTGTCTTTCGCCCGAAAGTTGAACAACTTGCGGAAGACGGGGAGGGAGAACTTGATCCCCACCTCACGCAGGTAGCAGGCGAATGCTACCAGCATGGCGATGGAGTTGGGATTCAGCTGCGCGGGAACGACGCCGAAGTAGCGGAAGGTCTGGCGCAGCTCTGGCCATAGAGAGAGGCGGAGTCCAACCTTGAAATGCTCCAAGGAGATGGCGAGTGTGTCTGGCGAGAACTGGTTGATGCGGTCGCGGTTTCCAGGGCGGCGCGCAACGAACCCTGGCGGGACGTAATTAGCGATCGTCATGGTAAAATCATCTTCTGACAGGTCGCAGGTGGCAAAATCGTGATTGGCGAATGCTTGAGCGCACCTGCCCCTGCCATCAGGCTCGACCACCATTGCGCAGTTGTAAGGTCATGAGAGAAATCTGGAAAGAGGTGTGAGTGCAAGTGTGAAAGCAAGAAAGAGAAGAAAGCTGGAATGAAAGTGATAAATGTGGTTGGTGGGCCTGGCTATTTATAGAAAAATAAAGGAATCAAG